>CAWUFW010002000.1:0-1200000 GCA_963921515.1 Calotriton arnoldi
CTGTGCTGACTCACCCTGCCTCCTGGAATCCCCCAGCCCCTGTCACTCAAACTCCAGACAAGGAATACACAACCTAGCAGAGGCAGGCTTGGATAGTTAGGCAAGAAAATACCTACTTTCTAAAAGTGGTATTTTCAAACACAGAATGTTAAAACCAACTTCACTAAAAGATGTATTTTATCATTCTGAGTTCAGGCATACTAAATTCGTTTTTCTACCATGTTCCCTGGGTCAGTTAGGATTATAAGATGTTATAATCAAACTGCCCATTCTGGCCTATGGGGAACAGGTAGCCTTGCAATAGTGAAAAACGAGAATGGCTGTACTTCACTATTAGGACATGCCACACACACCAGGGCATGTCCTACCTTACACATACAATGCACCCTGCCCTAGGGCCTACCTTAGGGGTGACTAATATGCAGGAAAGGGAAGGTTTGGGGACTGGTAAGTGGGTGCACTTACCAAGTCGACATGGCAGTACCAGACTGCCCACAGGCTCTGCAATGGCAGGCCTGAGACACACTTTACAAGCTGCTCCTGTGGGTGGCACAACCAGTGCTGCAAGCCCACCAGCAGCATTTGAGTCACAAGCCCTGGGCACAACCAGTGCACTGTACTAGGGTCTGACAGTGAATCAAATAGGCCAAACATGGAGTCACTAATCCATACATCAATTTTACCATAGAGAGCATATGCACTTTAGCACTGATCAGCAGTGGTAAAGTGCCCAGAGTCATAAAACCAACAAAAACAGGTCAGAAAAAGTACAGGAGGGAGGCAAAAAGTTCAGGGATGACCCTGCAAAAAGGGCCAAGTCCAACAATTTCTGATAAAGATCAGAGGTTAAAAGACAAAATATCCAGGAGGTATGGGCACTATACCTCTCCTAATTACCAAAAATGACATGATATCTGTGGTGGCAGCGCTTGTCAGTGAGCGTATTGTCAAAAAAGTGACAAAGTATTTTGCAGTGCTAGTTGATGAAACCAAAGATGTCTCACATAAAGAGCAGCTGAGTTTTATTATCCACTTTGTTGATGGTCATGGAAATGTTCAGGAGAATGCACTAGGATATTACCATATGGAGAAGTTAGATGCCTCCAGCCTTGCTGCACCCATTGTTAAAGCAGTACAGAAAGCTGGACTTGACTGCAAGAAATGCGTAGCAGAGTGCTAAGATGGAGCATCCATTATGAGTGGCTGTTTTAATGGTGTCCTGGCAAAAATAAGAGAGATCGTATCACAAGACATTTATATACACTGCCATGCCTATCGCTTAAACCTTGCGTTAGTACAAACAATAACTAACATACAACCGGTTAAACATTTCTTTTCAACATTGCAAGCAGTTAATGTTTTTCTTTCATAAAATTCACCAAGGCATGAGCTCTTTGTGAAAGCTCAAAAAGAGAGTAATCTGTATGTAATGGAGCTAGAAAGACTCTGTTATGTTATGTTACTGAGTATTTCTAAAGCGCACATTCACAAATCGGTCTCTTGGCGCTGGAAATGCTAAAAGCGGCCATCGTCCGTGGATATTGGTAAGCCTGTTTGAACAACCATGGGGCATATTAGCAAGACCCACGTTAAAATTATCGCCGTTTTAGCGGCAGGAAACTGCCGCTAAAACGGCGAAAATGGGCTTGCTAATATGCGTTATAGAATTCCAATAGAAGCCCAGGTTAGATGTGCAAGACATCTAACCTGTGCTTCTATTGGAATTCCATAACGCATATTAGCAAGCCCATTATCGCCGTTTTAGCGGCAGTTTCCTGCCGCTAAAACGGCGATAATTTTAACGTGGGTCTTGCTAATATGCCCCCATGTTTTCAGGCACTGGCTGAAACTGGTGTAATTTCCCGAGGACCTAAGGTCCACTGGCAGAGTGTTCCTGACTTACGGAGCAATGACGGAAAACCTGCGTCCTCCAGTCCGTTGTTTTTTACACAAGGGGACCACCAGATAGTGCAAATGGCTAGATCTCAATTGTCTGGTGGGACAGTACTTATTAAACTGAGATTTCATGAACGCCGGACTATTCAGGTGCAGGGCCTTAAAGACCATGCAGCAAGCCTTGAACAGGGTTCTTTGTGCGACTGGCAGCCAGTGAAGGTCCTTCATCGCGTGGGAGATATGGCCATATTTGGGCATATAGCATATCAGTCGGGCGGTCTGATTTTGAATTAGCTGAAGTCTCCGCAGCAAGAATTTAGGGAGGCCCAAATACAGAGAGTTAGCCAATTCCACTCTAGACATGACTAGGGCTATAATTACCTGGATCAAAGCCTCTCTGGTAAGAAATTTCCTTATCTTTTTTATGCGCCGCAGTTGGTAGAAACTTGCCGAAGTAACGGTGCCTATGTTCTGCTTAAACGATAGCTCCTCATCAATTATGACCCCCAGGCTTTTTACCGCCTTTTTAGGGACGGGCGGAAGACCCATCTTCCTGGGCCAAAGTGATGGGACCCAACGGTCCACCTTACTTTTAGTAATGACTATCTCCGTTTTATCAGAATTCAATTTTAATTGATTGCAGTTCATCAAGTCCCGGATGAACCACATAGTGTCTTGAAATTGATGTCTAGATGTGGGGCTATCGTTGATTGTGAATACTAACTGCATATCATCCGTGTAGTTGAAGATGTTAATTCCTTTCTTCTTCATGGAGCTGACCAAAGGGCGAATGTAGATATTAAAAAGGTGAGGAGATAGGGAGGATCCCTGAGGCACTCCACAGTCCAGCTGCACCTCAGGAGACACGAATGGTGTTAACCTAACTGATTGGGATCTCTCGCTCAGGAAAGAGATGATCCCATTCCAAGCTGAGTCTCGAAACCCCGCGGCCCTGATCTGGTCAGCCAGGATAAAATGGTCGACCTTATCAAAGGCCGCCGACAGGTCCAATAGCACAAAGGCCTGAGTATTGCCATTGTCAGCTTCCTTCCGCATGTCATCAACAACTGACATAATCACCGCCTCTGTAGAGTGCGCCGGCCTAAATCTCAGGTACAAGGTGGTTTTACTGGTACTCCTGTGTTAGAAAAGTACACATGAGATTGGAGTCTATTATCGTAATAGAATCACAACAACATGACAAGGAGGCTAATTCAGAAGCCAAAGGACTTCTTAAGAGCATTGAAAACTTTGGTTTCTTGCATACATTGCAGTGTATGGAACTCATTCTCCGAAGGATTCACAGTCTATCCAAAGTAATACAGAGCAAAGACCTTCACTTGCCGAGAACATGTGATCTAATTTAGTCAACAAGAAGTGATTTAATGAAACTCCGTCAAGATAGTGGACCGAATTGTTAAGCCAGGCTAAGAACTTGGCAGAGCAGTGTGGAATTGAGATTCAAGAAAAATCCAATGCAAGGGCTCCACCTTGAGATAGTCTAAATTGTGTAACAAACTGTATTTTCTCAGTACCTCTGTAGGGAAAAGATCCAGCCATTTTGATGTCTCAGAAAGTCAAACTCCACTGTCTGAGCCCTTAAAGCAGGAATTCTATTTCTCTACTTTGGATAGATTTGTAAATGAGATTTATGCTCGATTTACAGACAACATGGTCCTCATGTCTGCTGTCGGAATGTTCAATCCAAAAGCTGCACATTTTTTGGACTTTTCCTCTGCACTAGTTATTGTTGATAAATATCCAGAGGCTGCAGTGGACCGAAGTCTTCTACAATCCAAACTGGAAACTGCAAAATCGTATCTTTCAGACAAGAATGGACCAGGTATTCACTCTGTCAGGCAATATCTCATGTATCTACCAGGAGCGTTTCCTCAGGTTTTGTATCTTTTATATCTAGTTCTTACATTACCTATTACTACTACTACAAATCAGAGATTCTTCTCCAGTATGAAAAGAGTAAAACATTATTTGCGCAATAAGTGTGGAGACAAGAGACTCAGTGATTTAATGATAATGGCTTGTGAACCTTATGTGGTTAAGCGGCTAAAGAAGCCATCGAAAGATTTGCTAACATGAGCAACCGGAGGTATCCTCTTAAAAATGAGCTGGTCCTTTCACTCACTCAGAGAAGCAGCCTCAGAGGAGCAGAGAAGCAACCTCACACTTTGCCAGGCAAACAACAGTTACTCCTCAATCAGTCTTTATACCCCTTGATGCCTATGCCACCTGAAGAAATCTGCCTGTGATCACAGAAGCCAATAGCCTATACAGGAGCACAGAGACAGCAGCTACCACACAGCCATGCAATATTGACCTTCTCCTGATGGCCAGGCAAACAACAGTTACTCCTCAATCAGTCTCTATTCCCTTTGAGGCCTATCCCACCTGAAGATATCTGCCAGTGATTACACAAGTCAGCACCTATGCAGGGGCAAGACGAGAGCATCCACCACGCTTATAAGCACTATTGGCAAAGCACCAACTTGCTGTCCGTTTTGTTTCTTTCTGTCACAGTGGATATGCAGCCTCATCACATCAGCTTGTCATGTGTAGAAATATGGAACCAGTATTACAAAGCACTGTTAGCCACTTTGATTTCCTGTAGCCAAGCACTTGCTGCCACCTATTTGTTTTCTCATCAAGACTGGCAATTATCAGTACAGCAACTATTCTTTGTACCCGCCAGTATCCTTTTTAGAGATTTGTATACCGTATCTGTGGCACTGTCAGCCTATTCTGGGTTGTTTATATTAGCTGAGCATCAACTTACCCTCAAGTCAGTCTCTACATAGGAGGATGCTCCAATCATCACTAGAACCAGCTGCTGCTTATACCAGCAGATACAATTCTAGTTGGTGACATGTGAACTGTTGGCCTCTTTCTATCCGCCCAGTCAGCGCCTTCTTCTTTCCAAGGAAGCTGAGCAGCAGCATCTCTTCCTATCAATAATGAAGTATCAACATGACAGCCAGTATCTTCGTCCCTGTGAGTAAAATCTGCCCACATTTTCGTTACACTCTTTAAATTGCTAATGCAAATGTAATGATCAACACAAGTGTATTGTACCAGTGATGTGCATGTTTTCTGTAGAAGAAATTAATGATAGTAAATCTGGAAAGGTTCAATGCCCCACAGGTTTAGAAGTATGTATACCATGTCATAGAAAGGAAGGTTGCTGGGAGAACTTGACCTGCAGTAAATTGCACTGTTATCTACGTTCCAAAACTTAGATTTATTTACATGGTACTCTTAGTTTCTAAAGCAAATGATAAAGTGAACTTGTTTTGAAGATTATAAGCTCATCAATCTTCTCATTTTATGTTATTTGATATTGATAATGGCTGATTTCAACTTGACTAGTGTATTTTCCATTGTTGTCCACTATTTGATAGGTTCTTAATCAATGCTGCATTATCTTAGTTGCATATCTGAAGATACTACCTGAAACAATGTATGCACTACACTTTCAATAGGATTTGAAGTATTTCTGTTTATAGGGTACTTCTTTTTTATCTGTAGAGTTTCCAGCCTCTGTGTGTGTGATGCATGTAACCAAAAGTTAGATGCTTCACTTCCTGTGATAGCACCAGCCGCGGTCCGTGCAGGTAACAGCGGAGGGGCGGTGGGGCCGGGTTGGGAGGGGATTTCGAGGGACGATGCTGAGGGAAAATTAAATAAATAATTAATTTTTCCCTCGGCATCGTCCCTCAAAATCCCCCCCCCCCATGCTGCCCCACCGCCCTACCGCTGTTACCTGCACGGACCGCGGCTGGATAGCACCAAGTCAAAAGTCATGCAATGTCACTTCCTTTGATTTTATGGGGTCCAAAGGGCAGTTGATGTCACTTCCTGTGATGTCACCAGGTCAAAGTTCGTGTAATGTCACTTTCTGTGACATCATCAGGGGTGGGTCAAAGGGCAGGTGATGTCACTTCTTGTGATGTCATCAGGTCAAAGTTCATGTGATGTCACTTCCTGTGACATCAGGCAGGTGTCACATGGCACATGATGTCATTTCTGTTACCCTGGCATTTTGATGCATCGACGTCCATGAAGGTGCCCCGAGTTCTGCGGTCCCCCTCCCTATTTTCAGGCCTTTCCAGTGGCCGTCGGCACAGGTAAGAGCAGTGGGGTAGGGGGGCGGGCGTGGCAGGGTGGAGAGCAGGGAAGTCGACAGACGACGGTATAAGTAAAATTAAATAAAAAAATAAATTAAACCACTTATACGGCGAGTGCAAGCTAAATGTTTTTTTATTATTTAAGTTGACTTATCCCGTCGTCTGTCGACTTCCCCGACCCCCACCCCGACTGCCCCTGCCCCGCCTCACCGCTCTGGGCATCTTAAACCCAACCGTAAAAGCTTGTTCATACTTGGCCCCTAAATTGTGAAATGCTCTTCGAGTTCAACTTTGGTCAGAAACTGATCACTTTAAGTTTTGTAAAGGCCCTAAATCCCGGCTCTTAGTTTGCACAATCACACTCACCCTCTTCCAGCTCAACGACAGGACACTCTCTCTTTTTCACGCTCTATATATGCTAATCCTCGTCGCCATGATAATCAAGCATATGTACAATAGGTATCCAGACAGGGCTGCAAACATTTGTCATTTTCTTCTTTGTAGCATAAGTGACAGTTGAATCTGCAAATAAGAGTTAATACCAATTGAACATCGGGCTTACCTTACCCCAGCCCAAGTTAATCGGTATTTCCTCCGCGCAGATGCGGCCTGCCCGCGCTGTCGGCAGTTAGACGCTGACATCCTACATATGCTCTGGCACTGTCTGGTCTTGACTGACTATTGGAACAATGTGAGAACCATCCTGGCTACTTGCACCGCCCGCACCATTCCCCCTGGCTGGGAAGCGCATGTGCTACATCTTTTTAGCAGAAACAAAAAATATAGAGCTGCCATACGATTTTTAGATTTAGGTCTAATAGTGGCCAAACGATTGATCACTAGGCGTTGGAAGTCCCCTCTATCGCCTCACCCACTAGCCTGGGGCCGGTCCCTGCTTAACTGGGCTAGAGCGGAGGGCGCGTCACTGCGTAGGGAAGACCTGCTCGGCCTCCGCAAATTTCCCCTAGCGCCTCAGTGGGACACAATGGTCTCCAGACTTCAAGAGGTGTTCGCTAACCTGGCAGGCACGGATGCTTCATCTGGGACCGACACACGGGATCCACCCCTCACCGTTAGAGGTGTAGAGTAGTGCTGCCTTCCAGATAGGGGGTTTTTCCCTCTCCCGTTTTGGAGCCTCCATCACCTCTAGACCCTGGTGACTCGGGCCCCCCCAGCTACGCGGGCAGCGGCGGCAGGTCTCAAGCGACTCCAGTTTCCCTTCCTTAATTTATGTTGTCCTCATTTTGTTGTACCCTATGGGGCACATGCATCAATGTAAAGTTTTGCGAATCCTTAATTGCGAATTTTAACGATTCGCAAATAACGAATCGCAAAAACAGATGCAACAAAAAAATAGCGAAAAAATAAAGAATCGCTAAAAGTTGCAAACGCTACTGCGAATCCAAAATTTGCGAATTCGCTAATAGCGATTTCGCAAATAGCGAATTCGCTATTTGCGAATTCGCAATTAGCTAATTCGCAAATAGCGAAGTCGCATTTGTGATGCATCTTGATGACATCAGAACCAGGAAGTGAGCAGCACAAGCCCCATTCCCAGTGCACAGTCAGAGGGAGAGGAGGGAGCTGGCTCTGGGAGCTAACTAGCAGTGGCATTGAGCAATTGGAAAAACCTGGTAACTGCAAGAAAATGGAAAGCACACAAACAGCAGAGGACAGCCAATCAGGCAGGAAGCGGAAAATGAAATTCTCAGAAAAAGAAAGTGACACACTCATTGAGGGAGTTGTCCACAGCCATGATAAGCTGTTTGGGAAACAATCATTGAAAGTGGCAGAGCAGGAGAAAAGGAAAATATGGATCCGGATCCAGAACCGGGTGAATGCCAGTGGGGTGACACACCGCACCATCGATGACCTGAAGAAAAGATGGTACGACATGCGCAGTCGGGCCAAGGAGCGCATAGCTGCCCGTCTGAAGGAAGCAAGGAAGACAGGAGGGGAACACCGATAGACACTGGGAACACTACCATGGAGGAAATGGTTGAATCCACTATCCAGCCTGAAGCTGTTGTCGGTGTGACACAGCTAGACACGTCAGGAGCAGCAAACACATCTGAAGGTAAGATGACTGCATGTTACCATTGACCTAAATAATAAAGGTAGTACACCACCCCAGTACAGCACAAGTGCACACTCAGAACATCCAGTACACAATGTATCCATGAGGGGAAGTGCATTATGGGAGATGTAGGCAGGTCAAGCATATACAATGTCAAACACACAAATAGGCTAAGAACAACTCAGAACAGGGAACATATTCCAAATTTAATGCCAAAGTAAAAATATGATCACTGTGACATGACATCCCATACTTAAATTAATGCTGGTTTTGCACTGTTAAATCTCACAGATGCAGAACGTGTAGAAGCTGAGGATAGTGACAACCAGGACATACAGGACATCAGCGCAGTTGAGGATATGGACACACCGGTGTTGCCAACAAATCCATCCAGTGCCCCAAACACACGCAGGGCAACTGTCCCACCACTGGTCACCATGGAGTCTGACGATGAGACAAATGCACCACATGAGTCCAGGCATGGCCCAGCCACATCCATCCCAAATCCACAAACACAGGTCCGCAGAAGTAATGTCAGTGTCCGGCGTAGAAGAGCCAGATCACGCAGAACACAGCAGGAGGAGCAACCAAATGATGTCTGGGGTGGTCTTGAGGGACAGATGCTCCGCATGCAGCGCCTGCAGACCAAGAACACACGTTTAGTGCAGTTACAAATTGGGAAGTTGGCAGACAACATTGCAGTACTGTGCGATAGTGTGCAGCAAATGACCAAGGTTATGCAGGAGGGACATGCATCACAGAGAAGAAACCATCGGCAACTAATGCAGCACCTCAAAAGCTATGCCAAATCCAACAATAGGCTGGCCACATCAACTGCACTGCTGGCACGTAGGTCTGTGACCATGCAAACAGAAATGTGCCATTGGAGCGGGGATGTGGCGTAGGCACTGGACCAGGTAACCAATGCAGTGGAACTGCTGAATGCTACCACAATTGGGGCCAACATGTCCACGCAGGAAGAGGGTAGTGAGGGGGCCTCAAGCTTGAGTAGCATAGCTATGCCAGTTGCCACTGCAGGTAGACGCAACATCCAACATGAGGGATGAGGATGCTGTCTCTGACAGGCGTCTGGGTGTTCGTGGGAGAAAGCGCTAGCCTGCTATATACAATTGCATACCGATATGGTGACGTAACCATGGATGTGATCGGACCTTTTGACTGATTGACAAGTCATTATTTATTTTTAATACACTCATGTCCATTACTTAAGAATCCTGTGCCACTGGCCACATTGTAAGTGTGCTCCGACACTCATGCCATATTTCCTTTGAATAAACCGTTCTGTGATTGTAATATACACTGTTTGTGTCATCATTACTCACCTCAGAAATAGTTTTGTGTGATGTCCAATCTTCTCCTGCGCCCTTCTGCTGCGCTTGCCCCTTGTGCTGCATGGCGCTGTGGCACTTGCTGGTCCTCATCCTCGGAGTCGCTGTGGGACACCTCGATCTCCATTCCACCCCTCGTTGCTATATTGTGCAGCATGGCACATGCTGCTACTAGCTTGCAGCATTGTTCAGGGTTGTATTGGAGTGCTCCACCAGTCTTATGGAGGCATCTGAATCGGCTCTTCAGCAGCCCAAATGTGCGCTCTATGATGTTCCTTGTTGATATATGTGCAGCATTGTACCTCTGTTGGTTGGCAGTTGTGGGATTGAGGTAAGGCGTCAGAAGGTAATTACGCAAGGCGTATGCGCTGTCACCTGCATGTGGGTAAGCAAAGGGTCAGTGGCAGTTTGACATTGGCATACGTACAATGACTGTATCACCTACACATATTTACCAAGCAGATGTGCCTCTCCAAATTCTCCCCTGACCAGACGGGTGTGAATGCCACTTTGCCTGAAAATATATGAATCATGTGCACTCCCAGGAAATTGAGCCACTATATCAGTGATTATGTATTTGGCATTGCAAACAACCTGAATATTAAGGGAGTGATAGCATTTTCTATTTCTGTATATGTATTCCTGTGCTGCAGGGGGACATATTGCCACATGTGTGCAATCGATGCAACCTATAACATGTGGGAAGCGAGCTATCTGGTAAAACTCCTGTTTTGTTTTCGCAAGGTCATGCGCGGTGGTGGGGAAATTGATGTGTGAGCCGATCCTGGCCATCATGGCATCAAGGAATGCTTTGAATATTCTTGAAAGTGCGCTTTGCGACACACCTCCAGCTACTGCAATGACCCCTGGAAGCTGCCTGACGCCAGTAGGTGTAGGCAACATAGGACCTGCACATGCGTTGGGATAGCATTGGTCCTACGTGTCTGTCGTTGCAGTATGGGATCCAATTCATTGATCAGGTCATGGATCATTGCTGCATTGAGCCTATACTTATCGTATATCTCATCCTCTTGCTGTCCTAGCAAAGTTATGCGGACTCTGAAGATGCGCTCATTAATTCGCCTCCGTCTGTGTCCAGCAGCCTCATCCTCCTCGCCATCAGGTACATCCCTGCCATTGTGAGATGTGGTAGCTCATTCTGGGTGTGTTTCAATGGGTTTAAGTAGAATTTCAGCTGTATCTGATTTGCACTCATGATTACCACCTGGTTGTGATCCTTCTTATTTTGCACTCGCAAAATTGCGAATTTCTGGTAATTCGCAATTAGCGAATTTTCATGCATCTATTTTGCGATTCCTTATTTGCGAATCGCTATTTGGGGGCGCAAATAGCGATTCGTTAATACTATTCGCAGAATGTTTTGCGAATCTTTAAATTAGCGAATTGTTGAGTTTTCGCTATTTTGCAGTTGATGCATTGCGAAACGGTATTTTGCGGTCGCAAACGCCATAATTTAGCGATTCGCTAATTTAGCGAATTTTTTTAGGCTTGATGCATGTGCCCCTATGTCCCCAGTAGAGTTCAGATTGCACCATTTTTGATCCGCTTTCATGTCACCTGTTGGCGAAGCTCAGCAGCACTGATCCACCCTGTGTAGGGGTATAACTTCATGACTATTATGTGATTTTCGTACACCACTATGCAGTTTCTGTTGTTATGAAGTATTGTGCATTACACTGATGGCCACCACTGGTCTGTTTATCCTTTGTTGCTGTATGAGCACCGCTCAGATCGTATATTTTAAAAATGTGCAAAACGTTAATAAAAAGATTTAAACAAAAAAAAGAGTTAATACCAATTGAATACTTTTAAAAGTATCGAAGAACATATGGGAAGAGAAATTGAGAACCAGGGAGCAAAAAACATGTTTAACCACGTAGGGAAAAGAAGAAGAATGCGAAAAAAAACTGAGTGGTGTGTTCTGTTCAGAATAGTTCAAGTAGCACTGCTGCTAAAACCTCCTCCATCCAGTGATGCAATCTAAATTTGAGATCATGTTAATTTATTCATTTGTTGAGCGTCACATATTAACTAAGTTACTTACCACAGAACATATAATCACCCAGAACCATTGAAGAACTGAAGCTTAAACTTGCAGTCAGAAAGAGGCCAAAAACAGGTAAGAGCAAGCGACAACACCAGACAAACTGACAAAAGACCTGGGAGGGCAATGAAAACAGTTGACTCATGGCTTTAAGTGGGCCGGGTCCTGCTGGTGCTCAGCACCAGCAGTTCTAAAAAGCAGGTGCCGAGAAGGGTCACTTTCGGGCTCTCTATTATTGCCCTCGAACTCCAAGTGAAAAAAAAAATCTTAACTTGCCAGCAGTGCTTCCCTTCACTGTATTTGATGTATCTTTAAATTGACTGGTTACAGTTCTTTCACAGTCTCATCATTTCAGGATGGAAGCATTTTAATTATTTTATACAAAGATGCCATTGTTGTTGCTTATTTATCTTATGCAACTAACAGCCATTGACAAAACCAATAGTCCTGGCTTACTGTAGGTGTAATGTTCCTTGTTGCATTATGTATCTGGATGGAAAGACAGAAAGAAGCAGCAAAATACCAGTTGGATGGCACATAATGCTAAGCAGAGATTTCTAACTTATGTGCTTTAAGCCACCCCTTAATTATATCAGCCACGCCCCTTTGAGAGACCCCCCCACAGTTCTTTCCTCCCACTTAAAGACCTGAATTGACTTCAATGGTGATCTCTTTTCCAAACCCTGCTTTTTGCGTCATGCATCTCTATCAGGTGATTCGGAGGGATGTAGCTATCATTATGGGACTGTCCAGGGCCCAGGAGCACGAGGGGCCCTGGGCATGCTGTAACACCAGCCCTCAGTGGTTTGAGGGGCCAGGTAAACCTCAGTCTTTTGCTGTCTTTTCCTACTCAACTGGGTAAGTGGGCCCATTTTCCTTTAGCTTGCGTTAGGGCCTATGCCACCTTTGCCATTCATCATGATTAATAGATAAATTGTATGTGCATATGGAGCTACATTTACACTTGTAATGCAATAGCGCTGTGAAGATATACATTTCTTACTTTAATATAGAGCAAGACCTTTCTAGATCAATTACATTTAGGCCATTTTTATTTACAAACACTTGTCTTCACCTTTCTACTCCGTGCTGCTCACTAGAAAAACATATCAATCAGGATTTGTAAAGCACGGCTAACACCAGACAGGGAATCCAGGCGCTTGCAGGTTCCGAAGGCTCATGTGAACAGCCGGGTATTGAAGGCCCTTCGGAATTCCGGAAGTGAGGTGGTGGTCGGGAGTTGCGTGGGGAGGCTGCACAAAAAAGGAGTGGAAAGGAGAAAGCAGTGAGAACGAGGGAAAAGCAAGGACAAGGCACACAAAAACAGGGGAGAAAGCAGTGAAAACTAGGGAAAAGCAAGGAGAAGGCACACAAAATCGAGGGAAAAAGCAAGGAGAAAGCAGTAAAAACGAGGGACAAGCAAGGAGAAGGCCCACAGAAAAACGGGGGGTGGGGGGGGGGGAAGCAGGAGAAAGCAGTGAGAACAAGGGAAAAGCAAGGATAATGCATTCACAAAATGGGGGAAAAAGCAAGGAAAATACAAGAGCAAGTGCGATGCAGCAGCACAGGGTGAGCTGGACCTGGGGCTCATGTCAATCAAAGTGGCACAAAGAAGTCTGTTCCCTAATTTCCTGTAAGAACTCCATGAACGGTTCAAACCCCTCAATTGTCTTCATCTGTGCACGTTTCCATGTGGTAAGGTAATATTATCATCAGTGCTACAAACATATATTACGCATGTTCAGCAAAATATGTTTACGATTTAGGGCTTTATTTATAGTTAGGTGGACAGAATTCTCTGTCAAAACGTGACAGTTATCCTGTCCGCCATATAGTCTATAATACCCTTGTTACACAGCAGACAGGACCTGTAAGTTAAGGAGTAATAGGTTTGTTAGCATAGCATGCAGCTGTACAATACCACTGGCCCTTAAATAGCTCAAATGATGGAGCCGCGGTGAAGCAGTACCATTAATTCTCATGCAGCAGACATCTTTGTTTAGAAGCTCAAGATGTCTTGATTGCCATGGGAGGGCCATGTCTGCCGGCCATTGTCCGCCTCGCTGTTCCCCCGCCAACCGCCTGCCCTCTCATGACTCAATTGACACCTCGAGCTTGCACACGCCAATGAACCTGTCAATCAAAATCCGGAAGAGGTCTCGTCTTTTCACGTAGGCGAACTTCACAGGAGCTCCTTTTGTTAAAAAAAATGCCAAAGCTATGTTGGTGCGTATATTGCAATTTTACTGCGTAAAGTCGCCTGCACGAATTGCTTTCAGTGTTTGAACAAACGCCAGTTTAGTTTTGTTCCCAAAGAGCCCAGTCTTCCTTCGCCTTTATTCTCCATTATACAAACGGCTACATTCATTGGCTTCTGGAATTAGTCCTACAGCGCCTAACAGGCCAGTGCAACAATGTTTAACCCTCTCTTGCGACTTCGTGTGAAAAAGTAATTAAATTGTTATCGCAGTGATCTTTTTCTATTATGGTGCCTCAAATATATTGTGAATTAACATGTCTCTCTAGTATAAAGCGCCCAGGGCCAGAAGTAATGTGATGACGCGCACTGTTTACAAACTTCTTGCTAAATAAAAGAGTGACATGCACTCAATATTGACCATTTTTTGGCAGAGCCGTTTTAAGGATTTTTGGGGCCCTGAAGATATAATTTGAGGCCCCCTGTTCAGAACATTTTTTAATATATCCCCCATATTCACCTACCGATGCAAAACAATAACAAACTTTACATTAAACTTTCAGAAACAGTAGAAGAAAGAAGAAAAATATGCGCGCCCTGTGCAATGGTCTTTGTGCCCTCTAATTTCCCCTCTACCACCCTCCAACAGTGCCCTTCATCTTTCCGTTGTATTTCTTTTGTTTTGTAGATTACTCATACCAATCAGTGTAGGATGTCAGAGAACTTTACATCACACCCACATTATATAGATACAGTGAATCATACGTGTGTAAATCAGTGTATAGGAAATGTTACATAAGACAAATAGGCCTACAAGGTGTAGGAGTCGCATGTCATGCATTCTAGTAGAAATTATATTTTAAGAGTGCTTGTTCTGGAGAAGCACAAACCTAGGATTTAAATTAAAACGTAACTCAGTATTTGGGGTTGGCTTTAATAACAAGAATTTATTTCTAACCAAACAAACCCATTTTAGCAACAATAGGATAGTGAAATACTGAGGAAAATACATAATTTTCGAACCTATGCCTTGCGGTTTACATACCGCTTCTTAAGATAGTTCATAGATCACTGTACTTTTTAATATATGAACTGCAGGTAACAAAAGGGTCTCTGTGACAAAATAGAACCTACTGAAATATGTAGATAAAATACAAGTCTGTGCTCTGCATAGTACACATGCTTTGCATCAGGCATATTAAACCTCTGCACTACTTTATTAGGAGTCAAAACTGCTTCTAGACAAAACTCAATCTTACTCCAGCAGGTCCATTAATTACCACAGTTATCTTAACATTTTTATTGTTGCCTGGAATTGCTGTACAGGCAAGAAGCTCTGCGGCAGGTGCTTTTAAACCCCTAAGTTATTTCAAAACTTAGCATCTTTCTCTTTTCCTAGCCCTCTCTCTTCCCACCCCTGGATGCTTTTCTTGGGTATTGCTCACCAGGGGCCCATTATGTGAAGGGTGCACTTTCACTGTTTGCGCCTGGCGCCCCTTAAAACAGGTGTGCCAGGCAAATAGGGAAAGTGCGCCCTAGTGCATGGAATGCACTGCCCACAGGGCAGCTGCGAAGTAGTGCTGGCCTGGAGGCAGCGCATTCAGGTGAAAAAAGGAGTGGCTGCTGTGAAGCCGCTCTGTGTTTCACTGTGTAGGCGGCAGTCCGCCTGCACTTTTAAAGGGGATTAGAGATTCCCTTGCAGGTGGGTGTAGTGAGTAACTGCACCCGCCTGCAAGGGGATGTCTGGGGGGTCTATGGAACCCCTTTGCCCCCTCCATTTGGCTGCAATCAGGGGGCGCACTGACAGTGCGCCACCTATGTCAGTGCACCTCCTGATAGCTTCTTTGTCTTTGCGCCTGTGTCTATAATAGGGCGCGGGCGCAGAGGCAAAACGTATGGAAACCAATACTACTTGGCAAACAGAATGAGAACAAATCTAGGTGATACAATGGAAGCTTTTTACTATTTTCATTTTTCTTGGGCTAGGGGAGGAGTGAGGGAGGGTAGACTAAAGAATGAATGGAAAATAATGTGAAAAAGTTATGCAGTAATCAAATAAGGCATGAAAGGAATGTATTTATATGAATTGTAAAAAAGTAATAAAGCAATTGAAGACTATAAATTAAATTTGTAATATAAGAACAGATATTAACACATGAACCTAATAACCAAATTATAAACTTTTGAAAAGGACAAACATTTCTCATTCATGGGGGCTTAAAATTCTCCAATAATGCACAGTTTGTGGTTGAAACATTTTTGGTACTATTATCAAGAAAGAATTGATAACAGTAACTAAAATGAATCTATATTAACTTTAGAAACATAAGTAGTCATAAAAACACTATCTAATCTATGTTGATAACACACACTATACCACCAAGTTTTGTATGAAATATTAGAATATTTTCAATTAACAGTTATTTATTGAAAGGCAATAGCCAGCATCATCCACCAGACTTCCAAGAAAAGGCTTACAGTATTAACAAGCATTGGTAAATGCAATAGGTTTTGCCTATGTGATTATTAATATTTTGTTGTTGTAAGTTTTAGCTTGGTGAGCAGGTGTAAAACTGATATGGTAAACAAATATTTGTAGGGGGTACCTGAATGCCAGAAGGTAAGGGTGTGACATGCAAAAGGTTTGCATTTTCACCGATAGATGCAATGAAAATAATAATACTTTACTGTCTGTGGGACACTGTAGGAGAATAAGGGACAACATTACAATGGGCTGAGTCAAGAACAATAAAAGAATTTCGAGGAAAGAGACATCTAACTCTCATAAGCCAACAATAGAGCAGGCTAAGGTGGAACAGCAAGTGGTGTTAGAAGAAAGAACCACATGGCATAAGAAAGAAAAAGAGTGAACTCACAGAAACATCAGACTTTGAAGCAACATCACAAAGATCAGATTGAGCACCAGAGAGTGAGAAATCAGACGATGGCGATGAAGATTCATCGCAGATCACCTCAATAAGGGCAGATGGCTTGATCTAAACCCATTTTAAAAGTTCATCCCAGAGCAACCATGAAAACGATGCTGGAAACCTGGTAAACGGAAGGTGTAAGCAGGTCCCACAAGTAAGACTCTAGTCATGCCCAATCCATAAGTGGATCCAAGAGTAGTCCACTTGAACTAAGAAATAAGTTATGGTTTGTGCATGCGAAACCGAATCACAAGCACAGCGCAAGTGCTGTACAGGTGAAACCTAATCACAAGCACAGCGCAAGGGCTGTGCAGGCGAAACCTAAAAACAGCCTTCTAATTACGCAGATAGTTCAGCATTCATGGGGGCGCAGCTGGAAGAGGAAGATCACCATACCTGTGAAAGGACTGGAAGGATACCAGCGTCGGATGGTGGGTTTTAGGATGGCAGCGCAGGTGGCGTTTTTATCTCCCTGAGGGTGAAGATAAAAAGGGGGAAATAGTGTCCTGGAGAGAAACAATGCCAGGGCAAGCATGATGATTTGGGGGCAGGGGTAATACAGAAGAGGTGTGGCCTGCATAAGAGATGTATGCGCTAGGCCATAGCAATATACAACTTTCCCAATGGCGCCTCCCAGATGTGGGACCTGGAAAAACCCAACAGGAACATTTAGCGAGTGTAATCAAATGCGGCTGTATAGGTACAGTCATAGACTGCATTGTGCGTTGAGCTGCAATTGACAGCATTGGTCAAGTATTTTGCAAAGGAAGGATTGACAGTGTCATGGTCCATATCTTTGAGGAGACACACATATTTATGAGACAGGGGCTTTATGGAGCAAGAGGCTTGAAGTTGAGCACCGTATGGGAGGAGGAAAATCAGTCTGACGAAAGGAAATTTAAGAAGGACTCAGAATGACACGATTAAGTGTTTTATACTCTCTTTCTTACTCAATTAAAATGTTAAACTTGCAGATTGTCTAAAAGCTTAAATGTTAAAGCTGCCTCTGAGATATCCTGCACCCCTTACATGTCTCGCGATCAGTTGTATCTCAGGTCACGCGACACTGTGAGATGGCGGCACCCCGCTCGTCCGATCTTCACCTGGGGCTGTGAGCAAAGCAATCCTATCCAGATCAGTGAAGCGCACACCAATCCCCGTGAACAATAGGGGGTGCGGCACCGCTTCAGTCTGTGGAGCATATCAATTGATACCTTGAATGTTCCCCTCATAGAACACAGCCAAACAGGAATCATAACTTCGCTTCAAAGAGTATTTCAAAAGCAGAAAGGAGTCCCGGGCGTCGGAGCTTCAACACTGGGCCGCCATCTTAGATCTTCTCCACGAGGAGCCCAATTTTGAGCAGACACAAACCTTCCCGTACTAAGGACGGTTTCCCAAGACTTAATCTCTCAATTCTCTAGGATGTGCGGGAAAGTAATCGATGGTGTGGAGAGGCCACGTATAGCACCTGTAGGCAAGTACTTTTGTGTAGAAGGTTCGGTTTGTTTCCAGTGCAGCCCCGTCTAGTGTCAGTCTAAGATAAGCGACAGACACGTTCAGTACAAGACTAAGAGAGTTATGGTGCAGCGTAGTTGTGCTGCATAACTCTTTGCAGTCAGCGCAGCACACTTTCAGGTGTGGCAATAGGTTGTACTCAGTTACAGTGTGAGCGCCAGGGGTTGCCAGTGTACAGATGAAGAGACTGGGGCTGTGGGAGCCGGCCACCAAATGTGAAGAATGCGGCAATCAAACTTAAAGGCTTCCACACGGAGGAAAATGGAAGATGAAAAAGTCTTCAATCCAGTCAGAGTACACAACCAAACACCGCAGAAGAGCAGGATGCAGCGTCAAAACACTGCAAGGATTAGGGCACAGTTGTAAACAGCCACCAGCAGCTCCATAAAATGAAAACCACTCTTGACGCAGTAACTCCAGTGCAGTCAGCTGTCCACGCAAAACAGCACTCTCCAATGTTCCAGCAATCTGACTGTGGGCTCCAAACGTGCCCAAAATCCCGTCGCCCGTCCCGTAGGCGTCCCGTCGCCTAATGTTGCAAGAAGAATCGCGCAGCAAAGGTGAAGCTGAGGAAACAGGCAAGTTCAAGGAAACCTTTATTTAGTTCCAAAGTAACGGAGCAGCTTGTGCAACCTGAGCTTTGGTCAGCCAGAGAACACTGAACTATCGATGAACAAGCTACACCAGATAAACTCCAATATTCAAAGCATAACATACTTAAGAGCACGAGAATAACAACTTCAAAACGTAATAATACTACCAAAGAATCCAAAGGTTCATCAGGAACCATGTTTTGATTTACGAAATGGCGACTGTAACTTTTCAGGCAGGTTGTGGTCAGCCAATCACGGCATTGCTTTTGGCACGTGGAACTGCGGATCATCCGCAGATCCTCTGCTGTGATCCACATCTCTTGGTATACATAAATCTTTTTTCTTTAATAGCTTCAAAACTACTGTACAGATTTACACTAAAGTACAAATATCGGGGGCGTGGCCAAGCAGCATGGCCGACAGGACGTAAGCTCCTTCGGCTCCCGTCCTGCCAGCCGCCAATATCCTGTAAACATCCTTACACGGGCGCCCACTACAACATTCTGTGAGCGCCCGGTGCTTTGAGTGTTGGCGCAGCTCCGGACTTCCAGCGGGGCCGATTCCAGACCGGAAATCGACCGAATCGCCCCGGCGACTGGCAGACCGGCGGTGGTGACTACGCGAGGCCGGGGATGCGGCCTGCGATTGAGTGACCGGGATCCGGGCCCTGGCCGAGTGGACATTGGCCTATAGTGTGCCGCGGCCCCCGGGGCCCCCCTGGGTGACGACCCGGACCTGCGGAGTCTTCCGCCGGGGACACTGGCCTTGGGCTCCGGGGCTCGGCCCTGCGGCGGGGTGCTGTACGCGGCGCCGGTGAGCGCTAGACTTCGGCCTGCGGGGGGCCTGGGGGCTGACCGGCGCTTCGCGGCCTGACGGGGACGACGCACACGGCCTGAAGGGGGGCCCTGGGATGAGGGGTGAGCCTGCGCCCTCTAGACGGCTGTGATTTGAGCAGCGGGCTGCGCCTGGGCCCTGCGTGGAGATCCTCAGTGGTGGGGCCCGAAAGTGGCTGACGGACAGCGGCCGCCCGGGGTGCATTAATTGGTTGTGCGCCCTCCCTGCCTGGCTGTGGCGCCTGCAGCGCCAGTGTCCACACGTCGGCCACGACTGCTTGGAGAGCCTGTTCCTGTGAGTGGCGGCCGGAGCGGAGGGGGTCCGGCCTGATCGGCCACGGAGGTGACCGGAGGGACGCTGCACCTGACACTGTGATCCTCCCCCTGCACATGGAATGGGGGTGCCTATCTGGGACCTTACTATTCGCCGAATCGCCTACTGGATGCAGGTGGAGATCGCTGGCTCTTCCTGGAGTCCCTTGGGCGGTCGGTCGGTGTGAGGTCGCCGGCGGCGGTGATCCTGGCGCCAGGGAAGGTGGCGACAGCCCCGACAGTGACTGAGAGGGGGTCCTGAGTGGACCTGGCGCTGACGCAGTGGTGAGCGGCCCTGGGAGCGCGGGGGGGATTGCCGCAGCAACTTCATACTGTCACACCACAGAGGGGGGTCCCGTCGGCGCCCGTGGCAGGGATACTGATTCTCCGGACTCTCGGTGGTTCTGCTCTGCAACTTGTGGCACCCGTGGGGACAGGATAATCCTGGTACCAGCAGCCTTACAATACCAGTTGGAGCCGGGTCGCTGACTCGATCGACGGATTGAGGTCTGCAATATGGGGAAGGACAAGCCCCCGCGCGCCGCTAACCCCAATACAATCACGCAATACACCACGCAACGCCTCCCCACACAGCGGATCACTCGCCAGTCGGGCCAGGAGAGTGAGGGCGACATCCCTAGCGAGCCGTCTCGGGCTGCGTTACTTGAAGCTATACAAGGCTCTCGCACCGCCTTGAAAAGCAAATAGAGACAGTATCTATTGATGTGAACCTACTACGAGCGGATCTACGGAAGGTGGCGGATAAGGTCTCCATGGCGGAGGGGGACATCGTCCAGCTGCAGGGAGAGGTGACCACTCTGAGGCAGCAGGTTACTCAGCTCACCACCACCACCAGTGCCTTAGAGCGCAGAGCGGAGGAGGCAGAGGGTAGGGCCCGCCGCAGTAACATTAGGGTCCTGGGTATCCCGGAGCGCTCAGAGCGGGGCAATACGGAGCGGTTCTTAGAAGACTGGATTCGAACGAAGCTATGCCCCATAGGTCTTTCCGAGGTCTTCGTAATAGAGCGGGCTCATAGGGCGTTGGTCCCTCCGCCGCTGCCGGGGGCCCCTCCTAGAGCTCTCATCTCCAAAATCCTGAACTATCGGGACAGGGATTGTATCTTGAAGGCCGCAAGAGAGGCGGTGAACCTCACCTATGATAACGCCAGGGTGTCCATTTATCCCGATTATACCCGCCACGTTCAGGAACAGCGAAAATCCTATTTGGGCGTTAAACAGAAGCTCCGTGAGCTCAATCTGCAGTACATGCTACTGTACCCCGCAAAACTTAAGGTGATCTTCCAGGGGAAAGCCCAGTTCTTTGATTCCCCCGAGGAAGTATGGGAGTGGCTCGCAGTCCGGGGGGAGGCCCTCCCACAGCGTGACCAGAGGGGACCCCGGAGCACCTGGGGGGCCAGACCACAGAGACGATGCAGGAGCAGGCGTAGGGGCTGGGTCAGAGATGTCAACCAGGGAGAAAGACAGCGGATCACGGTGGGGGACGATGGAGCTCTGCGAGTAGACTCCTCGGACTCAGACGGCTCTCCCCCACGGACAATGGCAGAAAATTCCGAGGAGAGCCTGGTCCCAGATACTCTTTTGCCTACCAATCAAGTGATTCCAGAAACTAACCTAGACCAGCTTCCCGCCACTGCGGGCCCATCCTGATGAAGCTGTGTTACTATGTTTAACTCTCGGAATGTGGGGAACTGGACCGTGGTGGCCTGGCACCTCCTTGCACGGCTGGGGAGGATCCGATGCCAGTGCCTCACTTGTCTACTGCCTGTGTGGATCCTGCTCCGGACATGGGATTCCTGGGGACCCAGTATCCCCTGGTGACCAATATCCCTCTGTTTTTTCATATTGCAGGGGGTGGGGGTGGGATTGTGGGGGACCTGGGACTGTGGTGCTCTGGGGGCCTGAGTGCATTACTCATGATTATAGTGATGATGATGGATGGGATGGCGGGGCTCCGCTGCTTGCTCTGCCCTGGTTAGTTTGTATAAGTACCTAGCTGGGTGGCCCGTGACATTGAATTATTTAGGGTGCGGCTGTTAAGGGTCGGGAGTCGACTTTTGGGGATGGGGGGGGTTTCTTCCTTCTGTTGAAGTAGTTTGGCCCAGTTGGGCTCATGGTATCGCTGTGCACGTCCTGGCACCAGCACGGGAAGGGCATTTCTGCATGTTTCGTTAACAGTAAATTGCTCGTGGGTGGGGGGAGGGGGACTTTAGGGAGGTTTTGTTGGGTTCTCATTGGCATCGGGGCTTTAAGGGGGTTTTGTTGGGTGTTTGTTGGCATCGTATGCATCACAGTTGGGGCACAGAATTTAGGTAGCAGCATGGGGCATGGACTGCCCGGAGATTGGGCGTTACAACCACTATGGGGTTTACATTTTTAAGCTGGAATGTGAGGGGGCTGGGTACATGCACCAAGAGGTACAGGGTCCTGTCTTTCCTTCGTAGACATCAGGTCTCATTAGCATGCCTCCAGGAGACCCATCTCACGGACGAAGGGGCTCAACAATTGGCAAAGAAGTGGCGGGGCCAGATTTTTCATTCCTCCTTTTCTAGCTATGCCAGAGGGGTCCTTGTGTGGGTGGCGCCCGGGGTTCCTTTGGCCGTCCAATATGTGGAAGCTGATATCCAGGGGAGGTATCTACTCCTCAGAGCCAAGCTAGATGGTAGAGATGTGGCCGTGGTGAACACCTATGCGCCGAACACGGATGACCCGGGCTTTTATCAGTCCCTGCAGGAGGTCCTAGTATCGGAACTGGAGGTTCCACTGTTTTGGATGGGAGATTTTAATTGTGTCCTTGATCCTGTCCTGGATAGATTTCCCCCCCGAACTGGCACAAAACCCAGAATGACGGTGAAACTCCGGGAGGTCATGGGGAATCTAGGGGCCCAAGATGTATGGCATCAAAGACATCCGACCCAGAAAGTATACACATGCTTCTCATCTACTCATAACACCTATAGCCGACTCGACAGGGTTTTAGTCGCGAATCCCGATGCCAACATGACTCTGGAGGTGACTCATCTAGCGCGATTCCTGTCTGATCATTCCCCCGTAGCATGCGTGATGGAATGGGGAGCCCCGAGGTGTCGCCCGCGGACTTGGAGATTGCAGGCAGAGATTCTCGAGGATCAGGTGGGGAGGCACCATGTAGAAACTGCCCTTACTGATTATGTTGATCTAAACTGGGGTGGAACAGACCTATTGCAGGCCACCAAATGGGAGGCCCTGAAAGCAGTGGTGAGAGGGGCATGTATGAGTGTAACGTACGGGGTTCGGAAGCAGCTCCAACAAGAGCTGCAAGACGAGGAGCGCCGCCTGTTGCAGGTACAGACCTCGATAGCTACTGATGCAACCGAGAGGGATGGGGAACGAGAGATCCAGGAGCGCATCCATGACACCTTAGACAGGCTTGATAAATATACGCTCGCACAATATAGACAGCGCCTGTACAGAGAAGGGGATAAATCAGGTCGTCTCTTGGCCTGGATCCTCCGCCGAGAACACGCTCTTGCTGCAATTGAGGCCTTACGGGATTCCACTGGGTGCCTGGTGCATTCGCAGGTGGGATTATTGCGGGTCCTACAGTCGCATCTTCAGGCGGTGTACACAGCAGATCCCGTGGTGGGGGAGGCGTCTTATCTCCCGTATCTACATGGGTTGACCCTGAGCTCCATGCCAGAACAGGCGCGGAAGGAACTTGACGAGCCACTGACGCTATGCGAGGTTCAATCCGCGTTGAAGCATCTCCCGCGAGCCAAATCTCCGGGTAGTGATGGATTTCCGCCCGAGTTCTACCAAGCATTCCCCGATATTCTTCCCCCCCTCCTCCTGCAAGTTTACACTGAGGCTTTTAAACGAGGAATCCTCCCACCAAGTATGACACAGGGGGAAATCTGTATGATTTTAAAACCAGGGGGAGATGCACACGAGCCCTCATCGTATCGGCCGATTACGATGATAAATGCGGATGTAAAAATCCTCTGCAAGCTCTTGGCATCTCGCTTAGCACCGCACATGACCCGCCTGGTCCACGAGGATCAATGTGGGTTCATACCGGGACGGAACACAGCTATGAATCTACGGCGACTGACTCATATTCTGCATGAGGTGCGGGACAGGCAGGAGCAGATGGTGTTGGTCTCCATTGACCTCGCCAAAGCTTTCGACACGGAGGACTGGGGGTATCTTCTCGAGGTCTTGCGCGCTGTGGGGATGGGTCCCCAATTTTGTCGCTGGGTTCGTATCCTATACACGGCCCCATGCGCTAGGGTTAAGCTCGGGGGCGCGCGGTCTGAAGAGTGGCAACTGGGGAGGGGTACACGACAGGGGTGTCCCCTCTCCCCACTCTTGTTTGCCCTGGCTATAGAGCCCTTCGCGGTCCGGATTAGAGCAGATATGGCGCATTGGGGTATTAAAGTGGGGGACATGACTCACATCATTTCTTTATACGCGGATGACGCCTTGTTTTACTTGGCCTCTCCCTGCGAGGCCCTGCCGGAGCTGTTGCACCACCTAGATCAGTTTGGTGAGGTCTCTGGATTGCGGCTGAACCGTGGTAAATCCCTCGTTTTCCCGTTGGCAGGACTAGCTGCGGTGCCTCCGGAGGATTTGCCAGATCTGGAACTGCGTTGGGAGCAGACGGCGTTCCGTTACCTGGGTATTCAGGTGACCCAGACGGACGCACAAGCGCTGGCCCGGAATGTGGACCGTGTCACTGCGGCATTGAGGCAGTCCGTGTCTTTCTGGAATACTCTTCCACTTTCACTGATGGGCCGTCTTGTCATCTCGAAGATGGTAATGCTCCCCAGAGTACTCTATGTGCTACAGAACTCATTTTGCCCTTTGCCACCTCGAGTTTTTAAATCTCTCAACACATTGCTCACGTCTCTGCTCTGGGCGGGTCGGCGCAGTAGGGTAGCCCTTCGCACTATTGTCCGCAGTTACGAGGAGGGCGGTCTAGAAGCCCCTCGCTTTGACCTATACTATTATGCCGCCCATCTCCAGCATGCAGCCCGTTGGTTCACCGACACAGACAATTGGGAGAAGCGCCTTATGCTTGGTAGGGCAGATACCCAGACGCTGCAGGAGTCGCTGATGCAGGGTGCAGGATCAGATGCGTGTCTCCCCTATACTGTGCGACATACAGCTGGCACATGGCAGCGCTTTGTTGAGAGGGTCCTTCGAAGGGCGCCCTTTCATAGGGAGCTCTCGCTCTGGATACTGGCTCCATTTATAGATATGGCACGTCATGTGTCCTTCCAAATTTGGAGGGAGGGAGGGTGCGAGGTCCTCGCCGATCTATATCCCAACGAAACCTTTCTCACCTACGAGCGGGCGGCAGAGAACTTTGGCCTTGGACAAAGCCAATTTTTGCATTTCAGGGGAATGCAAGATGTAGTGAAAATCACCTGGCCCCAGTACCCAGATATCCCACCACTGACACATACACTGGATGTTATGCTTACGTGTGGCAAGGGGCGTGGCTTGATATCCCTCCTATATAAAGCGATGAAACAGGATTCCACCCCCCCGGTCCCGCCGTCTAGGACTGCCTGGGAAAGGGACCTCGCTGCCCCGCTGGAGGAGGCACAGTGGGCGCGCATAGGCTCCCTTACACATACTGTCTCATGCAATGCCAGATTTAAGCTAACACACTTTAATTACCTACACCGCACCTATATTACCCCGGTGTCTCTGAGACGCATTGATAGTAGCAGGGGCGCTGGCTGTCCTCGATGTGCCGCAGAGAATGCAGGCTTTTTGCATTTGGCATGGGAATGCCCATTGGTTGCGCAGTTCTGGACGGGGGTGGTGACTAGGGTGGTGAGCGCCACGGGGCTTCGGGTGGCGCTCAAACCCTTGCAATGTCTACTCGCGATGGTTCGCAGGCCTAAGGGGAAGAAACTCCCCTATAAACTCTTACAGTTAATGTTGGTGCTTGCCAGGCGCAGGGTGGCAATAACTTGGATGGGGCAGAGGGCCCCTGAACTTCCTGCTTGGCTCAAAGATGTTCGAGAGTGGTCACTGGCTGAAGAGGCACACATGAAACTTAGCCGACGGGATGAGAAATTACAGGATGACCTGATGGCTTGGCGGGCCTTGTGTGCCACTGGGTTAGCGGAGGGGGAGCCGTCCTCACGGGACACTACTCATAGTGAACAGAGTGACTCAGATATACCCGGGGGGTCTGTTTCTGGTGGGGAATATGAGGATTAACTCTGATAGGGTCCGTATTGGGAAGGGGTGCCTTTTCTGCCACCCTCCCCTCACAGGGATATGTTTGAGGATGATTCTTCTGTCCCCCTTGTCCCTTCCCTCCTTGGTGCGGCCTTGTGTCTCATGCGATTATTATTGCTATCAACGACATGTATGCATACGTATTTATTTGATGCCAATGTATTGTTTTATGAAAATTCAAAAAATAAAGTTTAAAAAAAAAAAAAAAAAAAGTACAAATATCAATCTTTCTGGACCAAGATATAGCTTTCTGCCAAATTTGGTGTAATTCCATTCAGCGGTTCAGGGTGTAGTCATGTCTAAAATCATATGGGAATTTGCATGGGGAAAAAGTGTTTTGGGGCACCCCCTTTTTCTCTGCCCCCTCTTGACGATTTACCCCGAAACTTTGATTGATGAGGTGAGCATGGTGTCAAACTTAATACTTGCCTTTGTGCATTTGAGAATGCAAGAGGTTCTAAGAACAGATTATGATGTCATATTTAGAGGAAAACATTTGATTATGTTTGGAGATCTACTGCAACTTACTTCTATGAAAGGTCAGCCTGTGTTCAAAGCACTGCTGCATGATGAAACAAGGAATTCTTTGGGAAGCATGTGAAATGTGAATATTTCGTTATATTTTGAATACAAAAGAATTAATCGGGAATATGCGACAAGCATCTGATATTGAATACGGTAATGTTTTGAAAGATATTAGAGTAAGTTTTTTTCAAAAGAGGGAAGGTGTGTTTTAGAAATTGTCTTGTTAAAAATCTGTATCCAACAATGAAGACAGCAGCAGAACTAATGTTCAGTATTATACAAGATGGTAAACATATTGTGTGCATAATGTCTATATTGGAGGAGTGTGCATGTTTCAACAATGAACTGCTGGAATTGGAGAAAGTAAACATTTTGCAACTGAAGGCAATAGATAAAATGGAACATCAGGGTGTCCCTGTATTTCTAAATAAAAAGTTACAAGCAGAACTGGATTTATTTTAAAAAATATGTTTCACGAACTGCAGGATTGGAGATATGTTTAAGTCTATGCAGAAACTGTAGGGTGAGTTTGCGCCAAAATCTAAATGTGGAAGAAGGTTTGGCTAATGGTGCTATGGGTAAAGTTGTTGATTTTATTAATTTTCCTAATAGAAATGAGGTGGAATACCTTGTGATTAAATCTGATCAGATTGACAATGCAAAGCAAATTGGACAATATACTGCACATTTTCTGCTTGTGAAAAATGTATGTTTGATGGAAACAGTTTCCAGTTTGTCTAGCATATGCTGTTACTATTCATAAATCAAAAGGTTTACGTTTAGATGCAGCGTTTATTAATATTAGTAGTACAGTGTTTAAGGAAGGTATGTCATATATAGCTTTGTCTCGAGTTAGGACATTGTCTGGTTTGTATCTAGTTGCATTTGATGAGAGCACAGTAAACGCAGACTCAAGTTGTGTTAAAGAATACAACGATTAAGTAGTATGCATGCTCCTCATTTAGGACAGTATCTAGTTTATGAGAAACGCTCCATCTGTCCAAAGCGGAAAGTTTCAAGGCAGTGTAGCGATGCTGTTGCAAGGAAGTAAATTAAAGAAAAGAAGGAAGTTGTTAAGAAACAAAAAAATTTAAAATGAGGGAGATATTGTTGGTTACCAATTGTCAAACCCTCTGGTGTGAACTGCTGTGCGAATGTGGTAAACGTATTGTTTGCATTACCTCGTGTTGTAGATGCAATAAAAAAAAAACAACAGAAGGTATTGTGTACCGCACTGTGTGTTTTGTTGCACCATCTGCGTGGAGACACAACTAAAACACATCATGCGTTAGGCATTCGAGACATTGTAGATATGTGTAGTGGCTCTGTACATTTTACTCAAAATACACAAGAGGATACACAGGTTTCTCATGGTGATATTTGGTGTTTTAGAACAAGAGGAGATACCTGTTAATGAGTTATTTGGACTTAGTTCCTCGTGGCACCATGAATGTGAAGATTGCTCATACACATCAACTACACAAATAGAATCGGAGCATTTCATTTATTTAACGTTACCAGATTCCAAAACTGTGCCTTTTGAGAGAATAATGAGAAAAGCTACACAAAATAATGTATATTCAAATTGTCGAACAGCTATTCTGTTGACTTTATGTGCAGCAAGAACCGGCAACTATGTAATTTTAATGCTAATATGATGCAGAGCAGATGGCAGTAAATTGGATACTGAGATTACTAGTATGCTACAACGATGCAGAGCAGATGACAGTAAATTGGATACTGAGATTACTAACTTTAAAGCAGGACAAATATCTATTTCTGGTAAAACATACACTACTATCGTTATCATTTTTCACTAATGAGTTATTATTACATATGGTCATTACATGGTCTATCTAAAAACTAGAGGTGGATGGACAGAATGTAATGATAGGAATCTCAAAGGTTGCCTTTGAAGTTACCAAATTCCTATCTTTTGTTTTTGGAACCAAGTTCTAACGACAGTCACAGTTGTAGAAGTGGAATAGTCTAGTTATTGTAGATGCATTATCAGGATTTATGACATCATGCAGCCTTCCCTTTATAAGGCTTTGCCTATGCTGGTGGGCCTTATATATCTAGTACTGCTATGATGAAGTTCTCATTTTCAGCATATGTTTCCTTGGATCAGTACTGCAAGTATAGATAAAATGATTGTTTAAAAAATTAAAGTGTGTGCAAATGCGCTGTGTTGCTTATTTGCAGCGAAATACTGTGCAGTTGTGTTTTTTTATACCGTCTATGTGATTGTTTTTTCCCCTATGTTCAAGGATGATCCTTAATGCAGTGCATCACTTATGTTATATAAGTATAAAGTCTGAGAACAGTAGAAAAGGGAAAATGAAATGTTGATTTTTATTATAACATAGCATTAGAGCATGGGAAATATGTAGTGATTTATTGCTATTATAAAGTAATGCATTGCTAAAATTTCTAAGTTTAGTTTTTAATTTTATAAAATATAATTTAATTCATATTTCTTTTTGGGATAAATGAATGGGACCATCTATTGGAGTAATGTGGTTTACAAATTAGTTCTTCCAGTGTTATTGCATTAGATTACATTGTGAGGGTATTCCGGTCTACAATTAAAAAAAATGCACCCACAAGCACAGTCAGACACCCACTTACGGTCCCATACAGCCACTCATACACCCACTCACACCGCTATATAGATACTCACTTCTCACATACCCACACAGTTATTAGGAGACCCACTTGCACACCCATACAGATACTCAGACAGCTACTCACACACCCACACACTCCCTTACACACCCACTAACACACCCATACAGGCCCTCACACACCCACTCACAGACACACACATCCACTCACACATCTACTCACACACCAACTTACACTCTCATACAGATATTTACATCCCCACTAACACACCAATACAGTCACTCACGCAGTTACTGAATCACCCACATAGCCTCATACATCCATACAGAGACTCACAAACTCATGCACACAGCCACGTGCACACCACTCATAGACCCACACAGCTACTCACACAACCAAAAAAGAAATAGTGACGAAATATGTGAAATAATCAGTACATTAGTGCTATACGGACAGCCTTATTCAGTAAATGCACCAGAGAAATACAATAACACTAGAGAATTCCCATAGTGTATGTTTTAAACAAAAGGTCTGTCTGTGAGAATGTCAATGTTGTACTGGTTGTTATTCATATGTTTTTCTCTAGATTTATTCTCGACAGTTATCTTCTGTTCTATTATATTTTCTTTGTGTATGAGTTCCATTTGAATGCTTGTTTAAAGTTTTTGTTATGTTGCATTATGTGATGTCTCAAGTTAAAAGGTAATGCGATGTTACTGTTTGCAGTTTGTGAGAGCTCTATCTTTCACTAACAGTTTTCTCTTTGTTTACATCTTCCCATCTATTTCTGTTCTGTCACTGCCTCCCTATGCACTTCTTTCTGTGTCCCTGTCTGTTCCCTTTGTCCTCTGAAGTATCTGTTAAAAGGGCATGTGATGTCACATATTGCAGTTAGTGAGAGGTCTACCTTTTCTTGCAGTTTTCATCTTTCCCTCTATTTCTATGCTATCCTTGCCCTTTTCTGCCTCTTATTTGCAATTTGTACCCATTCCTGTCTTTGACTGTCTCTGTCAGGAGCCACCCTGAACTTGGGTCTGGACTCCCTAGTCCCCCTGGCACAGCACAGCCAATTTTCTCTCTCTTTTTTCTATTTTTTTTATTTCTTCTTATTGAGTTTTTTAAAGAATACAGAGGTTACAGTAGACAGAAACAGTAAGTACAAATGTAATTTCAGTGCAATGTCGCATTACAGTGCAGGAGATATTGTTTGCCACAGTCTACTGCAAAGTAAAAACAAGGGAAGGGGAAAAAAACAGGACAAAGAGAAAACGACATCCACTCATCGAATCATACATCAATATTCACGATAAGGGTGGCGATTTCTGTAACATCCACATCAGTCAGTAAATCACAAAGGCCTAGTGAAGGGCTGCTACGAGGCAGATTTTATTCAGGTATCAGCAAAGTGGTTTGATGGTTCAGACTCTACAGCAGCCATCTCAATCGTGTCTGCGCGGGTACGTAAAAATTCCTCAAGTGGGAGCCAAATATCTTTAGGCCCGGAACATAGGGGCATGAATTCCCAAAAGGCATAAGCTGCTCCTGGCAATAGGTGGCATCCTTGAGCCAGTCTGCTGCGAGTGGTAGCGCACGTCACCCCCACCTCATCGCAGCCCTGCGCTTAGCTAGCAGAAATGAGGAGCGCCACAAGTTTGCGCCTTTCAGGCGGCCCTTCCTGAACATATCCCAACAGCGCAACATGAGGACAGCGTTCAAGGGGGTGACCCATAATATCAGCAAGCCTAGTAAAAAAAAGTGCAGAGATTATGAAAGGTGGACCTACCTGGCACGAAACCCACCTGGTCAGGCCTCACCACAGTTGGAAGTAAAGGGAGGAGGCGCGAGGCAAGGAGTTTAGCAAGGATTTTATTGTCTGGATTGATCAAGGAAAGCAGACGATATGAATCACAGCGGCAGGGGTCCTTACCAGGTTTGAGTATTGTGATAATAAGGGCCTCTCGCATAGAGTGGGGTAGAACACCCGAAGAGAGAGACTCCGCATACATAGCTAATAGATGTGGGGTAAGCGAAGAGGCATATTATTTATAAAATGCAGCATTGAAGCCATCAAAGCTGGGAGCCTTGTCTGCGGGCATAGCTCGGATTACCCCAATAACTTCCTCAGTTGTTAAGCGTTTATCCAAGTATCGACTACAGCCCTCTTCAAGCCACAAAAGTTCGATCGAGTCTAGGTAGGCTGATAGGTCCGAAGGAGTGGAATCCGGCCTAGTTCTAGATAGGGAGGAGGAAAAACCCACCATGACCTTTTGGACCGCTTCTGTGCTGATGTGTACATGTGAATTTCCATCTTGCAATTCAGTTATGTAGCCACTTGCCCAGGGCTTACGATGTAACTGAGCGAGCGATTTGCCAGGTCTATCTCCCTCCAAAAAGCGCCTGGTGCCTGTCAATGCATGCTCCCCTAATAACCACCTTGAAGGCCTCCCATAGGGAAGCCATCAGTATGTCCTCTTTATCATTGCGCTCAACGTAGTCCAAGATTGCTGCTCAAATATCTTCCCTGAACTCATGATCTCTCAGGGCACCAGGTGGGAGTTTCCAACTAAAGTCTCGGGGAAGACAGTCTGGGAGTAATAACTCCAGAAGGACAGGAGCATGGTCAGAAGGTGTTCGCGGTAAATGGGAAACTTGGGCATCCACACCAGGACATCCCACGATACCAGCCAATAATCTATCCTCGACCACGAAGTGTGGGCAGTGTTTATGCAAGTACACTCCTTTTGGTCGGCATGGCAGAAGCGTCAGAGATCAGTCAAATCAAAGTCTTCCATAATTAAGCTCAGCTGGACTGCAGCACGTGGGTGGGGCGTCTGGAGTCACTAGACCTGTCCGTCTCAGGGTTAAGTATAACATTAAAATTTCCTCCCCATATGGTCGCCAGGGCCCTAGCGTCTCAGCCAGCCACCATACCTCAGCGAAGAATTGGGGGTCATCTGTATTGGCACATAGATGGAAATAATCTTGACTGGGTGATCTTGAGAAACTCCCAAAAGTAGACAAAATCTGCCCTGTGTGTCACACTGAAGTCTGCGTGTGCGCCTAGCCAGCCCCTTTCTAATAAGGTTTGCCACCCCTGACCGTAATTGGAGTAGGTAGCAACATATTTTTACCTAACCCACTTGGATCACAGCCGAGTAATAGTCCCCTCCGTGAGGTGAAGCTCCTGCAATAAGCAGATATCTATGAAGTGCCTTTGAAAATATGCAAACAATTGGCACGCCTTGTGATGTTCCATGTTAGTAATTTAAGTGGATGCAGTCTGGGAGTAATAACGGTGAGCAGTGAGCGGTGAGCGGTGAGCGGCAGCCTTCAGATCGTATGTGATAGTTATTAAGGTTTCGAATTGAATGGAAGTTGATAACAAGCATTGAAATAGAACAACGCGCCCACGTCTCACACAAACCCCCCACCACCCAACAGCCCATTAAATATTGAACCATAGACCCTTCCCCTCGCAGCATAAAGAGTCATGTGGGAAACATCCCTGGGGGTAGAGCAAGTCCGGGCGAACAACCCCGCCATACCAGTTGGGTGGCTAACCCATAGAAAGTCCGGGGGAAATAGCCAATGTAAATAAAGATCATTTATCCCACAACAGTAACAGAATGAAATAATATATAGGGGCGCACCTATATAGGGTGGTCCAACAACGTAGGATCATGATAGAGGCTAAGACAAATATCTTCCAATGTCAGCCGAGCGAGGAGGCTCAGAAATCACAGGGCCCGAGAGGGCTTGTTCTCAATCATTGTCACTCAATAAAGACTCATCCGTCTTGCTCACCAGATTCCTGTGTGTACGTTCAGCTTTGGTAATCTGCTTAGAAAATGTCAGTGCAGACTTAGCATCAGTAAAGAAGTGCGATTTGCAGTCCATTGTGATCCGCAGCTTGGCTGGGTAAAGTAACACATGCAAAATGTCCTCCCTCTGGAGCAGTTGCTTGTCAGGTAGGAATTCATGGTGGGCAGCCTGATCCGACATCGTAAAATCCAGGTAGAATGACAGGCTGTTCCCTTAACATTGAATGGACCCCGGTCACGCTCCAGCAGCAAAACCTTGTGTCGCTCTCTATCATTCAAAAGGCGTGCAAGTATAGGGTCAGCTGGCGCGCCCAGGGGCATTCGTCGATCTTCTCCAAATAGTTCCCGTAGCATTTTTTCCACGTAGTCTTCCATTTTCGTGATGGCTGTGGATTCTGGGACTCCCGTAATTCTCTAGTTATTACATCTGGAGCGCACTTCAAGGTCTTCATTTTTGGCCTTTATGAATTGAAGCACCCTGTCCATCTTCAATAGTTGTTCTTTGGAGTCTGCCTGTGCGACATCTGCATCCAACACGCGATTCTCCAGGTGATACAATCTATCCTCATGCTTATCTACTCACTGTTTAACTTGGTGTAGGCGACCAGTGAGGAGATCAAATTTAGCGTCTATTGCTTTTAGGCTTGTTTTAACATCCACCAGGAGCTCCCTGAGATCAGCATCTGGTTACTGTTTCTGCCCATTACGATTTGGAGAGCCCTTCGAGCGCGATTCATGATCTATTTGACGGGTGAAGTGTCGCCCCTCAAAAGAAAGCTTCGACTCTTTGGCATCATGCTTCCCCATGATCAAGAGGGGTTCAGAGAGCTGTAGCTACAAACCGCAATCAGCAATGCCCCTATGGGAACCAGTGGGGGCCCACTACTAAAATCAATAGCAGAGTCCAGGCAGTCTGTGGGCTGAAAAAATTGTTTACTTGCAACTTAAAGGAAGTGTTGATATGTCCCCAAGGCCCGCCACACCCTGGTTCCCTCTCCCGGCCAGGGGGCACGAGCAGGCCGACCCCTCAGATATAGAAAGCTGTCAAAGCGCCCAGGGGCCACTACAGATCCCAGCGCTGTACAGGTGCGTGGCACCAGCAGCCTCCTTGGAGGAACACTATCCAGTACAAGTCAGATCTGTCACTGGCGGCCAACAACAATGGAAATGAACGAAGCCAAACTGGACCAGTGTCTGATCCGGGCGGTCCTATAGAGTAGGAGTGATCAACATCAATGGCGGACTCTAGGTCAGGCCCGATGTTCAACACCTGGAGGCCTCCTCTGCTCCAGGCGACCACTGTAGGTTGGCGGATAGTAGAATGGGCAGGAGCGGTTACAGTGCAGCAATCTATAGTTGAACAGCGCAGTGGTCGGCGCCGTCCCCCAGCACCGCCCTCAGGTACTAGGTTCCGGGCACTTTAATTTGGTTAGGCCTACTCAGGGGTTCCATCTGCTGGGCGCGCAGCAGCGCAACAGGGGGCCAGCAGGTTTTAATGCAGTCGCACTCAGTGCCGATCAATCACCTGCTGCACAGTCACTTTGTGCAGCTCCAGGGCCCCCTCCAGTCAAGGCCCTCCAGTGTGCCCTCAGCCTCTCCCCCCACGGATCCTTAGTGAGGGCTGCAGGACCGCAGGTTTCACGAACCACATCACGGCCTGGGCGGCCGCTCCGCAATTCATCTCCAGCTCACGGCTTCAGTGCGGGCAGTGGGCAGTGTTATGGCTTGTGTCATTGAGTTTTTTGGGAATGTTTATATGCTTCGACTTTGAGAACGTGTGTGTTCCCGGAGTTGGAGCGACTGTTGCTGCAAGAGAGGTCGCCGACCGGGGGCCGTTCCTGTATACAATAAATCTTCTTAAACACACTCCTTGTCCACCTGTCTTTGTAAGACTGGTGATGATTCAGATCCGAAACCACCTTGTGTGAAGAAGCGTCTACCGAAGAAGCGTCTACCGAGGAGGACCCTTGGCAAGTTGTCCTACTTTGTGAAGCATGGCCCCCGAGTCGTTCATGGACTCTTGCCTGCCTGTGCTGAGGTATTTTTACGCAGGCAAGTTGCGCTGCGTGCTTGCGAGCCGGCATATATTTAAATAAAAAACTAATTAGAGAGAAACGCCATATTATTTATTGACGGTTTCTTTGCGCGCGACCTCACCGTCTTATGCACGAGAGCACAGCCTCGAGGATTCATTCCATTCGCCATTGTGTGCAGCCGTCACAGATCCACTGACGTAAACGCTGTTTCACCTCTGCTGAAGTGCACGTCAGACTGGCGTATCTTAGCAACGAGCAACGCTTGCTAATTACCGCGCACAGTTGCCAAGAATCGCGCCGATATGCACAGCTCAGCATCGCATGTTACGTTTATGCACGTCTTGAGCCGCATTTTGCGAATTGTCCATCTATTGTCTGACAGCAACACACGCTGACAGGCACAGCTTTGATATACAACGAGCATCGCGTGTTACGTTTATGCACGTCTTGAGCCGCATTTTGCGCATTGTCCATCTATTGTCTGCCAGCAACACACGCTGACAGGCACAGCTTTGATATACAACGTTTTACTGTAGGTGATTACAATTGTATGTTCAAACAGTGCACTGCCTTCCAGTAACATAACTGGTGAAACACACGTCTTGTGCTGCATCCTGCGTACTGTCTGCCAGCGACACGCACTGACAGGCACAACTTGAGTGTTACAGTGGTGCACACCTGTTTTCCTGTGCAACCTTGTGCAATATTTGTCGTGTCATGGTGACACGCACACCTTGTTGTTTGTTCAGTTTCTCGGTGACACGCTCACTTTTTGGTTGTGCCAACTCTAGTGGTTTCTCGTATTCATTGGTGCAAAATACATATGTGGTTACAACATTCAGCCTATTATACTCGGTGATAGGCACACCTTTTCTTCTATTTGCCAATTTATTTGGGGGTGACTATCCTTGTATTTGCGTTACATGATGGCTTCCCACAACATTGCTGCACCTCCTACGTTTTTGGAACATCCAGGCCAACCTTGCATGGGAGGATTGGAAAGAGGCTTTCATCACCTATTTAGAAGCAATTGGTGGTGATGATTACATATCCAAAAGGAAGTTAGCCATTTTGAAACATAATTGGAGTAGAGGGTAGAAAAGTTTTAAAGACTCTACTGATAGATGGTAGGAATGTTTGATGCTGAATCGGATGAGGAAGAAGATGTTTTTGAAAATGCCTTGACTGCATTGGAAGTAAATTTTGGAAAAAAAGTTAGTGTGGTAGTTGAGCGCCACAAATCTTTCTCCCGTGCCCAAAACCAGGGTGAGTCCATTGATCAGTTTGTAGCTGCGCTAAGGAGATTAGCTGTCTCTTGTAAATTTGGGGAGCTCAGAGATGAGATTATTCGTGATCAAATGATCAACAGAACTTGTAATAACAAGATACAAGAAAAACTGTTAAGTCTCAAAGATCCTACCCTGGAAAAAACTTTGGAAATAGCCAAACGTATTGAGAATACTTCCTTGTATGTTAAGGAATTAAGTGGTGATACCACCAAAAATGATGCCATTGCAGATAAGTCTTGTGATGTTTGTGTTATAACAAAAACGGTTCATAAGAGCAATATTGAAACTAGTGTAAAAGCTAAACCTGTTATCAATATCAAAACCAGACAGTGTTTCAGGTGTGGTAGTACAAGACATACTGCTCAGTTTAGTAATTATCCTGCAACAAATAGCACATATTTCAAATGCAAGAAAATTGGCCATTTCTCAAGAGTATGCAAACAAGGTCAAAATTCCAGATTCAGAAATACTGTGAACATGGTGAACAATGACAATTTTATGCCTAATGATGAGATTAGCGATGATGATAGTGTTGAGGTAATGGCGGTAGATAGTGACAATAATGAACCACATACATGTTAATATCGCCCACCAAAGTGCAATGTCACCAGCAACGGATTGGAAATATTAATGTGGGCAGAATCATGTTCTCCTTTTACATTAATTGACAAGAACATATAGGAGAAAATAAGTTGCGTGAAGTTATCTGTCTCCGATGTTGAGCCTGAAGGATACGGTGCTGAGAAGTTACCAGTCTTAGGTTTTTTTAAACTGAATTAGCATATCTTGATAGAAAAACTGTATGCAAAGTGTATGTTGTTGAAAAAGGGAGATCTCTGTTAGGTTGGAGGGAACAAAAAGCATTAGGAATGATACTCAACCCTAATCATCCTAATCAAGTTTTGGTAACTGCGTCCCTAGCTGACAACAAATGGATTAAACTGTTTCCCAGATTATTCAGGAAAGAGTTAGGTTGCCTTTCTAAATTTGTACACCGCATAATTTTAAAACAAGGTGCAGTACCGAAGATACATGAGGTTAGGAATGTTCCATTGTCAATGAGGAGTTTATTGAAGGAAGAATTACAAAGATTGTGTAATGAAAAGGTAATTGAACCTATTGAGGCTTCCGAATGGCTTAGTCCCATTGTCATTGCCAAAAAACCTAATGGCAAAATTAGGATGTGTGTTGACCTCAGGGCTCTGAACAACTGCATCTGGATTGATCGTTACCCTTTACCTAGAATTAACGAAATGTTAGCCAGTGTGAGAGGAGGAAAATATTTCACTACGCTAGATTTATCTAACGCCTACCATCAGATTCTGTTGGAAGAAGGGTCGAGGCACTTAACCTCATTCATAACACCAGAGGGTGCTTACTGATTCATTTGCATGCCCTTCGGTCTGGCATCTGCATCTGCAGTTTTCCAGAGAGTTATGCAAGGAATTCTGAAGGACATGCCGAATGTTTTGGTATTTCAGGACAATGTTTTAATCAGGGGAAAAAATGTAATCCAACACGATGACATTCTTAAAATGGTATTGCATAAGCTAGAGAGTGCGGGGTTAACCATTGGATTAGACAAATGCAAATTCTGCACAGAAGAAGTTGAGTATTTGGGGCACACTCTCACAGCTGATGGTATTAAACCCAAACTTAAATTGGTTGAGGCTATTGAAAAAGCTCCTGCACCTAAAGACAAAGATCATTTAAGATCTTTTCTTGGCATGGCAGAGTACTATGCCTAATCTGTACACCATTTTACAGACATTGTAAGTCTTTTAAGAGACATTATGAAAAAAGGGGGCAAATTTGTGTGGTCTGTTGCAAATGCTGTTTCACTTAAACCTTTTAATCCTGAGGGCAAGACCATTGTTGTGACTGATGCTAGTAATTGTGGTCTTGGGGCGGTACTCATGCAGCTTCATGAGGGTCAAGAAAGGGTGGTTGCATTTGCCTCGTGCACCTTGAAGGAGGCGGAAAGTACGTATTCAACTATCGAGAAAGAGGCACTCGCTTGTTGGTGGGGCATTCAGCACTTTCGAATTTTTGTTTGGGGATTAGAATTTGAAGTGCGTATAGACCATAAACCTTAGGTAGATTTATTTACTACAACGGGTGCTGGCAAGGCTACCCCTCGCATTGCAAAATGGTTATACCGTCTGCAAGAATACGTATTCACCATAAAATATGTACCTGGTGTACAGAACATCAATGCGGATTGTTTGTCTAGATTACCGCTAAAACAGTATGATGAGAACTGTGATGAGGAGTGGATGGAGGCTAACATACAAGACTAGGGTGGCGCCATTGGTGAAGAGGAATGGAAGGAAGCAGTGTTAGAAGACTCTGCTTTAGTGAGGCTCATTGAGGCTCTTCTCAACACAATGGTTGGATTAAGGATGAAGAGTTGATGCCTTTCAAGTTTGTATGGGATGAATTATCTGTTTTTAACGGAATAGTTAAAAGGGGTGAGAGACTGGTTGTACCAATGGGTTTGAGAGAGAGAATTATGAATTTGCTCCATGAGGGACATGGCGATGACTGGTATGAAGAAAAGAGCTTGCATGGATTTCTGGTGGCCAGGGATGGACAAACAGATAGAAAGGTGTGTACGTGATTGCATTCCCTGTGCTTGCAGTGATAAGTCCCACAAGGTTCAGGAAAGATCGATATGTCCTGTTCCGTTTCCCAAACAACCATGGGAACGGTTAGCCATGGACATTTGTGGCCCTTTTGAAGGTTTAGGTGCTGAGGAAAAATATGCAATAGTCTTAATGGATTTCTTCTCCAAATGGCCAGAAGTAGGTTTTGTAAAGGAGGTTAAATCAAAAAATATTATTGCTTTTTGTGAGGATATTTTTCGGCTTGAGGGATGTCCTGCAGAAATTTTAACGGACAATGGTCCCCAATTTGTATCTGAGGAGTTCAACACCTTTCTGGGCAGATTGGGTATTAGACATTGCAGAACTCCTGTTTATCACCCTAGGGGGAGTGGGATGATTGAACGTTTTAACCGTGTTTTGAGCGAGAGCATTCAATTGGGTAGGCACAGTAACTTGTGTTGGAAGGATCAGGTTAAAGAGATGTTATGGAACTATCGTGTTACACCCCATTCTGCAACCGGGATTACCCCTTTTAGTTTGCTGAAAGGCAGGGTGCCATGTACTGTTGCAGCTCTGGCATGGATGGCAAGGGCTGGTACTTTTGATGTTAATTACAAAGTTTTACGTGACAATGTGGACAAATATCAGACAAGATATAGACTCAGTCACAACGACAGCGTAAGGAAAGAGCGTATTGCATTTCACAAAGGCATGTTGGTCAGAGTACATTCCGATCATCTTCAAAAGAAAGGTTGTTCTAAGTTATCCATTCCAAAAAGGATTGTGGAAGTGAGGGGGAGTGTTGTCAAGTTGGATGATGGTAAATGGTGGAACACTAGAAATCTGGCCAAATGCAATGATGCGGAATGTAGAGTGGTTGAAGAAGAGTGGTGGCATCTCCAGCAAACCCATGGAAAAGGATTGTGGTGGAAGTTCCAGCAAACCCGTAAAATTTAGCAAACCCATGGAAATGTTTAGAGCTCCAAGTTTGCAATGCATAGCTAGGCCCAAGTATTTGGAATCTTATGTGTGCAATTAGCTTTGTTTATTACTATGTTTGCAATGCTTGATCATTCTGTACTTCCATGTTTTTTTTAGGTTTCATCTTGTTCTGTTTTATTGATATGATTTTATGCATAATGTTATACTGTTTTCTGTTAAGAGGGGAGATGTGTTATGGCTTGTGTCATTGAGTTCTTTGGGAATGTTTATATGCTTCGACTTCAAGAATGTGTGTGTTCCCGGAGTTGGAGCGACGGTTGCTGCAAGAAAGGTCGCCGACCGGGGGCCGTTCCTGTATACAATAAATCTTCTTAAACACGCTCCTTGTCCACCTGTCTTTGTAAGAGGCAGCCTACACAGCGCCGCAGAATCCCAGTGTGAAAATGTCCCACTCTGAATTTGCAGGCGACAGGCTCCTCCAGTCACGGGCATGCCCAGCACAGCGCGCTCGGCTCCAGCTCCACTGATCACCGGAGGGCGGGGCCTCACCACGCGCCCCAGGCCACACTCTGCAAACAGCAGGCCTCAGCCACCCATATGGTGTAGCTGGTACTTGGGGGCTGCGACAGGGGTCAGACCACTCCAGCGGGTACGCTGATAGGTGAAGTCACTGCTGTGGTCACAGTACTGGAAGGGCGGCCAGGGATCAGCGGAGAATAAGAGGATTATGGGCCCAGACAGCGGAGCCTCTCTATAGAGCAGTCATCACGCAGCTCAGCTAAGCTCCCCCCCCCGATAGCATAGCCCATTTGACTGCCAAGTGGCACCATGATATGTGAGACACTGTTGGCCGGGCTTGGCTTTCAAATCCATCAGCCCTTATTTAAACACAAACAAAAACATGTCCCAGAATAGGCGCGGAGGTCAGTACTAGTTTAGGAAGTCGCATATGACACATAAGGGAGCTGTGGCCCATGGGAATGGAAAATGTGATCCCCTAGTCAATGTAAGCATATTTGCTATTTTTTCCGTATGAACGTGTAACTCGTTCATGTTTGTAATCTGCTCACATGTCAAATTTATATGCCATGCTACAATCATTGGCATAGCCAACAGGCTTGGTATTAATCTACTAAGGCTTGCATACAGACATGCTGTTCTAATGCATTAGCACATTGGAGTAAGTCCTATTAGCTTTGCCAGTGCTTGTTTACCGGTCTGTCTGTTCTATCCTATGTAATACAATCTGGCTCTATGTGTGTCCTCAGAAATCCACTAACTGTTGTTCTTTGTTGGGTCAGTACTTGGCACATGTATAGAAAACTATTACTTAGATAGTGACTGCTTTTTCCAAGTCAGAAATATCATCCCAGTTCACCATAGAGCATAGTATGTTGGTTGTATGTTAAGTGAAAGCAGAGCAGTTGCAAAATGCTGTCTAAAGTAGTAATTATAGAATAGTTGCAACCCTGATGTTCAAATGATCATTGAAACCCATTGAAACTGCTGAATACCTGCGAGTTCCTTATATATTTAAAAGGCAAGGAAGCTGAACACAATTTATTAAGCAAAAGATGCAATACAGTATAGTAAATCCCATTACCTATTGTCAATTTTAATTTGGGTGTTGACTGGTCCCTTAGCCCTTTGCTACCTACTGCCTAGCATCATGCTCAATATTTATTGCATCTTTCAATTTGGCAATTTTCGATTAGCAAACTTAGTCGTTTTTAGGTCTCGCGCCTAGCATTGCACTGCGCAGCACGAGACATTTAGTAGGTGAAAAACGGGGATTCAGCACTGACCTAGGAATCGCACACGCTCGTGCGTGTGCGATTCCTTTTGTGCTCCCCCATTGGCCTTTTCGTGCGTCTTTGTATAAAAGACTGCACGCAATTGGCCAAAGGCGGGCGCATTGCTCCGCCCATGGCCTATTGGTGTCTATTACGCGCTTGGTGCGCGTAATAGACACCAATAGGCCATGTGGTTTCAATTATCGTGCCCAGACACGGGCGTGATAATTGAAATCACATGCTTTAGCTGTGGCGCGCGCGCACGCACCACTCGCGGGCGTGTTTTTTTTTTTTTAACAATAACGATCGCTTTCACTGCCGCTTGTCTAGTTTTCGTTTCAAGGAGGCAGTTTCAGCCGCATGTGCTTTTTACACCGCTGCCTTGTTTCCAGATAGTATCTGAAATAAGTTTTGCAGCTGCTTTTAAAAGTGTTGAAGTATTGAAGTATTATGCATTGCACTATGTTCACACAGTATAAAAATGTCTGCCCCATCTTTAGGCCGCTCCTCGGACTTCTGTGAGGCAGAACTCCCGTGTTTTCTGCTGACTGTCTTTGGCGTGGATGTACGGAGGAATGTTTGATTACAGTGTAACAGGTTTGGTGGCGAACTCCAGATAAATGTACACCACGCACGCAAAATGTTCCTTTGGGCATTCAGTTCAGCTACCTGCAGCGCTGGAGGGCTCTGCTCTTCGATGTACTTCCTGACGGACTGCTAAGTTTGAAGTGCCTGTCGGGCACAGGTTGCTCTTTTGAAACTTTCTTAGATTTTTCACTGAGGAACAGTGCGATGCCAACAATGAGAATAGCACTGATGATCCCAATGGGACTAGTGCCGATGCCAACAATCAGAATAGCACTGATGATCCCAATGGGACTAGTGCCGATGCCAACAATGAGAATAGCACTGATAACAATGGGACTAGTGCCCATGACAACAATGAGAATAGCGCTGATGATACCAATGGGACTAGTGCCGATGCCAACAATGAGAATAGCACTGATAACAATGGGACTAGTGCCCATGACAACAATGAGAATAGCACTGATGATAACAATGGGACTAGTGCCGATGCCAACAATGAGAATAGCACTGATGATACCAATGGGACTAGTGCCGATGCCAACAATGAGAATAGCACTGATGATAACAATGGGACTAGTGCCCATGACAACAATGAGAATAGCACTGATGATAACAATGAGACTAGTGCCGATGCCAACAATGAGAATAGCACTGATGATAACAATGGGACTAGTGCTCCTGACAACAATGAGAATAGCACTGATAACAATGAGACTAGTGCCGATGCCAACAATGAGAATAGCACTGATGATAACAATGGGACAAGTGCCGATGCCAACAATGAGAATAGCACTGATGATACCAATGGGACTAGTGCCGAAGCCAACAATGAGAATAGCACTGATAACCATGGGACTAGTGCCCATGACGACAATGAGAATAGCGCTGATGATACCAATGGGACTAGTGCCGATGCCAACAATGAGAATAGCACTGATGATACCAATGGGACTAGTGCCGATGCCAACAATGAGAATAGCACTGATAACAATGGGATTAGTGCCAATGCAAACAATGACAACAGCACTGATGATAACAATGGAACTAGTGCCGATGCCAACAATGAGAATAGCACTGATGATAACAATGGGACTAGTGCCGATGCCAACAATGAGAATAGCACTGATAACAGTGGGACTAGTGCTGATGCCAACAATGAGAATAGCACTGATGATAACAATGGGACTAGTGCCCATGCCAACAATGAGAATAGTACTGATAACCATGGGACTAGTGCCCATGACAACAATGAGAATAGCGCTGATGATACCAATGGGACTAGTGCCCCTGACAACAATGAGAATAGCACTGATGATAACAATGGGACTAGTGCCGATGCCAACAATGAGAATAGCACTGATGATAACAATGGGACTAGTGCCGATGCCAACAATGAGAATAGCACTGATGATAACAATGGGAATAGTGCCGATGCCAACAATGAGAATAGCACTGATGATACCAATGGGACTAGTGCCGATGCCAACAATGAGAATAGCACTGATAACCATGGGACTAGTGCCCATGACAACAATGAGAATAGCGCTGATGATACCAATGGGACTAGTGCCCATGACAACAATGAGAATAGCACTGATGATACCAATGGGACTAGTGCCGATGCCAACAATGAGAATAGCACTGATGATAACAATGGGACTAGTGCTGATAACAACAATGAGAATAGCACTGATGATAACAATGGGACTAGTGCCCATGACAACAATGAGAATAGCACTGATGATAACAATGAGACTAGTGCCGATGCCAACAATGAGAATAGCACTTATGATAACAATGGGACTAGTGCTCCTGACAACAATGAGAATAGCACTGATAACAATGAGACTAGTGCTGATGCCAACAATGAGAATAGCACTATTGATAACAATGGGACTAGTGCTGATGCCAACAATGAGAATAGCACTGATGATAACAATGGGACTAGTGCCCATGATAACAATGAGAATAGCACTGATAACCATGGGACTAGTGCCCATGACAACAATGAGAATAGCGCTGATACCAATGGGACTAGTGCTCCTGACAACAATGAGAATAGCACTGATGATAACAATGGGACTAGTGCCGATGCCAACAATGAGAATAGCACTGATGATAACAATGGGACTAGTGCCGATGCCAACAATGAGAATATCACTGATGATAACAATGGGAATAGTGCCGATGCCAACAATGAGAATAGCACTGATGATACCAATGGGACTAGTGCCGATGCCAACAATGAGAATAGCACTGATAACCATGGGACTAGTGCCCATGACAACAATGAGAATAGCGCTGATGATACCAATGGGACTAGTGCCCATGACAACAATGAGAATAGCACTGATGATACCAATGGGACTAGTGCCGATGCCAACAATGAGAATAGCACTGATGATACCAATGGGACTAGTGCCGATGCCAACAATGAGAATAGCACTGATGATAACAATGGGACTAGTGCCCACGACAACAATGAGAATAGCACTGATGATAACAATGAGACTAGTGCCGATGCCAACAATGAGAATAGCACTGATGATAACAATGGGACTAGTGCTCCTGACAACAATGAGAATAGCACTGATAACAATGAGACTAGTGCCGATGCCAACAATGAGAATAGCACTGATGATAACAATGGGACTAGTGCCGATGCCAACAATGAGAATAGCACTGATGATACCAATGGGACTAGTGCCCATGACAACAATGAGAATAGCGCTGATGATACCAATGGGACTAGTGCCGATGCCAACAATGAGAATAGCACTGATGATACCAATGGGACTAGTGCCAAAGCCAACAATGAGAATAGCACTGATAACCATGGGACTAGTGCCCATGACGACAATGAGAATAGCGCTGATGATACCAATGGGACTAGTGCCCATGACAACAATGAGAATACCACTGATGATACCAATGGGACTAGTGCCGATGCCAACAATGAGAATAGCACTGATAACAATGGGATTAGTGCTGATGCAAACAATGACAATAGCACTGATGATAACAATGGAACTAATGCCGATGCCAACAATGAGAATAGCACTGATGATAACAATGGGACTAGTGCCGATGCCAACAATGAGAATAGCACTGATAACAATGGGACTAGTGCTGATGCCAACAATGAGAATAGCACTGATGATAACAATGGGACTAGTGCCCATGCCAACAATGAGAATAGTACTGATAACCATGGGACTAGTGCCCATGACAACAATGAGAATAGCGCTGATGATACCAATGGGACTAGTGCTCCTGACAACAATGAGAATAGAACTGATGATAACAATGGGACTAGTGCCGCTGCCAACAATGAGAATAGCACTGATGATAACAATGGGACTAGTGCCGATGCCAACAATGAGAATAGCACTGATGATAACAATGGGACTAGTGCCCATGACAACAATGAGAATAGCACTGATAACCATGGGACTAGTGCCCATGACAACAATGAGAATAGCGCTGATGATACCAATGGGACTAGTGCTCCTGACAACAATGAGAATAGCACTGATGATAACAATGGGACTAGTGCCGATGCCAACAATGAGAATAGCACTGATGATAACAATGGGACTAGTGCTGATGCCAACAATGAGAATAGCACTGATGATAACAATGGGACTAGTGCCGATGCCAACAATGAGAATAGCACTGATGATAACAATGGGAATAGTGCTGATGCCAACAATGAGAATAGCATTGATGATAACAATGGGACTAGTGCTGATGCCAACAATAAAAATAGCACTGATGATAACAATGGGACTATTGCTCATGACCGCAATGAGAATAGCACTGAAACCATGGGACTAGTGCCCATGACAACAATGAGAATAGCACTGATGATAACAATGGGACTAGTGCCGATGCCAACAATGAGAATAGCACTGATGATAACAATGGGACTAGTGCCAATGCCAACAATGAGAATAGCACTGATAACCATTGGACTATTGCCCATGACAACAATGAGAATAGCTGATGATACCAATGGGACTAGTGCCGATGCCAACAATGAGAACAGCACTGATGATACCAATGGGACTAGTGCCGATGCCAACAATGAGAATAGCACTGATGATACCAATGGGACTAGTGCCCATGACAACAATGAGAATAGCGCTGATGATACCAATGGGACTAGTGCCAATGCCAACAATGAGAATAGCACTGATGATACCAATGGGACTAGTGCCGATGCTAACAATGAGAATAGCACTGATAACCATGGGACTAGTGCCCATGACAACAATGAGAATAGCGCTGATGATACCAATGTGACTAGTGCCCATGACAACAATGAGAATAGCACTGATGATACCAATGGGACTAGTGCCAATGCAAACAATGAGAATAACACTGATGATAACAAAAGGAACTAGTGCCGATGCCAACAATGAGAATAGCACTGATGATAACATTGGGACTAGTGCTGGTGCCAACAATGAGAATAGCACTGATGATAACAATGGGACTAGTGCCGATGCCAACAATGAGAATAGCACTGATGATAACAATGGGACTAGTGCCCATGACAACAATGAGAATAGCACTGATAACCATGGGACTAGTGCCCATGACAACAATGAGAATAGCGCTGATGATACCAATGGGACTAGTGCTCCTGACAACAATGAGAATAGCACTGATGATAACAATGGGACTAGTGCTGATGCAAACAATGAGAATAGTACTGATGATAACAATGGGACTAGTGCCGATGCCAACAATGAGAATAGCACTGATGATAACAATAGGACTAGTGCCGATGCCAACAATGAGAATAGCACTGATGATAACAATAGGACTAGTGCCCATGACAACAATGAGAATAGCACTGATAACCATGGGACTAGTGCCCATGACAACAATGAGAATAGCACTGATAACCATTGGACTAGTGCCCATGACAACAATGAGAATAGCACTGATGATAACAATGGGACTAGTGCCGATGCCAACAATGAGAATAGCACTGATGATAACAATGGGACTAGTGCCGATGCCAACAATGAGAATAGCACTGATGATAACAATGGGACTATTGCTCATGACCGCAATGAGAATAGCACTGATAACCATGGGACTAGTGCCCATGACAACAATGAGAATAGCACTGATGATACCAATGGAACTAGTACCCATGACAACAATGAGAATAGCACTGGTGATACCAATGGGACTAGTGCCGATGCCAACAATGAGAATAGCACTGATGATACCAATGGGACTAGTGCCCATGCCAACAATGAGAATAGCACTGATAACCATGGGACTAGTGCCCATGACAACAATGAGATTAGAGCTGATGATACCAATGGGACTTGTGCCCATGACAACAATGAGAATAGCACTGATGATACCAATGGGACTAGTGCCGATGCCAACAATGAGAATAGATCTGATGATAACAATGGGACTAGTGCTGATGCAAACAATGAGAATAGCATTGATGATAACAATGGAACTAGTGCCGATGCCAACAATGAGAATAGCACTGATGATAACAATGGGACTAGTTCCGATGCCAACAATGAGAATAGCACTGATGATAACAATGGGACTAGTGCCCATGACAACAATGAGAATAGCACTGATAACCATGGGACTAGTGCCCATGACAACAATGAGAATAGCGCTGATGATACCAATGGGACTAGTGCTCCTGACAACAATGAGAATAGCACTGATGATAACAATGGGACTAGTGCCGATGCCAACAATGAGAATAGCACTGATGATAACAATGGGACTAGTGTCAATGAGAATAGCACTGATGATAACAATGGAATTAGTGCGATGCCAACAATGAGAATAGCACTGATGATAACAATGGGACTAGTGCCGATGCCAACAATGAGAATAGCGCTGATGATACCAATGGGACTAGTGCCCATGACAACAATGAGAATAGCACTGATGATACCAATGGGACTAGTGCCGATGCCAACAATGAGAATAGCACTGATGATACCAATGGGACTAGTGCCGATGCCAACAATGAGAATAGCACTGATGATAACAATGGGACTAGTGCCCACGACAACAATGAGAATAGCACTGATGATAACAATGAGACTAGTGCCGATGCCAACAATGAGAATAGCACTGATGATAACAATGGGACTAGTGCTCCTGACAACAATGAGAATAGCACTGATAACAATGAGACTAGTGCCGATGTCAACAATGAGAATAGCACTGATGATAACAATGGGACTAGTGCCGATGTCAACAATGAGAATAGCACTGACGATAACAATGGGACTAGTGCCGATGCCAACAATGAGAATAGCACTGATGATACCAATGGGACTAGTGCCCATGACAACAATGAGAATAGCGCTGATGATACCAATGGGACTAGTGCCGATGCCAACAATGAGAATAGCACTGATGATACCAATGGGACTAGTGCCAAAGCCAACAATGAGAATAGCACTGATAACCATGGGACTAGTGCCCATGACGACAATGAGAATAGCGCTGATGATACCAATGGGACTAGTGCCCATGACAACAATGAGAATACCACTGATGATACCAATGGGACTAGTGCCGATGCCAACAATGAGAATAGCACTGATAACAATGGGATTAGTGCTGATGCAAACAATGACAATAGCACTGATGATAACAATGGAACTAGTGCCGATGCCAACAATGAGAATAGCACTGATGATAACAATGGGACTAGTGCCGATGCCAACAATGAGAATAGCACTGATAACAATGGGACTAGTGCTGATGCCAACAATGAGAATAGCACTGATGATAACAATGGGACTAGTGCCCATGCCAACAATGAGAATAGTACTGATAACCATGGGACTAGTGCCCATGACAACAATGAGAATAGAGCTGATGATACCAATGGGACTAGTGCTCCTGACAACAATGAGAATAGCACTGATGATAACAATATGACTAGTGCTGATGCCAACAATGAGAATAGCACTGATGATAATAATGGGACTAGTGCCGATGCCAACCATGAGAATAGCACTGATGATAACAATGGGACTAGTACAGATGCCAACAATGAGAATAGCCCTGATGATAACAATGGGACTAGTGCCCATGACAACAATGAGAATAGCACTGATAACCATGGGACTAGTGCCCATGACAACAATGAGAATAGCGCTGATGATACCAATGGGACTAGTGCTCCTGGCAACAATGAGAATAGCACTGATGATAACAATGGGTCTAGTGCCGATGCCAACAATGAGAATAGCACTGATGATAACAATGGGACTAGTGCCGATGCCAACAATGAGAATAGCACTGATGATAACAATGGGACTAGTGCCGATGCCAACAATGAGAATAGCACTGATGATAACAATGGGAATAGTGCTGATGCCAACAATGAGAATAGCACTGATGATACCAATGGGACTAGTGCCGATGCCAACAATGAGAATAGCACTGATGACCATGGGATTAGTGCCCATGACAACAATGAGAATAGCGCTGATGATACCAATGGGACTAGTGCCCATGACAACAATGAGAATAGCACTGATGATACCAATGGGACTAGTGCTGATGCCAACAATGAGAATAGCACTGATAACAATGGGATTAGTGCCGATGCAAACAATGACAATAGCACTGATGATAACAATGGAACTAATGCCGATGCCAACAATGAGAATAGCACTGATGATAACAATGGGACTAGTGCCGATGCCAACAATGAGAATAGCACTGATAACAATGGGACTAGTGCTGATGCCAACAATGAGAATAGCACTGATGATAACAATGGGACTAGTGCCCATGCCAACAATGAGAATAGTACTGATAACCATGGGACTAGTGCCCATGACAACAATGAGAATAGCGCTGATGATACCAATGGGACTAGTGCTCCTGACAACAATGAGAATAGAACTGATGATAACAATGGGACTAGTGCCGCTGCCAACAATGAGAATAGCACTGATGATAACAATGGGACTAGTGCCGATGCCAACAATGAGAATAGCACTGATGATAACAATGGGACTAGTGCCCATGACAACAATGAGAATAGCACTGATAACCATGGGACTAGTGCCCATGACAACAATGAGAATAGCGCTGATGATACCAATGGGACTAGTGCTCCTGACAACAATGAGAATAGCACTGATGATAACAATGGGACTAGTGCCGATGCCAACAATGAGAATAGCACTGATGATAACAATGGGACTAGTGCTGATGCCAACAATGAGAATAGCACTGATGATAACAATGGGACTAGTGCCGATGCCAACAATGAGAATAGCACTGATGATAACAATGGGAATAGTGCTGATGCCAACAATGAGAATAGCATTGATGATAACAATGGGACTAGTGCTGATGCCAACAATGAAAATAGCACTGATGATAACAATGGGACTATTGCTCATGACCGCAATGAGAATAGCACTGAAACCATGGGACTAGTGCCCATGACAACAATGAGAATAGCACTGATGATAACAATGGGACTAGTGCCGATGCCAACAATGAGAATAGCACTGATGATAACAATGGGACTAGTGCCAATGCCAACAATGAGAATAGCACTGATAACCATTGGACTATTGCCCATGACAACAATGAGAATAGCTGATGATACCAATGGGACTAGTGCCGATGCCAACAATGAGAACAGCACTGATGATACCAATGGGACTAGTGCCGATGCCAACAATGAGAATAGCACTGATGATACCAATGGGACTAGTGCCCATGACAACAATGAGAATAGCGCTGATGATACCAATGGGACTAGTGCCAATGCCAACAATGAGAATAGCACTGATGATACCAATGGGACTAGTGCCGATGCTAACAATGAGAATAGCACTGATAACCATGGGACTAGTGCCCATGACAACAATGAGAATAGCGCTGATGATACCAATGTGACTAGTGCCCATGACAACAATGAGAATAGCACTGATGATACCAATGGGACTAGTGCCAATGCAAACAATGAGAATAACACTGATGATAACAAAAGGAACTAGTGCCGATGCCAACAATGAGAATAGCACTGATGATAACATTGGGACTAGTGCTGGTGCCAACAATGAGAATAGCACTGATGATAACAATGGGACTAGTGCCGATGCCAACAATGAGAATAGCACTGATGATAACAATGGGACTAGTGCCCATGACAACAATGAGAATAGCACTGATAACCATGGGACTAGTGCCCATGACAACAATGAGAATAGCGCTGATGATACCAATGGGACTAGTGCTCCTGACAACAATGAGAATAGCACTGATGATAACAATGGGACTAGTGCTGATGCAAACAATGAGAATAGTACTGATGATAACAATGGGACTAGTGCCGATGCCAACAATGAGAATAGCACTGATGATAACAATAGGACTAGTGCCGATGCCAACAATGAGAATAGCACTGATGATAACAATAGGACTAGTGCCCATGACAACAATGAGAATAGCACTGATAACCATGGGACTAGTGCCCATGACAACAATGAGAATAGCACTGATAACCATTGGACTAGTGCCCATGACAACAATGAGAATAGCACTGATGATAACAATGGGACTAGTGCCGATGCCAACAATGAGAATAGCACTGATGATAACAATGGGACTAGTGCCGATGCCAACAATGAGAATAGCACTGATGATAACAATGGGACTATTGCTCATGACCGCAATGAGAATAGCACTGATAACCATGGGACTAGTGCCCATGACAACAATGAGAATAGCACTGATGATACCAATGGAACTAGTACCCATGACAACAATGAGAATAGCGCTGGTGATACCAATGGGACTAGTGCCGATGCCAACAATGAGAATAGCACTGATGATACCAATGGGACTAGTGCCCATGCCAACAATGAGAATAGCACTGATAACCATGGGACTAGTGCCCATGACAACAATGAGATTAGAGCTGATGATACCAATGGGACTTGTGCCCATGACAACAATGAGAATAGCACTGATGATACCAATGGGACTAGTGCCGATGCCAACAATGAGAATAGATCTGATGATAACAATGGGACTAGTGCTGATGCAAACAATGAGAATAGCATTGATGATAACAATGGAACTAGTGCCGATGCCAACAATGAGAATAGCACTGATGATAACAATGGGACTAGTTCCGATGCCAACAATGAGAATAGCACTGATGATAACAATGGGACTAGTGCCCATGACAACAATGAGAATAGCACTGATAACCATGGGACTAGTGCCCATGACAACAATGAGAATAGCGCTGATGATACCAATGGGACTAGTGCTCCTGACAACAATGAGAATAGCACTGATGATAACAATGGGACTAGTGCCGATGCCAACAATGAGAATAGCACTGATGATAACAATGGGACTAGTGTCAATGAGAATAGCACTGATGATAACAATGGAATTAGTGCGATGCCAACAATGAGAATAGCACTGATGATAACAATGGGACTAGTGCCGATGCCAACAATGAGAATAGCACTGATGATAACAATGGGACTAGTGCCGATGCCAAGAATGAGAATAGCACTGATGATAAAAATGGGACTATTGCTCATGACAGCAATGAGAATAGCACTGATAACCATGGGACTAGTGCCCATGACAACAATGAGAATAGCCCTGATAACCACGGGACTAGTGTTGATGATAACAATGAAAATAGCTCTGATGATAACAATGGGACTAGTGCTCATGACAACAATGAGAATAGCACTGATGATAACAATGACTATAGCTCTGATGATAACAGTGGGACTAGTGCTAACGAGAACAGTGAGAATAGCGCTGATGACAACAATGAGACTAGTGCTGATGACAACACTAATGACAACAACGAAAATAGCGCTGATGATAACAATGAGACTAGTGCCAATGACAACAAGACTAGTGCCGATGACAACGAGACTAGTGCCGATGACAACAATAAGAATAGCGCTGATGATAACAGGACTAGTGCAGATGGCAAAACTGCATGATTAAGAGACTGTTACTCAGGGTCCGCACTGCTCATTCATAGGAGACACTGTCCTGGACTCACATGCCTCTCATCAGTGTGCACACTCGTCTTTAACCATATTCCTCCAACAGATTCTAGCACATTATTACAGGTTAATATGTTCCTTGTGAGGCCTCCTGACTCCTGCCATTGGGATTTAAGTTCTGCCACTATGTTGATTAAAATTCCAGTGCTGGAGCATTGTGCTTTTGGTAACACGAAGACATCTCGTGCTTTACCTGTACTTGTTTGTTTTTGTGAGTAACGTTAAAGGAGCCAGTATGCGCTGTGGAAAGGGCTTTTGGTAACAACTAGCATTTGCAATGCAATAGGTCTCGCATTTACGTGAGTTTGACCTATTGGCATTGTAAATGACAATGGCTTTTATTTATGTTTCAAAAACCAAAACATAAATAAAAGGCAATGTCATTTACAATAAAAATAGCTCAAACTCTCGCAAATGCGAGACCTATTGCATTGCAAATGCTTGTTGATTTTGGGGCTGTTCTTTCTTGGTACTTTTGGAAGGAAAAGGTGGCTACTACAAGGGACAATAATACAGCTTCTGTCCCAAATCCACACAAAAAACATAATTCTGAACTACCTGCAGCTAATTGATCAGATATTTTGGTAAGTCAAAATAAACAGTGTTACTGTGATCCAATCTAGAGGAAATAATTGTCTGAACCACTAACCTGAATGATCCTTCTCACAGTTTGCAAAATAAAGAACAATTTCATTCATTTGGATTTTAAAAGAAAAAGCCTGCATTCAACCAGGTTCCTATTTTACAGACAGAAGTGGAACGCAATGAATTCGATCCCAAATCGCCAGACCACCAAGGAGTGTTCCAAAGATTTGCCCATATTTAACTAAAACATGTGTTCCTTCATCCAAGAAGCTATGAAACCTTACAAGAGTGAAACTGACCAACGTACATTCCCGACTACCATCTACGTGGTTCATTATCTGAGTGTTGTTGGTCTGTTGATTTAAGGAAAACCCACAAGAATAAATCAGGGTGTATAAATGGGCTATGTAGATTTTAAAAAATGTGGGGCTCAAGGGAGAGGCCTGTGGAACCCAGTACACAGAAGGAGAGCCAGAGGAACAGATAAGGCTTCTCAACTGCCTGGTACAAATTTAACAACAATGATTGAAACCATGCCAGAGCTGTGGATCTAATGCCCATTACATACAGTCGAGGGATGCTTGTGAAGGGTGTCAAAGAATGGAGGAAATTAGAAACTCAGCGCATAAAGGCTGATAGTGACAAGATGGAAACTTTCCTTATTGGGACCCAGAGCCATCTAAATAACCCAATATTAAACTGTCCAATCCATCTTGCCCTCACAAAAGGGGAAAACCATTGGTATAATTCTGGATGCACAACTGTCCTTTCATCCACATGCCTTTAAAGTGTTGAGTAGCATGTTTTAAGTCTGTCATACTTTACCTTTAATTTAGCACACTCCACCTCCTCTTAGACCTACAGTGGTAAGGGCATTAATCAATTCAATGGTGGATTATGCCAAGTTTTTTTATTTGGGTATCACCAAAAAAAGCCAGAGTAAGTTGGTGACTAACTTGTCACCAAAGTAGTATAAAATATCACGGCTAACCCTTATGTCCATTTGAAAGCTGGGTAATGTATAAAATCCCTAAACAGTGGTTCCATGGGCTTTGAATAACCAAAAGGTGTATCACAGGGTTGCACCTTTAGATGACAGACACGTAACTGTTGCACACTTAGAATGACATACCAAAGAGCATTATAAGTGTAAAAATCACAGTAAGGGGGATCCAGATTTTATATATAACATCCAATAGTTATATTTACATTACATTGAGAATTATATGTATACAAACAAATGAAAAATCTGTTTCCATCGCGTCATCAACAGTAAAGATAATCTCGACAATGTCTTTGTCGTCGACTAGACCATCCACGTCTGTGTCATCATTGACACTGAAGACGGCCGCTCCATCGTCGACACCATCAACGGACGAGCCGCCTGCGCCCTTGTCGATGGCAGCACCTATGATGACACCGTCAGTGGCTGCACCAATGACGGCCAAGGTATTATCCTCGAAGATGGGCCCATCAACAGTCATTGTTGAACCATTATGAAGACCGGAACAAACCTCACCAAGCAAAGCTTCACCTCTGCATCTAGTACACCTTTTAGAGATGGGAGGTTTAGGTAACTAGGATGATGAAGGACCTTTTGGGGATGCAACTAACCCATCACAACTGCATGTAAAATGCCAGGAAACAGACGAGGAGTTTGAACAGGATGAGCCAGTTTATTTACAAGGGGATTTCGCCTTTAAAGAAAGGCAACATAATAGAGGCAAATCATGTGAAGAATTTTTTGAGGTTGACCCTGATGAGGAAAATGTTGAGGAACAACCGTCTAAGGAACCAATGATGCAGGTTACTTTAGCCCAAGTTACAGACCTCTGTATGATGCTTAAGTAATATTATAAAAGATTTCTTGAAAAGAAAACTACACTCCAAAGACAGATACAAAGTGGTATATCACCAGATGGCATTTTGCCATGTCAAAGAAGCCCGGTAGTTCAGCAGAAGGACATTCCACAACCAAAACCGTTAGACCCGCTTACTATTCACGATGACTGTGTGGATCATGGCGATGACGAGGAAGAACGTGAAGAAGGTGAAATACCCCAGGATCAAGCCATAAGCACAGTAAGTGAATGGGATGATTATGTGGCAGCTATATCAGCCCCTTCAACACCTCCAGCGGCTAGCTCGCCACCAGATGATATATGGGGATTCCATGCTCTTTTAGGAAGAGCTGCCAAGAGGTTCTATCTGCCAGTCTCTGTTCAGCAAACAGTCTGTTTCTTGTATGACTTTAAGGAGACAATGAAGAAATCTGTGAGCTCTAAACTAATTGTCAAATATATTTGGACAGAGGTCCTTAAGGTCATGTAAAATCCTGCTACAGTGGCAGCAGTAATATTCATACTCGACAAGAAATACAAAGCACCAGACAACTTCCCAGCTTGTCTGATAGGTCACCCAAAGCCAGATTTGGTTGTTATACTGGCAGCACAACGACAGTAAACAAAAAACAACAACACGTTGTTCAACACCCCCTCATAGGGAAGGTAGGAGGTTGGATATTATTGGAAATCGTTTATCTGCTATGGCAGCTATGACTATAGAGTGTCCAATGTATTAGACATACTGGGCAGGTATGACCGTCACATGTGGTCAGATTTAACACAACTTTTCGATTTTTTGCCAGAGGACAAAAACAAGAGCCAAAATCTATCCTTCAAAAGAGAGAAAAACCATCCTCAGAAATCATAGTTATGGCAATGGACGTAACTTTGACTGGATTTAGACAAATGGCTGGAGCAGCAGTCTTGAGAAGGCAAGGCTAGTTAAAAGCAACCTCGTTTAGACCTGAAGTACAATCAAACTTTTTAGAAATGCCATAGAATGTAGAGGCCCTTATTGGGAAGCACATTGATGATGCTCTGCAATCAATAAAGGTTGACAGGGAGACAGCAAGGTCGCTTGGAGTACTTTAACAGCAAAGGTATCCATCATTTCATGGTACATGGGGCAAAAAACAATACTCCTTCAGAGGAGGCTATCAGTCTAACATATATCAACCATATACCCATCAACAACAGGGATATCAACAGCAATTCTCTCAAAAATATTGACCTTTGCCGGCAACAGATTCCCTGGACAACCAAATAGGAGAAGAGCAGCTGCAACAGGAACAGGGCAAGAGTCCTCTAGAAGGCAGTGACAAAGCCATAACACCGGTCGCCTTTATCAAGTTACCTCCCTGGAACGTAAGAGTCACTCTCAGCAACCTTTACAAAAATTGGGAGAACATCTCATTGGACAGTTGGGTGTTGGATATCATTCAGTACGGACACACCCTAGAATTTATTCAGAAACCTCCTCGCAATTCTCCTCGTAGGAGGTCGCATCAACATCTCTGTTAAGTTAGGAAATACAGTCACTTATGCTGAAGGGAGCAATGGAAGAGATCCCACAAGCTTGCAGAAACACAGATTTCTACTCTAGCTTCTTCCTGCTGAAGAAGAAAAATGGAGACAAGTGTTGGATCTGAGACAGTTCAACAAGTACCTCAAAAAGCAAGGGGGAGTGGCCGAACTCCGAAGATGGCGGATGTGTTCTGATCGCGCTCCGCGATCCATCCCCTAATTATCCTGGCCATCCTCATCCCCACAGGACTTATCCTTACCTGTGTGCGTGGATGGTGTACACGGGTGTACGGTGTACCCGGCGGATCTTTCATTGACCCAGTGGGGCGGACAAAAGCGGAGATCCTGGAGCATCGGCCTGCTGCCTTGCGGGAGTCGTCCGGCTGCCTGCTCTGTCTTGGGCTGCTGGTCCTTGCAGTGGGCCCGGATCTGATTTTCTCCCCACCGCCGCTGGCGAGGAGCAATCGCCGCGCACCCGACTGGGCCCTTCGACCCTGACAGACCATGGTCGGGCCATCGCTGTAGCTGCTGAGCCTGGGCGCTTTGACTCGACCCTCCCGGGCGGCCTGGAGCTGAGAAGGGGGCCCTCCATTCACCTGCAGCTGAGAAGTGGCGGAGCAGCCTTTGTGAGGGCTGTGCTGAGATGGGCATGGGACTGCTGGTCGCGGTAAGCTGGGGGGCTGCTGCTGGATTAATGCCACGACACCCGGCCTGACTGGCGGCATTGCTGGCTCCTGCTGACTGAGGCTGCGGCATCAGGGCGATGGCGGCACTGCGGAGCTGAAAGATGCAAGATGGCGCCGTGAATCTCTGTCCGGCCGACAGTTCAACGGCCCCCCACTAACTGCCTCTACACCCGCAGGCAGGCGCCTGCATCGTCCACGTTCGGCGGAGGAGCCCAGGGGCCTGCTCGGTGGGAGTCGCTACCTACCTCCCACGTGGGCCTCCCCCTGATACTGCTCCGCCCTGCCGCCTCGCTCCTGGGGCCCATGGATGCCCGGCCTCTGACTCTGAGAACAGTTTGTGTTGCATCCCTGAGCTGCGACGTTGGGCCCTGCAGCCTACCAAGAGGCCCTAGAGGCAGTGCGTGGGGCGGGTTCAATGGACGACCCCAGCGGTGGCACAAGTTGACAGTCATTGGTGTTGCTGGCTCCTGTCGCAGTGCGCTGGCCCATCACCTCCTGGCCGCAGAGTCGTGACATTCTCCTGGCTGGGCGAGCTGCAGGGAATATCATCCCAATAGATGAGATCACGGGCCGCCACGGGTTGCGGCTGCGACGTCGGATGATTGTTGGCAGGATGCAGAAGTAAGGTAGGCCCACATAGCGTCCAGGCGGCGTCCACCCTGGGGATTGAGTGCACGGAGGTCGGTCGGGCCTAGGCCCTCTGGGATGCGAAGCGCGGGGGCAACGCCAGATCCTGCACAACCTGCAATATCCTGCTGCACAGCACGAGGGCCGAGTCTGGCCTGGGCTGTCAATCCCCTTTCCTCAGAGGTCTCGTGGACCCGTGTGTTGACTTGGTACTCGGCGGGGGGCCTTCCTGGTGGCGTCCAGACGAGAGGATTTGGAGCGCTGCAGCTGCAGTGAACGCGCACTGCAGACTACATAGTGCTGGCTCGGGGGTCTTATCGGGGACAGGCTTCTTCTTTCCTTACAAGAGCAGTCACCTGTGCGACCGGTGGCCCTAGTCGGGAATCGGTCATCCTTCTGCCCTCCTGACGATCACTGCTACAAGGTTCCTACTGGGATTGCAGGCTACCCAAACTTGTGTCTCACAGTGCAGATTTAAATTCTGAGTCCACCCCCCAATGCCTGTCTAGCCTTCCGCTAACAAGTGCCTCGCAGCGTGGCCGGCGGAGACGATGCAGTGATCTTTCGGGCAGCTCCCACTGTGTGGGGTCAGGCACCCGCAAAACTACTGGAACCGAACAGTGCCACTGTGGCCCATGGAGAGTCACTGCTACACATAGGTCCCGATGGACAGAGGCACCTTATTCGCTAGTCACTACTGAGGACCCTTGCATACATAGGTTGTACCTTGGCCGCTTCACCCCGTACCTGCGTCTGTGGTCTACAAGCCCATTAAGCCAGCATATCCCTATGCCCAGTGCACAGCAACTGGTCATGGGCCATCTTCGCTCGACCACCACCCAGGATGGCCCTCTTCAGGGTGCGGCCAGGGGAGCATCAGGAGGCACAGGGAAACCCCCCGAGCCTAATCAGGCAGACCTCTCTACAAAACTGCACTCGGTGCTGGCTGTAGTGGAGAGAATAGGCACGGCGTTGGATCAGACTCGGACCGCTCTCGAGGACAGAATAGACAATGTCACCTCTGACTTTATGCTCCTGCGCGCGGACCACCAAAAGCTGTCCGAGAGAGTACAAGGAGCAGAGGTTGCGCTGGCGGATCTCCAGCCCAAAACACGCAATCACACCGCAACACTTCAGGATCTGCTCGACCGGGTCTGCACCCTCGAAGAAAAGCTGGACGACGCGGAAGGACGCTTGCGTCAGAACAATGTGCGGGTGGTTGGTCTGCCGGAGGGAGTGGAAGGGCATGATGCGGTTAAATATGCGGAGACCTGGCTGAAGGAGTTGCTCCTCCCTGGGACACTCTCCCCTCAATATGTTGAACGAGAGCACAGGGTCCCTGCGCGTAGGCCTCCTCCTGGGGCGCGCCCACATCCTTTCCTAATCCGTCTGTTAAACTTTCGAGACTGGGATGCGATACTAAGGGAGGTCGGGAGACATCCAGGCCCTCAGGTGCAAAACGTCTCGGTCTCCTTCTTCCCAGACTATACAGCTCAGGTGCAGAGGAGGCGGGCCAATTTCGGGGCAGTGAAACGCCAGTTGAGAGCCAAGGACATACGTTACTCTTTGCTATTCCCAGCCCGCCTCTGGGTAATTCGAGGTGGCACAGCGCGTTTCTTCGACTCCCCCGCCGACGCCTGGGACTGGCTTGAAGAGAATGGGCTGGCAACTGCCCATAGACCACAGGATGATGTCACAGCACAAAAAAGGTACAGAAGTAGATGTCGGAGGGGCAGGGGCGCGGGATCGCGACATCAGACCTCGCCGGTCCTCGCCTCGGGCCCAGCACAGATTCATTTGGAACGCCAGGACGCACTGCACGTTGCTTCGACCCTTCAATCCACTAGACTGCCACCTGATTCTGCATCATCACCCTCCAGTTCCAGGGAAGACACGGATTCCCTGCAGGCCTGGTCTGCGGAACCGGACTCTCCTCGCCCTCCAGATGTCACACCACAAACATCGGACAATATTGTTTAATGCTACTGGCTATCTCAATCGCTGTCATAGCATGGGTCATTGACTTGCTAGAGTCGCGTAATTATCACCCAATTCCGCACTTCGTCAACTTACACCTCATGCATCCACCTAATAACGCATCACCAGATACGCCTTAGGGTGCCAATTCATAGAGTTAAGTAGACAGGGGATGAATACGTGGAAACTATCCCTCCCACGCACATACCCCCTCACAGTCAACATCTGACTACGTGTAATTCGCCATGGTTAGGCGTAATAGTTTGGATCAATCCCCGGTTGGGGTTCGCTCTTATGCAGTTCTCCAGCTTAAGCTGAATATTATTGTTTTACCCTCCGCTTATGTTGCCCTACACAGTGACCTTAGGCCCACTTTGCCGCCACTACACACGCCAACTGCTGCACAGTCTAGGTACTACCGATTTACGTCAAGCACATGACGGACATTAACATCATTACCTGGAACGTTAGGGGCATCCACAGGTATGCCATATATGCTTACTTAAAGGGTAGATCCACAGGGATCGCATTTATACAGGAGACTCACCTCACAAGCCTAGAAGGAGACAGACTTTGTTGCCATTGGCGCGGCCATGTATATTGCACTAACTATTCATCCCAGGCTAGAGGTGCGCTGATTTGGGTGCGGGCGGGGATCCCGTGGGAGGAGGATGAGGTTGTAGTTGACCCGGCGGGGCGCTATGTCTGTGTCAAGGGCAGACTCAATGGTCAAACTCTTGTTAGGCTCAATATATGCTCCCAACACTGATCAGAACACTTTTCTTGACAGTCTCTCAACCACCCTCTCCAGGTGGGGAGGTATCCCCTGGTTACTGGGCGGAGATTTTAATTTGGTTCTCGATGTCTTACGACCGCCCCTTACCCGCACCACCGCCTCATCTAATGTGCAAGTCCTGCGTACCCGGCTAGAGCACTGGTCCCTCATAGACGTATGGCGCGCACGCCACCCTGAGTCGAGGGAGTATTCATTCTACTTGTCAGTCCATGATTTCCATGTGCGGCTGGACTGCATCCTGGCATCAGCAACCATACTCCCCTTGATCAGCGACATCAGCTACCTAGGCCGTACCCACTCAGATCATAACCCGCAGATCATGACGTTCAGTTGGGAGACGAGACCCCCTCCGATCTCTACCTGGCGGTTGCAACCGGCAGCATTAGAAGATCAGTCCTTTTGCGGCTCCTTGGAAACTGCTGTGGCCGGATACTTCGAGTATAACGCTGGCTCCACCAGGTCTCCTCAGTTATAATGGGAGGCCCTTAAGGCCACTGTAAGGGGGCACTGCCTGGGTCTAACCTGGAGCATCCACAAACAGTTGGATGCCTCTCTCGCCTCCATTGAACGGAGACTCCTTCACTGGGAAACACTGTCAATTGCACACCCCGAAACACGGGCTCAGCTTGAGTCACTGCAAACGGAGCGCCTGGAACTACTGGAAAAATTACGCTGTCACAATTACTTAGCCCACTCTGCCCGCACCCACAATTCATCAGACAGGGCAGGTAGATTACTTGCTTTCCTCGTTAGGCAAGAGCACCCTCATCACCCCATACACGCAATTAGAGATGAGTGTGGACAGATGAAATACACGCAGCTTGGCATACACGAGGCCATGACTAAACATTACACCACACTTTATACATCTAATACCCATGGCGACTCTCACTAAATAGATTCATTCTTAGGCTCTGTGCAACTGCCCTCCCTATCCATTGACCAATTCCAAGAGTTGGATTCCCCCCTAACTGAAGATGAGATCAGGGAAACGCTAGCATCCCTGGCATCGGGGAAGACACCGGGCCTGATGGGTTTCTTACAGAATTCTACAAGACTTGTGGTGAAACCCTGGTGCCCCGTTTGCATGCTCTCTATATAGCGGCGCTCGACAGTGCAACTCTCCCTCCCTCTCTTTGCACAGCTAATGTTGTCTCCCTGTTGAAACCAGGCAAGGATCCTACGGCCCTAGGATCCTACAGACCTCTGGCGATCCCTAATGCCGACTATAAGATCCTGGTGAAAGCACTTGCCAACAGGCTTGCTCCCCTCGTACCCTCCTTGGTGCACACGGACCAGAATGGTTTCGTCCCTGCCCGGAACACCGCACTCAATCTTCGCCGCTACTTCAGGGTAGCCGAATACGCCCCCCTGAACTGGCCCCACTCGGAATGCCTTGTGCTCGATCTTGAGAGAGCGTTCGACTCCCTGGCATGGAACTCTCTTTGCAGTGCTGCCAAAGTTCGGCATAGGTCCCTATTTCCTCAGCATGGTGCAGCTATTATATAAGCGCCCAACGATTCGCATAAAAACGGGGCCCTTCATATCGGAATCCATCCGGGTGGGCCGTGGGACCCACCAAGGATGTCCACTCTCCCCACTTCTCTTCTCCTTGGCGGTGGAACCATTAGCGGCATTTATTCGCGCCCGAGTGGACATGGGCATCCCTTTAGGTGACGGCATACGTACAATCTCCCTATATGCCGACGACCTATTACTATACGCAAGAGATCTTCGTGCTATCCCTCATGCACTAGACTCAGCACTGTCGCAATTCACCACAATATCAGGGTTTAAGGTTAGCGCAGCGAAGTCCACTCTCTTCCCGTTCTTGTTGTCCACTCCAGATCCGGGGTATACACTGGGGGGGGGGTACCGGTAGCCTGGTGTACAGGTACATTCTGATACTTGGGTATCCGCATATTCCGAACTAAAACTGACCTATTTGATGGAAACATCACTAGAGCCACTTCCTCTATATATTCACAGATGACATTCTGGAAGACGCTCCCGCTGTCTATTTCGGGTAGGGTGGCCCTTGCAAAGATGGTGGTTCTCCCGCGCCTACTTTTTAATAAAATCGAGGCAAAGGTTAGGGATTTTCTTTGGGGCACATCTAGGCATAGAGTCTCCATTAGGAAGTTATACCTTCCGGCGTGTCAGGGTGAATTGGCAATGTCAAACTTTGAGTACTACTTCTTGGCAGCTCAGCTGCAAAGGATAGCCAGATGGCTAGCATGACAAAACATATCAGATACTGCCACTTTGCAACCTCCCATGGCCCTTTATGTCTTGCTTCAAATATTTCTCCCGTGCACTAAGCCCAGGAAAGAGGACTCCTTGTTGCTCTCCATAGCACTCAAATGCTATCGCAGAAGCTTATACATCACTCGTACTACTACACCGTACGCCCCTGCTATCCCTTTACTAGGTTCACCAAAGGATGGGTCATACATCACAGCGGCAGAGTTGCATGGTTGGGAGGCTGCGGACATCCATGACACAGGAGACCTTTTTAGAGACGGTGCCCTAATCCCCTATGCAGACCTTATCTCAGAAGACGGTCTCCCTTCGGGGCAATTTCTTATGCACCAAACACTCATAGCCTCACTTTCAGATAGGTGGGGCAATTTAGCAACAGAACCTCCCACACACCACTTGTTGCAATATCTACATATAATGGGCACAGGGGGACGCTTGATACGCTGGTTCGCCTCATCACTCCGCCAACACACTGCGATATCACTAGCCCCCCTGAGGCAACACTGGGAGGAAGACCTGGGCCATGCCCTATCGGAAAAGGAATGGATGGCTATACTAGGAAGTCCTACAAGTGTCCCTTGCCACCAGCGCTTCCGGCAGATTCAATATTTTATTCTCCATCGCGCGTACCTCTCTCCTGCCCAGATAAATAAGTTCTTCCATCGGGATGATTCTGAATGCCCCAGGTGTCGCCTGCCCAACGCAGACCTCCTACATATGCTCTGGCATTGCCCTGCCCTAGCAGAATACTGGATAGACGTGGCGGCCACCTTGTCCCGCTGTACTAAACATGTGGTTCCCTTCAACTGGGAGGCGTATTACATCTCTTTAAGAGGAGCAAGAAACACAGGGCTACTGCACGATTCTTAGACCTGGGCTTCATTACGGCAAAATGCCCGATCACTAAAAGATGGAAAGCCCCGGCGGCGCCTCATGCATTGGCCTGGCACCGCTCTATGCTCAATTGGGCCAAGGCAGAGGGCATGACTCTGCAGAGGGAGGACTTACTGGGACTTCGCAAATTCCCTCTTGCTACACATTGGGGAGCTATGGTGTTTGAGTTGCAGAAGTCAGCTGCGCCCACAGCAGGCTCGCAGGAGGAGGCAGAGGTCGCCTCAGCGCCAAGAGGGCTCTCCACTCTCGTTAATGCGTCGCCATAATAAGGGCTCCCTCACACAATTCTCACATGCTCCGTCGTAACACGGTATCTTCATGCGCTTCACAAGCAGTTATTTAACCATTGCTACATTTCAGGGCCTTGGGTCACGGGCGGTTACCCCTTTCCCTCAGTCAAGTTATTTTGTCCTCATTATGTTGTATCCTCCATCCATCGTTCAATGCTACTCAACATCACGCATAGTATAGCATCACAATACGCAGCGCTTGATTATACATTCTCTTATACTTCCTCTCAAGTGTTCTGACATTGTGGATAACCTTACTACACCATGTCTGACACAGTACACTCTCACAATCGATGCTAATACCGTGCCATATATCTTGCTGTGGTGTCCTTGCCTGGCATTTGTGGCCATTTGACTATTGTTGTTCTGTACTGTTAAAAATAATAAATGTCAATAAAAAGATTTAAACAAAACAAGTACCTCAAAAAGCAATTATTCAGAATGGTTACACTGCAGGATATCATTCAACTGATAAACCCAGAAGATCATATGGCATCGTTAGATCTGCTGGATGCCTGTTTCTGTCAAACACAGGAGGTATCTCAGATTCGAGATGGCCGGATGTCACTACCAATTCAAAGTCCTACCTTTTGGATTAAAGTCTGCCCAAAGAATATTCACCAAGTGTATAGCACCGCGGCAGCCTATCGAAGACGAAATAGCCATCAGATATTCCCATACCTGGACAACTGGCTAATGAAAGCAACTTTGTACCAGGCTGAGATGAGTTCCACAAAAGCATGCCTTCAAATTTACAAGAATCTGGGTCTCAAACTAAACAGGGAGAAATCATGGCTGATTCCAAACACAAGAATCACATTCCTGGATCCATCCCGGACACAACGAAATCCTGTAAAAGAGAGGATTATCAAGATAATGAGATTAGTATCTACCCTCTCAAGAAAAAAGTCCACTTCAGTCAGGCAGTACAAATCATTTCTGGGAATGATATCATTGTGCATTCCTCTTATCCCCAGCTGTCGCTTGTTCGTGAGACCACTACAGGAACAGGTGGACAAACAGTGGACACAAAAGATGGGTACATTCGACAATGTTATCAGTATAACACCGTAAATGGTAAAGGCTACTATGACATAGTGGATGACAAAGGACAGCTTTTCCATGGATCTAACTTTTCTCAGCAAACGACCAAGTTATGTCATGACAACAGATGCATCCATGGAAGGTTGGCAAGCACATCTCCAAGACTTGGAAGTGAGTGCCAAGTGGTCAACCGAGGTAATGAAAAAGCACATAAATTTCCTAGAACTGAGAGCTGCGACTTTAGGGATTTGTGCTTTCTTGCCAAGAATAAAAGAATTGGAGGTATTGATTCAAACAGACAACACGACCACAATGTTTTATCTAAACAACCAGGGTGGAACAAGATCACCTTTACTGTCCAAGGAAGCACAGGACATTTGGAACTGGTGTTTGCAACACAAGGTCTCTATGAAAGCAGAGCATGTACAAGGCGAGGAAAACAAGTGGGCAGACAACCTAAGCAGCTCTCTCGGAGATTGCCACGAATGGGAAATGTTACAAGCTAAGCTCTACAGAATATTCAGCAAATGGGGAGGAACGACCTTGGACCTGTTCGCTAACCTGAAAATTGGAAATGTCAACATAATGCGAGCAATTTCCCACACAGGGGCTCATGGGGGAATGTGCTCCACATCTCATGGACATGTATATTAGTGTTCGCCTTTCCACCTCTGCCTCTGATTCCATGGACTCTATGCAAGACAAAAAGAGAATTGTGTTGAATTATACTTCTAGCCCCGGTGTGGCTAAGACAATTGTGTTGCACGGAACTCATACTAATGTCTGAACAGCAGATGTGTGGGGAAGATGGATGCAATACTACTCCCTAGATATACCGGAAACGCTGGGGAGTCAACACCAGGAAGTGCTGTAATGACTGATATAGATTTTTGGTGGTACATGCAGCAGGCATGGGTTTTGGGCTGTTATGTTGTTATGTGTGGATACTGGCTGGTCACTGTCTGGGTGTTGGGGGGTATAAGGAGGGAGGGGGTTTTATTTGAGGACTGGCCACTGATTATGCAGTTTCTTGTTAATGTGCTGGATGGTCACCCAAATATCCTGTTTGAAATAGGGGTGGGCGGAGCTCCCGGAGTTGTACTCCGAGGAATTATGCGGAGTTAAATAAAAACTCTGTGTGATTCTGCAGAGTTCCACACACCGGTACAGACAAAATTATTAATAATAAAAAATTGATTCTGCATCGGATAGGGGCAATGACAATTGTACAAATGCAAAAGGGAAGTGTTGTTCCAAGGTAAAAGGTGATTGAGGGGCAAGCTGTGACTCTAACCACGGGGTAAGTTTACAGTAATGTAGCTGACTGTCAGCACCACAGGGTCTTATTGAGGTTGCTATTTTGAAGGCGTGATTTTTATTTTACCTCAAAAACCATGTATAAATAGCATATGACTCGAGATGTTTGTCCACAAAACAGTCAGTGTCCTTTTGCGCTCATCGCGAAGTCCAGGTGCTGCGCCCTGGTCTTCGGGCCTTCCAGGTGGCTGCAGCACAGCTGGCATGGGGAGCTGACCTGGAGGTGAGCATCAGCACAGCTGGATAGGGGGTTCTGACCCAGAGGCGTGCAGCAGCACCCTGGAGCTGGGCCCAGATGTGCTGGTACTCTGCTGGTGACCAGGGCTGAGCGGAGATCCAGACACAAGCAACACAAGGAGAACGAGAGGGCCGCTACAGACCTCTGCCAACTGCCACAGAATACAAGCAAAACACACAAGATGATGGACGGAATGCTGCACATTGGCAAACATTCACCCCCAGTCACAGATCTGGGTTTAATCCATCGTTATTTTGCTTCACCACGCCAACCCAGTTCAGACATAGCCATATGCAAATCAGTCTTGACCCTGTGCCTCATGGGAACAGTCCAGACCCAACTGCCAAGCCATGTCTTCCCTGGACCGGAATCAAGCATCCTAGGACCGGTTTCAGGCTATCAGCCTTCATCAGCCAGGATAGCTTGACTCCAGTGGCGTAGTGAGCACGGGACCCACATACCCTGAAACCGGTCCCAGGATGCTTGTTTCTGGTCCAGGAAGGACCTGGCCTGGCAGTTCGGTCTGGACTGTTCCCATAGGGCACTGGGTCAAGACTGATTTCCATATGGCTGGGTCCAAACTGGGGTGGCGTAGTGGGCAAAAGAACGATGGATTTAACCCAGATCTTTTGACTGGGGGAGAATGTTTGCATTGTCAGCATTCCGTCCATCATTTGTTGCTGTAACACTTTTTGCCCTAAGTGGGATGGGTATGCCCAGACGTGGGTCCCTTGCTCACTGCGCCACTGGATTCAAGCTAGCCTGGCTGAAGAAGGGTGACATACCCTGAAACCGGTCCCAGGATGCTTGTTTCCGGTCCAGGAAGGACCTGGCCTTGCAGTTCGGTCTGGACTGTTCCCATGGGGCACTGGGTCAAGACTGATTTGCATATGGCTGGGTCCAAACTGGGGTGGCGTAGTGGGCAAAAGAACGATGGATTTAACCCAGATCTTTTGACTGGGGGAGAATGTTTGCATTGTCAGCATTCCGTCCATCATTTGTTGCTGTAACACTTTTTGCCCTAAGTGGGATGGGTATGCCCAGACGTGGGTCCCTGCTCACTGCGCCACTGGATTCAAGCTAGCCTGGCTGAAGAAGGGTGTCATACCCTGAAACCGGTCCCAGGATGCTTGTTTCCGGTCCAGGAAGGACCTGGCCTGGCAGTTCGGTCTGGACTGTTCCCATGGGGCACAGGGTCAAGACTGATTTGCATATGGCTGGGTCCAAACTGGGGTGGCGTAGTGGGCAAAAGAACGATGGATTTAACCCAGATCTTTTGACTGGGGGAGAATGTTTGCATTGTCAGCATTCCGTCCATCATTTGTTGCTGTAACACTTTTTGCCCTAAGTGGGATGGGTATGCCCAGACGTGGGTCCCTTGCTCACTGCGCCACTGGATTCAAGCTAGCCTGGCTGAAGAAGGGTGACATACCCTGAAACCGGTCCCAGGATGCTTGTTTCCGGTCCAGGAAGGACCTGGCCTGGCAGTTCGGTCTGGACTGTTCCCATGGGGCACAGGGTCAAGACTGATTTGCATATGGCTAGGTCCAAACTGGGGTGGAGTAGTGGGCAAAAGAACGATGGATTTAACCCAGATCTTTTGACTGGGGGAGAATGTTTGCATTGTCAGCATTCCGTCCATCATTTGTTGCTGTAACACTTTTTGCCCTAAGTGGGATGGGTATGCCCAGACGTGGGTCCCTTGCTCACTGCGCCACTGGATTCAAGCTAGCCTGGCTGAAGAAGGGTGACATACCCTGAAACCGGTCCCAGGATGCTTGTTTCCGGTCCAGGAAGGACCTGGCCTGGCAGTTCGGTCTGGACTGTTCCCATGGGGCACAGGGTCAAGACTGATTTGCATATGGCTGGGTCCAAACTGGGGTGGCGTAGTGGGCAAAAGAACGATGGATTTAACCCAGATCTTTTGACTGGCGGAGAATGTTTGCATTGTCAGCATTCCGTCCATCATTTGTTGCTGTAACACTTTTTGCCCTAAGTGGGATGGGTATGCCCAGACGTGGGTCCCTTGCTCACTGCGCCACTGGATTCAAGCTAGCCTGGCTGAAGAAGGGTGACATACCCTGAAACCGGTCCCAGGATGCTTGTTTCCGGTCCAGGAAGGACCTGGCCTGGCAGTTCGGTTTGGACTGTTCCCATGGGGCACAGGGTCAAGACTGATTTGCATATGGCTGGGTCCAAACTGGGGTGGTGTAGTGGGCAAAAGAACGATGGATTTAACCCAGATCTTTTGACTGGGGGAGAATGTTTGCATTGTCAGCATTCCGTCCATCATTTGTTGCTGTAACACTTTTGCCCTAAGTGGGATGGGTATGCCCAGACGTGGGTCCCTTGCTCAATGCGCCACTGGATTCAAGCTAGCCTGGATGAAGAAGGGTGACATACCCTGAAACCGGTCCCAGGATGCTTGTTTCCGGTCCAGGAAGGACCTGGCCTGGCAGTTCGGTCTGGACTGTTCCCATGGGGCACAGGGTCAAGACTGATTTGCATATGGCTGGGTCCAAACTGGGGTGGCGTAGTGGGCAAAAGAACGATGGATTTAACCCAGATCTTTTGACTGGGGAGAATGTTTGCATTGTCAGCATTCCGTCCATCATTTGTTGCTGTAACACTTTTTGCCCTAAGTGGGATGGGTATGCCCAGACGTGGGTCCCTTGCTCACTGCGCTACTGGATTCAAGCTAGCCTGGCTGAAGAAGGGTGACATACCCTGAAACCGGTCCCAGGATGCTTGTTTCCGGTCCAGGAAGGACCTGGCCTGGCAGTTCAGTCTGGACTGTTCCCATGGGGCACAGGGTCAAGACTGATTTGCATATGGCTGGGTCCAAACTGGGGTGGCGTAGTGGGCAAAAGAACGATGGATTTAACCCAGATCTTTTGACTGGGGGAGAATGTTTGCATTGTCAGTATTCCGTCCATCATTTGTTGCTGTAACACTTTTTGCCCTAAGTGGGATGGGTATGCCCAGACGTGGGTCCCTTGCTCACTGCGCCACTGGATTCAAGCTAGCCTGGCTGAAGAAGGGTGACATACCCTGAAACCGGTCCCAGGATGCTTGTTTCCGGTCCAGGAAGGACCTGGCCTGGCAGTTCGGTCTGGACTGTTCCCATGGGGCACAGGGTCAAGACTGATTTGCATATGGCTGGGTCCAAACTGGGGTGGCGTAGTGGGCAAAAGAACGATGGATTTAACCCAGATCTTTTGACTGGGGGAGAATGTTTGCATTGTCAGCATTCCGTCCATCATTTGTTGCTGTAACAGAATACAAGCAGGCAGCACAAGCAGGCTTAAACCTGCTGCCAGTCCGGGACTCGTCCTCGGCGCAGGTGGGGTCTGCCATTTCATTTTAGGTTCTCTCAGTCAGAGTGAGGTAAATTCAGACGCACAGGGATAACACATCTCTTAGCAGTGTGGCGCGTTAGCGACTCGTCACGCAGTGTGCCGGGAGGACTCGTTTACAGCTGCTTGCAGTGGCACAAGCTTGTCAACTAGACTAACCCCCGCTTCCGTTACTGGTACAAAACTCTTATTTGGAGGGTGCGTACGGGCAGCCATGAATGCATCTAGTTAGTCAAACGAGAACACAACAAGTGCCTCTGTTCTTGATGCAGGGAGATAAGATGCTTAACTGTGTTCCTGGGTTAACTCATAAGAACCTCGAATTACTGGGCCTGCGAAGAAAGCTGCGGGATGAGCTGGGGCTAGTAGAGCACAATTTGTGGTGCTATGGGGGAGCATTCCCTTACCTGTGGGACAAACAAATTAGCAAACTAGTCACCCAACCCCGCTAGAAGGCGGCCCCAGCAACACCCCTGGAGTCTCTTACCTCTCAGCGCATCCCAGCACTGCAGGGCACTGCCATCTTCTTGGGTCAGGGGAGAACTTATGGTGCAGTGGCCCCCGTAGAAGTCACTCAATGATACAGGCAATTAGTGAAGAGAGGGCCTGCAGAGTCATCTCTTGGTGGCGGAGGAGAACTCATCTGACTTCACTTGCTGGAGGGGCGGATGGCTGAGAACGAGGCTGCTGAGTGACGTCACCATGGGGAAAGATGGGTTACAGTGGTCAGAGAAGAAGGAAAGAGTCTTGAGCATCGAGGCCATGTCTGAGTGGATAGTTGCAACTCTTTTCCAAGGGCCGTCCATGAATAAAGTAGAAAGATGACGTGGTGGGCAGGGGCACCGGTAAACTCTGCAACGTGGCAGTCAGCGAAGTTTTTGCCAAACTCCGCACTCCAAGCAGAACATGGAATTTACCACCCACCCCTAGTTTGAAACTCCTGTCATGCCAGTATCAATACCAAAAATACATTAAAAAAAAAAGGAGGATGTCCGATCAGCAACACATTCCACTCAAACCAGTCCCAGGATTGCTCTCCAGGAACAATGGGCAGGTAATACTCCCGAATCCAGAATCATTGCATTCAGGAGCGGCCTGGCTTCTGAATGCAACGAGTTCCACCAGATGAAAATTTCTCAACAATACAGAGACATACTGGCAAAAGCCAGAGACGACTCCACAAATAAATCGTATAAGGCAGAATGGTTAAGATTTTGTTATTGGTGCTCTTCAAAAAATTGTCACCCTTTTTCTTCGTCCTCTGAGGTATTACCGTACCTGCTCAGCTTAGCTCACTGTGGATTATCTCATAGCTCAATCAGAGTTCATCTTGCAGCTGAAACAAGATTCAGGAGACCTAGAAACCAAAAGTCTCTATGGTCAGACAGACTAGCAAAATAATTTCTAAAAGGGCTATTAGAGCTTATCTCCAATAAAGAAACTGCCAATACCTTGGCAGCTGAGCACAGCCTTGGCTCAATTGATGAGAAGCCCTTTCAAGCCTATACATAAGACGGACATCAAACATCTTTTCATAGTCCTTACATCGGCTAGAAGAATTAGTGAAACACGAGCTTTTACAATACAAAGACCATACTTGCAGTTGAAAAAGGACAGAGTTATTTTACGTACTAATCCTCACTTAATACCTAAGGTCCCAACAGATTTTCACCTCAATGATCCTATTGTCTTAAAGTTATACTTTCAAAATCCTTCAAATGAAGCAGAAAGGGCGCTTTACTCATTGAATTTCAAGAGGTGTTTGAAATGTTATATTGAAAGAACTAAAGCTTTTAGAAAATCTGATCAGCTTCTGGTCGCTTTTGCACTTCCACGGAACAGTCAAGCTGTTTCACGAGGTGGTATAGCGAGATGGGTGTCAGCAGCCGTAGCCTTCTGCCATGAAAAAGCAAGAAGACCGCTTGCTAATAAAGTGCGTTCTCACTCAAAAAGAAGTGTAGCGACCGTTACAGCTCTTATTGCCAGAGTATCGTTGCCCGACATATGCAGAGCAGCCACATGCACAAACAGATATCCTTTTACCAGATGTTTTTGTCTAGGCGCAGCAACCAATCATGATGCAGCAGTGGGTCAAGCAGTTCTTTGCAACTTATTTCAATGAGGTGAGCTCGTGGTATACATTGTAGCATGGTTATTATTGACTGCAATTTATATATTTATGTTTATGTATATAATGCTGCCCACCTCCACAAAATGTTTATGTACATTAGATCAATTAGTTAAAGCAAGCTATTCGGATTCAAGTATGTGAATCTAAGAAAGATTCAGTATTGGAGAAAAAAACAAGTTACTTACCTGTACACTGTGGTTCTCCAGTACTGATATCTTTCATAGATTCACATGGAACCCTCCCACCTCCCCTTCAGTAGCTCACCACATTGATTGAGAAACATACTAGTACTGGGTATTTTGTGCACTCGTGCTATGGAATCTGAGGTGTGGTGGCTCTGGAGGAGAGGAATGAGTTAGGGCTTCTTTTTGATTGGTTGAAGTTTGGTTCTACTCAAAATGATGTGGATTGTTATACAATTTCATGGGATTGCACTTTAATGCGTAGTGTAGTTGATTTTTACTGCTATTTATAGTTAGAGTGGGACTCCCACCTCGACGACGAGGAAGATTCAAGCACGTGAATCTCTAAAAGATATCAATACTGGAGAACCACAGTGTATAGGTAAGTAATTTGTTTTCTTGTACCAGTGGATCAGCATCATTATCACTTGGCCCGAGTGGAACATCAGTTCAAGATGTACAGCTGCATAGCACAACAATCTGCTCTTCAACAGTATTGCCATCTATGCTGCAACTTCCAGGCACTTCACTATGAGTGGGGGAGAGTGGGTGAAAGCTCATTTATCAAGGGGATCTGAAATATGATAGTGGGTGAAATAAGAGATATAAAGTAAGATTCTAAAAACCAGAATGTTAATTTATTGTAGAAGACGGTGTTTGTGGTTTCCAGTCTTTATAAATCAGGGCTGACTTCAAAACTTAGCCTCGAAGACAGTTCGTCCTGCTTCTGAATGGAGAAGCCACTAGAAGATTACTAGATGCCTAAAGCTATTGTGCTTTTTCCTAGGCAATAACTAAAGAAAGGAGAATATGAATACATGAACTAGAAGCATACTATCAAAATGTATGTTAAACGTAATAATTTTTTTGCACAGTAAGGAAAACAAACCTCTGATTTCTGTAGGAAGTGGCCCCTCCAACGCAAAATCTGCCCATGGAATTTCCTCCAACGCAGGGATAGTGCTGTTGCTTCACATGTATATAGCGCAGTTGGTAAGTTAGTGTAATGCTTTGAGTACTCATGACTTTCGGAGCTGTTCTAATGTCACCATCACAGACCAAAGGTTGAGTAGGTTTATGATGGCGATGTGCTGTCTGTAGAGTGAAGGAATGCCCTTCTGTTAGGTGAATGTGTCAGATTTAGTGAGATGGCAGATTTGAGTACGAGGGGTGTTTACATAGGTTTTCATTCAGTGCTCAAGTCCAGTATGCTGGTGAAAATTCCATCATTGAATTTTCTTTCTCCTGAAATCAGAGGATTTTTCATCACAACCCTACTCTAAATCAAGCCTCTAATCGGATTCCTCGACTAAAAGTTTAATTTTTTAATTAGTTCGCTTTGCTATACAAAGGCACAGAAACAGCTGCGTTTTTTTTACCCTGACCTATAGTTACTTTCTTTTATCTATTTTTGGCCTCGGCTTGGCAGTTCATTAACTGAGAATTCCTTCACTACATAACTTAAGTTTGATAAAGTGGCCCTGGGTTGGCCTTTTCCATTGTTTTTCCTCTAGAGAATTCCTCTGTCTACCCAGGAGACATTAAATACGCAGAGCTGCTCTGACTCTCCCTGTGCGTGAGGAGAAGTAGACGCGCCCAGAAGATACCAAGGGAATTTTGTTTTTACTGTTATGTAAACTTAGGCACAGTTTGTACATCCCAATGAGAAATTAGCCCTGCTTAAGAACGTTGTTTCCCCAGCACTCCCCATATGGGCGGGAAAAATGAACAGTTGACATTTCTAATTAATAATTCGGGGAGACACCTCATTGAAGTGTGTTAATAATTACAGCTGCCCGTTCTGATCTCTTAATCCGCTGGGAGATAATGGGCCCCCCTAACTTGGGGGCAGAATCCCCACCGAGGAGGAGGGTCAGCCCACAAAGGACTTGTAATTTGTATTTTGCCAACAAAAGTTGATTAATCCTGCAGAAAGGCGCCCTTCGGAGAGGCAGGGCTTTGTCCTCTGGTTTTCAGAGGGCACAACAGAAGGGGGGAAAGAGAGGGGAATTACTGGTCACATGTGATGTCTGATTGAGATGGCTCATTTATATCTGCCCAGCAGTTGTGTTCTGAACCCCTGCCCCTGATAGCATTTCGGCCTTACACAGGGGAAGGAATGCACCGAGTGAGGCCCCCATACCCACTTTGGCTATGCTCATTCTCCACTATTACAAGAAGGTATTGACAAATATGTGTAGCGGGCCCAGCTCCGGGTCCAAAATTACCTTTCCTGGGATAATGTCGAAAGTGAAGTCTGAAAACTTTACGCAAACTCACAGAATTGTTTAGCAGTTGGGGCTCCATTGCTTTCGGGCTCGAGCTTCATGCAGAGCGCCTCAGAGGGTTTGCAGACTTTTTGTGAAATATCATGCATTTTTTCCGAATTAGCGTGCTGGCAATTTGCAATCAAAACGTGCTTTAACACAAAACATTTTTAAATGTGTCGAAATATGGAATAAATTCATTCTAATCCAGTTCGGCTACTTGTGTGGCATTGAATGTAATATTGAAACTCCTTTTGCACGAAGGCTCTGGCACATAACACTTTTAGATAAAGAGAATAAATACGCAAAAATATACGATACTACATTTGCTGTTTCAGTAATAAAGAACTGGGCAAATTGATTTTTCCTCTAAGCATGCTTGCTTTCACCATTACATATTAAACTCAGTTTTCATGATTTTTGCCCACATGCAAAACATTTTGAAACTTGGCCCACATCAAGTTTTGAGAAAAATCTCTTTCTCCATTTCTTATACAAAAGCATAAATGGTGCAATCACACATAATCTACATAATACATAAATATAGAAGATATCAGGAAAACCAGATGTGATGTATACACTTGCTTGAGACATGTACCACATACTATACGGATGCTACAATACTTCCCGCACGGTGGAAAGCGTACCACATGTGACTGTATGTTGTTATTGATGTGTACTTGGCCGGAATTCATTTATTGTTTAATAAAGGAAAAAAAATAGAAGATATGGCCCTAGAGAAGTTCTATTACAAGGACAACAAGCGATTTTCCAGATCTAGTAATGGCTAGAACGTGTAAAGGGTGGCCCAATGTGGTACAAGTGAGCCATACATTTTGTTTCAGTAACATAAACCAAGCATTTAGTGAAATGTGCCGTAATTTATTATACATGGCCTGTACTGTTGCCACTGCAACCTTTGTGTATGTTCTGTTCTTGTAGCTCCAACTGTGAAAAACAAGCAATGGCAAAGGCAATCGGGTTTGGCTTTGATCACGAACCTATTGCCTCCGGATGGGAACACACACAACTCAAGATTGGTTTCAGCCATTTGGGCTTCATCAGTGAGGAGCAGCATGCGTCCAAAGGTACAGTGAACACACCTGGGCACACTTAGGACATCTCAATTACCACAACAACAAAAACAGAGGTTGGAATGCCTGAATTAATCTCAGCCACTGGTAATTCCTCAGTCGGTCCATCATATTTTTTGCCATGCCACTCCAGATAGAGATAAGCCATATGTAAATCAGTGTTGGTCCTCCTGTAATAGGAACAGTCCAGCCCGAAATGCCAGGCCAGATCTCTGGATGGGCACACAAATAACCTCACTTTGCTTTCTGCCTACTTAGGTTTCGTCATTGAGGTGCAACTTGAGTCCAATGGCACATTGAGCAAAGATGGGACCCATGTCTAAGATTACCACTTGCGGCATCTCATTTAGACAAACAAAAATGTAATGGATGGAATACTTGAATTATTGTTCTGTACTTTTTATTGACATTTCAAGGAAAAAAGAACAGAAATAATGAAACAACATATACAAACTATCCACACCCCTCCACCTTACCTGAAGTTGCTGCAATGCAAATTGATCAAAATAATCACCAATCAATTATTGAAGAAGAGGCACCTTTCGTCAATTGCTTATCAGAATTCCCAAGTTACTTACAGAGTGTTCACCTCCAAAGGCAGAATCTGTAGTGCCTTGAGAGTCCTCCGACTGGTAAGCAATTTGGTATCATTTACCAAAGCGTCTAACAGTGTTGCCTATTTTAAAAAAATTCCTGCCCTGTTCTGGCAACATCATGTGATGTTTTCTCCATCCCCATCATTTGCCAAAGTGTAGTTCCACTGGGGTTCTACCTTAACCCATTTTCCTAGCAGTGTCTGCTTGGTTAACAGCAGGAGCAACAATGCCAGTTTTCTAGCATCTCAGTATAGTGCAAATTGCTTGGGGCGGGTCCTCAATACCTGGTAAATGTGTGCCTTCTGCGCTCCACAAACAACATATTTTAGGATAATACAACATCATGTGTAACAGTGAACCCCTCATTCCTTTCAACATGCTTCAGATCATCTCTCATGGATTGTGTGTAGTCTGGCTGGTGCATAATGCTATCTATAAGGTATTTTCATCTGTGCTTCCAACCCTCCTATGTTTGCAGCTCACGTATGCGAGTAACATAATATGACTCCTCATTCCTCATCTGAGAGAGAGATGTGTTGCTCCTTTCCCATGAACTGAAAACCCTCTACTTAGTTGGGGCCTCAGCTATTCGCAACACCTGATATGTCTTTGACATCAAACGTTTGTCAGAGTCAGAGGTTTGTAGGAATGTCTCAAAGTAGGTTAGATCTTGTCTTACTCCAGGTTTAATTGTGTAGTGCAAGACCCAGTGATGTAGTTGTAAATAGTGGAACCTCTCATCACCACCCTAGTCCAAAGTTTGGTCTAATTTACTCAATTGATTTGATGGTTCCTTTTCTAAAGTGGTCTCCCAATGGGGAGAGATAGCTTGTTAGTCTCTTCTTTCAATTGATCCCATCCTATACCCTTTGGGTTCATTTTAAGATTGTGGATCTCTTCACTGTTTGAACCCTGTTGCTTTTCGTGATCAAGGGAGTTGCCCCAGAGACTGCCATCCAATTTAATGATTGAGAAAGCCATTGACTTTCAATTTCAGCCATTGACCATGCCCAACTATATCGTAGTTGTGATGCTCTTTAAAAAGAAACAAGGTCTGAGATATCCAGTCCGCCTTCTTTATGGTGAATTAGGCTCTGCCTGAGGCTTACTCTCAATTCCACCCTACCAAGTTAAGACAATTTTTTGATGAAGTCTAATCAGGGTTCCATTAAGCATATCACTGTTCATGTGCTTAATGGAACCCTGATTAGACGCCAGCAGGAAATTGTCTTAACTTTGTAGGGCTTGAAATGCTTGAAAAAGAAAAGAAATAAAATCTTTGGTAGGGTTGTCATCAGGACTGAGGCTATTTGACCCAAACACAACAGATCTCTCTCTCGCTTTCTTCAGTAAGGCGTGGATAAGCACTTAAGTTATTAAATGTTTTGCAGCCTGTAAATTAGTCTATATTGCCAATTGCTTTAATTTGCATGTAAAAAGGGGTTAATATATCATTTAAAAAAACAGTATAAATTATCTGGAATTGCGTTAATTGTCCTTACAAATGTCATTCACAAACCTTTTTTAATGGAAAATTATGAAGAAGGAAGAGGACAATGTAGACTTACAGGCTGCAACTCTGCAGATATGAAAAGAGAGTCTGTAACTTTAAGGGTTCACAGCTCACCAGTACCCATCATGCACAGTAGGTGGCAGTTACCTCAGTTCTTTTTTCCGGCTCCTGATGACAGGATCTTGGAGCCCTGAGCTCGGCCTTTTTTGGCTTTTTTCATCAAAAAGTTTAATCAAACCTTTTTGTCAACACCTTTATTTGACTGATTTCAACATTTCCAGTGTTTTTCTGTCATTTTCTGTCAGACAAATTATTTTTTTAATCAAATAAAATACCATCTTTATTTGATAAATGCGCTGCCTGTGGCAGAAAAAAGACCAAATCAGACCCTTATGATGTATGTATCATCTGCCTTCCTAACAGCTACATCCATGACAGATGTCAAAACTGCAGGACCTTTTCCACTCATACGCTGGGGGTCAGGGAGAAGATTTGATTTCATGTAACAGATGAGCAAAACAGAATGCAGGTGGGCAGTCTGAAGGTGGGACGTTGCATGAGCGAGGAAAGGGTCAGTCCTCTGCCAGGGTTCTTCCACTTTCCTCTGAGGACTCCAGGAGAAGGAGATCCAAATAGAGAGAAAATCTTCAAAAACAACGTTGTTCCAGGTCGTCGTCGAGGACATCGACGTCGAGACAAGGTAGGGTGCCTACATGCTCACCATCGAGAGCTGGGTCAATGTCGAGAAGAGGACGACACTTGACGTCGAGACATAGGAGGTCGACGTCAAAGGATTCCACGATGTCGAGACACAGGAGACTTTCGATGTCGAAAAGTCTGTTGACGTCGAGACATAGAGGAAAAACAACACCAAAAAGTCTTTTGATGTCGAGGCATTCCAGAACTGTGGAAAGAGTCAGAAAATCGAGACCAAGAAAATTGCTGTCAACCTCTGACTTAGAATATTCCAGGGCATACTCGCCATCGTCACCCACAATTCTTCCGGACTCTCCTCCACCTCTGCCAGCTCCTTCAGTGCCTATTCCACGCATTTCACCTCCTCCTCTTCCTCAGACACCTTTAGAAGCTCCTGCTCCAGCAAGGCACCTTGCTTCCCCTTGGAGATTAAGGTATCCTCAGTCCAGACTTCACCATAATCAAGAGTACGAGCGCGTTTGAGACAGCGTCATCGTTCTCGGCACTCCTGATCAAGGCGCTCCTCTTGGTGCACTCATTATTATTGTCCTAGGTCACGATCAAGAAGCAGATCATTTTTTTCCACCTCTTCCTCCAGTACTGGAAGATACTCACCGACACTGACGGATTCTCCATAACCAAGGGGTTCTCCAGTTGATGCCATCAACACCTTTCAAGAGGTGCTTGTGCAAGGGCTACAAAACTGAAAATTCCATTACTTACCCCATCAACGACAACATTGGTGATTTTTGAAACTTTTCACCATTAAGACCCCTCCTACCCCTAGTTCCAGGTGTATTAGAACCAGCCATGGAACTGTTCTTTAGGCCAGCTGCAGCCAAAACAGCTTTGTCTAGGTTTCAGAAAAAATATAAGCCTCCGGAGCAGGGCCTGTTATTCCTACAATCGGATCCCCCTACTAATTCCATTGTTATTTTGGCTGCAAAGAAAGTACATTCTACTACTCCTTCATCCACAGTTCCACCAGACAAGGAGAATATGAAACTGAATTCAGTGGGACGCAAGGTATGTGGCACAGCTGCCACAACCATGAAAGCGGCATGTGCATCTGCCCTGTTAGGCAGGTATGACAGAGCCTTATGGGACTTTTCGCAGCAGTTTGTTGAAGCCCTCCCAAGAGACTGCAGCGAGGACTTCCCCAAAGTCTTGAATGAGTGCATGATGGCGCTGCTGCTGATTTATCTTTACTGTAGCCCACGGCTGCGGTCATGGTTTGGCCCTTAGATGACATTCTTGGCTATGTCTTACGGCCTCAGACAAGAATCGCAACAGAGGATACTTAATCTTCCTTTCTCAGGCGACGCTATATTTGGGAGTCATACAGATGACGAAATAGCTTGAATGAAGACTGCGATGGAGACCTTGAAGGTGGTTGGACTGGAGAAACGCAAGGAACAACGGAAACACCCTTACTAACCTCATGAAATGTGTTTCTATCCACAGAGGGTTCAAGCCCCTCAATGGTTGCAAGGACACCACCAACAGCAGCAGAAAAGACCTTTCCAATAGCACCAAAGGTGTCAGCCCAAGGGAAGAGCTAGCCACCAAACTGCCCAAGCAGGAGAGCCTCCAACAGGCTCCATACAATCGGTCTCTGCTTCCCCTTCTTCCACTACACACTCTGGTTGGGGGAAGTATTTCACAATATCTAAAAGAGTGGAAATCCATTACAAAAGATGGCTTGGTTCAGAATATTGAACAGAATGGTTATTGTCTCAGATTCACCATCTCTTCACCAAATATTCCACCAAAACCATCCAATCAACATCTGCAAATGCTGATATCAGAAGTGAACAACCTTCTGCAGAAGCATACGGTGGAGCTCATTCCTTCCAACCAACGAAGCACAGGATTTATTCCTGTTATTTTTTGGTGAAAAAGAAAGGTCCCAAAAACGTATTCAGATCCATATTAGATCTGAAAGTTGCAAACAAATGGATATGGAGAGAAAAGTTAAGATTGCTAGCATTGCATCATAGCATCCTCAAAGCCATCAAGACATCGCTTTCACATTCCAGTAGCCAGAAAATATCGCAAATACCTGAGATTTAAGTAGGGCATGATCACTATCAGTACAACATTCTTCCTTTTGGCCTCAAATCAGTCCCCAGAAAGTTTTTGAAGTGTGTGGCAGTGGTCTCGGCACATCTCAGGAAACTCGTAATATTTGTCTAGCCCTACCTAGATGACTGGCTTATCAAGGCCTCAATGCAACAACAGGCATAGATTCATTATCGAAACACTGTCTCTACTCTCAACTGGTTAGGTCTTCATGTCAATCAACAGGACTTGACTTCCTCACCAGTCTAGTCTCTGCATCACCTAGGAGCTATTATTGACACCTTAAAGTCAAAAGTGTATCCTTTGGAGGAAAGACTGTTATCCATACATCTTAAATTTCAATATCTCATGAAAGTCTCTCATCCAACGGTGAGAAAAGTGTCATCTCATCTAGGCTCAGTGGTATCTTGCATATTTCTGATGCCAAATGCCTGTCTCCACATGAGACCACTACAAGAATGTCTGGAGGACTCATGGAGTCAATACTCAGGCAAGTGGGAAGACAAGATCTCACTTTCCCTCAAAGCAAGGCAATCCCTCAAATAGTGGTGCAAGTCAAAAAATCTCCTTCAAGGGATGCCTTTTCATCAGGATGTTCCCATTCAGACAATAGTGACAGATGCCTCTCTGTTAGGTTGGGGAGCGCACATGGATCACCTACAAATTCAGGGAACATGGTCCACAAAGGAAATTATATCAACCTCCTGGAACTACGAGCTGTTCATTTGGTGTTGAAGTCTTTCCTACTGTGCTTCAAGACAAAATCTCTTCTTGTTTAGACAGACAACACAACAACAATGTACTACCTGAACAAGGTCCAAAACATTGTCACGGGAAGCCCAAACAATATGGAATTGGTTGCTAGCCAGAGACCTGAGAATTACTGCAACCCATCTGGGGTAAAGAATCTTCAAGTAAACTCCCTAAGCAGGATTCTACCAGAAAATCACAAGTGGGTTCTACACGCCGCTGCCGTTCAAAACATCTTCTGCATGTGGGGTTTTCCTCACACAGATTTGTTTACAACCGCTGAAAACCAAAAATGCCCAAGTTTCACCTCGAGGTACTACCAACTAGGGACATTGGAAAATGCCCTATCGATCGAGTGGTCTGGCAAATTTCTCTACGCTTTTCCTCTGATTACCATAATTCGATCAGTAATCATCAAGCTATCTTACTTGAAGGTCAGAATGATTTTATTAGCTCCAAAGTCAATGGTGGTTCACAGACCTTCTCCACATGTCAGAGCGTCCACACATAAAGCTGCCATACAGATCAGGCTTTCTCATGAAGTTAGGAGGTCAGATGGTTCAACCCAATCTCCACTCTTTGAGTTTGGCAGCATGGCTCCTGAGCTTGTACAATATGGACATTTAAATCTACCACAAGAATGCATAAACATTCTCAAGGAGGCTAAACGCCCATCAGCGCGTTCAGCCCATTGTTTTAAGAGATTTTGTATTTGGTTTTCTGACAAGACCTTTGATCCAATGATGTGCCAAGAAGAAGCAATACTTCTATACTCGCTTTATCTGTGCAAATCCGGCTAACAAATCTCTTCTAGTAAAGTCCATTTGGCGGTGATTACTGCCTATAGAAAATGTCCTTAACAAGCCTCTTTCTTCAAAGTCACTGTTATTAAAGACTTCCTAGAGGGTTTGAAGAAAGTTTCCCCTCCAATACGCCATCCCTCCCCTCCTTAGGAATTGAACATAGTACTCTCACATCTCAAGCAATCTACTTTTGAACCCATCCATAAAGCCTCATTACAACACCTTTCTTGGAAGGCTGCTTTCCTAGTGACTATCACATCAGTAGATAGGGTTAGAGAGCTACAAGCTTTGTGCTCTCACAAACCATATACAGTGTTCCATAGCAGTGAGGTAGTTATGAGTACTCATCTAAAATTCTTACCCAAAGTTGTTTCAGATTTTTACATTAATCAGTCCATTTCTTTGCCTACTTTTTTCCAGCACCCTGCCACTCCAGCAGAAAGAACTCTCCACACTTTAGATGTTAGGCAAGTCTTAAAATTGTACCTAGACAAAACAAAAGGTATACGCAAGTCTAATTAATTGATCATAAACTATGGCCCTGTTTCAGGTTTAGCCACTTCTAAGCAATCTATATCCAGGTGGACAGTGTCTTGCATTTTGTTATGTTACCAGAAAGCAAATAAAATTCTGTCCGGTAAACCAAAAGCTCATTCCACTAGAGGGAAAACAGCTACAGCTGCTTATTGAGGAACATTCCCATTGCTGAAGTATGAAAAGCAGCTATGTGGAGATCAGTTCACACTTTTACCAAACATTATTGTTTGGCCTCGAGATGCGAGAACAGATGCTCAAGTAGGACAGTCTTCCCTGAGGAAACTATTTGCTTAGTTTTCTCTATGAGTCGTCTCTTTTCTATTCCACCGTAGTTTGTAGGGATGGACTTGCTACTCTATTCAGTGCTTATGATTATCAATGGAGATCCCCTGAGAGCGAAGGAATGGTTATTACCTGTAATCATAGTTTGATGTCAGGACCGGAGGCAAGGATTTTGCTTCATGTCTTTGCTTTAATTAAACAGCAGCCATGAAAAACATTAAAGAACCACAAGTCCCGTGGACATTAGAGATGAAGTTCATAAGAGTTCAACAGAGGCCAACCAATCAGGACATTCCAGGCACATCATAGTCCCACAACAGTGTCCTTTCTTCCTCTTTCTTCGCTGCTCCTCGCAGCCATAAGATAAGTACAGGCTTGATGCTCCTTATTTATGCTTAATTGTAATGTTGGTAGTGAATTGCCTTAACTATTCATTCCCTTCACAGGGCCCTCAATCAGCCCACGGAAGCACGCTCGCTTCTACACGGTGCTTTCAGACATGTCAGGGCTTTGCGTGCGGTCATCCAACCGCTGGGTGGCGCCCGAAAACATTTTCAGGAGCTCAACAAGACTGCCGATTGGATTGCATTCCTCTCAGGAGCGCCATCGGATCAGTAACGGCCTCTGTTTTTCCACATCCCAGGCTCGGAGTGCTGACACCCTTAGGGGTCTGAATTACGGCAACGTTTCCCCATTCACTTCAGTGCTAGTAATGCAATGTACGCCTGCTGGGAACCTACCCGAAGTCGTTGACCTCTTTTTCTCTACCACACGTGTAGGCCCGCCCTGGGTTTACCGAGGCCACGTTTAAGCCTCTTCTCTACCACGCAAAGGGTGCTATCAAGGGAGTGCAATCCCCTCCTACACCATATTTGGGACACCCAACCCAGGTCTTTTTACAGGTGAAAATTAAGATATAAAAAATTAACAAAATCAGTGCTACACTATACTAAAGGGAACATTTAAATTCCCACCCTGCTATCCCGCCCTGAGAACATGAAAGGCTGCTGGTGTCCCCCACAGATTGGGGCCTCAGGCCCCCCCTTCTTTTTCTGGTGCTAGCCAGACCATCCTAAGCCATTATAATGCAGGAGATCAATGACTCCTACACTGAGGAGGAGGCGGTTACCTACCTCCCCTTGGACAACGCCTTTTGCGACGTCATGGACGCCTCCATTCACCAGGCTGTCTCAGAAGCCTTAGTTCCACTTGAGAATAAACTCATGATGCTGGCAGCGCAATGCCTCAGACCCCTCAACCCGAGGGCAGAACCCAGTGGGCCCCTGCCCCCAAAGCCTATGGGCAGGCTTGAGGCACCCCAACAGGCTGGTAAGAAACATGCTGGTGTTGTTCTGGATGCCTTTGCCTTAAGCGCGCCTTCCTGGACCATAGCCCCTTGGAGCCAGCGGCCCCGTCAAATCCCCTCCCATGCTCCGCCTCAGACCTAGACCCTCCCTCCCTTACCCCTCAGTCATCGGATGGTGATGCCTCCCCAGTCTCAGATACAGACATAAAGCCTTATGAGCCCTGGCATCCATACTCAGCCTCCATACTGCCTGACGGTGAAAAAACCCCGAACCGACTTCGGCTCCTGACTCGGACCTTCTTAACTCACATGATCTCCTACACCCCAGATCCTCGGATTAGGTTCTGTCTGAGAAAGTGGCCACCTACATTGCAGAGAGATTGAGAAAGGCTCTGGACAAAGAGGTCCGCAACTGTCTGAAGGCGGAATGTCCCCGCCCCTCATTGGAGAATAAACTGGCCCTTACGTCAGAGATCGACCATCGTATGGCGACCTTCCTCACCAAGTATATTCATGACCCCAAAAAGGGCATAGATCGATCCTGTTGGTCCTGCCAGGACAAACGTTTAGATGTAGGAGGTCTGCCGACTAAAATACTTGATATGGCGGAGGATGCTAAGGCCTCCGGCTCCCTTATTTCACCTGAGGTTCTCTCCGGATGGGCACAGAGGGCAATTATATATCTTGGCAGCGCCAATTGCGCCCTGTCTACAGAGAGGAGAAGGTCCCTCCTAATAAAAATTGACTGGGTGAACTAACCATCATCCGAGGTGGGTCCCGTAGCGCAAGGCAGCTTGTTTGGTGAGCCCTTCAACAAGAAGCTCAGTAAATTTGTTGCAACATTTAATTCCTTGGACAAGGCCCAGTCCTCTATCAAAATGTCTTCTACCCCCGGGTTTTCACTAGGCCCGGCCGTGGAAGGGGACGAATGGCTAGCCGTTGGCAGGAACAGGCCTCTTTCCAGGGCTCTGCCTCTAGAAAGGGACAGTTTCAGGACCAATCCAGATCCAGAGGATTCTACCCCACCTGCTCCTATCCCAGACACCGTGGCTCCAGAGGCGGAGAGGTCTGACATACTCAGAGTGCCTGCCCTGTCAGCAGAAGCGAGAGCAGAACTCGAATGGTGGCTGGCGCATATGGAAGCGTGGAACAGCAGTGCCATATTAGGGTCACCACCACGCCTGGTAATAGAATCTGATGCCAGCGGATTGGGCTGGGGAGCTCGATGTGGGGAATTCTTCACAGGAGGAAGATGGTCAGAACTAGAGAGCTGTCTTCACATCAGTTGCTTGAAGTTGATGGTAGGCTCCTTTGTGTTCAAATGTTGGAGAAAGGAACGGATCCAATAAAATGTCCTACTAAAGATGGACAATGTTGCTGGGGTCCGGTACATCAACCACCTTGGGGGGACTCAATCCAAACCCCTATCAGGTCTTGCCAGGAGCTTCTGGGACTATTGTCTGGAGAATCAGATCTCAGTCACAGAGGAACATCTTCTGGGTGCGGACAATGAGGTGGCAGTCCCGCCATCTGAGAGACCTCAGCCTGTGGAAGCTGCATCCCTCTGTCTTTTGGGAGTTGAGCCTCCGTTGGGGTCCCTTCTCAGTGGACCTCTTTACATGCAGACTGGATCACCAGGTCACCAAGTACCTAAGCTAGAGGTCGGATGGACGCATGCAGAGTTGGGACTCAGAGAAGGGCTGCACCTTTCCCCCTTCTCAATGATAATGAGGCTGTCCATGCAAGTCCGGCAGCAGCGAGCTGAGGTGGTGGTAATCACTCTCCTATGGAGGTCTCAATCATGGTTTCCACTTCTGATGGAACTTTTTTGGGCTTCTCCAATCCGTCTACCCCTGTTTCCGACTCTCCTTCAAGATCCCTCATCATCTAGTCCTGGAGGGTTCCATGCGGGTTATGGCGTGGAGGGTTACAGGGGACGATGGCATGTCCTGGGCCTTTTGTTACAGGCTGCCGACCTCCTCTCCAAAGCATGGGCAAGCAATACCACCAAAAGATATAGATCAGCTTGGTCTAGATGGTTGTGTTGGTGTCGTCAACGACACCTGGATCCTGTGGGGACCTTCATTGTCCATGTCCTGAATTTCTTGGCTTCCCTGGCATCAGAGGGCTTTGCATACCGAACGATCAACACCTTCTGTTCTGCAATTTCTGCAGGTCACCCTCCTATTGATGGACTTTCTGTAGGCGAGCACCCACTGACACTGAAGCCTCTCAGGGGAGTACGCCTGTCTAACCCCTCAGAACCAGAACCAATATTCGGTCCTTTGGGATGTCAGTATGCTGCTCAATCTGTTCCTCTCATGGCCAAAAGACAAATATCTGTCTAGAAAGCAGTTATCGGCTAAACTTGCGTCCCTTCTTTGCCTGGTCTCTTGTAGGCGGGTTTCTGATGTCAGGGCCTGTGACCTCACTAGTAGGGTCTTTACGCCAGAGGGAGTGACTTTTCATGTTTCACTAAGACTAATTCCAGGGTGATCTCTTATCCGGCTTTTCCACATTCCCCCAAATTATGCGTAGTCAAATGGATTAAAGCGTATGAAGCTATGACGGAAGACCTCCGTCCCCAGGGAGGGCGGCAACTTCTCATCGCCCTCACAAAACCTCATAAAACAGTCTCCTCCCCACCCATTGCTAAATGGGTCAGATGGGCCATGCAGGAGGCAGGCATCAACACTCAGAAGGTTGAAGCTCATTCCACCAGAGGAGCTATGGCATCTAAGGCATTCTCCTTAGGAACTCGATTAGAGGAGATCATGAATGCGGCAGACTGGTCTTCAGACTCTGTTTCCAAAAGTTTTACTTTAAGCCGCTCCATAACATGGCATCCCTAGCTATGGATAAGCTTTAAACTAGCATAATCCTCGCCTCCGGTCCTGACATAGAATATAAAATTTCCTAGCTTTCGTAAAGGAAAATTTCCATTCTATTAAGGACAAGGAGACGAGGATTATCCCACCTGGGGTTGTGGATTGACGATATTCCCGCTGGCTATAAGTAATGCTTCGTAATGAAGTCGTTTTCAAGTGTTTGTACTTTAAACAGGCAATTGTTCATGCAGTTACGAATGAAGATTGATAGTTGTCAGGCTGAGTGCTCAACACTGTCTTCTGTTTCAGGAAATGATTCGGGAAAACAGGAGTGATGGTTGATCCTGGCTGTTCTTCTCTCAAAGAAAGACGTAGAAAAGACACTGTTGTGGGACTTTGATGGCCCAGGGATGGCCTGATTGGTTGACCTCTGTTGAACTCTTGTGAACTTCATCCCTAATGTTCATGAGACTTGTGGTTCTTTAATGTTTTACATGGCTGCTGTTTTATTAAAGCGAAGAAAAGAAGCATAATCCTTGCCTTTGTGTCCTTAATAGAATTGAAACTTTCCTTTATGAAAACTAGGAAATGTTATATTCTCTCTCAGGGAAATCTCCATTGAAATCATAAGCAACCGCCTCCTCCCCGGTGGAAGAAACAGAGACGATTATTAGACAATCAGTTTCCCTAACTACTAATACCATTGTCTCAGTAAAAAATAATTGAGGTAACTGCCATCTACTGGGCATGATTGGATAGTGGTGGGTTTGGGCCCTTAAAGGTACAGACCCTCTTTTCATATATGCAGAGTTGCAGCCTATGAGTCTACATTGTCCTCCTCCTTCCGCATCATTTTCCCTTAAAAAAAGTTTGTGAATGAGATTTGCAAGGACAATTAATGTGATTCCAGCTAATTTTTCCTGTTTTTTAAAAAATATATATGAACGCTTTTTTAAATACAAAATAAAGAAATTGGCCAATATAGCCTCATTTATAGGCTGCAAAACATTTAACACTTAAGTACTTATCCAGGCCTTACTGAAGAAAGGTGAACATCTACACTTAAGAAAATATATTGTAAAGAAGTGCTCCGGGATACCCGCATGTGGGCAGGATTATTCAGTGCTTATGATTTCAATGGAGATTCCCTGGAGAGAGAACTAGGATTACAGGTAAGAAATCATTCTTTATTGTACCCTTGCTGAAGTCATTTCTGATTGACTTAAGTAAAGGTAAATAATTTGTAGCAAACAGGGCTTTGCTAGTGGGATATGTCTAGATATTTCATAGCTGTCGTTTACCCCCAACTGAAGGGTGTTGCAACCTGTAAAAAACAGTGCTTCATGAGACATATTGAGACGTATGGCTCAATTGAGATAATCCTAAAGCCCAACATCACAATATAGTTCTCTAATTTATCCAGCATTTCTGAGAGGGAGGGAGGAACTCATATCAGAGAGAGTGACACCAACACATAAACAGCAAAAACTGTAAATTGTCCGAACCCAGTCAGAGTCCTCTGATTTTAGGATTAGATTGGATTCTCTGTGCCCACGGTTCAATGTACAGGGTGAAGAGCTTCTTTGCCTCGTCCCTGTATCAATCTTTATCATCTGGGAATACCTTCCATTTCTTTTAATTGTCATGATTGGGGTTGCATTTCTGGCCCAAACCATATCCGTAAGGGGTTGTCTGGCAAAATATTGCAAACAAAAATATCAAGAGACACAAATATCGTGTCAAAAATATAATTTATCATAATATCGTGTTCTTACACTTATAATGGGAACAACAAAAATATGGTGTCAAAAATATCGTGGACAATAATATGGACCAGAAACAGGTAAGAATATTGTTTTTTTAAAAATAAATATCGACTTATAATATTTAAAATAGGTAATTAGTTTAAAACAGTATAATGTGAAATAGTTTTCATTGTTACTTTAATTTTATATATATATATATATATGTGTGTGTGTGTACACACACACATATATTTGAAAGTATAATCATATATATATATATATATATATCCACACTCGTCGCTCCTTCCGATCACCGGACCCATGAAAAGTGGCGCGTATGCCGGCAGAGCATACCGGCAGTAATTATCCACACTTTGTCACCATCAACGCGCTCTCAGAGTCAGCAATCCAGTCCGTAATAGTAACAGAAGTTGTTTAATGCAAAACGCGTTTCGGCTGCCCCGCAGCCTTGATCACGTGCAAAGTACAAGCAAATGACATTTCTCTTAAGTAACACATGAGACAGCTTCCAGCCGGAAGTGAAACGAACTGTTAAATGCAATAACTATGGTGGCCATCTTATAATGTCTTGTCTGTGCATGAATGCTAATAGATTGAGTACAAGATGTGTAGTCACAGTGAAAAGATGACAGAAAACCAACACATAAATGTATCTTATTATCAATCAACATGGCAATATTCACATTCATAGTTTACGTAATCAAAAGTGTTGTGTGTTACACACTATGAGTTGCACCCCGGATGGAACATAACCACAATAGCGCTGCATACAGGAAGAGTCCTGATCGTAACAAGGCGCTGTGAATAAAAGCCGTGAGGTCCTAGCTCGTGCAGTTAAAACAAGTCTAAAACTATCAGCAGCCATGGAGCTATATCTATTGTGTGCTAGGTTTATAGTGAGTTGGCAAGTGCCAGAGTGAACCAGCGCAAACCGAAACAATACTGGTTTGCAAACACTCACGGCCATTACTTTTGTCCGCGAGTGTTTGCAAACCAGTAGGACCTCACGGCTTTTATTCACAGCGCCTTGTTCTCTTATGTGTTACTTAAGAGAAATGTAATTTGCTTGTACTTTGCACGTGATCAAGGCTGCGGGGCAGCCGAAACGCGTTGTGCATTAAACAACTTCTGTTACTATTACGGACTGGATTGCTGACTCTGAGAGCGCGTTGATGGTGACAAAGTGTGTATATATATATATATATATATAACTATAACAACAATAATTTTTTTTTAATGGAGTGAAAATTTGCAGACATATACAACCAGCAAAAATATGTTACCTATTTTAAATATTAAAATAACCATGTACAAATAGTTCAATTTAATATTGTACACTACATATAGAAATAATACGCACATGTTGTTTTAAAAAACATAATAGAAATAATATACAAGTATTGTTTTGAAGAAATATAATACCAATATTTGACAAATGTAAAACATTTACAAAAATAATATTACCTAAAGCAAAGAAATACATTAAAACATGTATATATAACAATTATTTATTAAAATAATATAATAAATATATAAAATATAACTGCAAACATATTTTCTAAAAATAATATAAACATTGTCAAAAAACGAAATATTTGAAAATAACCAAATACAATTAAACACTAGTATTAAAAAAAAATGTAAATGCACTCAAAAATTAGGGAAACGATTGGAGTTTGGAGGTGTTTGATTTACTATTCCCACTCCAATTTACACAACAGTAGGGAAGGCGTTAGTCTCCGGAGGGATTAGATTTACTATTCCTATTCCAGTCTAAGCAACAGTAGGGAAAGTGTTGGACTTCAGAAGGGTTAGCTTTACTACTCTCACTTCATTCTAAACCACAGTAGGGAAAGTGTTGGACTTCAGAGGCGTTGGAATTACTATTCCCATTCCAGTCAAGACAACAGTAGGGAAACGGTTGAACTTCAGAGGGGTTAGATTTACTGTTCACACTCCAGTCTAAGCAACAGTAAGGAAAGTGTTTTAATTAGGAGGGGCTACATTTGCTGCTCCCACACCAATGTATGCAACAGGAGGGAAAGTTTTGGCCTTTGCAAGGATTACAAATAACATTCGAACTCATAATTATTTTGTAGCAAACATTGATACCGAACAACAATGCATTTTTAGAACATATTTTATATAAAAATGCATACAATATAAACTTTTTTCATAATATATTTTTATTACGTTTTTCAAGACAAAGAAGTCAAATATGTTACGTAAGCAAAAAATAAAACTTGAAGGAAAAATACATGGCAGGTGGGAGAAGCTAGGGAAAGAGCAGTGAACAGGAAGACAATGTCATAATCAATACAAATGGCAAATCCAATTTGGTTGCACTGGAATCATTTGTCCATGGCTTGTTGTTAAGTTCTGTAATGGAAACCCCGGGTGTCGTCCTAATCCGATGTACGCAACCATAATCCTCCACCCCTCATTTCCGCCCAGCCATTCCATGCTCAGTCCAACTTTCAGCCTCCTACTACCATTCTACCGGGGTTTCCTGCATCCTAACTTCAGCAGGAGTTCTAAGGGACTTTATTGGCATCCTAGAGACTGATGTCGGTGTTGAAGGGTGAGCCTCCTCTGTCATTAGCATTCCACCGAACATCCAGTCTCGAACATCCCACCAATATAGTATCCCAGGAGGGTAGAATGTGAATGTTTTGCATTCCTCTGGCCTCCTCCCGCCGCAATGCCTCTCTCTCACAGTCCGCCCACTTAACTAATTTTCTGCTCCATTTCCCCATGTCAGGGCCATCTGCTGACTTCCAGCTCATTGCGAGTTGTCACCTAGAGAGCATTAGTGCTAGATCCGGGAACCTGTCTGTCACCTTCCAAACCGCGCTGCATGTGTGTAAACCCAGTAAGCATAACTGTGGAGTCCAATCAAAGTGTCTATCAGTGGTTTGGCTTAACACTGGCAGTACGGTGGCCCAATACAGGGTCATAATCGGGCAAGACCACACCATATGAAAAAATTCCTCATTGGTCGCACGGTAGCGGGGGCACTCCGATGAGGACACGGGAAACACGGCATGCAATCGCCGAGAGGTGAGGTACGCCCAGTGCAAGAAGTAAACCTTGATGAGCTTAAATGTGCCATTCCGAGATACCTTGGGGGTAAATGCCATGACCCTCTTCCAGGTGGTGTAACTGAGCGCAAAACAGTTGGTGTCATTGAGCTGTATCCCAGCAGTGGCGCAATTTCGATAGGTCCACCTGGGTCCCTTTTCATTGGGAATGATATCGCAGGGAGCTCAAGCTCGTCATTCCTGTGATAAGAAACAGGTAGCGGAGGCATCCATGCAGCAGGGGTGTGGAGGAGCCCACCCTACTCTCCACCAGGTGCGAATCCTACCAGCCAGGTCTCCGTGGAGCAAGAAGTGTCCTGCCGGGACATTATATGTCTCTTTGAGCTCTAGGAAAGAACTAAGTTCACACCCCATAAACAGGTCCCACATAATGGTGACTCCTGCCCTGGGCCACCAATCCAAACTGGCCCAGCCTCCCGAATGCGACCAGTAGTGTGCCATCAACAATGGTAGTTCACAAGTATAAGGGGCTGTGATGCGAGTTCTCTGCAGAGCCCTTGTCCAATCATATCTTGCTGTACGGATCAGCACATTTGCATCCCAAACCAGTGAAGCAGGCTTGGGGCGCAACAGAATGCGAGTTAGGAGAGATCTGGAGGGGGGGTCCCATGCTCCCCAACACCTACCGCCTCCCACAGCAGTGTACGCCAGCGGGAGACTCACTACAGCTGGGCGGCCAGATAATACAGCTTGAAATCCAGGGCCGCCATGCCCCCCTCATCTACCAGTAATCGTAGTTTCTTCAGGGCTACCCTGCATCTCGAAGTCCCCCATTAAAGAGTGACAAGCACACTATGCAGGTCCCGAAAGTAAGCTTGAGGGTCTATAATTGGTATGTCCTTGAAGAGATAGAGGAGTCGAGATAGTAGGATCATCTTGGATATGGCTATCCGCCCCCTAACTGATATCGGCAAGGTACTCCAGAAGGAGACTGAGTGTCACGAAGTGGATTTGGCTTGTGTGATTTTGCCCTCAAATAGTAACTCCGGGGGTTCTATACACGTCTACTCCTAATTAACATATGGAAGCGTGTTCCCAGTGCAAAGCTGGTATGATAGTGGGGGGAGGCGTTCCTCCCTAGGGCTAGAGTGCAGGGGGAAAACACATGACTTGTGCAAATACCGCGTCCTCCAAGTCGGGAGGTTCATCACGCATGTATAGGAGCATGTCATCCGCGTATAGCAAAATATATAGGTGGTGTTCTTACACCTGTAGCCCCCGGTAGTGGCCACCTTGCTGTTTCGCTAAAGCACAGGGTTCTTAAGCCAGTGCAGGTTACAGTGGGGATTCACAGGTCAGCCCGGTCGAGTGCCATGTTCCACAGCACACACTTCAGAAATCGTCGTTCCAGGTCATATTTCAGTTACTGGTTTGGAGTACAGTAGTTTGATCAATCGAACAAACGCTACGCCGAAGCCCATCCCCAAGAGCACCCGATACAGAAAGTCCCATCACAGGGAGTCAATCGCTTTCAGTATATCTATGGACAGAGCTAGGGCATCTGGCGGGAGCGATTCATGTTGGTCAAGGATATACGTCAGCTGGCAAATATTCGGCAACGTGCTACAGGTGGGGACATGGTCGGGTGGATTAACTTGAACATGTGTGGAAAAATCCTGTTTGCCAATATCTTACTCAGGATCTTATAGGGCGGTAGGAATATACAAAAAGAGAGCCTTGTCCTTCTTCAGCAGGCATACTCTTGAGGTCTCACGCAGGGTAGGGGGAGCATGCTCGCTGTGCTGAATACAGCTACCAGCCTGGGGGCCATCACCACAGAGTAGGAAGAGTAAAATTCCACTGGCAGGCAGGGGGCCTTGCCCATGCCCATCTCTTTCACGACTACCCGGACTTCCCATATGGTGATCTCCGCCCCAAGCTGCTCGTCTATGGCTGGGACTAGGGTCGGGATGGGCGGAGTCTCCTATGTAGTTCAATACCTCTGCCTCATCGATCTACGCCACTGCTGCATAAAGCGTTTGGTAGTAATACAGAAACACTGCATTAATGTCCTCCTGCGCAAACACAATCCGATCTGCAGAATCCCGAACCTGAAAGATGGCATGACCCCTCATCTCCTCCAGGAGGAGCCAGGCCAGCATGTTCTCTGAGTAGGTCCTTGCAATGTATGCCCTGTAATCATATTGGTGCAGGCAGTCCACTGATGTTAACAATTTTTCTCGTTCATTTCTCTGCCCACTGGTGTTTCTCCCAGCTACAGGGGCAGCCTGTCAAGAACTGACGGCGTATATCTGAATGTAGCTGGGCATGCACTCTTGCCTTATTGGCGATAAAGTAGCCACACACCACTACATTAAAGGCCTCCCACTTTACTCCCTCCAAGGAGGCCGAGACCTCGTTATCAAGCCAAAATGTGTGATTTTGTCATGGAGGAAGGATCGGAACACTTGCTCCTCAAGCAGGGCCAGATCCAACCACCAAGTCAAGATGCAGGCCCTATGAGGAGACCACCAAAATGAGCACTTCAGAGGGCAATGATTTAAGTATGTCCATCGAAAGTATTCAGCGTCCACCATCCTTTTGCATGCTGCGATACACCCCAGTACCCTGTCCAATCTGACCTCTAGGTCATGCAAGCCTGAATGATATAAATACACCCAAACACCAAGGTTCCTCATCCTCCAACAATCCACCAGGCCCCAGTGTAGTGCCCAAGCACAAAAGGCCTCCGCCAGTCTAGCCGCAGGCGCCCATTGCAGTGAAGGGTGGGATCTGTCCATATGTACGTCCACAACACAATTAAAGTCTCCACCTACAATACAGATATATGGCAGCATGGAGGGAAGTAGGACCAAACTGTCTCGGAATGAGGCTTGGTCAGTATTAGGAGCATATACATTGAGCAATGCAAGGTCTTAACTGTCCAGCCAACCCAATAAAGTACGAAACTACCCTCCAGGTTCACAACTGTCTTATGTAATTGGAATGGTACACCAGGTCAAATCCATATGAGTGTCCCCCTTGCAAAAGCAGAGTATGTGGTGTAGTATGGTTGCCCTCTCCATCTACATCCTATGGAGTGCCCTGCTTTCAACGCTGGTCAGGTGGGTTTTCTGCAGAAATGCTACCTGTGCTCCTCTCTGTTTTAAGTAAGACAGTACGTAATAGCATTTAGCTGGAGAGGACAGGCCACATACATTCCAAGTTATCAGCCAGAGTCTATCAGCCATTCCACCAGCTCCCATGTGGGCTATGGGTATGCCAACCCCAACCCAGAGGAAAGATCAAAATCCCAGTTCCCAGCCATTCAGCGTGCCCACGCCTGCCAGACATACACCACACAATAAACCAATGAAAATAGAACCAAGCAAATAAAAGCCTGAGAACCACCCCCTCACAACTTCCCCCACGGATTGAGACATAGATACATCCTGTTCAAACATAGGCAACCAGGGCCCAACAACAATAGCCAAACAGTTTCTCATTGGAGCTTTTGAGAGAGGCAGGAGGCCAGGTAGACCAGCAACTAAATTGCATAAAGCACTGCGGTACAGGGCGCACACAGCTCAAGCCCCCCACCTGCGCCCCAGTCCCACCAGCATTTGACAAAGAAGGAGAAGTGTAGTAAGTTAATTAGACTTCAAAGGATATATGGTGATCACCACTCCACAGTTCGAAGCAAATATCAGTCATCCCCCATTGGGAGGTCAGATGACCTCCCAATGGGGGTTGCCCAGATGGGGGTTGCCCAGGGTAACCCCCTTGAGAGTGTTCTCAAGCCCAAGCACTGTGGAACCCTCAGAACTCGAAACGATGCCACTACAGGAAAAAGGGGCAGGATGTGGTGTGCTCCCACTGGAGCGCATTAAGTGCGCTACCTCAACAGCTCTTGTCTGCTCTTCAGCCGCCTGTTGCTTGGTGACGCCGAGAACGCTCACACCTCTGCGGGCGATAAGGGATTATACGTGTCTTTATCATAGCTTTCCAGCCAATCCAGTGCTGCAGTAGCATCCAGAAAGAAATGAGTCTTGTCCTCAGCCTGCACTCTCAAGCGGGCTGGGAAAAGCAGGGAGTATGGCAACCCCAGTTCACGAAGTCGTCTCTTGGCGGAGAGAAACGAGGTGCACTGTGTTTGCACTCGGAAGGTAAAAGTAAGGGTACAGTGAGATTCTTGCATTTTCCACCGAGAAAGGGCCATTGAGGTGGGCCTGCTGCAGTAGAAAGTCCCTGTTTTGGAAATGGAGGAGGCAAGCCACCACCAGGCGGGGAGCGGGGTCTAGATTTGAGAGGGAAAGCAGGGACCCAATGCGCCCGATCTAGTGCATAGAATTTGGACATACCCTCAGGAGCCACTCCTTCCTGAAGTCAGTCTTATAGGAAGTCGAGTATGGCATTCCTTGCTGATCATCAAGCCGGGCAGACAGTAGCTTTGTCCCACCCTATTCTCCTACAAACCCAACAACCCACGACTACATTATAAATTACTAACTAAATAAACAAAATTACACATTTAAAATTACAAAGTATATTTTGAAAAAATATTTACAGTTATACTAACAATACTAGCACCTAAAATTAATCTACTAGTGTATATTTAATTAATAAAACCAATATTTATTACAACTATATTAAAGTAAATGATATTCAATAAAACAATGTTCTTAAAGACAATATTAGATGCCCAAAAAAATATACTTACCTTAGATATTCTGTTCCAAAATATATATATATATATATATATATATATATATATATATATATATATATATATATATATATATATATATATATATCTCCACACTTCGAGCCAGTAAGCGCGCTCTCAGAAGAGGTTGGAAGAAAAACGTGTTTATTTTCTCAGAATGTTACGCGTTTCGAAAGGTAAACTTTCTTGATCAAGAAAGTTTACCTTTCGAAACGCGTAGCATTCGGAGAAAATAAGCACATTTTTCTTCCAACCTCTTCTGAGAGCACGCTTTACTGGCTCGAAGTGTGGATTACTATTGCCGGTTTGAGCTCTACCGGCACAGCGCGCCACCAAACTACGGGCGGATTTCCCAGGAGGAGCTTCTAGTTTTGTGCATATATATATATATATATATATATATATATATATATATATATATATATATATATATATATATATATATATATATATATATATATATATATATATATATATATATATATATATATACATTTCCACGAAGGATCCCCACATATAAAATGAGGATACACGAGCCACTCCGGTAGGTTGCAGAGTATTTATTGTTTACAAGACAGAAAAAGACGCGTTTCAACCGCACAAGCGGTCTTGTTCATATATATATATATGCATGTGAGCAAGGTGGTTCAGGAGCCTTCTATTTAATAAATCTTGAATACTTACATCCAGCGTGTCGGTGCCTGTTTCAAGGATTATGTGATGCGGGATTGGAGTGGATATATATATATATATATATCAACAGTAACTTTATTCATCTGTGATTTTGCGTATTTGCACATATTTGGAGTTGCCTGCACTTTGCAGTCATGCCTGTTGGGGTAAATAATCATCTTTGTAAGCACTTGCACTTTTTATTGCATATTTGTACTCTATCAGCCATTTCAGATTTTGCGTATTTGCACATTTATGAAAGTTTGGACCTCATATGCACTTGCATTGGACACTGTAAATTTACATTCCATTTTTTCCATTGAACATTTTGTGCACTTGCACACTATAGGTGCTGTTTACATCATATTTTCATAACTGTTGTGGCTTAGTTGCTTCTCTAAATATGCAGTTGCAAATTGATTTAATATTTGTACCCAACTTAATTCACACATGTCTTTAAATATCAGAAGGTGAACATCTTTGTGTAGCTGTATAAGTCTATACTTATAATTTTTGTATCAGGATGGGATCATTCAATACATGTTCCAGTCTGTTTTTGTTTTCACTTACATGGCGATGTTGTTTTCATAGCCATTAGTGCACATTTTGTTACTTATTTGGTTTCCTGATTACGTGGCGTATCATGTGATCAAGCTCGCGTGTCGCGAGCGAAACGCGTCCTGGCAGGCACTATGCCTGAATAATCTGTGGATTACCTTTCATTAAATCTACACTGCTTTTCCACAACATTCGAGTTGTTTGAAGTCTTCTTTGGAGATTGCTGAGGTCCCTGCCTCAGTGTTCTGCCGGGATCGGCAGGCAGGAAGTTGGAGCGCGATATATATATATATATATATATAATCCACCAATGGCCCTTCAGCGGGTGGAGCTCGATTAAGCTGGTGCCCACGGCGAGACAAGGACCGTTCTCGCAATATGTTAATCACCAAGAAAATAAACGTGGCACTCTCCTTGGATGGTTAACTGGTTTTATTCACACCACCACTCTTCTCCTCCTACGCGTTTCGACCCCACAATAGGTCTTGATCACGGTAGTAAACACAGTCCCTTTTTAGTTTCTTCTATTTATACTGAATTCCCAGTCTACCCATAATGAGGCATTGTGGGATCAGTAGTTTCAAAATCTACAATTTCAATTGCATTTCTTTGAATGACCATTATTGATGGATAAATGCGGCGTTTCACCAAACCCCATTATTTCTTCATTATACGTGTATATATGTGATGCTTAACAATGAACAAAATCATTCATCGGTACAATAACCACTAGATAATTTATACATTGAGTATGTAAAATTTGTAAAATTTATCGGATAGTACGATCTAACCGTTACCCATTCTCCCTCCATTTGTGGAGTTACTAATCCACAAAAACACCTACTTTTGGAGTTCACATCACGTTTGTGCTATGCATTCTTCTTAGACTGAGTGTCATATTCTATCTGTTTCGGGCTGAGTGCCCTCACAGCATACACAAATAAATCATAGGGCAAAAGGCTCCATTCCACACCCACCACCAAACCAAAATACTACTGTTAGTTCATATAATCGGATTAAGACATAATGATTTTGTTCATTGTTAAGCATCACATATATACACGTATAATGAAGAAATAATGGGGTATGGTGAAACGCCGCATTTATCCATCAATAATGGTCATTCAAAGAAATGCAATTGAAATTGTAGATTTTGAAACTACTGATCCCACAATGCCTCATTATGGGTAGACTGGGAATTCAGTATAAATAGAAGAAACTAAAAGGGACTGTGTTTACTACCGTGATCAAGACCTATTGTGGGGTCGAAACGCGTAGGAGGAGAAGAGTGGTGGTGTGAATAAAACCAGTTAACCATCCAAGGAGAGTGCCACGTTTATTTTCTTGGTGATTAATATATATATATATATATATATATATATATATATATATATATTCCCAAAACAATGATCTCGTCCTGATCACAAATTGAGGCGCACGCTTGGAAAGCTTGATTATTTAGATTTTAATTGTCAACACGACCACAACACCGAACAGACGTGTTTCGGCCTAACGCCTTTCTCAATGTCGGCGTGGCTTCCCAAACATGATTCTTTTAAAACAAAATTAAACATAAACATAAAAGAAGGAAGCAATTCATTCAAAAATTAGAAATAGAGAAGGTCTCCTTCCAATCACAGAGGTTGATTTAATTGTCGGCCATCTTATACTGGTGTATTATAAAAACAATTATAATTCATAATACTAGAAGAAGGGTCTTAAAATAAATATGCATGCATTGATACCTCATTGCTTTTAAATCAAATTCGTAGGCTCTTACATTCCTGAGTTCAAATCATAAAATAATCAATGTTGGATCGAGCGCTCATTATCCTACATTGTTGATAAATAACGTCCTGAATGGGCAAACGCTCCTAGACTTGGTCTGCTATTATATACATTAACAATCTATATTGAACTCAGGACAGATTAGTACCCTGATTAAAGCATCAAAAATCAATAATGCCCTTAATGGGCAAACCCTTCAATTTCATTTTTCCAAACAAGGCAACTTGTACCCTCAATAATTCATTTGATGTTATAAATTAATTGGTAATATTCAGTCTTATCATTTCACTACAGCCAACTGAATGATCCTTAATCACATTTTTACGGAATATGTACCCACAACTCCTCTTCATTATTGAGACCCCTAGGGGTTTTTGTTTGTAACTCAATGATGTATTTTGATTCCAGTGCCCTAAGCCTTTTGGTTCTATCACCTCCTCTTTCTTCTCTCGGCACCTGATCCAGACAAAAGAATTTTAGTAGATTTTGGTTGCTATTATGCTTTTCCTGAAAATGGCGGGCCACTGGGTACGTTTGGTCATAATTTTTAATCTCCCGCATGTGCTCTAAAACTCTCTTTTTGGTAGGGTATATTGTACTGCCAACATACTGCATCCCGCATGGGCAAGTAAGACAGTAAACTGTAAATTCGGAATTACAATTGAGTTATTTGTTGATTTTACGTTTTGTCATCCTGCCTGATATATGAACCTCCTTAACCTTCTGACTGTTCTTACATGCCTTGCATCTTATGTAGGGATAAAATCCAGTAACCATATCCCTCTTCTTCTGTCCTTTTATGAAGTGGCTCCTAACCCAAAAAAATATATAGATATAAAATATATATATATATATATATATATATATATATATATATATATATATATATATATATATATATATATATATCACCTACTGGTGGTCACCAGTAGGTAGTTATAGTTAGGACCTTGTTTCTATTCAAAAAGCGTTTTTTCTTTTGCCAATATCTTTGGCGCCGTTTGACAAATCTTCGCGAAATTTTCCAAACTAATGACCAGCTCAGGTCAGCTCCTGTCTCAAAAGTTTCGGGGTGATTCGTCAAGCAGGGGCCGAGAAAAACACGTTTTCTCCATGTTAATTTCCATAGGAATTTTGGAACAGGCTACAGCCCGAACTGCTGAATGGAATTACACGAAATTTGGCAAAAAGGTAGCTCTTTGTTCAGAAAGCACCCTTTTTTTTAAATGGTGTAAATCCGTTCAGTAGTTCCTGAGAAATTCAAAAAATAAAAATATTGATATCTGAGCACCGAGGAGGAGCCGCAAATCCTCCCGAGCACAAGCCTAATTCTGATTGGCTGCCAACACTCCAAACCAGAATGTGTTGCCAGCCATCTTGTTACTCAGTAGAACCGAGTCACAAGAAAAAGGAAAAAAAAGTTACAAATGAAGAAAATGGGGCAGGGTAGAAACACCCTGACCCCCTAGGCCTGCTGAGGGGGTCCCACAGAGACCCCCAGGCCCAAAAAAAGCATTTTCTTTCTTTAATTTTCGGCCGGAATCGCGCTGGGTCCCGCACTTCATTTTCTTAAAGCACCATGGTGGGCCAGGTCCCAGGGGCAATATTTAATAATGGTGCGGGGGCCTGCGGGGGCCCCCGGGGACCGCCACCTCCCCGGGGCAATCCTTGTTCAAATGTGAGGGGCTCGCGGCCCCCCTGCAGCCCCGGGGACCGCCACCTCCCGGGGCTTTATTTAAAATAAATAAATAAAAAGTGTGGGGGGAGTTCTTGCCCCCCCACGCAGCCCCAGGGACTGCCACCTCCCCGGGGCTTTAATCATTAGGTGTGGGGGCATCGCAGCCCCCCGCAGCCCCGGGACCACCACCTCCCCGGGGCTTTTTTAAAAATTAAAGGTGTGGTGGGGGCTTCTGACCCCCCACACCACCCCGGGGACCACCACCTCCCCAGGGCATACAGTAATTTAAATTTGGGGGTCTGTAGTGGACCCCTGGCCCTGGGGACCACCACCTCCCTGGGGGTTTGCACATATGTTGGAGGGGGGCCACGCGGCCCCCCTCATGGAGCCCTCAATGGCCCTGGGGATCGCCACCCCCCAGGGCCGGCTCCTGCAATGTCCCGGGGTGCCCACCCCCAGGACATTGCCGTTTACAATGGCAGGGCGGGAGCACGGCTCCCACCCTGCCCTTGCAAACTATGCTTCGCTTCATGGAAGCGAGAGCAGAAAACCTGCTCTCGCTTCCATTAAGCGAAGCAGAATTGCTTTTGGCCATGGGGAGCTGCATGTTAGAAGCTCCCCTTACACAAAAGCAATGCCGGCTCCCGCAGGAGGCGGGGAGCCGGCAGGGACTGTGGGGGCATTGGGGCTCCCCCCACGGTCCCCAACTTGAGGGCCGGCCCTGGGGGATGGGGTTCCCGGGGCCAGAAGTGGCCCAGGGGAGGGGGGCCGCTCAGCCCCCCTCCCCTTTAATATAATTTTTTTTTTTTTAAAACTGAAGGCCGGCCCCGGGGGATGGGGTCCCCGGGGCCAAAATTGGCCTGAGGAGGGGGGCTAAAATTAAAAATAAAGGCTGGCCAGGCCCTGGGGGATGGGGTCCCGGGGCCAAAATCGGCCAAGGGAGGGGAACCGCACGGCCCCCTTCCCGTTTGTTTAAAAAAAAATTTTTTAAATGGTTCAGGCCCTGGGGGATGGGGTCCCAAGGGCCCTAAAATATTAAGAGAAGGAGGGCCACACAGCCCCCCTTCTAAAAAAAGACAAACAACAGAGAAGCCAGCATCTCGCTGGAGGCCCCGCCCCTTCCCTGCACTACTGTGCAAATGTGCCTCCTGGCGCCTTCTGAATTGGGGGATTAAGTCCCCTTCAATCCTAAGAGTCCTTGGGGGCCAACTAGACCACCAGGTACCTCCAGTAATCCCCACACAGCGGGATTGCGGAGAGGTGGTCCGAGGCCACGCCCCTTTTTACATCACTCTGCAAACACGCCTCTTGGCGCACTGCTGGTGGGGTGATGAGGTCCTCTTGTGTCCTGAGGACCTCAGGACTAAAGTGGACTTCATCCCTCATGTGGTATGTTGTGCAGTGAAATTATGTGGATAGAAAGTATGCGGTATTTAGTGTGTAGGAATTATGTAGAGTGGGATTATGTGTTATGGAGAGTAATTGTGTGGTATGATAGTCTGTGTTGTGGAGTTGTAACCTCAGGTTTAGTCTTCCTCGTTTCCATAGAAGCTAAACTATGAACTCAATGAGACAAAAAAAAAGAAGGAACCACTGAGGAGCACTTCTGGACCTAGTCAGAGGTATGAGCAGGGCCACTGGAATTATGTGACTGTTTGGCTGCACCGACTTTTGCACAATTATACATTTTCTGCATTTGCCACATAATCCATCATCTGCTGCATAATCTGCAGATTTGAACAAAAAAATATTGTTTCTAGCTCAAACGGCTCAAACATTACCAAAAATGCAGCGACAAGTGTTACAGCGTGATAGAAGGCCCTGTGCAAACCTAGAATGGTCACCTGTTACTTATTGCTAAATGTGGGTATTAAATTGGTACTAATGGTGTGTAAACCACTCTTGCTTCTTTCTGCGCCTCTCTTGCCTCTTTCTACATTTCTGTTGCTTCTTTCTGCAACCCTCATGCCTCTTTCACACCACTCTTCCCTCTTTTTTAAACCCTCTTCCCTCTTTCTGCACCTCTCTTGTTTATTTCTGTATCCCTCTTGCCTCCTTCTCCACCCCACTTCCCCCTTACTACATCTCTGTTGCTTCTTTTATGCACTTCTCTTACTTGTTTCTGCACCTCTCTTGAGTCTTTCTGCACCTCTGTTGCGTCTTTCTGTACCTCTGTTGGTTCTTTCTGCACTTCTCTTGCTCTTTCTGCACCGTTCATGCCTCTTTCAGCACCTCTGTTGCTTCTTTCTGCATCCCTCCTGACTCTTTCTGAACCTCTCTTGCCTCTTTGTGCACCTCTTCTACCTTTTTCTGTATGACTCTTGCTTCTTTTTGCACCTCTGTTGGTTCTTTCTGCACTGCTCTTGCTTCTTTCTGCACCCCACTTCCCCTTTACTACATCTCTGTTGCTTCTTTTATGCACTTCTCTTACTTGTTTCTGCACCTCTCTTCCGTCTTTCTGCACCTCACTTGCTTCATTCTGCACCCCTCTTGCCTCTTTCTGCACCCTTCTCCCCTCTTTCTGCACCTCTCTTGCCTCTTTCTGCACCTTTCCTGCCCGTTTCTGCACCTCTTTTGCCTCTTTCTGTACCTCTGTTGCTTTTTTCTGCACTTCTCTTGCTCTTTATGCACCCTTCGCGCCTCTTTCAGCACCTCTGTTGCTTCTTTCTGCACTTCTCTTCCTTCTTTCTGCACCTCACTTGCCTCTTTGTGCACATCTCCTACCTTTTTCTGCATCCCTCTTGCCTCTTTTTGCACCTCTGTTGGTTCTTCCTGCACTGCTCTTGCTTCTTTCTGCACCTCACTTGCCTCTTTCTGTACTTCTATTGCTTCTTTCTACACCTCTGTTGCACTTTCAGCAATTCTCTTGCCTCTTTCTGTACTTCTCTTGCTTGTTTCTTGACCTCTCTTGCGTCTTTCTGCACCTCTGTTGCCTCTTTCTGCACCTCACTTGCTTCTTTCTGCACCCCTCCTGCCTCTGTCTGCACTTCTCTTGCTTCTTTCTACACCTCTCTTGCCTCTTTCTGCTCATCTCTTGCCTCTTTGTGCATTTCTCTTGCCTGTTTCTGCACTTCCCTTGCCTCTTTCTGCACCTCTCTTGCCTCTTTCTGCACTTCTCTTGCTTCTTTCTACACCTCTCTTGCTTCTTTCTGCAACCTTCTTCCCTTTTTGCATCCCTCTTGCCTCTTTCTGCTGTTCTCTTGCCATTTTTTGCACCTCTTGCCTCTTTCTGCACCTCACTTGCCTCTTTCTGCACTTCTCTTGCTTCTTTCCACACCTCTGTTGCTTTTTTCAGCAATTCGCTTGCCTCTTTCTGCAATTCTTTTGCTTGTTTCTGCACCTCTCTTGCATCTTTATGCACCTCTGTTCCCTCTTTCTGCACCTCTCTTGCCTCTTTGTGCACCCCTGTTCCCTCTTTCTGCACCTTTCCTGCCTGTTTCTGTACCTCTCTTGCTTCTTTCTGTACCTCTGTTGGTTCTTTCTGCACTTCTCTTGCTCTTTCTGCACCCTTCGCGCCTCTCTCAGCACCTCTGTTACTTCTTTCTGCTCTTCTCTTCCTTCTTTCTGCACCCCTCCTGCCTCTTTCTGTACCTCTCTTGCCTCTTTGTGCACCTCTTCTACCTTTTTCTGTACCACTCTTGCTTCTTGTTGCACCTCTGTTGGTTGTTTCTGCACTGCTCTTGCTTCTTTCTGCACCTCACTTGCCTATTTCTGCACTTCTCTTCCTTCTTTCTGCACTCCTCCTGCCTCTTTCTGTACCTCTCTTGCCTCTTTGTGCACCTCTCCTACATTTTTATGCACCCCTCTTGCCCCTTTTTGCACCTCTGTTGGTTCTTTCTGCACTGCTCTTGCTTCTATCTGCACATCACTTGCCTCTTTCTGTATTTCTATTGCTTCTTTCTACACCTCTGTTGCACTTTCAGCAATTCTCTTCACTCTTTCTACACCTCTGTTGCTTCTTTTTGCACTTCTCTTGCTTGTTTCTGCACCTCTCTTGCATCTTTCTGTACCTCTGTTGCCTCTTTCTGTACCTCACTTGCTTCTTTCTGCACCCCTCCTGCCTCTCTGCACTTCTCTTGCTTCTTTCTACACCTCTCTTGCCTCTTTCTGCTCCTCTCTTGCCTCTTTGTGCATTTCTCTTGCTTGTTTCTGCACTTCCCTTGCCTCTTTCTGTACCTCTCTTGCCTCTTTCTGCACCTCTCTTGCCTCTTTCTGCACTTCTCTTGCTTCTTTCTGCACCTCTCTTGCTTCTTTCTGCACCTCTCTTGCTTCTTTCTGCACCATTCTTCCCTTTTTTGCATCCCTCTTGCCTCTTTCTGCTGTTCTCTTGCCATTTTTTGCACCTCTCTTGCCTCTTTCTGCACCTCATTTGCCTCTTTCTGCACTTCTCTTGCTTCTTTCTACACCTCTGTTGCACTTTCAGCAATTCTCTTGCCTCTTTCTGCACTTCTCTTACTTGTTTCTGCACCTCTCTTGCATCTTTCTGCACCTCTGTTGCCTCTTTCTGCACCTCACTTGCTTCTTTCTGCACCCCTCCTGACTCTTTCTGCACCTCACTTGCTTCTTTCTGCACCCCTCTTGCCTCTTTCTGCACCCTTCTCCTATCTTTCTGCACCTCTCTTGCCTGTTTCTGCACCTTTCCTGCCTGTTTCTGCACCTCTCTTGCCTCTTTCTGTACCTCTGTTGGTTCTTTCTGCACTTCTCCTGCTCTTTCTGCACCCTTCATTTGAGATGTCATCAGTGATGTCAATGACCATGTCATGAATGATGTAATATGTGACGTCATCAGCAGTGCATTGCTGGGGCGCGAGTTATAGTTAGCTCAACTAACTATAATGGATGAATTTCTCTGGTTTTGTACGAGTGAAATGTCCAACTAACTATAACGTCCCTGAAACCTGTGGTTTTTTCAGTGAATTTCTAAGGATTTTTTAAATGCTAATCTCTAACTATAACATCCCTGAAACCTATGGTTTTTCAGTGAATTTCAAAGGTTTTTAAATGCTAATTTCTAACTATAACGTCCCTGAAACCTATAGTTTTTCAGTGAATATATATATATAATGCTGAAAGGTTGATGAGAGGCAATACAGACAAATACAACAATGAGTCAATAAGCAATAAGAGTTCTTTCGCAGGTTCTGTTGGTTGTGCATTGTAAATTCTTTATTTCATATATCCTTTAAACATTAAGGTACAGCCAACGCGTTTCACCATTGAAAGGGCTTCTTCAGGGCTGTAAATACATACAATGTAACTCGTTTTAAAATGCTGTTAATTCATCATGATTTTAAAAAAACAGATAAATAGGTTAAGTTGACCCATATGGTCTTAAGAGTAAAGTCAAACAAGAAAGAAGAACCAGCCGTGCAAAGTCGTAATAAAGATTGTGAGCTCATGCCAAGATCAGTGTTGAACCGTGAGAGTGTGCTCCAACCAAAAGAAAGTTTGTTAGGAAACAGATATATTCCCAAAAAGTGAGATGACTTCCAAAAAACAGTGCATCCCACGTGTAATCTAGAAAGTTACATGTATCCTCAGCGCCAGCAGCTTACCAAGAAATATATTCGCGAGTAGGTAAAGTTCACGTGTCTAAATTAAGAAATGCCAATGGAGAGATGCGCCATAAAACGGCCCTCGTTAATTCCGATACTTCCAGAATCCCAAAAGCCTAAGTACAGATAAAAACTGTTCAACCTATGTGTGGTAAGAGCAACAGAGCAGTAACAAGTTAACAAAGGCCATAACTGAGTCTTGAAGAGTAGGTGGTGTCTCCAAACTCCACTGTAGTAGGAGAAAAAAGATCAAACGGCAAAGTAACATGTGCTATCAAAGCTAGCTTTAGGTCCGGGACAGAGTCGAAAGATTGATTACAGGTCACGGTATAATGAGAGAGAGGTGGTAGTCCTGACTGCACCTAGTAATAAACAAAGAATCGGGCATCGGCATACCTTAGTGTGTTCGGCATGTCACCAAGACCTCAATACTCCTGTTAATCTCCGGCGTGTCCAAACGTCTGTAAATGGTGTCTCCTGTAAGGCGAGGTAAAGGGAATGGAATCTCTTAAATGCCACCAAAATGGTATAAAGTAATCACTTGGACCAAAGCAGCCCAGACATAGTAAAAGGAGGAGGGGGGCATAATGAAAAAGCACCCATGAATAAGTGTAAAATATTAGTATTAAAGAATTATAAAAGTAGCCACCTCGTTTAACATAAAAACGCTCTGACAACGAGAAAAATTGCACAGATTAAACTAACCTGCATTTGGTGCGAGAATGAAAACATCCTGTTATGAGTTATAAACACATGAAGCTTCAGAAACCTCCGAATGCCAGCAACAAAACAACCCATGGTAATCATACAATTAGTATACTTAGTTCAGCTATGGTCTGAGTTAAGAATATCCATACGCCTGTCTTTGAAAGAGTCAAACTTAGCTCAAGAAACAAACGAGAGAGACCGCGAGAAACAGAGTCTCTAACAACGTACTCACAGTTAGATCCGATTATCACCCCGTGTATGGCCTGAAAATGTGCTGTCCCGTCCCATGTCAGCGTCCGTTTGAATAAAAAAGAAAACGGCACGTCAATCCCTAGCGTGCGCGTGGTTACCCCAGCGTAACCAACGTCGGGAGACCACTGACAACATCTGTTGTCACGGATGTGTGAAAAAAGCTCTTCCGGTCTCAGGAAAGACTAGACTACTAAAATATACGCTCAATAGTGCAGTAGCATATGCGGGAATTTGCTCGAGGAACCCTATGTTAATAAAGTAAAAGAACAAAAAAAAACCCAAAAAAACGCTATCTAACCATGATCTTTAGAAATAAAATAATGCGACCAGTGATAACATCCGTTGTCACGGATGTATGAGAGAAGGTTCATCTGGTCTTAGTACTAACAAGACTAGGCTGCTAAAATACACGCTCACTTGCGCAGTTGCACGTGCGAGAATTTACTTGAAAAAGACTGTGGTTTGTATAATAAGAGAACACGCTATCTCACCATGATCGCAATAATGAGAATAGTGCGACTGGATTTGTGTAGGTGAACAAGAGTAAAAAATAAGGAATATTAACCAGCTAGAGGTAATAAAAAAGTACATATCGGCCTGTGTCATGGAACCAAAAACCAAGAAAGAGAATGTAAAAGAATAAAGAGTCATATCTAGAGGCATATCTTAGAGAGAGAAACATTAATAGTAATGCAAATGTATTTTGTGTGCAGTAAGTGTTCTAAGAACACATATTGCTGGGACAGCTAGAACATTGTAAAAAGTCATATGCTCATAAAGAGGCAACATCACAAAGAGGCATCAATGTTAATGCAAGCCAAGGGCAAAAACGTCTCTTCATACACTTTATTGTACTCTTTTCTTCAGAGAGACAGGGTGAGAGAGTCATGGTGTTCTGATCTTGAGTCACATTGATTAGCATTTTCTAATCAGAACCACAGTTACGATGTGACAAGTACTAAGTATACAGTGAACGTTGTGGGAACCAAAAAAACGTCTCTTCATACACGTTATTGTACTAATTTCTTCAGAGAGACAGGGTGATAGAGTCATGGTGTTCTGAGCTTGAGTCACATTGATTAACATTTTCTAATCAGAACCACAGTTACGATGTAACAAGTCCTTAATATACAGTGAACGTTTTGGGAACAAATATTCTTAAGACACTTTTGGAACAAAGTTAAAAGTCATCCGCCCATGTAAAGGTAACATTAGACATGATAAGGGCTACATGGTTACAGTGCCCATTAGCACAGAGACCACTCTAACAATCATAGTGGTGAGCTCCAGTACGTAACTCAGGAGTTTTAGGAGCCGTTATGGTTAAACACATGTACATAAAAAAGAGAAAACAAACCATTATGTCCGAATTTTTACCGAATTCCTTTCAATGAGGAGAGATTGAGCTCAGAGAAAATAGTGCATTTCATTATCTGTATTAAGACCCTCTGTAGCAGATCGTAAATTACAGATCCATCTAGCTTCCAGTTGCCTGAGGGACAGCTCCCTGTCACCTCCTCTCTTGTTAGGTAGGGCAACATCTATGCCGTGAAAACGGAACCCAGATCTGTCAACACCCTCTTTACACTTATGTCATACCAGAGCATTCGCAGTGTCTCCATTCACGCATGCCCTATGGTGTTCTTGGATGCGTGTCTTGAGCTGGCGTGTTGTGCTACCAACGTAAATCTTATCGCTCCCGCACACCAATACATATACCACATAACTCGTCAGGCAATTGATAAAATGTCGTATTCTGTGTTGTTTCCCTGTGTTGTAGCTGAAGCACAATGTTTTGTTGCACCCCAAGTTGCAAATGTTACAAGCACCACAGGTATAGAACCCTAACGGTTTATTAAGCCAACCTGGTTTGTGCAGGATTTTTTGAAGTGTGTAGCTGGGACAGAGTGTATCCTTGATGGCTTAGCTTCTTTTGAAAGTGATAGAGGGCTTGGCTGAAATAAGGTTGCCAACACCCGGTACTCCTTTCAGTAATGACCAGTGTTTGTTCAGCACTCTGAAAACACCATGATTGAGTGCAGAATGCGTGGTGATGAGGGACAGTCGTTGGTTACTCCCCTCCTTGCCCTTTTTCCTTTTATTGACTAGGGTGTCTCTCCTACTGGTGTTCTTTGCTCGATGTTCTGCTACACGTAGAACTTGCTGATCATACCCTCTTCTTGCTAGTCTGTCAGAGGCCAGTTTGGCTTGAGACTCAAAATTGGCTTCCTCACTGCAGTTTCTGTGGATGCGTAGCAGCTCTCCATAAGGGATAGCTTTCTTAGTGGAAGGTGGATGTTCACTCGTGTAGTGTAAGATGCTGTTCACTGCTGTCTCTTTCCTGTACAATGTACTCTGAATTCTGTTGTTACTGACATAGAGTTCTAGGTCAAGAAATTGTATCTTTGTTTGAGACATGTCAAGAGTGAAGGTAACATTCAATGCATTGTCGTTCAGGAAACTAAAATAATCCTTCAGTTGTGTCTCAGTCCCAGTCCAGATAATAATGATGTAATCTATGTAACGACCCCAGAATTGTATATGTTTCGTCCATTCGGCAGCCGCCATGGACCATGCATATGTGTGCTCAACCCACCCCATGAAGAGGTTGGCGTACGATGGAGCGAATTTAGAACCCATCGCAGTCCCTTGTTGCTGTTTATACCAAGTTTTGTCAAAGAGGAAAAAGTCATTGTCAAGAATGAGATCCACCATGTTTAGTAACATCTCATTGTGGTCAAGGAGGTTGGCCCATCTGGTGGATAGAAAAAACTCCACAGCCATTCTCCTTAGATTCCTCTTGATACAAGTGTGAAGGGATTCAACATCCAATGTTGCGAACCACATGGCATCCTCCCACTCCAAGTCGTCAAACTTGTTCAGGATATCCATAGAGTCCCTGACGTATGATGGTAGATTCACTACTAGGGGCTGGAGAAACGTGCCACAAACTTAGAAAGTGCTTCTGTCATCACGTGATCAAGGCCTCGTTTGGCGGTCGAAACGCGTCAGGGCAGGCATTAGCCTGGTTTAAGACTGTGTCTGATTTTGAAAAATTAAAGAACTTTATCAGTGAAAACCATTTTCCTGCATTGGGTGGTCTGTACCTGGAAGGTCTCATCAGCCAAGTGGTGGGCCAGGACTGTGACTGTTTATATATATATAATATATGTGCTTCCGACTATGTACTTCATACCGAAGGTGCACAAAGGTGTCAATCCTGTTCCGGGTAGACCGATAATCTCTGCGAGGAAAAGCACTTTCCAGAACACATCCCGCTATGTTGATTTTTATCTACAGGACTTTGTTACTGGCCAGTCCACTTATATACGTGACAGTAAAGATTTTTTACTCAAATTAAGCATGCAAGTCTGGTCACAGGAGTATAGGTTTTTAACATTGGACATTGTTGCCCTTTATACTAGTATTAGGCACACAGATGGAATCCAAGCAGATGCATATTATCTGGACAAAAGACCTGTTGAATTTTATTCACATAACAAGATGTTATTGTCCATGATACATTGGTGCCTGTATAACAATGTGTTCACATTTGATGGTATTTTGTTTCAACAACTACAGGGAGTGGCTATGGGGGCATGCTTCTCCCCCAGCTATGCGTGTCTTCACGTTGGTTGGTGGGAGGAGCATGTCCTACAGAAAGAATACAGGGACATTTGGTGTAAGCACATTGTGTGATGGTGGCGTTACATCGATGATATTTTTGTTATATGGCACGGTACACAGGAAGAAGCTGAAGAATTTGTCAGTAAAATCAATGTTAATACAAAGAACCTACAATTTACTGCTAACATAGATGAAACTAGTGCTAATTTTTTAGATATCAAAGTATATATAAATCAAAATAATATCGAGACCTGTTTGTATCGTAAGCCCACCGCCGGCAACAGTATATTACACGCCAATAGCTTCCACCCTGCCCATACCATCACCAGTCTCCCATACGGCGAATATTTGCGCATACGTAGAGCATGCAGCAATGAGTCTGACCTTATTTTCCATCAAAGTGAAGCGACACAAAGGTTCTTAGAAAGGGGATATAATCCCAGAAAATTGAAGGCAGCAAGAAATAAGGCCAACACGAAAGAAAGACAAATCCTGTTGAGTGGTGCCAATTATAGATCTAGCACACGCTCTGAAACAGAGACTGAAGACAATGAACAAGATAGGGCCCCATGTAAGCTGATTACTACATACAGCAGGCAGGCAAATGAGATTAAATCTATTATCATCAAACAATGCCCATTATTTTGACTGATGCAATTTTGAAGCAAGTACTCCCAGCTAGGCCCACTATTACTTTCCGCAGAGCTTACTCTATGTATAATGACTTGGTTAAAACTAGTCCTGAAATCGAGTACAAAAGTAGTTGGTTATCCCCCAAAAGGGGTTTCTACAGGTGCAGCTCTTGCCGCGCCTGTAAATTTGGAAAAAACATTACTAGCTATACCACTGCTTTCTCTACTGAAAAGATAGAAATTAAGGGCCATTTCACTTGTCGAACGGATTACGCAGTTTACATGTTGCAATGCACATGTGGGCTAAGTTATATTGGCAGCACCAAGTTGCAAGTGCATGCTCGAATATTGCAACATCTTCGAGCATTAGTCAATTCCGATCCTACATATCCTGTAGCCGGACATTTTAAATCTGAGCATGCCAATAATCTGAATTGTCTATACTACTGTGTTCTAGATTCAGTACCTGCCAATAAAAGAGGAGAAAATCGTGAAAAGCAATTACGACAATTGGAATCTCGGTACATTTTAGAGCTCGATACCAAATACCCGCAAGGTCTTAATACAGGGAAAGACATGCATAATTTCTTATAGAGTTATTATAGTTATCTTTAGGATGTGGCCCATAGTAATCCATCATTGGGGTCACATATAAAATAGACGTCTGGTGTAATGAATATGCCTGTATAGAAAGTTCTACAAGTCATATAGCCCAGTTTGAATTTCCAGTTTAAATACACACAGTTGGCTAATTGTTTTAAATTGGGTACATATATGATTCACGGAGAAGCCAGTCTGTTTTTAACTATGCTCTGTAGCCCTTTGTTAAAAGCCTGAGTTTGGAACAGTAGAGATTTTTTAGAATTGCAAATCTTTTTCAGTCAAGTAATCCTGTAGATTGTTTGTTGTTTTTTACATTCAGCGCCTCATTCTTAATGTCACACATCTGTTTATTCTACATCATAATCTTTATGTAACTTAGTTTTTAAGGGGGATCCCTATACACAAGTATCAGCTTTTTAGGTTGTTATTTCAATTTTTATCAAAAATAACAGTTTTTATCTAGCTGCTTTCTCTCGAAAAGTTTATAGCAATAAGTTTATTTATTTCACACCTGTAGCACTTTATCACCATGCACTTTAGCACTTAGCACTTTTGATATACGTGGCACATTAGAAGCTTGTTTATAAAATTACCAACTGAGCCATCAGATTAATGAGGTTAGTTGTTTTGCACTGGTAGCAATGTTTATGCAAGTAATATTTATACTTTTACTAATGAGATATAGCATGTCTTATCTCAAGTCCGTTTGGTAGCAAAAGAAGAGTCGACAATATACTTGAGATTTGGTATAAGTACCGTTCACAAAGATCAGATGGTCCTAAAATTAGGAACTCATTATTGTTGACTCGTATTAGGTCAGTATTTGCACCTTATTTACATACTGTACAAGTGGATCTATGTACTAGAAGCTTTGTTTACATCAGCAGTATTTGCACATTTTTAAGTATATCTATTATCCTATTCCAGCAACATGGTAGAAAAAAGGAATAGACATCTAGAATGACATTTGGTATTTGTACAAGTCATACTGACCAGTCGATATAAACGAAACCTCAGTTATGGTGAATCACTATGGGCAACATTTGCTAGTTCTGTTGGACACCCAGAACCCTGGTTTAGGCTAGAAATTAATCTACCAAGATAAATGAAGTTAAATAAGATGAATTGACTCAATACAAGTATTTCTACTAAATTTTAGTATTTCAATGTATCAATATCAAGGTATTTATAAGTATATCCAGATATACATTTGTTTGATTATCATAACAAAGACAATGTATGTTTTTAAGTTATGGTTTTATATGTATTGCCTGACTACAAGTATGATTATGTTGCTTAATAAGATCGGGTGGCTAGTCTAACAATGGAAACTACAGAAAATAGTATGTTGTTTATTTCGATTGTAGTGCCATGGACCTCGTCAGGTGATGGGAGGTGTGTTTTCCGTTTTTAAATAAATTCATGACATTGAGCGTAACGTGATCATGTGAGCAAGGGCCAGGAGGCCCGAAACGCGTCATGAGCTGTGCACTTATCTACATTATTTAATAAACTTTATCTTTTGGCACCGGCAAGAAAAGTTGTTCGTTCTTGTTTCTGTGTGCACGACTGCACACTTGGAGAGTAATTGGATATATATATATATATATATATATATATATATATATATATATATATATATATATAGTAAACACAGCACCTCTCCAACCTCCAGCCGGCGAAATAGAGAGGAAACGGACTCCGTTAGCAGATTTGGCAAGATTTTATTCTTCACACACCTCCGTCAGACGCGTTTCGAGCAACGCAGTGCCCTTGTTCACTAACGGAGTGCTGTCCGCCATTCTCTTTTTTAAATTGCTCTACTACACCCAGGTGTCACATGGTCAACAACATAGACAAAATACTGCATAACATAAATCGCTATACCACATTAAAATCATGGTTAGCAGACTGCTTTTACAGGTTTATATATATATATTTTTTTTATAAATATGTTATTATTTTATGTGGTAGGCAAGGAAAAGGAAACAACACACAATAAAGCACCACACATGCCAATGGGCGTGGAAAATCAATAAGAGTACACAGCGATCCCCCCAGTAACGTACACAATGCTGAGAGCCCACAAATACAACTGCAAATAAGGCGTTATATACAAATAGCAAACAGTCTCGCCTCAGTTCGTAAATATCAGTCAGGGTTCCTGGCTCGGGGCACAGCCAGTGCCGTTTTCCGGGAACCCCAGTCCATAATAATCCATCCAGCTTCCCCATACCTTATGAAACTTACGGGCATCCCCTGCTGCGACAGGGGACCTTTTCAGTCGCCATATATTGGTTCATTCCCCGCCTCCACTCATGGATGGTTGGTACTTCCCGCTCCCCCCATAGCCTGTCCACGTCTCTCTTAACCACCACCAACCCCAGGCCACTAAAGAGGAGCTTAAATCGCAGGATGTAAACATCACTGGGGATCCCCAACAGAACAAACTTCGGGTCATGCTGAAGAGTATTCTCCAAAATGCCATTAAGTTCCTGAATAATCACGGTCCAGTAGGCCTGTATGCAAAGGTATTCCTAAAGTGTGTGTATGAATGACCCATGCCGGCGAGGCAGCCCCCCCCATACTGTGCAGCCTGCATTGATCGTAATAAAAGTATTTTGAACTGTATTACTGCAGATGAGATTTTTTAGCCCTCTCTATGGGATGCATCAATGCCGCTTCCCAGCCAATGTCCTCAAATCCTCAGAATTTCGCCAGTTCAATCATTGACACTTCCAGAGGGGGGCTTCCCGGATAACCTTGAGCGCTCAACCGATCGTCCTTGTGGTCTTCTGTCATTCAGTCAGGGCCACCTAGTTAACTAGCGGCAGCCGCTCTGCCCATTTCCCACCATAAGGTAATGTATATGTGATCTGTGCTCCAGCATAGCCCATTCTAATTTGAAGGTGGAATGATCGTGTGGTGCGAAAATCAAGTCATTGATATTAATCAAGTGGACCGCCCAGTAGTATGCCTAGATATCGGGGAGAGCGATCCCTCCATTATACGGGTTGCTCTGCAAAGTTTTAAGTGACACTCTAGGGTGACCACAGTCCCAGATTAAAGATCTCACTTCCCCATCTATTTTGGTGAACAAGGCCTGTGAAACCGGATAATAGGTTTTCTGAAGAACATATAGCAGTTTAGGGAGCATACTCGTCTTAAAAAAGGCTGCCCTTCCCAGCAGAGACAGGGGGAGCCCCCTCCACCTTCCAACATCTGTGTGGAAATGTATTAGTATCCTCTTGAGATTGTGGTGATAACAAAGCTCCCTCTGTGGAGTCACAAAGATCCCCATGTATTTAAAACAATCAAGGGCCACACCCAGCCCCTGTAGGAATAAAGAGTTATCCACCCAACCCCGGGGGGCATGCAGTACTGATTTGTCCCAATTGATCTTATAGCTCCAGGATCGTGGTTTCCGGTTGAGTGATATATAACAGGATATCGTCCGCATAGAACAATATCTTTTCTTCCACCTCATCTGCAGCTGTAATAAGGAATCCTCGGATGCCTGAGTGTGTACTAACCGTGCAAGCAAGGGATTCGACCGTTAGGGTGAATAAGAGCGGGGACAGGGGACAACCTTGGGGAGTTCCCCTCTCAATCATGAACGCTGAGGACAACACCCCATTCACTCTAACCACCACCACAGGGTCTCGGTACAGTACGGCTACCCACTTCCTGTAGTTTGGGCAAAACTTCTGCAGTGTCTTTTCAAGGAAAGGCCAGTGTACCTCGTCAAATGCTTTTTCTGTGTCTAGGGAAAGAAAAATATGTGAAGCCTGACAGTCCTGCACCATGGCCAGCCAGTGGTGCGTATGCAGTAGATTATGGCGTGTCATCCTACTAGGCATAAAGCCTGATTGTTCCCTATGTATCAAAGGCATGACAACCTGAACGAGCTGTATAGCTAAGATCGTGGCCAGGATTCAATGTTGAGCAGCAAGATCGGGTGATATGAGTCCCACTGATCTTTGGGCTTACCCTCCTTGGGTATCACTGTGATGATGGCTCTCTGGAGATCAGGAGGGAGCTTCCCCCGCTCTCCCACCTTTCTAAATAAAATAAGCAAGTGTGGCTCCAATAGCTCAGTCTCCTGTTTATAAAACTCGCCGGAATACCTTTTTGACCTGGCTCCTTACCCGGTCTTAATTTTGCAATGGCTGCCTGCACCTCACTGAGTGTTAAATCCCCCTCCAAGGCTCCCAGGCCTTAGTGTCCAGCACCGGAGTGGGGTCAGCGCCAAGGTATTGGATGATACTATCTAAATCATGATGGGAACGGGCCTTATAAAACGATTCGTAGTAATGGGCAAATCCCATAGCTATCTTTGCACCAATATCACAAGTGTCTCCTGAATGGTTAATAAGTGTGGGGACTCAATGAGCCTCCAGCTCCTTTCTACTCAGCAACACCAGGAGCTTGCCTACTTTGTCTCCCATCTCATTCAGTCAGTGTAATGTGGCTAACATTTGTTTCTTTGCCCCTTCCTGAGCTAAGTCCCAATACTCCGTCTGTTTAGCTACGAGCTGCCGGAGAATGAGGGGGTCAATCGTGGACCCCAATGTCCCTTCCAGCTGTAAAATCTCGGCCTCTAGATCTTCGAGTTCGGCCTCTTCCGTCCACTTCTTCTGTACTATCAGATTTTGAGCCGTATCCTTAAGCACGTTCTTATAAGCCTCCCAAAATACAATTTTGGAGGAATCAGAGCCATAATTTTCAGCGAAATATAGTTCAGTGTCGACCTGCAGTCCTCGAGCCACCTCCCAGTCCCATAGGTCCCAGGCAAAGTGTCCCAACCAGACCAACAAGGGCGAATGGTCCGACAGGCCACTCGCCATTTATTCTGCAGCCTCAACTACCCCCACCTCTCCCACAGGAGCGAATATATAATGTGTTCTGGAGTAAACTCTATGGGCCCCGGAGAAATAGGAATACTTTCTCTCTGATGGAAATTTATGCTGCCACAGATCAGACAAACCCACCTACTCCACAAATTGTGCCAAGGCTGTTGCCTGGGAGGGTGCCGCAAATACCCCAGAACGTTCAAGATCGGTGGTCATCATTGAAGTCCCCACCCAGAACATGGAATGTGGTAGTCGACTCGAGAAGTATATCTGCAAACTTAGCTAGGGTAGGTGCCTGCAGTCGAATGGGTGCATACACGCTTAGTCGGGTGATCTCAGTTCTTCCCCAGTGAACCTGTACTCCTACAAACCTGCCATTGGATTCTTTCCACTTTCAGCTTACCCAAAATGGTGGGTTCTTGCTGACTAAAATAGCAACCCCCGTGACTCTACAATGTATCCTGCATGGGCCAGTGTGGTATAGGCCCCCGGCCCCAGGAATCGGCAGTGAATCCCCTGTCGATGTGTCACCTGGAGGCAGACCACATTCTGCTTCAGCTTCTTAATATATTGCGCCACCAAGCCTCACTTGATCTTGTTACCCAGACCGTTGACATTCCAGGTTAAGACTGAAAGACATGAGTCCTCTAGGGGTCTAGATTGTACCAAATTATGTAGTAAATGTTCTGTGTGTTCGGATGATACCCTCTTATATCATGAGTGGACAATCGTAGCACTGCCTCTCTTCCGCAAACAACAAGAATGAAAGAAAAACTCAACACCTCGCACCACCCCACCCCTCTCTGCCTTCCCCCAGTGAAAAACCACATTACCTAAGATAACTATGCGCAAGGAGAGTATGTGAGATCTGTGGCCCACCATCCTCCCCAACTCACAAGCCCCAATATATGACAACACTTCAGAAAATAACCAAGTATGTGTTCAGCGGCCCCAGAGAGACCTAAGGGAGGAAAAGAAAAAACAGGTCCCTACGAACTCCTCCGGCTCCGGCTAGATGTGCCATCTCAGCTTCATGTTGCCCCTCGGTCTGAAACAGTGTCCTGCTCAGGGGATGCAGGTCTTGTGTGTTCCTGTCCAGGTTAGCAATTGCCAGGGCAAGTGGTTGCGAGCGCTTCGGAGTCCGAGGACAGCTATCCCTCCATTGCCCTGAGATGCCCACTCTGAGGGCCTGCCTATTTTAGTCTTTTTGAGTTTCAAGCGCAACTCCCCATCAGTATCAGAGGTGACCGCCCAGTCCTCGTTTGCGCTGTGAATCAGGCAGAGGAGTCCCCCGACGGCCCCTTGCAGCGGCCCGGTCTTGTCCCCTCATCACCGACTGTTTGTTTTCGGGCCTCACACCTTCCTCCTGGAGGGAGCTCAGGCCAGGCTGCTCCCCCCCCCCACATCTCAACAGTCGCGGACACTCCTCGAGCCAGGCCCAGGCCTCCTCGGGTGAATGAAAGAAGAGCGACTTCCCCTGGTAGAGGACCTTGAGCTTCACTGGAAATAGCAACATATATTGAAGTTGTAAGGCCCACAGCGTCTTTTTAACTGAGTCAAAGGTACGGCGCTGTCTCTGAACTTCCCAGGTGCCGTCCGGAAAAACCCAGATTGTGGAGAACTCATGGCATATTTTGCCTAGGCATCACACTTCCCACAGTATCACGTTCCAGTCGATGATATTAAAATATCTCGCTATCATGGTCCTTGGGGGGCCCAGGAGGAGGCTTCCCACCCAATGCCCGGGGCCCATTCTATTACAAAAAAGGAGGAAAACTGCTCAGGCGGGAGGGTAGCCCTCAGCCACTGGTCCAAGAAGGTGCCTATGTTGAAACCCTCAACTCATTCAGGGAAGCCCACGAAGTGCATGTTATTTTGTCGTATGAGATTTACGATATCCTCCAGCCTCGAAACCACATCTTTGGCTGTAGTGCAGACTCCTGCCACATCCTTTTGATACCAAAGGGGATGATGGACGGAGCGCTAGAGCTAATCAAACACTCACCCCCAGTCAACTGATCTGGGTTTAATCCATCATCATTCTTTAGCTCACTCCACCACCCCAGTTCAGACATGGCCATATGCAAATCAGTCTGACCCTGTGCCTCATGGGAACAGTCCAGCCCGAACTGCCAAGCCATGTCTTCCCTGGACAGGAAACAAGCATCCTGGGACCGGTTTCTGGCCATTCAGCCGTCATCAGCCAGGCTAGCTTGAATCCAGTGGCAAAGTGAGCAAGGGACCCACGTCTGGGCATACCCTGCCAACTTAGGGCGAACAAAGCGATACCAAAGGGGATGATGGACGGAGCGCTAGAGCTAATCAAACACTCACCCCCAGTCAACTGATCTGGGTTTAATCCATCATCATTCTTTAGCTCACTCCACCACCCCAGTTCAGACATGGCCATATGCAAATCAGTCTGACCCTGTGCCTCATGGGAACAGTCCAGCCCGAACTGCCAAGCCATGTCTTCCCTGGACAGGAAACAAGCATCCTGGGACCGGTTTCTGGCCATTCAGCCGTCATCAGCCAGGCTAGCTTGAATCCAGTGGCAAAGTGAGCAAGGGACCCACGTCTGGGCATACCCTGCCAACTTAGGGCGAACAAAGCGATACCAAAGGGGATGATGGACGGAGCGCTAGAGCTAATCAAACACTCACCCCCAGTCAACTGATCTGGGTTTAATCCATCATCATTCTTTAGCTCACTCCACCACCCCAGTTCAGACATGGCCATATGCAAATCAGTCTGACCCTGTGCCTCATGGGAACAGTCCAGCCCGAACTGCCAAGCCATGTCTTCCCTGGACAGGAAACAAGCATCCTGGGACCGGTTTCTGGCCATTCAGCCGTCATCAGCCAGGCTAGCTTGAATCCAGTGGCAAAGTGAGCAAGGGACCCACGTCTGGGCATACCCTGCCAACTTAGGGCGAACAAAGCGATACCAAAGGGGATGATGGACGGAGCGCTAGAGCTAATCAAACACTCACCCCCAGTCAACTGATCTGGGTTTAATCCATCATCATTCTTTAGCTCACTCCACCACCCCAGTTCAGACATGGCCATATGCAAATCAGTCTGACCCTGTGCCTCATGGGAACAGTCCAGCCCGAACTGCCAAGCCATGTCTTCCCTGGACAGGAAACAAGCATCCTGGGACCGGTTTCTGGCCATTCAGCCGTCATCAGCCAGGCTAGCTTGAATCCAGTGGCAAAGTGAGCAAGGGACCCACGTCTGGGCATACCCTGCCAACTTAGGGGCGAACAAAGCGATACCAAAGGGGATGATGGACGGAGCGCTAGAAGCTAATCAAACACTCACCCCCAGTCAACTGATCTGGGTTTAATCCATCATCATTCTTTAGCTCACTCCACCACCCCAGTTCAGACATGGCCATATGCAAATCAGTCTGACCCTGTGCCTCATGGGAACAGTCCAGCCCGAACTGCCAAGCCATGTCTTCCCTGGACAGGAAACAAGCATCCTGGGACCGGTTTCTGGCCATTCAGCCGTCATCAGCCAGGCTAGCTTGAATCCAGTGGCAAAGTGAGCAAGGGACCCACGTCTGGGCATACCCTGCCAACTTAGGGCGAACAAAGCGATACCAAAGGGGATGATGGACGGAGCGCTAGAGCTAATCAAACACTCACCCCCAGTCAACTGATATGGGTTTAATCCATCATCATTCTTTAGCTCACTCCACCACCCCAGTTCAGACATGGCCATATGCAAATCAGTCTGACCCTGTGCCTCATGGGAACAGTCCAGCCCGAACTGCCAAGCCATGTCTTCCCTGGACAGGAAACAAGCATCCTGGGACCGGTTTCTGGCCATTCAGCCGTCATCAGCCAGGCTAGCTTGAATCCAGTGGCAAAGTGAGCAAAGGACCCACGTCTGGGCATACCCTGCCAACTTAGGGCGAACAAAGCGATACCAAAGGGGATGATGGACGGAGCGCTAGAGCTAATCAAACACTCACCCCCAGTCAACTGATCTGGGTTTAATCCATCATCATTCTTTAGCTCACTCCACCACCCCAGTTCAGACATGGCCATATGCAAATCAGTCTGACCCTGTGCCTCATGGGAACAGTCCAGCCCGAACTGCCAAGCCATGTCTTCCCTGGACAGGAAACAAGCATCCTGGGACCGGTTTCTGGCCATTCAGCCGTCATCAGCCAGGCTAGCTTGAATCCAGTGGCAAAGTGAGCAAGGGACCCACGTCTGGGCATACCCTGCCAACTTAGGGCGAACAAAGCGATACCAAAGGGGATGATGGACGGAGCGCTAGAGCTAATCAAACACTCACCCCCAGTCAACTGATCTGGGTTTAATCCATCATCATTCTTTAGCTCACTCCACCACCCCAGTTCAGACATGGCCATATGCAAATCAGTCTGACCCTGTGCCTCATGGGAACAGTCCAGCCCGAACTGCCAAGCCATGTCTTCCCTGGACAGGAAACAAGCATCCTGGGACCGGTTTCTGGCCATTCAGCCGTCATCAGCCAGGCTAGCTTGAATCCAGTGGCAAAGTGAGCAAGGGACCCACGTCTGGGCATACCCTGCCAACTTAGGGCGAACAAAGCGATACCAAAGGGGATGATGGACGGAGCGCTAGAGCTAATCAAACACTCACCCCCAGTCAACTGATCTGGGTTTAATCCATCATCATTCTTTAGCTCACTCCACCACCCCAGTTCAGACATGGCCATATGCAAATCAGTCTGACCCTGTGCCTCATGGGAACAGTCCAGCCCGAACTGCCAAGCCATGTCTTCCCTGGACAGGAAACAAGCATCCTGGGACCGGTTTCTGGCCATTCAGCCGTCATCAGCCAGGCTAGCTTGAATCCAGTGGCAAAGTGAGCAAGGGACCCACGTCTGGGCATACCCTGCCAACTTAGGGCGAACAAAGCGATACCAAAGGGGATGATGGACGGAGCGCTAGAGCTAATCAAACACTCACCCCCAGTCAACTGATCTGGGTTTAATCCATCATCATTCTTTAGCTCACTCCACCACCCCAGTTCAGACATGGCCATATGCAAATCAGTCTGACCCTGTGCCTCATGGGAACAGTCCAGCCCGAACTGCCAAGCCATGTCTTCCCTGGACAGGAAACAAGCATCCTGGGACCGGTTTCTGGCCATTCAGCCGTCATCAGCCAGGCTAGCTTGAATCCAGTGGCAAAGTGAGCAAGGGACCCACGTCTGGGCATACCCTGCCAACTTAGGGCGAACAAAGCGATACCAAAGGGGATGATGGACGGAGCGCTAGAGCTAATCAAACACTCACCCCCAGTCAACTGATCTGGGTTTAATCCATCATCATTCTTTAGCTCACTCCACCACCCCAGTTCAGACATGGCCATATGCAAATCAGTCTGACCCTGTGCCTCATGGGAACAGTCCAGCCCGAACTGCCAAGCCATGTCTTCCCTGGACAGGAAACAAGCATCCTGGGACCGGTTTCTGGCCATTCAGCCGTCATCAGCCAGGCTAGCTTGAATCCAGTGGCAAAGTGAGCAAGGGACCCACGTCTGGGCATACCCTGCCAACTTAGGGCGAACAAAGCGATACCAAAGGGGATGATGGACGGAGCGCTAGAGCTAATCAAACACTCACCCCCAGTCAACTGATATGGGTTTAATCCATCATCATTCTTTAGCTCACTCCACCACCCCAGTTCAGACATGGCCATATGCAAATCAGTCTGACCCTGTGCCTCATGGGAACAGTCCAGCCCGAACTGCCAAGCCATGTCTTCCCTGGACAGGAAACAAGCATCCTGGGACCGGTTTCTGGCCATTCAGCCGTCATCAGCCAGGCTAGCTTGAATCCAGTGGCAAAGTGAGCAAAGGACCCACGTCTGGGCATACCCTGCCAACTTAGGGCGAACAAAGCGATACCAAAGGGGATGATGGACGGAGCGCTAGAGCTAATCAAACACTCACCCCCAGTCAACTGATCTGGGTTTAATCCATCATCATTCTTTAGCTCACTCCACCACCCCAGTTCAGACATGGCCATATGCAAATCAGTCTGACCCTGTGCCTCATGGGAACAGTCCAGCCCGAACTGCCAAGCCATGTCTTCCCTGGACAGGAAACAAGCATCCTGGGACCGGTTTCTGGCCATTCAGCCGTCATCAGCCAGGCTAGCTTGAATCCAGTGGCAAAGTGAGCAAGGGACCCACGTCTGGGCATACCCCTGCCAACTTAGGGCGAACAAAGCGATACCAAAGGGGATGATGGACGGAGCGCTAGAGCTAATCAAACACTCACCCCCAGTCAACTGATCTGGGTTTAATCCATCATCATTCTTTAGCTCACTCCACCACCCCAGTTCAGACATGGCCATATGCAAATCAGTCTGACCCTGTGCCTCATGGGAACAGTCCAGCCCGAACTGCCAAGCCATGTCTTCCCTGGACAGGAAACAAGCATCCTGGGACCGGTTTCTGGCCATTCAGCCGTCATCAGCCAGGCTAGCTTGAATCCAGTGGCAAAGTGAGCAAGGGACCCACGTCTGGGCATACCCTGCCAACTTAGGGCGAACAAAGCGATACCAAAGGGGATGATGGACGGAGCGCTACAGCTAATCAAACACTCACCCCCAGTCAACTGATCTGGGTTTAATCCATCATCATTCTTTAGCTCACTCCACCACCCCAGTTCAGACATGGCCATATGCAAATCAGTCTGACCCTGTGCCTCATGGGAACAGTCCAGCCCGAACTGCCAAGCCATGTCTTCCCTGGACAGGAAACAAGCATCCTGGGACCGGTTTCTGGCCATTCAGCCGTCATCAGCCAGGCTAGCTTGAATCCAGTGGCAAAGTGAGCAAAGGACCCACGTCTGGGCATACCCTGCCAACTTAGGGCGAACAAAGCGATACCAAAGGGGATGATGGACGGAGCGCTAGAGCTAATCAAACACTCACCCCCAGTCAACTGATCTGGGTTTAATCCATCATCATTCTTTAGCTCACTCCACCACCCCAGTTCAGACATGGCCATATGCAAATCAGTCTGACCCTGTGCCTCATGGGAACAGTCCAGCCCGAACTGCCAAGCCATGTCTTCCCTGGACAGGAAACAAGCATCCTGGGACCGGTTTCTGGCCATTCAGCCGTCATCAGCCAGGCTAGCTTGAATCCAGTGGCAAAGTGAGCAAGGGACCCACATCTGGGCATACCCTGCCAACTTAGGGCGAACAAAGCGATACCAAAGGGGATGATGGACGGAGCGCTAGAGCTAATCAAACACTCACCCCCAGTCAACTGATCTGGGTTTAATCCATCATCATTCTTTAGCTCACTCCACCACCCCAGTTCAGACATGGCCATATGCAAATCAGTCTGACCCTGTGCCTCATGGGAACACTCCAGCCCGAACTGCCAAGCCATGTCTTCCCTGGACAGGAAACAAGCATCCTGGGACCGGTTTCTGGCCATTCAGCCGTCATCAGCCAGGCTAGCTTGAATCCAGTGGCAAAGTGAGCAAGGGACCCACGTCTGGGCATACCCTGCCAACTTAGGGCGAACAAAGCGATACCAAAGGGGATGATGGACGGAGCGCTAGAGCTAATCAAACACTCACCCCCAGTCAACTGATCTGGGTTTAATCCATCATCATTCTTTAGCTCACTCCACCACCCCAGTTCAGACATGGCCATATGCAAATCAGTCTGACCCTGTGCCTCATGGGAACAGTCCAGCCCGAACTGCCAAGCCATGTCTTCCCTGGACAGGAAACAAGCATCCTGGGACCGGTTTCTGGCCATTCAGCCGTCATCAGCCAGGCTAGCTTGAATCCAGTGGCAAAGTGAGCAAGGGACCCACGTCTGGGCATACCCTGCCAACTTAGGGCGAACAAAGCGATACCAAAGGGGATGATGGACGGAGCGCTAGAGCTAATCAAACACTCACCCCCAGTCAACTGATCTGGGTTTAATCCATCATCATTCTTTAGCTCACTCCACCACCCCAGTTCAGACATGGCCATATGCAAATCAGTCTGACCCTGTGCCTCATGGGAACAGTCCAGCCCGAACTGCCAAGCCATGTCTTCCCTGGACAGGAAACAAGCATCCTGGGACCGGTTTCTGGCCATTCAGCCGTCATCAGCCAGGCTAGCTTGAATCCAGTGGCAAAGTGAGCAAGGGACCCACGTCTGGGCATACCCTGCCAACTTAGGGCGAACAAAGCGATACCAAAGGGGATGATGGACGGAGCGCTTGAGCTAATCAAACACTCACCCCCAGTCAACTGATCTGGGTTTAATCCATCATCATTCTTTAGCTCACTCCACCACCCCAGTTCAGACATGGCCATATGCAAATCAGTCTGACCCTGTGCCTCATGGGAACAGTCCAGCCCGAACTGCCAAGCCATGTCTTCCCTGGACAGGAAACAAGCATCCTGGGACCGGTTTCTGGCCATTCAGCCGTCATCAGCCAGGCTAGCTTGAATCCAGTGGCAAAGTGAGCAAGGGACCCACGTCTGGGCATACCCCTGCCAACTTAGGGCGAACAAAGCGATACCAAAGGGGATGATGGACGGAGCGCTTGAGCTAATCAAACACTCACCCCCAGTCAACTGATCTGGGTTTAATCCATCATCATTCTTTAGCTCACTCCACCACCCCAGTTCAGACATGGCCATATGCAAATCAGTCTGACCCTGTGCCTCATGGGAACAGTCCAGCCCGAACTGCCAAGCCATGTCTTCCCTGGACAGGAAACAAGCATCCTGGGACCGGTTTCTGGCCATTCAGCCGTCATCAGCCAGGCTAGCTTGAATCCAGTGGCAAAGTGAGCAAAGGACCCACGTCTGGGCATACCCTGCCAACTTAGGGCGAACAAAGCGATACCAAAGGGGATGATGGACGGAGCGCTAGAGCTAATCAAACACTCACCCCCAGTCAACTGATCTGGGTTTAATCCATCATCATTCTTTAGCTCACTACACCACCCCAGTTCAGACATGGCCATATGCAAATCAGTCTGACCCTGTGCCTCATGGGAACAGTCCAGCCCGAACTGCCAAGCCATGTCTTCCCTGGACAGGAAACAAGCATCCTGGGACCGGTTTCTGGCCATTCAGCCGTCATCAGCCAGGCTAGCTTGAATCCAGTGGCAAAGTGAGCAAGGGACCCACGTCTGGGCATACCCCTGCCAACTTAGGGCGAACAAAGCGATACCAAAGGGGATGATGGACGGAGCGCTAGAGCTAATCAAACACTCACCCCCAGTCAACTGATCTGGGTTTAATCCATCATCATTCTTTAGCTCACTCCACCACCCCAGTTCAGACATGGCCATATGCAAATCAGTCTGACCCTGTGCCTCATGGGAACAGTCCAGCCCGAACTGCCAAGCCATGTCTTCCCTGGACAGGAAACAAGCATCCTGGGACCGGTTTCTGGCCATTCAGCCGTCATCAGCCAGGCTAGCTTGAATCCAGTGGCAAAGTGAGCAAGGGACCCACGTCTGGGCATACCCTGCCAACTTAGGGCGAACAAAGCGATACCAAAGGGGATGATGGACGGAGCGCTAGAGCTAATCAAACACTCACCCCCAGTCAACTGATCTGGGTTTAATCCATCATCATTCTTTAGCTCACTCCACCACCCCAGTTCAGACATGGCCATATGCAAATCAGTCTGACCCTGTGCCTCATGGGAACAGTCCAGCCCGAACTGCCAAGCCATGTCTTCCCTGGACAGGAAACAAGCATCCTGGGACCGGTTTCTGGCCATTCAGCCGTCATCAGCCAGGCTAGCTTGAATCCAGTGGCAAAGTGAGCAAGGGACCCACGTCTGGGCATACCCTGCCAACTTAGGGCGAACAAAGCGATACCAAAGGGGATGATGGACGGAGCGCTAGAGCTAATCAAACACTCACCCCCAGTCAACTGATCTGGGTTTAATCCATCATCATTCTTTAGCTCACTCCACCACCCCAGTTCAGACATGGCCATATGCAAATCAGTCTGACCCTGTGCCTCATGGGAACAGTCCAGCCCGAACTGCCAAGCCATGTCTTCCCTGGACAGGAAACAAGCATCCTGGGACCGGTTTCTGGCCATTCAGCCGTCATCAGCCAGGCTAGCTTGAATCCAGTGGCAAAGTGAGCAAGGGACCCACGTCTGGGCATACCCTGCCAACTTAGGGCGAACAAAGCGATACCAAAGGGGATGATGGACGGAGCGCTAGAGCTAATCAAACACTCACCCCCAGTCAACTGATCTGGGTTTAATCCATCATCATTCTTTAGCTCACTCCACCACCCCAGTTCAGACATGGCCATATGCAAATCAGTCTGACCCTGTGCCTCATGGGAACAGTCCAGCCCGAACTGCCAAGCCATGTCTTCCCTGGACAGGAAACAAGCATCCTGGGACCGGTTTCTGGCCATTCAGCCGTCATCAGCCAGGCTAGCTTGAATCCAGTGGCAAAGTGAGCAAGGGACCCACGTCTGGGCATACCCCTGCCAACTTAGGGCGAACAAAGCGATACCAAAGGGGATGATGGACGGAGCGCTAGAGCTAATCAAACACTCACCCCAGTCAACTGATCTGGGTTTAATCCATCATCATTCTTTAGCTCACTCCACCACCCCAGTTCAGACATGGCCATATGCAAATCAGTCTGACCCTGTGCCTCATGGGAACAGTCCAGCCCGAACTGCCAAGCCATGTCTTCCCTGGACAGGAAACAAGCATCCTGGGACCGGTTTCTGGCCATTCAGCCGTCATCAGCCAGGCTAGCTTGAATCCAGTGGCAAAGTGAGCAAGGGACCCACGTCTGGGCATACCCTGCCAACTTAGGGCGAACAAAGCGATACCAAAGGGGATGATGGACGGAGCGCTAGAGCTAATCAAACACTCACCCCCAGTCAACTGATCTGGGTTTAATCCATCATCATTCTTTAGCTCACTCCACCACCCCAGTTCAGACATGGCCATATGCAAATCAGTCTGACCCTGTGCCTCATGGGAACAGTCCAGCCCGAACTGCCAAGCCATGTCTTCCCTGGACAGGAAACAAGCATCCTGGGACCGGTTTCTGGCCATTCAGCCGTCATCAGCCAGGCTAGCTTGAATCCAGTGGCAAAGTGAGCAAGGGACCCACGTCTGGGCATACCCTGCCAACTTAGGGCGAACAAAGCGATACCAAAGGGGATGATGGACGGAGCGCTAGAGCTAATCAAACACTCACCCCCAGTCAACTGATCTGGGTTTAATCCATCATCATTCTTTAGCTCACTCCACCACCCCAGTTCAGACATGGCCATATGCAAATCAGTCTGACCCTGTGCCTCATGGGAACAGTCCAGCCCGAACTGCCAAGCCATGTCTTCCCTGGACAGGAAACAAGCATCCTGGGACCGGTTTCTGGCCATTCAGCCGTCATCAGCCAGGCTAGCTTGAATCCAGTGGCAAAGTGAGCAAGGGACCCACGTCTGGGCATACCCTGCCAACTTAGGGCGAACAAAGCGATACCAAAGGGGATGATGGACGGAGCGCTAGAGCTAATCAAACACTCACCCCCAGTCAACTGATCTGGGTTTAATCCATCATCATTCTTTAGCTCACTCCACCACCCCAGTTCAGACATGGCCATATGCAAATCAGTCTGACCCTGTGCCTCATGGGAACAGTCCAGCCCGAACTGCCAAGCCATGTCTTCCCTGGACAGGAAACAAGCATCCTGGGACCGGTTTCTGGCCATTCAGCCGTCATCAGCCAGGCTAGCTTGAATCCAGTGGCAAAGTGAGCAAGGGACCCACGTCTGGGCATACCCTGCCAACTTAGGGCGAACAAAGCGATACCAAAGGGGATGATGGACGGAGCGCTAGAGCTAATCAAACACTCACCCCCAGTCAACTGATCTGGGTTTAATCCATCATCATTCTTTAGCTCACTCCACCACCCCAGTTCAGACATGGCCATATGCAAATCAGTCTGACCCTGTGCCTCATGGGAACAGTCCAGCCCGAACTGCCAAGCCATGTCTTCCCTGGACAGGAAACAAGCATCCTGGGACCGGTTTCTGGCCATTCCAGCCGTCATCAGCCAGGCTAGCTTGAATCCAGTGGCAAAGTGAGCAAGGGACCCACGTCTGGGCATACCCTGCCAACTTAGGGCGAACAAAGCGATACCAAAGGGGATGATGGACGGAGCGCTAGAGCTAATCAAACACTCACCCCCAGTCAACTGATCTGGGTTTAATCCATCATCATTCTTTAGCTCACTCCACCACCCCAGTTCAGACATGGCCATATGCAAATCAGTCTGACCCTGTGCCTCATGGGAACAGTCCAGCCCGAACTGCCAAGCCATGTCTTCCCTGGACAGGAAACAAGCATCCTGGGACCGGTTTCTGGCCATTCAGCCGTCATCAGCCAGGCTAGCTTGAATCCAGTGGCAAAGTGAGCAAGGGACCCACGTCTGGGCATACCCTGCCAACTTAGGGCGAACAAGCGATACCAAAGGGGATGATGGACGGAGCGCTAGAGCTAATCAAACACTCACCCCAGTCAACTGATCTGGGTTTAATCCATCATCATTCTTTAGCTCACTCCACCACCCCAGTTCAGACATGGCCATATGCAAATCAGTCTGACCCTGTGCCTCATGGGAACAGTCCAGCCCGAACTGCCAAGCCATGTCTTCCCTGGACAGGAAACAAGCATCCTGGGACCGGTTTCTGGCCATTCAGCCGTCATCAGCCAGGCTAGCTTGAATCCAGTGGCAAAGTGAGCAAGGGACCCACGTCTGGGCATACCCTGCCAACTTAGGGCGAACAAAGCGATACCAAAGGGGATGATGGACGGAGCGCTAGAGCTAATCAAACACTCACCCCCAGTCAACTGATCTGGGTTTAATCCATCATCATTCTTTAGCTCACTCCACCACCCCAGTTCAGACATGGCCATATGCAAATCAGTCTGACCCTGTGCCTCATGGGAACAGTCCAGCCCGAACTGCCAAGCCATGTCTTCCCTGGACAGGAAACAAGCATCCTGGGACCGGTTTCTGGCCATTCAGCCGTCATCAGCCAGGCTAGCTTGAATCCAGTGGCAAAGTGAGCAAGGGACCCACGTCTGGGCATACCCTGCCAACTTAGGGCGAACAAAGCGATACCAAAGGGGATGATGGACGGAGCGCTAGAGCTAATCAAACACTCACCCCAGTCAACTGATCTGGGTTTAATCCATCATCATTCTTTAGCTCACTCCACCACCCCAGTTCAGACATGGCCATATGCAAATCAGTCTGACCCTGTGCCTCATGGGAACAGTCCAGCCCGAACTGCCAAGCCATGTCTTCCCTGGACAGGAAACAAGCATCCTGGGACCGGTTTCTGGCCATTCAGCCGTCATCAGCCAGGCTAGCTTGAATCCAGTGGCAAAGTGAGCAAGGGACCCACGTCTGGGCATACCCTGCCAACTTAGGGCGAACAAAGCGATACCAAAGGGGATGATGGACGGAGCGCTAGAGCTAATCAAACACTCACCCCAGTCAACTGATCTGGGTTTAATCCATCATCATTCTTTAGCTCACTCCACCACCCCAGTTCAGACATGGCCATATGCAAATCAGTCTGACCCTGTGCCTCATGGGAACAGTCCAGCCCGAACTGCCAAGCCATGTCTTCCCTGGACAGGAAACAAGCATCCTGGGACCGGTTTCTGGCCATTCAGCCGTCATCAGCCAGGCTAGCTTGAATCCAGTGGCAAAGTGAGCAAGGGACCCACGTCTGGGCATACCCTGCCAACTTAGGGCGAACAAAGCGATACCAAAGGGGATGATGGACGGAGCGCTAGAGCTAATCAAACACTCACCCCCAGTCAACTGATCTGGGTTTAATCCATCATCATTCTTTAGCTCACTCCACCACCCCAGTTCAGACATGGCCATATGCAAATCAGTCTGACCCTGTGCCTCATGGGAACAGTCCAGCCCGAACTGCCAAGCCATGTCTTCCCTGGACAGGAAACAAGCATCCTGGGACCGGTTTCTGGCCATTCAGCCGTCATCAGCCAGGCTAGCTTGAATCCAGTGGCAAAGTGAGCAAGGGACCCACGTCTGGGCATACCCTGCCAACTTAGGGCGAACAAAGCGATACCAAAGGGGATGATGGACGGAGCGCTAGAGCTAATCAAACACTCACCCCCAGTCAACTGATCTGGGTTTAATCCATCATCATTCTTTAGCTCACTCCACCAAAGCGGTCGCCCTAAGTTGGCGGGCGTATGCCCAGATCAGTGGGTCCCTTGCTCACTTTGCCACTAGATTCAAGCAAGCACGGCTGATGCCACGGCTGCCATGCACAGGAAACCAGATCCTGGGATGCTTGTTTCCGGTCCAGGGAAGACATGGCTTGGCAGTTCAGGCTGGACTGTATCCCATGAGGCACAGTGAGTCAAGGACCTCGATCTGGGCATATGCCATGCTGAACTTGGGGTGGTGGAGTGATGCTAAAGGGTGATGATGGACTAAGCGCCAGATCAGTTAGACTGCGGGTGACGTCGTTTGATCTGGCTCAAGCGTTCCGTCCATCATCCCCTTTAGTATCGCATTGGTCGCCCTAAGTTGGCGGGGGTATGCCCAGACGTGGGTCCCTTGCTCACTTTGCCACTGGATTCAAGCAAGCATGGCTGATGACGGCTGAAATGCCAGAAACCGGTCCTAGGATGCTTGTTTCCGGTCCAGGGAAGACATGGCTTGGCAGTTCGGGCTGGACTGTTCCCATGAGGCACAGGGTCAGACTGATTTGCATATGGCCATGTCTGAACTGGGGTGGTGGAGTGAGCTAAAGAATGATGATGGATTAAACCCAGATCAGTTGACTGGAGGTGAGTGTTTGATTGGCTCAAGCGTTCCGTCCATCATCCCCTTGTATCGCTTTGGTCGCCCTAAGTTGGCGGGGTATGCCCAGACGTGGGTCCCTTGCTCACTTTGCCACTGGATTCAAGCAAGCATGGCTGATGACGGCTGAAATGCCAGAAACCGGTCCTAGGATGCTTGTTTCCGGTCCAGGAAGACATGGCTTGGCAGTTCGGGCTGGACTGTTCCCATGAGGCACAGGGTCAGACTGATTTGCATATGGCCATGTCTGAACTGGGGTGGTGGAGTGAGCTAAAGAATGATGATGGATTAAACCCAGATCAGTTGACTGGGGTGAGTGTTTGATTGGCTCAAACGTTCCGTCCATCATCCCCTTTTGTATCGCTTTGGTCGCCCTAAGTTGGCGGGGTATGCCCAGGCGTGGGTCCCTTGCTCACTTTGCCACTGGATTCAAGCAAGCATGGCTGATGACGGCTGAAATGCCAGAAACCGGTCCTAGGATGCTTGTTTCCGGTCCAGGGAAGACATGGCTTGGCAGTTCGGGCTGGACTGTTCCCATGAGGCACAGGGTCAGACTGATTTGCATATGGCCATGTCTGAACTGGGGTGGTGGAGTGAGCTAAAGAATGATGATGGATTAAACCCAGATCAGTTGACTGGGAGTGAGTGTTTGATTGGCTCAAGCGTTCCGTCCATCATCCCCTTTTGTATCGCTTTGGTCGCCCTAAGTTGGCGGGGGTATGCCCAGACGTGGGTCCCTTGCTCACTTTGCCACTGGATTCAAGCAAGCATGGCTGATGACGGCTGAAATGCCAGAAACCGGTCCTAGGATGCTTGTTTCCGGTCCAGGGAAGACATGGCTTGGCAGTTCGGGCTGGACTGTTCCCATGAGGCACAGGGTCAGACTGATTTGCATATGGCCATGTCTGAACTGGGGTGGTGGAGTGAGCTAAAGAATGATGATGGATTAAACCCAGATCAGTTGACTGGGGGTGAGTGTTTGATTGGCTCAAACGTTCCGTCCATCATCCCCTTTTGTATCGCTTTGGTCGCCCTAAGTTGGCGGGGGTATGCCCAGACGTGGGTCCCTTGCTCACTTTGCCACTGGATTCAAGCAAGCATGGCTGATGACGGCTGAAATGCCAGAAACCGGTCCTAGGATGCTTGTTTCCGGTCCAGGGAAGACATGGCTTGGCAGTTCGGGCTGGACTGTTCCCATGAGGCACAGGGTCAGACTGATTTGCATATGGCCATGTCTGAACTGAGGTGGTGGAGTGAGCTAAAGAATGATGATGGATTAAACCCAGATCAGTTGACTGGGGGTGAGTGTTTGATTGGCTCAAACGTTCCGTCCATCATCCCCTTTTGTATCGCTTTGGTCGCCCTAAGTTGGCGGGGTATGCCCAGACGTGGGTCCCTTGCTCACTTTGCCACTGGATTCAAGCAAGCATGGCTGATGACGGCTGAAATGCCAGAAACCGGTCCTAGGATGCTTGTTTCCGGTCCAGGGAAGACATGGCTTGGCAGTTCGGGCTGGACTGTTCCCATGAGGCACAGGGTCAGACTGATTTGCATATGGCCATGTCTGAACTGGGGTGGTGGAGTGAGCTAAAGAATGATGATGGATTAAACCCAGATCAGTTGACTGGGGGTGAGTGTTTGATTGGCTCAAACGTTCCGTCCATCATCCCCTTTTGTATCGCTTTGGTCGCCCTAAGTTGGCGGGGGTATGCCCAGACGTGGGTCCCTTGCTCACTTTGCCACTGGATTCAAGCAAGCATGGCTGATGACGGCTGAAATGCCAGAAACCGGTCCTAGGATGCTTGTTTCCGGTCCAGGGAAGACATGGCTTGGCAGTTCGGGCTGGACTGTTCCCATGAGGCACAGGGTCAGACTGATTTGCATATGGCCATGTCTGAACTGGGGTGGTGGAGTGAGCTAAAGAATGATGATGGATTAAACCCAGATCAGTTGACTGGGAGTGAGTGTTTGATTGGCTCAAACGTTCCGTCCATCATCCCCTTTTGTATCGCTTTGGTCGCCCTAAGTTGGCGGGGTATGCCCAGACGTGGGTCCCTTGCTCACTTTGCCACTGGATTCAAGCAAGCATGGCTGATGACGGCTGAAATGCCAGAAACCGGTCCTAGGATGCTTGTTTCGGTCCAGGGAAGACATGGCTTGGCAGTTCGGGCTGGACTGTTCCCATGAGGCACAGGGTCAGACTGATTTGCATATGGCCATGTCTGAACTGGGGTGGTGGAGTGAGCTAAAGAATGATGATGGATTAAACCCAGATCAGTTGACTGGGGGTGAGTGTTTGATTGGCTCAAACGTTCCGTCCATCATCCCCTTTTGTATCGCTTTGGTCGCCCTAAGTTGGCGGGGTATGCCCAGACGTGGGTCCCTTGCTCACTTTGCCACTGGATTCAAGCAAGCATGGCTGATGACGGCTGAAATGCCAGAAACCGGTCCTAGGATGCTTGTTTCCGGTCCAGGGAAGACATGGCTTGGCAGTTCGGGCTGGACTGTTCCCATGAGGCACAGGGTCAGACTGATTTGCATATGGCCATGTCTGAACTGGGGTGGTGGAGTGAGCTAAAGAATGATGATGGATTAAACCCAGATCAGTTGACTGGGGTGAGTGTTTGATTGGCTCAAACGTTCCGTCCATCATCCCCTTTTGTATCGCTTTGGTCGCCCTAAGTTGGCGGGGGTATGCCCAGACGTGGGTCCCTTGCTCACTTTGCCACTGGATTCAAGCAAGCATGGCTGATGACGGCTGAAATGCCAGAAACCGGTCCTAGGATGCTTGTTTCCGGTCCAGGGAAGACATGGCTTGGCAGTTCGGGCTGGACTGTTCCCATGAGGCACAGGGTCAGACTGATTTGCATATGGCCATGTCTGAACTGGGGTGGTGGAGTGAGCTAAAGAATGATGATGGATTAAACCCAGATCAGTTGACTGGGGGTGAGTGTTTGATTGGCTCAAACGTTCCGTCCATCATCCCCTTTGTATCGCTTTGGTCGCCCTAAGTTGGCGGGGGTATGCCCAGACGTGGGTCCCTTGCTCACTTTGCCACTGGATTCAAGCAAGCATGGCTGATGACGGCTGAAATGCCAGAAACCGGTCCTAGGATGCTTGTTTCCGGTCCAGGGAAGACATGGCTTGGCAGTTCGGGCTGGACTGTTCCCATGAGGCACAGGGTCAGACTGATTTGCATATGGCCATGTCTGAACTGGGGTGGTGGAGTGAGCTAAAGAATGATGATGGATTAAACCCAGATCAGTTGACTGGGGGTGAGTGTTTGATTGGCTCAAACGTTCCGTCCATCATCCCCTTTTGTATCGCTTTGGTCGCCCTAAGTTGGCGGGGGTATGCCCAGACGTGGGTCCCTTGCTCACTTTGCCACTGGATTCAAGCAAGCATGGCTGATGACGGCTGAAATGCCAGAAACCGGTCCTAGGATGCTTGTTTCCGGTCCAGGGAAGACATGGCTTGGCAGTTCGGGCTGGACTGTTCCCATGAGGCACAGGGTCAGACTGATTTGCATATGGCCATGTCTGAACTGGGGTGGTGGAGTGAGCTAAAGAATGATGATGGATTAAACCCAGATCAGTTGACTGGGGGTGAGTGTTTGATTGGCTCAAACGTTCCGTCCATCATCCCCTTTGTATCGCTTTGGTCGCCCTAAGTTGGCGGGGGTATGCCCAGGCGTGGGTCCCTTGCTCACTTTGCCACTGGATTCAAGCAAGCATGGCTGATGACGGCTGAAATGCCAGAAACCGGTCCTAGGATGCTTGTTTCCGGTCCAGGGAAGACATGGCTTGGCAGTTCGGGCTGGACTGTTCCCATGAGGCACAGGGTCAGACTGATTTGCATATGGCCATGTCTGAACTGGGGTGGTGGAGTGAGCTAAAGAATGATGATGGATTAAACCCAGATCAGTTGACTGGGGTGAGTGTTTGATTGGCTCAAACGTTCCGTCCATCATCCCCTTTTGTATCGCTTTGGTCGCCCTAAGTTGGCGGGGGTATGCCCAGACGTGGGTCCCTTGCTCACTTTGCCACTGGATTCAAGCAAGCATGGCTGATGACGGCTGAAATGCCAGAAACCGGTCCTAGGATGCTTGTTTCCGGTCCAGGAAGACATGGCTTGGCAGTTCGGGCTGGACTGTTCCCATGAGGCACAGGGTCAGACTGATTTGCATATGGCCATGTCTGAACTGGGGTGGTGGAGTGAGCTAAAGAATGATGATGGATTAAACCCAGATCAGTTGACTGGGGGTGAGTGTTTGATTGGCTCAAACGTTCCGTCCATCATCCCCTTTGTATCGCTTTGGTCAGCCCTAAGTTGGCGGGGTATGCCCAGACGTGGGTCCCTTGCTCACTTTGCCACTGGATTCAAGCAAGCATGGCTGATGACGGCTGAAATGCCAGAAACCGGTCCTAGGATGCTTGTTTCCGGTCCAGGGAAGACATGGCTTGGCAGTTCGGGCTGGACTGTTCCCATGAGGCACAGGGTCAGACTGATTTGCATATGGCCATGTCTGAACTGGGGTGGTGGAGTGAGCTAAAGAATGATGATGGATTAAACCCAGATCAGTTGACTGGGGTGAGTGTTTGATTGGCTCAAACGTTCCGTCCATCATCCCCTTTGTATCGCTTTGGTCGCCCTAAGTTGGCGGGGTATGCCCAGACGTGGGTCCCTTGCTCACTTTGCCACTGGATTCAAGCAAGCATGGCTGATGACGGCTGAAATGCCAGAAACCGGTCCTAGGATGCTTGTTTCCGGTCCAGGGAAGACATGGCTTGGCAGTTCGGGCTGGACTGTTCCCATGAGGCACAGGGTCAGACTGATTTGCATATGGCCATGTCTGAACTGGGGTGGTGGAGTGAGCTAAAGAATGATGATGGATTAAACCCAGATCAGTTGACTGGGGTGAGTGTTTGATTGGCTCAAACGTTCCGTCCATCATCCCCTTTGTATCGCTTTGGTCGCCCTAAGTTGGCGGGGTATGCCCAGACGTGGGTCCCTTGCTCACTTTGCCACTGGATTCAAGCAAGCATGGCTGATGACGGCTGAAATGCCAGAAACCGGTCCTAGGATGCTTGTTTCCGGTCCAGGAAGACATGGCTTGGCAGTTCGGGCTGGACTGTTCCCATGAGGCACAGGGTCAGACTGATTTGCATATGGCCATGTCTGAACTGGGGTGGTGGAGTGAGCTAAAGAATGATGATGGATTAAACCCAGATCAGTTGACTGGGGGTGAGTGTTTGATTGGCTCAAACGTTCCGTCCATCATCCCCTTTGTATCGCTTTGGTCGCCCTAAGTTGGCGGGGTATGCCCAGGCGTGGGTCCCTTGCTCACTTTGCCACTGGATTCAAGCAAGCATGGCTGATGACGGCTGAAATGCCAGAAACCGGTCCTAGGATGCTTGTTTCCGGTCCAGGAAGACATGGCTTGGCAGTTCGGGCTGGACTGTTCCCATGAGGCACAGGGTCAGACTGATTTGCATATGGCCATGTCTGAACTGGGGTGGTGGAGTGAGCTAAAGAATGATGATGGATTAAACCCAGATCAGTTGACTGGGGGTGAGTGTTTGATTGGCTCAAACGTTCCGTCCATCATCCCCTTTTGTATCGCTTTGGTCGCCCTAAGTTGGCGGGGTATGCCCAGACGTGGGTCCCTTGCTCACTTTGCCACTGGATTCAAGCAAGCATGGCTGATGACGGCTGAAATGCCAGAAGCCGGTCCTAGGATGCTTGTTTCCGGTCCAGGGAAGACATGGCTTGGCAGTTCGGGCTGGACTGTTCCCATGAGGCACAGGGTCAGACTGATTTGCATATGGCCATGTCTGAACTGGGGTGGTGGAGTGAGCTAAAGAATGATGATGGATTAAACCCAGATCAGTTGACTGAGGGTGAGTGTTTGATTGGCTCAAGCGTTCCGTCCATCATCCCCTTTGTATCGCTTTGGTCGCCCTAAGTTGGCGGGGGTATGCCCAGACGTGGGTCCCTTGCTCACTTTGCCACTGGATTCAAGCAAGCATGGCTGATGACGGCTGAAATGCCAGAAACCGGTCCTAGGATGCTTGTTTCCGGTCAAGGGAAGACATGGCTTGGCAGTTCGGGCTGGACTGTTCCCATGAGGCACAGGGTCAGACTGATTTGCATATGGCCATGTCTGAACTGGAGTGGTGGAGTGAGCTAAAGAATGATGATGGATTAAACCCAGATCAGTTGACTGGGGGTGAGTGTTTGATTGGCTCAAGCGTTCCGTCCATCATCCCCTTTTGTATCGCTTTGGTCGCCCTAAGTTGGCGGGGTATGCCCAGACGTGGGTCCCTTGCTCACTTTGCCACTGGATTCAAGCAAGCATGGCTGATGACGGCTGAAATGCCAGAAACCGGTCCTAGGATGCTTGTTTCCGGTCCAGGGAAGACATGGCTTGGCAGTTCGGGCTGGACTGTTCCCATGAGGCACAGGGTCAGACTGATTTGCATATGGCCATGTCTGAACTGGGGTGGTGGAGTGAGCTAAAGAATGATGATGGATTAAACCCAGATCAGTTGACTGGGGTGAGTGTTTGATTGGCTCAAGCGTTCCGTCCATCATCCCCTTTTGTATCGCTTTGGTCGCCCTAAGTTGGCGGGGTATGCCCAGGCGTGGGTCCCTTGCTCACTTTGCCACTGGATTCAAGCAAGCATGGCTGATGACGGCTGAAATGCCAGAAACCGGTCCTAGGATGCTTGTTTCCGGTCCAGGGAAGACATGGCTTGGCAGTTCGGGCTGGACTGTTCCCATGAGGCACAGGGTCAGACTGATTTGCATATGGCCATGTCTGAACTGGGGTGGTGGAGTGAGCTAAAGAATGATGATGGATTAAACCCAGATCAGTTGACTGGGGGTGAGTGTTTGATTGGCTCAAACGTTCCGTCCATCATCCCCTTTTGTACATCCTTTTGAAGCATCTGAACAGCATCTTCCACCTCGGAGATCCTGTTTTCAGCTGCTGTGACACGTTCAGACACTTTGCACAGGATTTGCCATAGGAGAGAGACCTCGAATTTCACCTCACCTCTCCTATCCACCCCTCCAATGCCTCCCAGGAAGACTGGATTGCCAGAAGCAGCTCTGCGTTATCCGACCCTGTACATGTCTCTGCCCCTGGCGCCGTAGACGAGGCAATCATCTTGGTATAATGGTCCATTTTCCCTGGGGTCTTTGTCTTTAACCATCATCCAGGCACCAGCACCACCTCCGGAGGCAGTATCAGTGCACAAGCCCCACTCGGGTAAAGGCAGCCAGGCTCAAGGAGGTGCCCTCACCCACAGCGGCAGGTCAACAAAATCCACCAGGTCTCCCACAGAAGAAGGCCACCACAGTCTGGCCGCTGTACAACAATGGAGGAAAAGGCGACAGGAGAGCAAGGAGAACAGGGCCAACATCAGGTTAAAGGCAGGAAGTCTTAGGCCCAGGCCTCACAAGCTCCCCCGTCGCCAATTATCAGCTGCAAAAGTCACTCATTTTACTGACGAGACCCCAGGCAGCAGAAATCAGGTACCCTCTGCACCCATGAGTGGGGGGCTCATCAGTCTGCACACTTGTGTGAGGTTATGTCGCCCCTGGATTCAGTACCTTCCACAGGCCCCCAGCCAGGCGCTGCTGCAGCACTCCCAGCCTGGGTTCAGGGCCCACTCAACAATCGGGCTATCTGTTGCCTCCTCCACCCTGGGGAGGCCATGGAATCAATGCAGGTGTGTAGGATCAGGCAATCAGGACCTGGGCCCGTCCGCCTCTCAGCTGCATCTGCCTCTGGGTCCATGAATGGTTCACAAGCTACTTTCTGAAGCCCCTAACCTGTGGGGGCGAGGACCTCTCCTTGTCACTCCCTGTGTGCTGCTGCACCAAGATTCTGGCTGGCTCCCTCTCTCCACACCAAGGGAGCCCTGCTGTCTCCCAAGACAGCGGCAGTGCTGCCACCTCGCACCGCTTCTCGCCAGGTGGGCCGTCCTCTGCGCATCGCAGATACGCCAGTCACCGGGTCCAAGGTCCGTCAGGATTCCTGCTCCAGTCCTTGAGTCAGTTGAAATACAGCAGCGCCGCTCTGTTGCACTCCGCCTATTTCCAGCACTCCAGTCGCCCAGCCTAGGCCCGCCGGGGTAACATAACAACTCACCCCTGGTATGTTCCGTCTGGCAGGATTTGGGAGATAGAGGGTGTGGAGGAGCAAGGCAGGACCAGCCCCGTGGGTCATGCAGTTGTTGCGGCCCCAGAGCTGCTTCCTCTCCCTGGATGGCAAGCAACCTCAGCTCCCTGCCACCGCCGTTTTCACCGAAGGGCAGGGCCCCTGTGCTCACACAGTCACCTCCAAGACTTCCACGAGGCTCGAACATGATGAACAGCAGCTGCCTGACTTCCAAGAGGCTCGAACATGATGAACAGCAGCTGCCTGAAGCTCAACTCGAAGAAAACAGAGGTCCTCATCCTCGGACCCTCCTCCTCAGCATGGGACAACACCTGGTGGCCCACAGCCCTCGGTTGCCCCCCCACCCCCACGGACCACACCCGAAACCTCGGCATCGTACTCAACTCCTCCCTCTCCATGACCCGACAGGTCAACACCGTCGCCTCTGCCTGCTTCAACACCCTCCGCATCCTCCGAAAGACCTTCAAATGGATCCCCCCTGAATCAAGGAAGACCGTCACCCACGAACTCATAACCAGCAGACTGGACTACGGAAACGCCCTCTACGCCGGGGTCAACAAATCTCTGCTCTGCAAACTCCAGACTATACAGAACACCGCAGCCAGACTCGTCCTCTGCATCCCCCGACACAAACACATCTCCCAACACATGCGTAACCTCCACTGGCTCCCCGTTGAGAAGCGAGTAACTTTCAAGATACTCACCCATGCCTACAAATGCCTCCATAACACCGGACCTAAATATCTCAGCAATAGAATCTCCTTCCACGTACCCAAGAGGAACCTCCGATCCGCCGACCTCGCCCTCCCCGAACCCCCCGCATCCGCAGAGCAAGCCGAACCCCCGCATCCGCAGAGCAAGAACGGGTGGAAGAACCTTCTCCTACATCGCGGCCAAGACCTGGAACGTGCTCCCGATCAACATCAGACGCGCCCTCACCATGCACATCTTCAGGAACACCCTCAAGACCTGGCTATTCGACTGACCGGAGCTGCCCCTCCCCCCCAGCACCTTGAGACCCTCACGGGTGAGTAGCGCGCTTAAAATTCCCTGATTGAACAGGGCAAAACCAGGGTCTCCTTCACTGCTGCCAACTGCCCAGTGTGTGAGGAACAGGAACTGGCTACTTGATGCTGATGAGATGGCAGGAGAGTTGCAGGATTTTACTCGAGTCACTGGAGCTCGCAAAGAACGCGGCTATTCGGCCATCTTGCTGGCCATGCCCCCTCACACGATATTTTTTACCCGAAACTTTGGCAATTCACTGCATAAGGTGTGTTGAAATCATTGGGCTTCATCACCTCCAAAAAGAAATCCCAAATACACTCTATCAAAGACCTTCTTGGCATTGCGGGAGGGAAACATCGTCTCACTCGAAATTCTTGATTTAATCCCAGCTACTGATAATTTGTCTGGATTGTATACCAGCCCTTATTATTATGCGTCACATTAAACTACCTTAAAAATATGCTTAATTTTTATATAGACGAAAATTACTTTAGTAAATCTTTTGACAAGGATGGGACTTTTGATAGGCTTTATATCTATTACTGCTAGTCATGGGTTTGTAAAGTGAACAAAATGAAATGATAAGACTAATTACTTGATCATTTACACATCCTTCGGCCTGCACAGAAGTATATGTTGGTTGTGAGCTGTTTCTATGTAAGGCACTCCTAAGGTGGGGAGTCTAGCAATCTTCTCCAACACTTGTATGATAAGAGTTGTTAGCACTGTGCAGAGTAGAATACCTTTGGTAAGTGGCATGTTAGGTCAGATAAGTCTACTGGGAGTGGGTGGGTACAAATTGGGTTTGTAAGAGGGAAAGGGAGAGAATGGAGCTGTGGGACACTCCGCATTGCACCTCGAAGGCTTTTGAGTTGAAAGGCTCCTGTGTCAGGGAGGAAGGAGCCAATCCAGTCATGGGAACATTTTACATAGTGGATAGTAGCGTGAGACTCCTCTCTGTATTTTCCCTTATTACTTGTTGTCTTTTGTTCATCTTTTGAGTTCAAATGTGAATAATGTCCATAATGTTTGTTGAGGGTGGGGTCTGTTTTTTTGCTAGCTATATAAGTATTTATATATTTTTGCAATAAATAGTGATAACATCACACTGTGTTCCTTTTCCTGATTTTTCCGAACCTCTTACTACTTCTTTATCTTGAATATTAGCTGCAGCTGTGCCTACCTATATACATGTAAGTGCCCACAGGGCATTTGTTTTTGTTGTTGGTTCACTTGCTACCTCAGTCCCTTGGGCTAATAGAAAGGTACACCATATAAGTATTTACGTTTTGGTGTAACTGTGGTATGTTAGAGCAAAGAGGTTTACCTGGAGTATTATGTTATGTTAGTGAATTTGTAAAGCACCTGATTACTCCGTAAAGAGTGTCCCCGCGCTAGGATTCCTGCCTCAAAATGGTCGATAACACATAGCTAAGCCGATTTAAGATTGTCGAAAAATCCAGGTCTTAAGTTTCTTCCGAAAGACCACTTCTGAGTATTCCTGTCTCAGATCGGCTAGTAGGGTGTTCCACCAAGAAGCTGAACGAGCAACCTCACATTCACGCTCTTTCTACTCTAGGGATCACAGTGAGTGCTGCTCCTGTAGACCTGAGAAATCTGCTAGGATGATATGGCTTAATTAGGGGATGAAGATATCGGGGTCCTTTCAGGTTCAAGATTTTGTGACAAAAGCAGAAAGCTTTGAAGGATATCCTTTTCTTAATTGGAAGCCAATGGAGTGTGCCAAGGGCAGTCTGTCGAAGAGTATCTGGGAATGTTCAGTAGCAGCCTAGCTGCAGCATTTTGTACTCTTTGGAACATTCGTACACTGCCTTGAATGTCCCCGAGATATGGTTTTTTCAGCATTCAGCTTAATGCAGCTGCGGTCCATCCATTCTGCTAACCCTAGCAGACATGATCTAAAACTGTCCGCAGACCTGCCATCATCTTGCGTCAAGGTGATGATTAGCTGTGTGTCATCGGCATATGACACGATTTTAATGCCATAGCACATAATCACGTCAGCAAGGGGGTACATATATTAATTGAACAAGGTCGGGCAGAACCTTGCGGCACACCCTGCTGCAGTGAGAAGACCTCAGATGCACATGGCTTTTGGGCCACCTGGAAGGTGCGGTGGTGTAGAATGCTGGCTAGCAATCTCAGAGCTATGTCCCTGACACTGTATCATCAGAGCCGCTCAAGAAGAAGGCCATGGGATACGGTGTTGAAGGCTGCGCTGAGATCCAGCATTACCAGAGCAGTCGTCTTACCCCCATCAGTAATGAGTCTTAATGATTATGAAGCAAGCAATTGGGCAGACTCAGTACTATATTGACTACGGAACCCTGATTGGGTCACACGCAGAAGTGGGTGGATAGAATTGGGTTTTGAAGTGTGACAAGGAGAGAATGGAGCCGTGGGACACTCTGAATCGTACATAAAAGGCCTTTGAGTTGAAAGGATCTTTGTGTCAGGGAGGAAGGAAGTAATCCAATCATGGGGGGCGGGGGTTTACATAGTGGATAGTAGTGTGAGGTGATGTACTTTATGCTGAGAATAGGTCCAAGGGGTTGAAGTTCCCAGTTCCATTGCTTTCACTTTTGGGGCCAGATGTACGACCATTGTGATTTGCGGCTCGCAAATTGCGACAAATTGATGCACACCCTTTTGTGTTTTTAGTGTTTGTCCATCAGATGCTGACAAGGTTGTTGACTATTTCGCATGACATCCTTAATGCCAGCATTGGAGTCACAGATAATGCAAGTAGTCAATTAATCGAACTGTTATCTCTGAGAAAGGTTAGTCTCCTACTCTCAGAAGAGCACCTTGGACTAATTGCCTGAGCTAGCATTAGTGTCAAATTGACCTTGACAGCTCCCAATACTGTGACTCCTATGTTATTTCACATCTGCAACTTCTACACAACCTTGCAATATGAATTGTGTTGAATGCCTCAGGAGGGGCCCAAATCACAGTGCTTCACTAATTGCCAGCTAAAGTTTGTAGCAGGCTTAAAATTTCAGCTCAAGTGCATCGCTTCCTTTTGATTAAGTAATAATTAACACATTACATAGTATCAGTACCTAGGCCCTTATTAAAGGTGTTGGGCTAAATTCGAAATTAGTTAACATACGCTTGCAACTTTCCACTGATAGATTCCGACAGGTCAAACCTGCTGAAATTTGTCAGAGGAAAAGGCACATAAAAAAGGCAAAACATGCAGTTTTCGGTGTGTTAAATACTAATTCTGCCTGTTATGCTTCCTTTGCAGGTAAATAAAAACACGGAATAGGAGGTATTTTACCACAAATGGGGCCTGATTCACAGAACTAACTTACGTCAAAAACGTAAAGTTAGTACTTTTAGTATTCACAGAATACACTTACTCATTTTGGTATTCACAGAATGAACTTATTCATTTCGGTATTCACAGAAGTTAGTAGCCCTAACTTTAGGACTCCTAAATGCCTTCTGTGAATACTGAAAGTCTTAAAGTTAGGATTTTCTCAGTTTAGGAGTAGTAAAGTCCTAACTTTACTACTCCTAAACTGAGAAAAATCCTAACTTTAAGACTTTCGGTATTCACAGAAGGCATTTAGGAGTCCTAAAGTTAGGACTACTAACTTCTGTGAATACCGAAATGAGTAAGTTCATTCTGTGAATACCAAAATGAGTAAGTGTATTCTGTGAATACCAAAAGTACTAACTTTACGTTTTTGACGTAAGTTAGTTCTGTGAATCAGGCCCAAGGTAAATATCTCGCCACAGGGTAATGGTATTTACCACTTGTGATGAATACCTCATTCTATTCCTCCCAACTTGTAATGAAGACCTTGGAGTCCAGTCAGATCTTACTGTATGCTATACAAGCAAAATAATAGTGTATAATAATATTATTACAAATTATATTAGATATGTATCATATGGTAAACATTCCAGTGAAAGTGAAAATGAGATTCAATTTAGAGTAGGCAAAACAGTTGTTAGATATTGTAGCTTAGGCTCAATTAATTCAAACTTAAAGTCATGTCTTTAGATCCCATGCATCAAGATGATCAGTTCAGGAGAGCTTAACCAGCAGCAAATAAGGGAGGAATCTTTTGGTTGCTATCTTCAAAGTAGTTACACAGAGTCACCTGGTCATGGGATAGCATGAGGACCATTTAGAAGCATGATAAGAGCTCTAGCAAACACACAAGGGAGGTCTTGTTGTCATTGGGCACATGTCCAGTAAAGTATTGTGGCATTATCCATCCTTGTATGTTATGTTATGTAAGCTTTGTGTAGCACATCATTCACTAATTGTTTTGCGGATTAGTACTTTAGAAGTGTCTGCTGTTGTCTGCATGTAGTAGGTTTGGCCATTTGAGCATGGTGTGGTGCAGTTACATGACCAGGTAGGTGAATAAATCAGTTTTCATGTTGTCAGCTCCCTTAGCAGGGGCAGCTTCTCTGCTAAGGCACCATGTTATTATCATTTTATTTTTCCCTCGTGGTTTTGTAGCTGTGGGGCGGAGCGGACCTGCCCACAGAGCAGGCGAGGAGTGGTAGGCACTCTCCAAGTGCGCATGACGGTTTGTCCGGCTGCCTTGGGCTGGCCAGACAGTCATGCGCACTTTGCATGTTCTCCACTGGCTGTAATGCACCGCCTGAGTGGAGAACATGCACAGGCCCCTAGTCCCCATCTGAGCCGAACCACCTCACCCAGACCAATCACGACACTGCTATCAGCAGCGCTGTGATTGGCTAGAGGAGTCTGGAATCCTGGGTGCTTCTTGTTCCTGCTTTGTGGCCGGAAGGAGAGGCGGCCGCCGGTATGGTAAGTTTAATTTCTTTTTTTTTTTTACTCCGCCTTACCACTGCTGCCGCATAGCAGCCTCTACTGTGCCTTAGTGGAAAGTGCCCTGAAAAAGGGTAGCAGGGTCATATGACCCTCCATGTGAGTATTTTTAGCTTTTCGTGGTTATGGGTGGTTCCATACGTGTTCCATCATCCAACCTATACTTGTGGCTTCTAAGTCTCTGTGTTTGGGTCATACCATTGAGTGTGAGAGGGGTGTTCTGATGAGGGATACTATTTGTAATTTTTTATTGAGATTTCATTTCTTGATATTGTACATTTCAATATTTTTGTGTTTTAATGTTGATATATGGTCAATATTTGTTACTCTCTATTGTGTACTTCGATTATTGTGGGAATATCTATATTAAGAATCACAATATTAATGATGCCAATATTTATGTGTTTTTACATAGGGGATTTTCAAAGTTGATATTGTGCTAATCAATATTTTGAAATCAATATTGTTGTCTCTCTATGTTATTGAAGTCGATATTCAAGAATACAACCCTGTTTGAGGATAGGACTTGGGAAACCTAGGTCTGTAAAAGTCTGTAGAAGTATATCATGGTTGATGGTGTTGAAGGCTGCTGACTGAAATAACAGTATCAGGCGCTCCAACCCCACCTCTATCTACAACCTTTCTAAAATAATGTACTGCTGAAAGAATCACCAGTTTTGTGCTGTGTCCTTGGTTGAAGCCCACGTTAGAGGTATCATAAATTATCCAGGAATGGCTGGAATGAAATTGGGCAAAAGTTGCTAGGATCATCAAGCCTAAGGAAGGCTTTTTTTAGCAGTGGGTTTACTACTGCTTATTTTCTTTTTTTTGTATAGCTTCATTGAGCTAAGGAGTTGTTAAAAATGGACTGAAGCTCATATTTCATTCATTTATTAATCTTTACTCGGTTTAAAAAACCATAAAAGATACAAAATAAAAACAGTTCACACGTGTTGATAAGCAAAATTTAAATAAAAATCATTCCCTTATTACATCTGTGGACAATTGCAATTAATAAAGTTTTACATTTACGATAAAATACCGGCTAATCAATAAATCAAATACAATATGATTAAATGCTAAGCTTACTATTCAGTTAATTTAAAACATAGGGTGAAATGTAAGTACTTTAAAACTTTCTTCATAGATTCTAGACAACAAATAAGTGCAAATTCTATAAAAGTGCATAAAGTTACTTGAGGCAGCACGTAGCATGTGCAAAAGGTGCACATAGGTATCTGGGGATTTCTGCATGAATTCTAGGCAAGTATCAAATGTAAAGTGCAAGTGCAGAAAAGTGCATTATGAATATATAAAATAGCACATAGAGATTTGTAACATTAAAATTTCATGCCTTTTTTTTCCTTAATAAATTGACGGCAAAAAAGTATCTGCTAACACTAAGAACAATTTTCTGTGAAGTATCTGATTTTATTATTCTTGTTGCATCAGAGCAAGACCTAATTCCCAAGTTCCAACAAATGGGTTTAATCAATTTTTGCCTTGGGATGGCGTATGCTGGACAGAAAAATGATATATGGAAATCGTTTTCTTGTGCATTAGGTTGACATAAGAAACAATAGTCATCATTATCGTCACCATTTTCCGGCCACATTTTGCTGTATTAGAATTGACTTGCAAAACACCACAACGAAACTTCATGAACAAAGATTTTGCCAACTGCGGTTGGACTCCGTCCAGATATTGCTCAAAGGACAGGAGAGGTTTTATGAGAAGAAACTCAAAGTGTCAATCTACCAATATCTGACCTGTGGGAGATACTATTTTGCATATATGCCCAAAATGTAGTTTTCAATATTTTTTTTGAAGACGATGTCAATAAAGTAGGCGCTTCCCAATAATGGTTCAACTCAAGTTTACAGAACCATATATGCACATGCTTAACCCACTGAAGGCTAGCACACTGATCAAACCTTAAAATCTCTTCTAGACCTTCTTTGTAACTTGCAAGTTCTGCAGTGGTCCACAATTGCACCCAAAACAACAGCGGTCTCAGTATAGCCTGGTGGTCAATATGTTTTATATTCAAATCCATGACAATGGGGATTACGGGTGTGCGTACAGGAAGACGTAGCAGCATCCCCCAAAAATTATTTTCTTCCCCCGCAAACGTGTTCCTACAAGTAGCCCCCCAAAGTTCTGCACCATAAAGGGTTGCTGATTGTGCCCTGTATTTATACACTTCTAGTGCAGGGGACTCTGCCTTTGTAGTACTATTCTGATGTTTTTTAGTATTGGCAAGGAATTTTGGAGCAGAATGGTCTTACTTTTTTGCAGGTGAGGGTACCAAGTCAATTTAGTATGAAGTGTGATACCAAAATAGTTAAAATTCGACACATATTCTAGCTTCTGCTTTTGGACAGTAATGTTCTTCTTAAATGATTTATGCGGTTTAACTGTCATGTATTTTGTTTTACTAGACTTTACTGAGGCCCTTTGAGTCGCAATAATCACTGAATGAGTTTAATAAATTTTGGAGTACCTTCGGGGTTTGAGATAATAAAATAGTGTCATCCGCAAATAAAAGAGATTGCACTGGCACCCCACCTAACTTCGGTGAATCGTGTTTACACCCAAAAGATGTTTCGGGGCATCATTTACATATAGTGAAAAAAGGGTGGGTGCCAGTACACAGCCCTGTCTTATACCCCTCCTTATGGGGATTGCCTCGGTAAGTTCTTCCCTGGGTCCCCATCTAACTTTCGCGTAATTGTCTTCGTGTAATCTCATTATCTGTACAAGGAGATCCTCAGGTACACCTTGAATGTTTAGGGAACTCCAAAGCAAATCTCTAGGGATAAGGTCGAAAGTGGCCTTCAAATCTCATCTCTAAGCTCATATTTACAGAAGGGGTGTAATTACATGACTCTAATAGAGAAACTTCACAGTGGTCCTTGATGAGAGTTGCAACAGCGATGTTATAGAGGCAATAGAGGCCCAAAGTTTGATGACCTTGTTGGAGAAGAAGGCTAGTATTTCCTAGCAAAGTTGTTGAGAAAGCTGAATTCTAGTTTGCGTTACTTGTGGGGAGTTTAGTTCCTCAATTATATGGAGTAATTCCTTAGATACAATAGGGGACACTCAGATATGCAGTGTGCAGTTTTTAGTTCTTTATTTCTGCATGTGTAAACAGAAACTATTGTGAGATTTTCTATCCTCATATTTGTCTCAAAGCTACTTCTCTATTTCCTTTCTGCTCTATAAGCTGTTAAATTAAGGTTTTAAATTCCTCATGAACCAAGAATTGTATTTGGCTCAATAGCATGCACTTATTTCTTTTTTTTGCTTTGTGGGACGATTCTGTCACATGTTGAGGACACAGCAGCAGAGAAAGACTGGATCTGGACAGTGGGATTATCATCATTAAGGATCAGTGACTTAATATCGATCCGAAACACAAATATCGGAAATTAATTATTGAGAACATAAATATTGATTCTGTATACATAACTATGAAAATCACTAATATAGAGCACACAAATATAATGAAAAAATACAGATTTTTACATATATCGATAACAAAAATATCAGAAACACAAATATCGTCACCTATAAATAAACATATACCATGTCAAAAATATCAATTACCACAATATTGACTTAAAAATTATCATCAAAATAACTAATACATCCATAACAAATACACCAAAAACATAATTTTTACATAAACCAATTGCTTCAAATAAACCCTAAACGTATAATAAACATCTATAATTAACTTAAAACATATTGCATCTCCCAAAAATGTATAATTTACCCCAAAAATATAGCACACCTAATAAATATACAATAAATACACGAAAAAACATTATTATTAACTATAAAAATTTAAATACACACAACAATATAAAATATAATAAAAAAACAAGTAAATTCATATTTAAATGAAAACAATTATGTATAATACTACAAAAAGAAATCATAAATTAGCGTTTACCAAACAAGGATTTAACAGATAAAAAAATTCTAATTATACTAAACTAACCAATAAAATAACACTATAAACAACTTTAACCAATAAAATAGCGAATCAATTAAACAAATACTATAAAAGACACTAATTAAAGCAAATAATTACTCCAAAAATGACAAACACTGCAAGAGGAGGAAACTGCTGGATTCTCGCAAGAAACGATTATACATGACAATATACATCTCTACAACTACATATTCAAGTAAGTAAAACCTATATTTACACTAAAAATTAGATGTTACTAAACTAAAAAATATTAATTCACAAATAAATAGTAACACACTGTGTAACTTTTATCGTTTTACACAGACTACCTAAAAGAAAAAAAGAACTTCCAAACCAACAGACAGCTAGGAATTCTCAACTATAACAAAGCACCGAACTATACCATAAAGTAAGTATACATAAATAATAAGTTAGAAACTCACCTGAACAGCGACCAATAATAAACCTAAGTCCCTAAACCTCGACAAACTAGCAAAAACTACAGTTTGAAATGACTCTTACTTTTTTTCCTCTTTCAACAGAAAACAAACACCTGTTCCACGTTAAAACCAGCTGAAAGGAAAAGCTGCAAAAACGTGCACAGCATCTCAACAAAACATACAAGTAAGTAAATAAAATAAACGTAACTGCATTTTTAAATATATTATTAACTAACATGCAAAATTTAAACTATAATATATATTTATGTTATTAATCTACTTACAGATATAATGACAGAAGGCGCCAAGTTTTCCACTTCACAAAAAGGATAACAATTATTAAGGCCCTGATTTAGATCTTGGCAGTAGTGCTCCCGCCGTCGCATTTTTGGTGGTCTTCCCGCCCGCTGCCTTAGCCGTCCGTCCACCCGATTTAGGGGCCAATTACGATGTTGTTCGGAAAGGCTCCAAATGGGATTCGGTTTTGCAGAATCCCATTTGGAACCCTTGTTTACAAACGAATCGTACACATTTCCCAATGACCGATTACAATGCCCGGAAACCGTTCGAGCAGTCCGAATCGGTTCTGAAAGGCATTTGGACAGCCTGAGTCTTTCAGAGCCGATTCGTTCAGCTCTATTGACACAGTTTCCGGATGAGCGATTACGATGACCAATTCGGACAGCTGTTCCGATTCGGTCTTCCCGACACAAAACGGCTGTCAGAAACTGTCTTTGGGGGTCCGTTGCGGGTCCCCCTTCACCCAGAGGCGTACGAATGGGGCCGTGGGTCCCCAAGGGACCCCTCTTCCCAACCATGCACAATGTGGCAGGCACCATGGGGTGCCCACCACAGGGTGCAAGGTTTTCCCCACCCACCCCTTTTTTCAAAGGGAGCCTGTGTTCTCGTCGGAACACAGACTCCCATTGAAGTCAATGCGAGTCCGACCGAATGATGTTGGGAAGCATCGTAATCGGTCGTCCAGACTCGCAGGACCCGATTAGTTCAGAAACTAGTCCAAGACTGATTCGTTCGGAACAGTTTCCTAACAACATCGTAATCGGCCCCTTAGAAGTTGGTGGGTTGTGGGAGAAAAGACAGCACCAGTCCTCCACTTTCGCCAATACTCCTGCTCCTGTGTTGATGGCGGCTGAGCCAGAAGCAGCTATGGAGGGAGTCCCACCCACTATACTGCCGTCCACATTACGGTGTGCCTTTCCATCGAGCCTTTTCTGCCGGGGTCACGGCCATGCGAGAGTCAGCAGAATCGAAGGAAAAGAGGTGAAAACTCACCTTTTTTTCGGGTCCCACTTTGGAATCTATCCTGTAAACCATTGTCCAGGTGCTTCCTGTGCTGCTGCTCCCTAATCTTGACGATCAGTGACCCCGTTATGGCCGGAATCGGAGGTAGGCTTCTGTGTCACTTGTCCTATACAGTATATGGAAACAGTTACTTTCACCTCGTGCTATTTAACATGCAACGAAATGGACAGTACACATTAGCTACATATACATTACAACACATACACAACATAGACATGTGTTTTACGATAGTGATACATAGTGCTTACCTGTCTTTACACCAGCAGGGCCTTACAACGTCATGATTCACCCGCTAAGAGAGTGCAAGCACAAGTTGTACATCTAAATAGGATTGGTGGGATACCGCCAGCCCGACGGCGGCCGAGTACTGTCAGCCAGCAGAGAAGACCGCAGCGGCAGCAGGACATTGCCTATAGCCGCAGCATCTAAATATGGCGGTCGGACCGCCATGGGCTTGACGGTGTACTTGGGACCACTGCGGCGGCAGGACGGCAGTAAAATTGCCAAGATCTAAATCATGCCCTAAGTCACACCAGCTACACCTACAGCCAAGAAAGTGCCTCGACAGAAACTATAAACTGGAAATGTACTAAATATTTTTTAATACATGCTATGGAAGGGCAACTACAAAATAAAATGTTCTAATTAATGCAAAAGAGCACAACTACCTCCCAAATGTTACAGAAATAGAAGTTAGAGAAATGTTTACAAGATATAAGAGAGGCAAGCACTAGTTCTCTGGAACCCACAAGCAAAATCCTTAAACCTTACCCAAAGTCCCCGAACACATAACAGGCCAACTATCATATATCCCTACTATAAAATGTCTAATTACACGCACTAAAAAAGCCACCAGCCAAACCCCACCTGCTCCTAGAAGATACTAAGACATAGACATACCAGACCCTTTAACAATTACACATAATGAGGAACCCTTCCTTTTACATGACAATCAAAATAATGAAAAACAAATCCTAATCTTCTCCACTGCAAACAACTTAATGAAACTTACCCAATGCCAAACATGGATGATGGATAGGACCTTCAAAATATGTTCTAAACCATTCACTCAGATATACACCATATACGGTGAATTTCAAAACACCAATATCCCTTCCATATATGGTTTGCTTCCAAAGAAACAAAGCAGTACCTACTATGAACCCCTTAACTATATAAAACAGCAAACAAATAACTACTACCTCCAAAAAATAATCATAGACTTTGAACAAGCCATGATTCAAACAATACTAAAAATATACCCCCACACAACCATACAAGGCTGTGACTATCACTTTAATCGAGTATATGGCGACAGCTCCAAAAATCTACACTAAAGGCCTGATTACAAGTTTGGCGGTCCGTCTGCCCGAACACCGTGGCCACCTGTAGACCGCAGTGTTTGCGGTCTTTAGACCGCCGTATTACGAGTTGACCGTGGGGCCTGCGGTGTGGCTACGGAGGTTTTTCTGGGGTGGGCAATGGCTTTCCATATCTATCGTTGCCTGTGTGCACATTTTGACTGCACATGTGTTGAATGTACACATATGCATGATACATGTGGAAAAATACCACCTACACATTTCTGGGTTCCGGTCCATATGTGGCCAGTCTAGGCAATGAGTATGTGGTACAAAAAGGACTTACCTGTAGATTGCCGCAAACAGGGTCGTATTATTTGGGGCGAAGATGCTGATGTGAAGGGGGAGACTAGAGAAAGGGATCCACGTCGAACTCTGACGGGTAGAACAGGAGAGGAGTGAGTATGCACACCACAACAGCCAGCTCGTTGGAAAGCCAACACGTAATATGGACAGCAGTGAAGCTCCTCAGTACTGCCCTATGGCAGCTGCTTTTCCCTGACCGCGACCCTGCTGTTGGCGGTGTGCTGGCAGTGTCGGCGGTTCAGTCGCGGTCTTTGCAATAGCAATTCTCCCATCTCGTAATATGACAGTCGGACCTTTGAGATTACGACAGTCAGACCGCGATCGCAGGTACGGCAGTTCACAGACTGCCAAACTCGTAATAAGGCCCTAAGTGTAGAATGGTCTACTAACAGCCAATTTGCCTTCGAAATCAAAACAAGCATTTGCAATGCAATCGGTCTCGCCTTTGGGACCTTATATGTATTTAGCTTTGCAGCACATTAGCCTGGGTGCTGAAACATCTACTGTTCTTTAACATGGAGGAAAGTAAGCACCAAACTGCGTGACACGCCAGGTATGGGAACACATGGAGAGAAATATTGCCTTCCAGCGGGAAATGGTATAGTCCAAAGCTCTGTTTTTAATATAAAATCAGGGCCTTCGGTGGTCATATCACTGAAAATACAAGATTCGAAAAAAATATTATTGTCTACGGGTGCTCGTGGAAGACAATTTCTATGGACTGGAATCTAGAGAATGCTAAAGTGATTTTGGTATTTTTCTGACCTCTGCTGTTCGTTTTCTATAAAGACAGTTAAATAGAGGCAGTTGAACAGAAAGAAAGTCCCTAAGCGGAAGCAGACAAGTCCTAGGGCTGATCTCCAGAGCCCACAAAGTACATACACATATAAGTATATAATAAGTATATACTAAAGTATATACAAGAGGTCTCGAATGCTCGACCTAAAAATGATAGCACTAGCCTATGTCACTGTCACAGAAATATTCAACCACTATAACTTATTAATAGAAAGCTCTACCAACAAAATAACGACAAACTCATTCCCCTAATGGACTATTTCGAAGACACTTGGGTTGACAGACTGCATCTGTCAGGACACAGACACCAAACCAAATTCAAGATACTATTTTGGAATGTCTATGACAGCACCCTGGCTCAGAAAGGCAAAACAAACAATGCAGCAGAAGGATGGCATAATGCCTTCCAATCCACACTGGGTAGAATTAAACCTACATTATGCAAATCTATTGAAGCATTACAAAAAGAACAAATCTACCAAGAACTGAGAATAGAACAATGTATTATCCAAATTGACCCTAAACTTAACAAACATTTACTATTCCCACTCCAAACTAAACCAATTTAGGGAAGGTGTTGGACGCTAAAAGGGTGACATTTTGTATTCCACTCCAATTTAAACCAACTTGGGGAAGGTGTGGGACACTAAAGGGGTGACATTTACTATTCATGCTCCAATCTATACCAACTCAGGGAAGGTGTTGTACACTAAAGGCATGCCATTTACTATTCCCACTCCAAACTAAACCAATTTGGGAAAGGTGTTTGACATTAAAGGGGTGACATTTACTATTCCCACTCCAATCTAAACCAATTTGGGGAAGGTGTGGGACACTAAAAGGGGGACAATTAGTGTTGTGAGTCCAATATAAACCAACTCAGGGAAGGTGTTAAACACTAAAGGGGTGACATTTACTATTCCCACTCTAGTCTAAACAAACTTGGGGAAAGTGTTGGACACTAAAGGGGTAACATTTACTATTCCCACTCCCATCTAAACCAATTTGGGGAAAGAGTTGGACTCTAAAAAGGTGAAACTTACTATTTTCACTCCAACATAAACCAACTCAGGGAAGGTGTTGGACACCAAAGGAGTAATATTTACTATTCCCACTCCAATATAAACCAAATTGGGGAAGGTGTTGGACACTAAAAGGGTGAAACTTACTATTCCCACTCCAATTTAAACCATCTCAGGGAAGGTCTTAGATCCTAAAGGGGCGACATTTACTATTCCCTCTCCAATCTAGACCAACTTGGGGAGGGTGTTGGATACTAAAGGGGTGACATTTACTATTCCCACTTCAATCTAAACCAATTTGGGGAAGATGTAGGACAGTAAGGGGTGACATTTATTATTCTGACTCCAATTTAAACAAATTTGGAGAAGGTGTTGAACACTAAAAGGGTGAAACTTACTATTCCCACTCTAATATAAACCAACTCATGGAAGGTGTTGGACACTAAATGGGTGACATTAACTAATCCTGCTCCAATCTAAACAAACTTGGAGAAGGTGTTGGGCACTAAAGAGGTGACATTTACTATTCCCACTCCAATCTAAACCAATTTGGGGACGGTGTTGGACACTAGTAGGGTGAAATTTACTATTCCCACTCCAATAAGTACCAACTCAGGAAGGTGTTGGTCACTAAAGGGGTAACATTTACTATTCCCAATCCAATCTAAACAAACTTGGGAAAGGTGTAAAATACTTAAAAATGCAAATTTTATAAATCCAATTCAAAATAAAACTTTCTATCAAGAAGATTATATTTAAAAAATGCAAATTACACAATTAATACCACACGTTTTCACACTTTAGTAAATTATAAAATTGTCGAACTTATTATATTTTAACACATACATTTAAACTACTACAATTTACATAAAAGTTGAATTCAAAAAATAAAATGTATATTTTAATTACTAATACAATTTCCATAATTGTGATTAATATTTTCTACCATTCATAAATTTAAAAGCTGCAATTTCATTTTTTTCATATAATCACATTTAACAAAAAATATTTCACAGTTTTTTTTTCATTTTTTTACATTATAACAATTTATAAACAATTTTTTAATTCTAAATATTATTTTTTCAGTTTTTTATACAATTATAACAATTGTATCCAAACAATTAAATAATTTTAATGTAAACATCTAAATAAATACAAATATAATACTTTATGAACATTTACAAAAATATACAAAAAGTTTTTAAATATTTAATATTTTATTTTTTAAAAAACATTACACCATATCTTATTTCACAAGACATTTTAAAATAAAATCAAAATTTGAAATCATAATTTTACAATTATTTAAAAAATGTGCATATCTTAAAAATTATGAACTTAAAATGAAAAATAAAATACACATTTTGAATAATATCCCCACCCTTATCCTCTTATCCCCTATTAACCCATTATCCTGCTACCTTAGGTCAGAGGCTTTACAACTGAGATCGTTGGTTTCAATTCCGACCGGCTGATTACAATATAGCCGGTCAGAATTGAAACCAGCCAGTCATTCCGGCTGGCACAGTCAGAATCGTGCCGTAATCCATATGGATGGCGTATTACGCCGTCCTTATTACGATGCACGGTTTCCAGCAGGCTTCCCATGCCGGGCTTTCCGACATGAAAAACCTGTTGGAAAGCGTGTTTGGGGACCCCTAGCAGGGCCTCCTTTCCCTTGTGGCCTCCGGTTGGGGGCCGGGGGGCACCTCTGGTGCCCCCTATTAAACCCTGCACCCCGTGGCAGGCACTTTCACCTTCAGGTGCCAGCCACGGGGTGCAGGGATTAACACAATATCCCATTTCTCTATAGGAGCTTGTGTTACAGGAGGTTTATGGCTGTAACACAAGCTCCCATAGAGAAATGGGAGAATGGGACCGCACCATGTGCAGTCGCCTCATAATTAAGCAGTCGGGACCGCCAACCGGAGGTTGGTTGGTCCCGTTTCCGCCACTGTGTCGGTCAGAGCAAACTACGACCGACATCGTAATATGCACCAAAGTGCTTAGTTCATTCCTATACGCAATCGAATTCCATGCTGCTCCTTTAGATCACCAGACCTTTTTTTAACTCAGCATCATTAACAAAATATTGGTATTATTGGGCATTGAACCATATTTGGTGTGCCGTGTTACCGTTCCACTTATCAATAATCTTGGTGGTGTCTCTGGTATCTTTTTGTTGGTAGTTAACACATCAGGTATTCCTCAAACTACCAGCCGGCTTTGTAAGCATGGTGGCGAAAGCTACAAGTTATGCATTACTGGCTTGACTCTCTCATCCCTTTCAGCTGTATTTACTGGCTGGTCCAGCTCACTTCTCTTTCTGAAACCTTCAAGTACTTTGCTGTGTTTTGCTCCCTTTACCATTCAACATTAACTGATTTAGCAAAACGTCTGATAACTGTTATAAAACAGTGGAGCTTTAAAACAAAGCATGCCAAGTTAGTACTCTTAGTAAGTTTGTGTTGGATGTACAAATTGTTTACATTTCCTAATTACCAGCAGTGACTGCAAATCACCGACTAGAAGGTTGCCAGGAAAAGTGCAATGTTAAATTAAATATTGATGTGAGAGCCTTAAGGGCTTCTTAGTTAAGGAAGGAGGGAAAGGCAACCATTTTTTGGGGAAAGGCGCATGGTTTCCAATCTCGGAGGAATCCCAGACCAGCTGGCGTATCTGCTTTCTTCTTATCTCTGTTGGGTTTCCTGACTCCCAGGAAGAGGTCCATCTCAGCATATTTCTTTTTAGGTCTCGCCTACGCAGCGCGCATGCGCTGCATAGGAAAAAGACCTGTAGAAATTGATCCGGGTTTGCAGGCAAAAACGTGCACGCGTTGCATTGCTTTGAATGGCAACGCGTGCACGTTTGGCGATTCCCTTGCGGGAGCGAGCGGCGCCATGTGTTAGCAATTATTGCGCTCGCTCCCGCAAGGGAAACGCTGCCTGCTCTCGGCCGCACTCCCCCTCTCCCCCACTCCCTACTTGCGCGCGCGCTTGTTGTTGTCTTGGACTCTTGCTTGGACTCCCCCTGCTGCCGTGCGAGGCGCGCGCGCTTGTTTTCTTTTCGCCTGTACTGTCTGGAAGGTGGTGGCTGCAGCAGGGCACTACATGTCCCATCAATGGCGGGAGCAGCGTGCGAGGCGGCCGCGGGTAAAGCGATAGCTGCTTATAAACGTGCTGTGGGCGTTTTCATTTAGTGTACAGGAAAGGCATTGCGTCTGGGAGCTAAAAGAGCACGTGGGTTGGTTTGGCATTTACTTGCAATGGCCATTAGTACAATGATTTATATCTCACAAGTCATTGCTATTATCAAGTAGCAGTCTAATTAATATTGCTTTGCATGCTCTTGAGTAAATTTGACGTTGTATCCAAATTGCATTTAAAATCTTTTGTGTTAGTTCCATTATTGGCAGAAAATGATCCGCTCGTCATGCAATGTCAGGTTTTGATTTAAATTTACCGCAGCACCGAAGACTGATATAAAGTTGTCCTGGTGCTGAGCAGACCCTTTCGGACAAGGACAATTTCACTTATATTTTTTCTCCTTGCTCCCTAACATCTTCACTTCAGGGATTGATATCGAATGAATCCAGTATGTAGGTCAGACATTCATCACCCAGAGCACCCCATCTTCATTATTTGTTAATGACGTTAGTGCCTGAGACAAATTACCTTAATAGAAACACAGCATAAAATAATTCCTCAACGTGTGGCACGGGCCGTTTCTCGTCGTTCACAAATATCTTCTAATCTACACTGCTTGTCCTGCAATCTTTCACGTGTCTCTTGTCACGCATGGTTTTGAAGCTGAACTCTGGTCTGGCAGGATTGTGAATTTCGGATTCTCCCCATCCTGTGTTTTAGGTTCCCCAACACTGGTGCGTGAAGACTACATGCAAGTAAATGTAAGTGAAAAGACCGTCAACGTGAGACTCCATATTTTGCTCCATTCTCGTGCTGGTAGTATGCGGACATCGAGATATGTAACCGGGTCACTGGAATTATGATCTCCGCCCTCTCCTTATATAATATTCAGTTTGGGGGGAAAAGCAAGAGCTGTAAATGGGATGGAACCTAATGCCGGACACTTCATATAACATGACTGGTCGTTTTTCATCTGTTGATTTGCTTCATTCTGAGATCAGTTGATCTTATGGCCACACACGGTCTAACATGTGATTGACAAGGGAAGGATTTTTCTCTGCATTAAAAAACAAAAGTCTTCTCTATAGTACTGCGGTTCAGGCGGTGGGACCGATGAGGTCATAAAATTGTTTAAATTCTTATTCAAGAATACAGGGTAAATCCAAAGGGAAGAGCACTTCAGTCAGTATATTCGATTTAAAACAACCATAAAAGCATACAAATGACTGTAAAAACATCCAATTAATTAATTACACAAAGCTGCGAAAAATCCATCCTAAAATGTTTCCAGTTAAAATGCTACAATGCAAAGTTTAGATCATCACTCTAAAAAAGGATTCAATACAAAATGTAAAACTGTTTAAGATTGACACTAATACAGGTCCTCATTCTTTCCTCACTCATTTTCTATATTTAATAATGAGTAAGAAATATAACAATTGGCATAGCCAATAGGTCTCGCGTTTGGGACCTTATAAGGATTGTGCTGCATAACTAAATACTTATAAGGTCCCAAAAGCGAGACCTATTGGCTATGCCAATGCTTGTTTAACCAAGTCTTTAAGCACTGTTAATTTGCGACATACATAAACATAACACAGCCTGCGTATTTGTAGAGTTTATTGTTGCGCAGTGGGACTAATGCAACATGCGATCCCTGCAAAAGATGCATCAGTCCGGTGAGACCTCAAAGCCGTTTTTAATTGCTCATTATGGATCTGGTGTAGAACCAGCAGGTGAGAAGTAGCCTTGAGGCATGTTCTTAGAGGTTTATGAGCCGTAGAAAAGCCATACAGAAGTCCGTCCCGTTTACCAGTTTGGCAGAGCTGGCCTTGACTATGTTGAGGAAGACTCACAGTGGCAGCGGTCATTAACTAAAAGTGGTGAGGCGAGAAAGGGTGCCGACTCGGGGAAAATAACCTTGGTACACACTACCTAATTTGCCGACATGCATTACATTAACGTTTTAAAGTTAAAATGTTTTACTTTAAAACGTTAATGTAATGCATGGCAGCAATTGAGTTTAGATAAAATAACATCAAATTAAACATTCACTTACCTTGCTGCATGTCCTCGCCCCAGTCCTGGTGTTCTTCTTGTAGTCCAGCGCGGTCCCCTGCCATCTCCCCTAACCAGTCCAGACGCTGTTCTCATGCTGCTAAACAGCATGAGAGAAGCGTCAGAAGTGGATGGAACGAGCTCTCTCAGCACTTCCAAAGGCACTGGAGGCCTGTGCTTGCTCTCCACCCAGCTGTCTAAAAGACAGCTCGTGTTGGAGAGCATTGAAGTACACATGTCTGGCTGGCTGTCTCAGGACAGCCGGCCAAAGTGACATGAGCACTTTAAACTTAGGTGCCCAGCACTCCTCCCTGCTGCTGCCACTCAGCTGCCATGGCCACGCCGTGCCCTGACACTCGGCACAGGACGGAGTAGTGAAAAATAAAATGGTAATAAATTAACTTTATTACGATTTTATTTTTTATCTCTGCAACATTTTTATTTAGTGGGGTGACGCTACTCTGTTCTAATGGAGGAGCTGCATCTGAAGACTCATGCATAAAGTTTGCTTTGCTCTGCATGTGTGTATAAAGAGTTTCCTAATTGCATGAAATGCATGGTGGCTTTTGGCAGATGACCCCCTTCTGCATGATGTTTTTCCTGGGAAAGTTTAGGGCTTGGTAATGGAGGGAGGTCTTAGTTCTTCCCGTTATATATTTGTTTTAGTAAATTTCAGTCAGACAGAGGATGAGTAACCCCCCCTCCTCCCAAGAACGAGGCACCTTGACAAATCAAGCATTGGCGAAGCCAGTAGGTTTTGCCTATGCAAGAGCTATTGGCTTTTTTTTTATTTCTTTATTTTTTATTTCTTTATTTTTTGTAATTTGAACTTACAATCAAAGAAATCATGAATACACGATACAAATTGGTTGTTGGGCAATAGCATTTGGTGTGGGGCAAAAAGTGTAGCAATAGTTCCTCTGAAAGAGAGCATGAGGTTAAAGTCCAGTGTTACATACATACATGTGGTAAGGGTCACATTCGACTTATCTACACTTATCATCAATGGGTCAGGTATCACAATTTTCAAAGCTCTTTCCCTGATCTTCCCAGTGGCAAGTCCAATCCCTCCTCTTCCTCTCCCAATTTTAAGCCATAATACTTTATCCATGGCGCCCATATTTTTCGGAATTTTCGGGGACAACCCCTTGCCTCATATGTCACTTTCTCCGCAACCATATAGAGATCTAAACATGTTCTCCATTCCTTGAGTGTAGGGAGTCGGTGGGCACCCCAGTACCGCGCTATGCCTCTCTTAGCTACCACCAGCCCCAAATTAGCCAACAAGAGTTTATGACGTGGCAGGTCCACATCCGTGGGGATTCCCAGTATGAGGAATCTTGCTTCCAACTCAAGTTGGGCTTCGAGTATATTGTTTAGTTCCTTCACTACCTTACTCCAGTAGATTCAAACCCTACTGCACTCCCAGAGGTTGTGTATAAATGTACTGTGTTCCGTGTGGCATCTGAGGCAATCTGGGTTGTCCGCTCTCCCCATAGAGTGTAGCCTTGCTCTATCAAAATAAGTCCTGTGCAGGATTTTTTACTGAATGAGCCGTAATCGTAGTTTAATTGCCACTTCACGCGGGTGCATAAGGGCGGCCTCCCAGTCAATGTCTTCCATTGGGCCAGTGGTGAGTTCCCATTTAGCTCGAAGTGGGCCTAGTTTGTCAGGCATATTGTTAATTAGTGTTTTATATGCCAATGAGATGGCTTGAGTCGGAAGCTCTTCCTGCAGAAGTCTGCCTTCTAATGGGGCATATTCCGGCAGCGTCTCTGCGTCTAGTCCCTCTGCTTGCCAGGCATGTTTCAGTCGGAGATAGGCATAGGATTGAGTGTCATGAAGCTGATATGTGGCTTGAAGCGAGGTGAATGGGGCCAATGTGCCTTTCTCTAGTACATCCCCTATTTTGGAGATCCCTATTAGATCCCACTGTTTAAAGCCTCTCAATTTTCTGATCTCGGTCAGTCTAGTTCCCTCCCATAAAGGGGTCTCCCTTGTTGGTTTCATGTCCCATTTCATTTGCTTCTCAGCACTTTTCCACACCTCTAACGCTCGTTGGGTAGCTGGTAGGAGCCGACTACAGCCTTTACCTCCGTATATATAGTGTAATTGTGTACGTTCTCTGAATTGTAACCTTTCCAACCTGTAAGTGGGGTGGTCTCCCGGAGCGTGGTTCCATTAATTAATTACAATGAGATGGGCCGCTCTGTAGTAGGCTCTGATATCTGGCAGGGCCAGACCCCCATAATGCGGGTTGCGTTGCAGCGTTTGCAGCGCTATTCGTGGATGGGCCCCGTCCCACAGAAGCAAGCGTAGCTCACTGTGGAGGGTTGTGAACACGTTCTCTGGTATTTTGCAATAGGCATTTTGCAAAATATATAGCAACTGAGGGAGGGTGATCATCTTGTACATGGCGGCCCTCCCCATGATCGTCAGTGGGAGTTTCCTCCACCTCTTGACATCTTCTTGAAAATTCAAAAGAATTCGTCTGACATTGTGCTCTAAGTTAGTTGCTACATCAGTGGTAATATAGAGTCCAAGGTAAGTGAACCCCTCCGTGGACAATCGTAGGCAGCTTGGATAGGTCTGGGGCTCCACCACCCCGCCTACCGGGTATAAGGTAGATTTACTCCAATTGATCTTATATCCGGCGTGTCGGCCATATTCCTCAAAGATTTGTAACATTTTGGGGAGTGTCTCAGCTGGGTCTGTAACATATAGTAAAATATCGTCCACATAGAGCGATATGCGTTCTTCCTCTAAAAATCGGGACTCGTCTATGAAACCACCCAATCCTTGGCGGGTTCAAACTACACAGGCCAGAGGCTCCAATATGAGGGCACACAGTAGGGGAGACAGGGGACACCCCTGTCTAGTGCCTCGTTGAATCGGCCAACTCGTCGAGACGACCCCGTTGACTCGGACTTTAGCCTCAGGAGCATTATATAGGAGTGCCAACCATCCCCTAAATATTGGACCAAATCCAAATTTTTCCAAGGTGCATCTCATAAAGGGCCAATGAATGGTATCGAACGCCTTCTCGGCGTCTAGCGAAAGGAGCAGATGTGGGCTATCCCGACTTTGAACCGTTGCCATTCAATTAGCCAGTCGTCTTAGGTTAAAACGTGTGGCTCGCTTGGGCATAAAACTGGATTGGTCTCTATGTATCAGGGGGGTAATAACTGTCAAGAGACGCATCGCAAGGATAGTGGCCGAATCTTTGTCTCAATATTGAGCAGAGATATGGGTTGATGGGACCCACAGTCTTCCGGAGGCTTCCCTGGTTTATGAATTACCACTACAGTAGCCATTCGGAGATCTTTTGGGAGAATCCCTTGTTCTTTTGACGTCTTGAACATATTTAGTAAGTGTGGTGCCAGCAGGCTACTCTTTAATTAAAAAAATTATCCTGGGAGTCCATTTGGGCCCAGGGTTTTCCCCGACTGTTGGCGGCCAATGGCCTCTGTCACTTCTTCAAGGGTGAGGTCTTCCTCTAACCTGTCTCTCTCCTCCTGGGAAAGTGAGGGAAGCTCAATCGAGGCTAAGTATTGGATTATTTGCTACTCATTCAACTGTGGTTTAGCTGCATATAATTCCGTGTAGTACCGTGCAAAGACCCCCGCTATGTCTTTGGATGTGGTGTGCGTATGGCTTTGTTCTTTAATGGACATTACCCATCTCAACTCCATTTTCTTCCTGCCCAGCCACGCGAGCAGTTTCCCCGCCCTGTCACCTGTCTCATATAGCCGATGTTGGACTGCCAATTGTTGAGCCCTCACCTCTCTAGTCGCCAGCACCTGATATTCCCTTTTGGTTATTTCAATTTGGCGAAGGGTATGCCCAGTCAGTGCGGAGGTGTCACTACCCTCTAGACTTAACAGTTGGCGTTCTAATGCTTCCATCTCTTGGGTTTCTCGCCTCTTTTTATGGGCAATTATATTTTGTGCTCTGTCTCTAAGCACCGTTTTAAATGCTTCCCATAAGATGACTGCCGACTGTACTGAACCTGTATTTTCCTTAAAGTAGAGCTCGGAGTCCACCCTGAGCTCCTTAGCAACACTTACATCTTTCAAGGCCCATTAGCTCAGTCTCCAGGTCTCTACCCGGTGGCCACCCCCCCTCCCACCGTTAGTGAATGGTCCGAGATGCCCCTAGCTAAGTAGTCTACCCTCTCCACTTGCCCTACCTCCCCCGCAGGAGCGAAGAGATAGTCCAGTCTCAAAAACACCCTGTGGGCCCTGAGAAATAGGAATAGGCACGTACGTTTGGATGATGTCTTCGCCACAAGTCAGTCAGTCCGAGGGCATCTTGGAATTTTGCCAACATTGTGGGGCAATGGAACCCAGATCTTAGTTGAGTTCGATCTAGGGAGGGCTCAATCACATCGTTGAAGTCCCCTCCTATAATATGTATGGCGGGTCCGGAGTGCAATAGGAGCTCCGTTAGTCTATCTAGTGTACGTTGCTGCAGTTGCGGGGTGCGTATGCACTGATAAGTAAAAACATCTTACGATTCCAAATTCCCTGTACTGCAATGTATGTCCCGTCTGGGTCCACCCACTGTTGAGTAACACGAAAGGGGGGGGTGACTTTTTGATGAGAATTGCCACACCTCTCGAACCCTTAGTAAAACCTGCATGCCCAGGGTAGTGTAATGCCCTCTTCCCAGGAAGGAACAACTCGAACCCATCAGGTGTGTCTCCTGTAGAAATATTATGTCGGGTTTAAGTCTTTTGAGATAGTGAGATACTAGACCCCGTTTGATTTTGATTCCTAACCCATTGACATTCCATGTCAGTGCCGTGAACCTGCCCTCAGCCATTGCAATGCAGCTTTTGATTCTTCATATGCCCAGCCCTCCCCCAGAGGATTGCCCACAACCCCAATTCCCATCTCAGTCTCGGTATTCATTTGATCTAACTGAAAAGAACAGTCCCCCCCTCGCAGTGATCGCAACTCACAACATTGACAATGTCTAACTTACCCCCCACCCTACACTCATTAGGTACCCATACCACCCCCAATTCGTCAACATGACAACTCTGGCACGGGTAATCCACTAAGAGGTCTGTAGCCCTCCCTCCCCCCGTTTCAATTAACTACTCAGTAATACAGTAGCAACACACAGTAAACTTCCCTTTCTCAGGCCAAAGTTCTGCAATGTCTGCCAGGCCCTGGGTTTTCTTACTGTCTTTTGGCGGCTGTCCGGCCCCTCATCTCAGTCCTCTTCGCCATTGCTGGGCGGATGATGTTGTTGCGTACTTGTGTCGAGCAGGATCGGGTCTGGAGCTTCCAGCCGCTGAATGCTCTCAAGTAGTGGGTGCTCACTATCTGCATCCGCTGATTCTTCTCTCTCTGACTGTTCGGTATTGACGTTGTCACTCGATCACCGCAAGGTTTGTGCCACGTGGTCCTGCACGGCGTCATCATCCGAGTCCAATATTTGTGCCTTGCTTTCTCTAGGCCTCAAAGACCTCCCCGGTGGTCCCCCGGCTGTATGTCGGACTTTCAACACTTGCCTCCGACGCTTTTCCTTAGGCCTTCCCTGACTTGAGCCCATCTTTTTGTCTGTGAGCTGATCTTGAGCTTGGGGTGTTCTACGCCTTAACTGGGGCCGTTCCTCGATCCATGACCATGCCTCGTCTGGGGTCTGAAAAAACAACGTGGTGCCTTGGAAGATAACTTTAAGTTTAGCTGGGAACAGTAACATGTATTGGATCTCGAGTGCTCGAAGTTTCGCCTTGATCGGGTCAAAAGTTTGTCTTTGCTTTTGCACATCCCTTGAATAGTCCTGGAATACCATCACTCGTGTATTTTCATGTTTAAGCTCCCCCTTCTTCCTCAACTCGCGTAGTATTAGATCTCTATCCTGGAAGTTCAGAGAGCGGGCTATCAAGGGCTTAGGGGGGGCCCCCGGTGGCGGGCGGACATTAGGCATCCTGTGCGCTCGTTCTATGACAAAGCAGGCCGAGAATTGTGTACCTGGAAGGGTGTCTTTTAGAAACGTCAGGAGAAATTGGCCTGGATCCGTTCGTTCCGCATTTTCCGGAAAACCAATAAATCTGAGGTTATTTTTGCGGGCCCTGTTTTCGGCATCATCGACCCTCCAGGCCACCTCTTTCATTGAAGCTAAGAGTCCTGCCACGTCTTTCCGCGTGGAGTGAGAGGTATCTTCGAGTTCCGAGATGCGGTGTTCCGCCTCAGTAACTCGCTCGGAAACTTTTCGTAGATCATGGTGTAGCAGTGTGACCTCTGAACGTATCTCCGCCATTTTCCCTTCCAAACTTTCTCTGGATGCATGAATTGCTTGTAATATGGCCGCATTATCTGGAAGGGGAACAAGACCTCCCTCTACGCCCGCCGGCGCAGGGAGCACTTTGGCAAATCGGTCCAATTTTCCCTGTCTCGACGACTTAGGCTCCTTATCCTTCGCCATCCTGAGCGATCCGGCGTTAGGTTGTGGCTAGGCACTCTCTCCCACAGTCGTCCCCTCTGTAACCCTGCTGATGAATTCCTGATATCTCACCCCCTAGACTGTATCATAGCTCCCAGGACAGCTGGAACGGTGTCCATCAGGCCGTGCAGGCTAGTGTATGGGCCCCAGCGTCCCCTCCGCCGCGGGCGATTTCCAAAGAGGGCGCCAAGGCTCACGCCTCCGTCCACCCCCCCGCCGCTTGCCTCGGTGCACTCCTGATGGGTAGAGAGACCCACGGAGGGGGGGGAGGCAGAGCCCAGGCCCAGGCCCACCAGGCTACTTGTAGGACGTCTTCTTGGTTCCACCACATCTAGGAGTTGGACTATCGTGTCCCTCGTATCTTTGTGTCTCTTGCCGGTGCCCCTGTGAGATTATGCCTGGAGCATGGGGCTGAATGCCGTTCAGTTTTCAGGTCGTTGTAGTCCAGAAGTACTAAGGCCACACTACGCAGCCACAGCGCTGCAGTATCTTCTCCCCCAAAATCTGGGGCCCAAAATCTGTACCGGGGCCTGCGGGTGTACCATCTCCCTCTGCACTTACCCCAGCTGCCCACACCCGCGTTATTGTAATCAGCAGGGGGGAGGAGAAGGAGTCCGTCGACAGTCCCAATGGACCTCTCGCAGCGGTCCGCGAGCTGAGGCTCACAGTTTCCCGGTCTCCTCGCTGCCGGTTCGAGAGGAGCCCCCCAGGGCCGACCGGGTTCAGGCGGGACAGCACGCGCGATCCCCCACAGCAGCCCCGCCACCCGCTGCGAAGAGGGAAATGCGGAGGGACCCACTCTCAGCCCCAGAACGGCTCACCAGGCTCCAGCAGTCGGTCCACGCCACATCCAGGTGCACCGCTCAAGGGTAGGGAACCACTCCACCACCAGCAAGGCGCGGCTGAGTCACTCGGCTTGCCTCCGCAGGTCAGGATCTCCGCCTGTACCGAGTGGGCGTTTAACGCTCCCCGTCGCAGCTTCAGCGGCGTGGAAGGGCACTGTCAGTCGCTGAGCCTAGGTCAACCGCCCAAGTGTCTCTATGGCGCACTCCGCTTCCGTCTCTCAGTGCGAGTGTGTCGCGGACACATTGTGTCGCTGCGGGTTGCTCCGGCAGGGCACCATCTTGGAGAGCGTCTTGCCGATGGTGCTGTAAAAAAGGATCTAAATACGCCTTATATCGTCCGTTCGCCGGTGTTCCAGCACTCTTCCACCGCAGCACACCCTCCGATCCCCACTGATGTAGTTTGTAGCGTCGAGGGTCAGGATTTAAGTCAGGATATATTCAGGGCCGGCGGAGCTCGCAGAGAACGCAGCTACCCGGCCATATTGTTGGCCACGCCCCACAGCTATTGGCTTTTTTAACCTGCAGTAGCCTTGTTGTACACCAGCGTGGCTGCTGTTCAGCATGGCTTAAAGTTAGTTGGGTGAAAAAGAGTGGTGTGGAGTGGAGTGAGGTGAGGTGTCGTAAAGTGGAGTAGAGTGGAGTGTTATGGAGTGGCGTAGAGTAGAGCTGAGTGGTGTGAAGTGGTGTGGAGTGAAGTAGAGTGGTGTAGAGTGTTTAGAGTGTTGTGGATAAAGTAGAGTGCCGTAGAGTGGAATGGCATAGAGTGGAGTAGAGTTGATTAGAGTGTCAGAGTGGAGTGTTGTAGAGTGGGGTTGCATAGGGTGTTGTGGAGTGGTGTAGAGCAGAGTGAACTGGCGTAGATGGTGTTGCACAGAGTGGAGTACAGTGTTGTAGAGTAGAGGGGCGTAGAGCAGAATCGATTGTCATAGAGTGGAGTGGCATAGAAATGAGTAGTGTAGGTGAGTGGAATGCCACAGCGTGGAGCAGAATTTTTTTAGAGTCGAGTGACGTATGGTAGAGTGGAGTGGCATACAGTGTCATACAGTTGAGTGGCATAGAGTGGAGTGGAGTAGTGGAGTGGCATAATAGAGTGGAGTAGTGTGTGTAGAACAGAGTGGAGTAGAGTGGCATAGAGGGAGTGGCATAGAGCTTCTTAGAGTGGAGTAGTGTAGAGTGGAGTAGAGTGTTGTAGAGTGGAGTGGCAAAGAGTTGAGTAGAGTTTAATGGAGCAGAATGTCATAGAGTGGAGTATCAACAAGTGTAGTGTCGTGGAGTAGAGTGGCCTAGCGTGAAGTGGCATAAAGTACAGTGGTGCAGAGTAGATTGGCGTAGGGTCAGTGGTGTATAGTGCATTGGTTTTGCGTAACGTTGTGCAGAGTGCAGTGAGGTAGTGGTGGAGAGTGTAGTGCAGTGGCATAGAGTAGATTGTTTCAGAGTAGAATGAAGTGTTGCAGAGTGGAGTGGTGCAGGGTAGAGTGGAGTGGCACAGGATAGAGTGCAGTGGTGTAGAGTAGAGTGGCATAGAGTGCAGGGGTGTAGAGTACAGGGGTGTAGAGTGCAGTAGTGCAGAATAAATTAGAATCGCGTTGAGTGATGCAGTAGAGTGGCATAGAGTTGAGTGGTGCAGAGTAGAGTGCAGTGGCATAGAGTGCATTTTTGTAGAGTAGAGTGGTTCAGAGTAGAGTGGTCCAGAAAGCAGTGCCATAGAGTACAGTGGTGCACAGTAGAATAGAGTGGCATTGAGTGCAGTGACGTAGAGCACAATGGTGTAGAGTGGTATAGCGTACAATGGCGTAGCTTGCAGGGGCTGAGAGTGCAGTCTTGCAGAGTTCAGCGGTGTAGGGTGCAGTGGTGTAGAGTGCAGTGGTGTAAAGTGCAGAGTAGAGTGGTGCAGAGTAGAGTGGTGCAGAGAGCAGTGGCGTAGGGTACAGAGTTGCAGAGAATAATAGAGTGGTATAGAGTGCGGTGACAGAGTGCAATGGTGTACAGTGGCATAGCGAGCAGTAGCGTAGAGTGTTGCAGAGTAGAGTATAGTGGCGTGGAGTGCAGTAGTGCAGAGTAGTTGGTGTAAAGTGCAGTGGCATGGAGTGCATTTGTTTTGAGTAAAGTGGTGTTGAGTGCATTGGCATAGAGTGCAGTGGTTTAGAGTAGAGTGGCATAGAGTGGCGCAGTGTAGAGTGCAGTGGCATAGAGTGCATTGTCGTAGAGTACAGTGGTTCAGAGTAGAGTGGTGTTGAGAGCAGTGAAATAGAGTACAGTGGTGGAGAGTAGAATAGATTGGCGTAGAGTGCAGTGACACAGAGCAGAATAGTGTAGAGTGGTATAGCATGCAGTGGCATAGCATGCAGGAGCAGAGAGTGCAGTCTTGCAGAGTTGAATGGTGTAGAGTGCAGTGGTATATGGTTCAGTGGCATAGAGTACAGTGATGCAGAGTGCAGTGGTGCAGAGTAGAGTGGTGCAGAGAACAGTGGCGTAGAATACAGTGGTGCAGAGTAGAATAGAGTAGCATAGAGTGCTGTGACATAGAGCGCAATGGTGCACAGTGGCATAGTATGCAGTGGCATAGAGTGTTGCAGAGTAGAGTATAGTGGTGTGAAGTGCAGTAGTGCAGAGTATTTGGCGTAGAGTGCAGTGGCATAGAGTGCATTTGTTTTGAGTAAAGTGGTGTTGAGTGCATTGGTGTAGAGTGCAGTGGTTTAGAGTAGAGTGGCACGGTGTTGAGTGCAGTGGCATAGAGTGCATTGTTGTAGAGTAGAGTGCTCCAGCGTAGAGTGGTGCAAAGAGCAATGAAATAGAGAACAGTGGTGCAAAGTAGAATAGAGTGGCGTAGCGTGCGGTGACGTAGAGCACAATGGTGTAGGCTGGTATAGCGTGCAGTGGCGTAGCATGCAGGGGCAGAGAGTGCAGTCTTGCAGAGTTGAATGGTGTAGAGTGGAGTGGTATACAGTGCAGTGGTGTAGAGTACAGTGATACAGAGTAGAGTGGTGCAGAGTAGAGTGGTGCAGAGAGCAGTGGCGTAGAGTACAGTGGTGCAGAGTAGAATAGAGTGGCGTAGAGTGCAGTGTCGTAGAGAGAAATGGTGTACAGTGGTAGAGTATACTGGTGTAGAGTGCAGTGGTGCAGAGTAGTTGGCGTAGAGTGCATTTATTTTTAGTAAAGTGGTGTTGAGTGCATTGGCATAGAGTGCAGTGGTTTAGAGTAGAGTGGCGTAGAGTGGTGCAGCGTAGAGTGCAGTGGTGCAGAGTGGAGTGGCGTAGAGTGCAGTGGCATAGAGAGCAGTGTTGCAGAGTAGAGTGGGATAGAGTGGAGTGGCGCAGATTTGAGTTAAGTGGCCTAGATTGTAGTGGTGTAGAGTGCAGTGGCGAAGGGCGCAGTAGTGCATAGTAGGGGTAGGGTGCACTGGCATAGAGTATAGTGGCAGATAATAGAGTACAGAGGCGTAGAGTGAAGTAGCATAGAGTACAGTGTCAGAGTAGAGTGCAGTAGCATAGAGTGTAGTGGCACAGAGTAGAGTGGTACAGAGTAGAGTGGTGTAGAGTTTAGTGACAGAGTGCAGTGTTGCAGAGTAGAGTGCATTGGAGTAGAGTGCAGTGATGTGGGGTGGTGCAGAATACAGTGACATGGAGTGCAATGGTGTTGAGTAGAGTGCAGTGGAGTGAAACGCATTGGCATAGACTGCAGTAGAGTGGCGTAGACTAGAGTGGTGTTAAGTAGAGTGCAGTGGCATAGCTTGTAGTGACGCAGAGTAGAATGGTATAGGGTAGAGTGGCCTAGAGTTCAGTTTTGGAGAGTGCAGTGGTGTTGAGTAGAGTGGCGAACATGCATTGGTGTAGAGTGGTGCAGAGTAAAGTGTCACAGAGTGCAATGGTGTAGACTAGAGTGCAATGGAGTAGAGGTTAGTGGCATACAGTGCAGTGTAGATTTGCAAAGAGTGCATTGGCAGAAAGTGTATTGATTTTGAATAAAGTGGTATAGAATGCATTGGCATTGAGTGCAGTGGCATAGAGTGCAGTGGTGTCAAACAAAGTGGTGTGGAGTGGCGCATGGTAGATTGCAGTCGCGTAGAGTGGAGTGGCGTAGAGTGGAATGCCGAAGAGTGAATAGAATGGCGTAGAGTGCAGTGGCATAGGAAAGATTGTTTCAGAGTAGCGTGCAGTGGCATAGAGTGCAGAGTAGATTAGAGCGGCTTAAAGTGGATTGACATAGAGTGCAGTTGCGTAGCGTGGAGCGATGCAGAGTAAAGTGGCATACAGTGTAGGGAGTACAGTGCAGAAAAGTGGCGTAGAGTGGTGCAGAATAGAGTGCAGTGGCATAGAGAGCACTGGTACAGAGAATAGTGGCGTAGAGTTCAATGGCAGAGAGTGCAGTGTTGCAGAGTAAAGTGGCATAGAGTGAAGTGGCGTAGAATGGAGTGGTGTAGAGTGGAGTATTGCAAGGTAGAGTGCAGTGGCATAGAGTGGAATGATGCACAGTGTAGTGGCATAGAGTGCATTAGCATAGAGCGGCGTAGAGTGCAGTGGCATAGAGTAGAGTAACGTAGAGTTCAGTGGCAGAGAGTGCAGTGTTGCAGAGTAGACTGTCGTAAAGTGCAGTGGTGTATAGTAGAGTGGCATAGAGTGCATTGGCATGGAGTGCAGTGGCGTAGAGTGGTACAGAGTAGAGTGGCATAGAGAGCAGTGGTGCAGAGTGACAGAGTGCAGTTACATAGAGGTCAGAGGCGTAAAGTGTTGCAGAGTAGAGCATAGTGGCGTAGAGTGCAGTGGTGCAGAGTATATTGGTGTATAGTGACGTGACGTAGAGTGCACTGGTTTTGAGTAAAGTGGTGTGGAGTGCATTGGCATAGAGTGCGGTGGTGCTGAGTAGAGTGCAGTGGCACAGAGAAGGGTGGAGTGACGCAGCAGGAATGGAGTGGCGCCAAGTGCAGTGGCACTGGGTGCAGGGGTGTAGTGTAGATTGTTTCAGAGTAGGGTAGAGTACAATGGCGTGGAGTAGAGTGGCGTAGAGTGGAGAGTAGGTTAGAGTGGCGTAGAGTGGATTGGTATAGAGTGCACTGGCACACAGTAGAGTGGTGCAGAGTAGAGTGCAGTGACAGTGTGCAGTGACGTGGAGTGAAGTGCTGTAGTGTGAAGTGGTGCAGAGTAAACTGCAGTGGTATGGAGTGGTGCAAAATAGAGTGAAGTGGGGTAAAGTGAAGTATGCGTGGTGTGATTACAGACAACACATCTTCAATTGAAATACCCATTACATTTGCACAGGCATACAGTTTTACTGATTAAAGCATATAGCGCACAAACGATAATGTGTGGAAATGTCATTACTTAGTGTATTGATTTGTTTTGATTGTATTAAAATATTTGTTTCCACCACACTTCAGAATACCCAAAAATGTACTTCATTTGTGTTTTTCTAATTTTGATATATTCTGAAATGTCTGCCCAGTCCATTTACAGACATTTAAATTTTGTTGTGTGCTAGAAATGAAAATAACATCCAAAAGCCTTCCTCAAGCACACCCCCAGTAGCCAGCATGATTGTCACATAAATCCTCTCACTTTGAAGTCAGGGAAAGAAAAGTAAACACCAAGCTCCCTGGAAGACAGAGCCTTACATTTGACCTATGTCTTTTAATACACAGCAAATGTGACAAGATAAGAACAAGATTTGAAGGCCTGGTTATAGAAATCTAGCACTGGTGGAAGAATACAGTAAATAGGGTTTGGGCAAAGGAATGGACGAACTCAAGCTGGACAGCCTAAAACAAATCGAGGAAGCAAATAGAAAACAAAAGAAATGTGAGTTACAAACCACAAAGCCAACGGTAAGCAATGTTCAGAATGCATACCCAGGGAAGCTTTCTGAATGTTCCTAAGATGCTGTTAGTAGGCTTCGACCTAAAAATGAGGAGAGCTTGGAGGGAAAAATCTGCAGGGCCAGACAGTGCCCAGTTGATATTGCAGCTTCCAATTCGTTAGGTGTGTGGCCCTGAGTTCTCAATTTCGCTTGCAACAGACTACAACACTTGCCTTGTGCTTTGTTTGCTCCTGTATGAGATGCAAAATCTTACATTGGCTAGTGCTAATTCCCGAGACCAAATAGACATTCTCTGCACCAGCTAGTTTCTCAGTACCAGTCTGTCTCTTCTTAAGTAAGAAAATGCCTGCAAAGGCACTGTACCTCTTTGCCCATATTTAAAGTCCCACTGGCACACTTTGAGTGTTGATCTAAGTTGATAATAGTATGTTTAATTTGAGTAAAAGTAACATATAGTATTCATATGCCAAGAGACAATAAAGCACCAGATGTTTACTAGTCTTCAATAGCAAGAGAATGGCATATAGATCTCTGTGGACATTACCTTAGTTCATTTACTTCTCTTTAACTTTCTAGGCTCACCTTTGATGCATAAAGTACATGTTCTAAAGTGAAGGATAGTTAATGGAGATGTAACAGACTTCATCACGATTTAGAACAGGTCCAGTTTTTAGTTAATTGTAAAAGGGTTGTCTAAAATGGTAAACATTAGTTAGAGGTGACGGGGGGAAGTGGGCTAGGTCAACATGGAATATTAGATCTCAAGTGCTGATGAAAAAAGTTTGCCTGACTCTTTCAATCACACATGTTTAGCTCACAGACTGTAATGGGGCAACATCACCCCATGTAACATGTCCACAGGTTTCTGAAAATGTTTAAGTCTAAACATAGGCCTTCATTGTGACTACTGAGCTCAGACCAGACAGAGTGTACCTGGGCAGCTAAGACACAATCCAAGGAAATGTGGCTGTTAAGGCCCAAGAAAGGAACTACAGATGAGACTAAGGCTTTCCCTATGGGTGCAGGTATAGATTAAGGCTCATGGGGGTACAGGGCTTTTTTCAGAAGAAAAGACTAAAGACCCCAGTCTCCTCTGTGAGCAGGATTTTCATAACTGAGATGGCTGAAAAAGGCACTATAAGGAAAAGAGCACTCATAATGAGGTGCAAAGTGCTTCCCCATGCACTGCCTTTAGAGTGCTTATATGGTCCTGCTGCCTCTCTAAGCACTGAAAATTAGGGCAACTAGTTATATCATACTGCAGACAGGCAATGCTGTCAACAAGTGAGGCTTCTTGGGGCTCCTCTTTGGTCGCTAGACTCACACAGGACTCCTAAGCAGGAAACTCACTCTATCTTGCAGAACATTTACAAAGAGGCTCAAGCTCAGAGGTGATCTCTGGCTGGGCCATCTACTGGGCACTTCATCTCTGGAGGTTATGCCCACAGCAGGACAGGTCCAAGAGAAGCTTAGGAAACTGGAGGTTCTCCAGAGGATGTATCATCTAGAATGTTTCAGGGCATACAGGGTGAAATCAAATGATGTATGGTATTTAGTTCTTACTTAACATCAGTCATGCAATGCCTGCAAGCGTGGCAAGACTGATCTTCTAGTTGGTGCCAGGGTGGTTTGCCACAGAAGAGGCTTGCAGTAACTTTGTCTCTAAGCTCGAAAGACATTTGGAGAGGTGGATGCATTTCAATATCTGCTGAATTTGTGTTTATTGATTGCTCTTATACTTTTGTAGTGCAGGAGGTAACTCATGTCCTTTGGGTCTGAGTGGCACTAGCCAGCAATAACGCATGAAGTGAAACATATGGTGTTTCAGGAATGTTACCTGGTGTTTCAAGGTGTGGGGCTTATGGCACTTTGTATATATTAATGCTACCATAAATGTTCCTTACGTTACCAAATCCAATCTAATGCTGTAACCCCACCAAATCCTCCCCAGTATACCCTCCTCCCACACACACCTGCCCCAGACCTTTGCAGTCATGTTTTAGTTGGGTACACTATGGTGCTTATTTGGAACTTTCAGGCTTATCTTCTAATACTGTTGAAAAGCTGGTTACATTTTTAAACTTTAGCATTTTTCAAAATAATACAAATACTGTTTGCATAGCAGCAATATTCAAAATGCAAGAATGCATAAAGTTTCTTTTGGATGGCATGCAAGGATGGAACAAAGGGTCAGCCCAACCAAGCCATTCAATAACAGGGCATTGTACATCTTCATCTGGGTTCCAGCAGCAATAGAGTTACATTTCTTCAGTATTCCCATACTGTCATCTTCAACCTATTGAGACACCTCTTCCTCTTCACTTTTTGCCCCAATCTCTGCTTCGTCTGAAAGCCCAGGGTTTGGGAAGTCTGAAAGTCTTTAGATCATTTCAGTCCATGTGGTTAGATCATCTGATAATTTATCATCCTTTCTGGAGTGTTTTATATGCATACCTTCAGCTACCACCCACTAGATCATTTGCCTTTATCATTCTTCTTTTGTTTGCCCTCTGGTATTCAGACAATGAATGGCGATCCTATGTTTTGCCAGTGCAGTCCCCAATGCTGTGTATTGGAGTCTCATCAGACATCATTTACAGGCCTCGAAAAATGTACTTGCCCACTCGCTATGGTGAGTTAGATTTTATCAAGGAGAGCTATTTTTAGGGGCTACTGGCCCCTGGCCTGTTCTGGCCAGTTAACTTGAGCTGGCAAAGAACAGGTGTTCTGTTCATTCAGAAAGTTAATGAGCAATAAAGATGCCTCTACATTTTGCCTTTATCTTGTCACATTTGCTGTGCATTCAAAGACAGAGGTCAAATGACAGTTTATGTTTTTTTTATGGTCTGGATAGACAGGGCAGCTGTTGTCAGACAACTATGTGAGCATCACTAGAAAGGGACTTTAGCTCCGCCCACAATTTGGGACCCAGGAATACATGTTTTGATTGGGCAGAAGTTGCGTGCTTCCTCAAAAAAGTTATTGCCCTCCATCCAGCTGTGATCATTTTGTATATTTATCCAGCTGCCTGAGCTTGAACATTCATGGGCACGCATATAACATTGGAATGCTATTAAAATGTCTTAGATAACAAGATAATTTATGTTGTTTTTCTCTAGCAGAATCACTGACGGGGGAGAGCTGTTATTAACTTACATGGATTTTTGGGTGTGGATTGACAGTGCAATTGTCACCTGCACTTTTACCCAATTTCCAAACAATATTGTTTGTACGCTACATAGTTTTCATCGTAAAACTGCGTGTCAGTGGGAAATCTTTTGCCCATTTCAATGAAAAGTGTGCTGACTGTAAATGACAGTGCGCTAACATTTTATGGTTTAGTATTATATTTATTCAAAGTGAGAGTTTTAAAATATGAACTGAGAAACAGGCATGGCCCCTACCTAATGACAATGCTGTTGGTGAACTAAGAGGCATGTCAGGGATCATATGGACCCTATATGTGGGCTAGATTCGTATTATATGTGGAGCAAACGTTAAGTCTATTAAATCAAACAAAAGAGGTTGTTGTACAGCAGACATGATGAACTCACATATTTGTAGGTGCTCTTATATGTGACGATGAAGAAAAAGGTCACTCAGTGAAATAGCATATTTGCCCAGGATCACATAATTTGAGGCCAGTTTATGGGTCAAAAGCATAAGAGTTAGGTTGAGTAGCTTATTCAAGTCACTAGACCTGCAGGTCTTTTAACACTTTTATGATTTTTTTGAGGTCAATAGATAGTGGTATATTGCACGTTATGGCGTTCAACCTGGACTTTACTTCAGCCCAGTAACCCACTATTACTCTGCATGTCAAAGTCATATGTATAAAATTGTTTTCCATGTCAGACAAATAGAGGATCTTTCCGGGAGATCCTCTGCCACTTTGGAGGGGTCAGATAAGCTCCTTGTAAATAGTGAACGTGTGCCAATTTAAAACGTGCGTTGCTCTAAACTTTCCTGACCTGAAAGCATGCCACCTCCCAATATTTATCTGTGATGGGTTTCCAGGCATCTTGTATCTCTCTTCAGCCTTACTTTTAGCACTCCCCTGGTTCCATCTGTTTTCAGAGATCTTTAGACATGTGAATCTGATAAAGACTTCTACCCCAAAAAGTTTTTACTTGTCAATATTCCCCAGGTGTCAGACTGGATCCGAAACTTTTCGAGCAGTACCTTTGTTCACCAGTAGGTGGCATCGATCTGGTCCGCTTCGGCGTCGTCTGCACCGAAAGTGAAGTGCGCGGTGCCTATTGAGATGCCACCCCAGCACGCTGACATCAGTTTTTTTCTTTCCACACCAGTCAACATAGATCTGGAGAGAGCTACCTCTATGCAATTTTTGGACAACCTTTTTTGATGTTTTGTCGTGCCCTTTTTGAGACTTTGTCTCTCAGTGTGTGTAGGGATGTCCCCCAAAAAAACAGTGGGGTTTAAGTCCTATGGTTCCTGTCACAGACACATGTCTGTGACAGACCCCCCATCTGGTTTGTCTATGTTGTTTGGAGCCAGACCACGGCCCCCAGACTTGTGAGTACTGCTGGGACATAAACCCCAAGGTGCTGAGGGAGCATTCTCTGAAGCTCCTGGTAGCCCGATGCCGGCTGCCTACTTGATGCTCCCAATCCCAGTTGAGAGGAAGGTCCAGTGCTCACTCGGGGAGTCGTTCCCGGCGCTCATCATTGCGCTCAAAGTCGATGGGTAAGTCCCACCAGAAGTCTAGAAAATACAAGAAGTCGAAGCGTTCTTCGACTTCACCGTGCTGATCCAAGTCATTGGAAGAGGTGCGGGAACGACGTCACTCTAGGTCAAGCTCCTTCGCAGAGCCTGGCTCTGGGTCTGGTCTGCGTCTCCCTGAGTTTCCTGTAGCCGGGACAACCTCTGCACAATTCCGAGAATTTTATGAGGCCATGCACCTCATTTTTTGGCAGGCTGACCCCCTGTAGAGTGCTTTTGGCCTCCATGGGTTTGGCGGGTGCTCCTCACTGGATTTCTGTCAGTGGGTCTGCCCTCAGTACCAGTCGGCACCCTGGATTCGGTTATGAATCTGGAACAACTCCAACCATGAGACAGCGACCTTCCTGGAGCTCGCTCCAATGACATCATTCCTAGTGCCACCTACCCACAGCGACGCCGACCCCATAAACATACCCGCTTCCGATACAAAGCCAATTGGTGTTGTCCGACATCGACTTCAGCTCTCGCCAGATTGCGACGTTCCGATTTGGTGCCAGGGCCTGCATTTTTTTCGACAAGCCTGGGGAAGAGTATGATTGTGGAGGATTTGAGGTTCCTTATGGTTACTCCAACCCCCTTGATGAGGCCGAAGACAACTGGTATGAGCAATGACAGATGCCAGTGATCTGGACACCTGATCAGAGTGGACCTCGATCATCTCGGATCACGTGAGCCGGCAGACAAGTGCGAGTGCCTCATCGACTATGATAAGGCTGGGTTCCGCTATCAGAATTTAACTAGGAACCCTAGGTCAATGGATCATTTGTTACCTGTTGAGAAGTGTAAAGGGGAGAAATAACTCATCTGAGGCAATCCAACATTTCCGATGATTATGACTCAAAAGATTACAGACTCCGAATTCCAATTTAGTGGGTTTATTACAAAGCCAGAAACAACTGAATGTACAAATACCTCAGGACGAGGTTGTAAAAGTACATGGGAACTAATACAAAGACATATCTATGAGTGAGCTTAATCCGATGGATCATGAAAAGAATGAAAAGTTCCAAAAACAGAACACAGGCAAGGACGGCCCCAACGTCTAAATCAGATTTCATCTGCGGCTGAAAAGTGAAAAGCATTAGACTATCCTTACTCTATCTCTAAAGTGACATCCCTACTTAGCATTCCACAGGCAAGATCAATTAAAGGTGTCAGCTCGTGAAGACTTCCTAAGAAGTACACTCACGTTGTATGGATCAAGTAGCCAAAGCTACAGAGCTCGTTCTAAGAGGCTCCCTCTTTCCTCATCGATCTCCTTACCCCTTCTCCTGACTCATCCCTCGGGACACTGTCCCTAATACAAAATGCACAGATGTAAAACACGCCCACATATCACCTCATCTCACTGGGCACTTCTCATAGGTAAATTTCCACCGTCTTCCTCACTCCATCCAAGTTCGGCTCGATGACCTTGATTCCCAGGCCTCCTCAGTGAGAAAGAACACCGGCTCCCAATTATCGACATTCCGTTTACAAAGTATCACTTCTCCTCCATGCCTAACTCCTAAAACAAAAGGAGTTAGTTTTAACTAACAAAGGCAGCTTCTTCCACCTGCAACGGAAACGTGAGAACAGAACAACCTTGCATGCACATGAAATTCGCTGACTACCTCCAAATGCGAGAGCTTACCAGGGATATTACATTTTCAGGCCTACACAAATCGGCCAACATAAGAATAAACAAATAGGCCTTCAATTACACAAAAGTGAACATTTCATTTAGGCCTTTACACATCAAACTATACACACAAGTTAACAGTGCTTTCCTTTGCAAGCGTCTACAATTGTTACACGTTAAGCACAATTAGTCATCTCCAGGTGCAGACTCCAACATGATGCGCGTTTAAATCAAAATGCATTACATTACACATGGGCTTTTCATTAGGCAATTGCAATATACTAAAGGTTACACTTCCAAACATAAATGCCATTTCGTTTCTCTTGCATGGCACAAAACAATTTCTATCAATTCACTTGCACATTATTATTACAACACATTTTCTAATGACCAAGTGTTAATACAACACAGGAATATATGCGGGTGCGGACTATCCATGATTATGATGCACCCCTACAATTTTAGAGCACTATCGCGCTCCATCAGTTCCCCCCTCTGATGACAAGTGTCATCATAACAAATCACACTCCCTGGAGAAAGAACCGACCTAAACAGAACTTGTCGCCATTCTTCCCTGTCGGAACTTCTCTAGGCTTTTAATATTCTCATAATGACTGTCCTGCAGTCTCTCCATCCTTTGCTCTTGCTCTCTTAGAGATCTCCTAACTCGATTCACTTTATGCCACTTGTAAGCCTTCACCAATCCCAACAAAATAATCACACAGACCACCACTATGATGATAGGCTTCAAGATGTAACCTAGAATTCCCCTTCCAAGGGACGCAAACCAACTTCCTACCTTACCAAACCCTTTTCCCACTTTGTCCCAAACTCCTTCTGTGGCTAAGTCATGCACCTTATGGTGGATCTCAGTGATATTACTTATATACTTCTTCAGATCTTTGCTGTTATCCGGTATATAAGTACAGCACTGTTGAACTTTCAGCATTTTACAGACTCCGCCCTCCTTTGCCAGTAAAACATCTAAAGCAAGACACATAGCACGTACCATACCAATTCAATGGCAATCGCACATAGGCATTTTTCCCACACACGAAAAACACGTTTGAGACCACTTGTATCGCATCCTGCAAGAACTTCTTTGCTGTAGCCTCAATGGTGAAAGTATGATCACACACACTCTGTCCCACAAAGACCTTTTCATAATAGTTCTGGACTTGTCTCACACACAACTTCCCTCTCTGCTCAAAATTCAACGCTATTGGACCACTGCTTCCTTTCGCTTTATGTGCTAACTCCTCCTTGGTCCACTCAACTTTTGCTTCCCTATTGTTACGGTTTACTGTTAATTGTCTATGTCTATCTTCCACTTGAACTGTAAATTTCTTCTCTACATCTGTTAATGAGCATGTTAGATTGTGACGATGTGCATAAGCCGTATCTAAACTTACAGTAGGTATGAAATACTTCCCCACTCTATCTTCCTGCTTATAATAATCATACTTGTTCAAATGCTTATAAGCCGGAACTTCTGAAAGCACTGCATCATAATTAGAAAAATAATATTCATAATGACCTTTATCATAAAACATACTAAGCAATAAACTACATGTAATACCATACGTCAAAGGGAGATGATGATAACGAATACCTTCCTCTACAGACGCAGGCAACTGCATACACACATAACAGTCTCTCACATCCATCGTATTTACATATTCATATAGCAGCTTTGCGTAGGCATTAAGCGTGTAATCACCTCTAGACAAATCTACATGCAGCATACGCCTAGTTTGATCTAGCATAGCTTTTTCAGCTCCAACGATACCCTCTTTGGTGCTAGAAGTAGTAGGTATGGATGTCCCTTGTACTCCCACTCCCTCAACCTCTGCATCATGTGAAATTTTTACAGACACAATATTAACTACTGCTATTACAACTATCACCCCTACTATGAGTGTACCTATCACACACTTAGACCTACGGTTCGAACTTCCAGACTCCATCTTTAGCTTGTCAGTTTAGTTCAGCAAGAGGATACACTAAAAGTCTCTTTTCTTCACCTCAAATTGCTGTTCAAACAGTTCAAACACAGTTCATTGAAGTGTTGGAAATTCTTTCACAGTTTGTTGCTCTGGTTTTATTTACACAGTTCAAAAGACTTCCTTAGCCCTTTTTCTTCTTCTATAGAAAACCCTAAATGTATTCTTCTTCCATTCGGACCTAGGTTATCTCCTTAAAACACTTATTTACAGTTCACAGTTCAATCACAGTCTCTTATAAGCTCAGAACCAATTTCAATTAGTACACGCTGCAAAATTTCAAGACGAACAGCTGCAATCTCCTGAGCTGGTGGCTGATATCCAAAAGTTGGAAAGGACAGTTCCTGAAGGATTAGAATTCGCACTCTGCTCAATATCGGAGGTCTCGGAACAGTTATTGTCAGCTCCCCTTCTATTTACAATCCAGGAACTATCAGTCCCACATCAATTTTCAACTCGGATGTTCTGCTGACCACTTGTGAAGACCTCAGTCTCCCGGTCCCCACTACTCCCGGCGTCAGTGACCATATAAATCCACTCCAGGGCAGCGTATCTCTGGCAAGGCCCCCTTACTCTCCTTGACCTTCTTGGGCCTTCTCGAGCTTGCTCTGCGTCACTCAGTTCTGATTCAGATGTCTCCGACACAGGAGCAAGATCTCTCTCAGGAGCTAGTCTCAGATTCAGCCTCCTTTGTCTCCCAGGCCATGATTCTTCTGCAAGTTCAGCTCTTCTCCTCTGCCTCCGACCACTTTGCGCACCAGTTCCTTCAGCTGAGTCTGACTCTATACCATTCGCAACGTTATCTTCTCCCTCAGAGTCAATACCTGGGTCTTGTGTAGCGTGACCCCCCTCAGCTTGCTCTGGTGGGCAACCAGCTTCGTCAGCTACCCTCACAGCTTATTTTGTCCTCTCGAGTGGCCTTGCTGCCACAGCTGGATTTTCTTCTACGAGAGGAGCTGTTTCTTCCAAGGGTTCTGAAACTCTGCTAGTATGGGAGGCGTGAATCCAGTTCGGCAAGCCTCCGCCCTTCACCGCTGTATTCGTCACCAGAATCACCTGGTAAGGGCCCCTCCAACGGGCGTCAAGGCAACTCTTCCTCACGTGCTTGCGGACTAGCACCCAATCACCTGGGCACAGGTAGTGGCAGAGGTCCCTCAAGGTCGGGGCAGTTACAGCTTCAACCTGGTGAGACACAGAACGGAACACGTCAGCCAGTCCTTTGCAATAATCAAGGATCAAATAATCTGCTATGTTTATCAAGGCTGTAGATGGCACTGCTGGTAACCGCATCGCCCTCCCCATCAGGATATCATGTGGTGAAAGGCCAGTTCTCCTATCGGAGATACTACGAACACTCATCAACACCAGTGGCAATGCATCAGGCCATTTCAGAGACGTGGACAAACACACTTTTGCCATCCTCATTTTCAGAGTCCCGTTAATCTGTTCCACCATACCAGAAGCCTCTGGTTGATAGATACAATGCAGTCTTTGATCAACATGTAAAGCAGCACAAAGTAACTTCATAATTTCGCTGTGGAAGTGTTCCTCTATCCGACTCCAATGAAGTTGGAAAACCGAACCGTGGTATCAGCTCCCTAAGTAACAATTTTGCTACTGTGAGGCTATCACAACTCCTTGTAGGATACGCTTCCACCCACCATGAGAAAACACACACCACAACCAAAATGTACCTCAAGCCATTGCACCTAGGCATCTCTATAAAATCGAGCTGGATTCTATTGAAAGGCTCTCCAGACCTCCCAATGTGACTCAATGCAACCACAGTTTTCTTTCCAGCATTCATTTGCTGATACGTAACACACCTATGACACACTGCTTCAGCAAACGCACGGAACCGTGGATTGTACCACGTTTGTCTGAACACTCGCACCATAGCATCCCTTCCAATGTGCACTGCTCCGTGAATCTGTCTTGCCATAGGGCTCAATAAGTCATCTGGTAACACTGCTCGACCATCACTTGAAACCCAGATGCCATCATCTCTTCTCTCACATCCTGCTCTAATCCAAGCAGCCTCTTCCTGTTCTGAAACTTCTCCCTGCAGACGCTTGAGCTCATCCCAGGTGTCTGCCATGGCTAACATCATGCTGAGCTCGGGTCTTTCTGGGCTCTCTCCAGTATAATCTCCGGTGAAAATGCACCCTTGTTCAGCGCAAAAACGTGCAACTTCATCCGCATATCGATTTCCCAATGACACGAAATCATTCCCCCTCCCGTGGGCTACACATTTTACCACAGCTATTTCTCGTGGTCGCTGCAAGGCTTCCAACAGTTGTCTCACATATTCCCCGTTTCTGATAGGAGATCCTGATGACGTTAAAAATCCTCTCTGTAACCATAGCTGTCCGAAGTCATGAACCACACCGAACCCGTACTGGCTGTCGGTGTAGATGGTGATTAGAATTTGATCAGCAACTAAGCAGGCACGAGTCAAGGCAATGATTTGCCTTGACACAATATACTTGTGCGGAGTATATTCCCTGTAAGCAAGCAGCTTCCACAACTCCAGAAATGGTACATACAGCAAAGGCTGCTCTCAATTGACCCACATTGTCCCTTAAGCATGAACCATCTACAAAAAAGATTTCATCAGACACGGGCAGAGGTTGATCAACAATGTCAGGTCTCGGTTTGGTGCAAAGTTCAGTCACATCGAGACAGTCATGGTCCTCACAATCTCCATCATCAACATTTGGCAAAGGCATCAAAGTAGCAGGATTTAGCACAGAACACCTTTTCAGAGTCACATTTTCTTAGGCAAGTATAACCTGCTCATAGCGTGTGAGTCTGTTGTTCATCAGGTGCTGTGTCTTGGTCCTCGTCATCAGGAGCTCAACCGAATGTGGAACAAAAACTGTAAGTGGGTGACCCATAACAATGCTCTCACATCTCTCAATGCTGACACCGGTTGCAGCAATGGATTTGAGACATCCGGGCAACGCTGAAGCTACTGGATCTAGAGTAGCTGAGAAATAGGCAACTGGTCTACGGACACCCCCATGACTTTGAGGAAGAACCGACAATGCGCAACCTTCTCGCTCATAGCAGAACAATGAAAAGGATTTGTTGTAATCCGGCATCCCTAGAGCTGGAGCACGACACAGGCCCTCTCTCAACTCCAAGAACGCAATCAGACAGTCATGATCCCATGGTACCGGATCACTCACATCCTTATGCGTCAGCCTCTGCAAGGGCTTTGCCTTCAAGGAAAAGTTGGGGATCCATTGGCGACAGTACCCAACCATCCCCAGAAACATCCTTCCTTCTGAGTGGTAGGCACAGTCATATTCATGATCGCCTCAATCCGATCTGGTGACACCTTTCTCTTGCCTTTCTCGATTCGATGACACAAATACTGAACCTCAGTCAGACAATACTGTAACTTGTTTGGGGACACCTTGTGCCCATTCTCTGCTAGATGATTCAGTAAAGCAACAGTATAGATCCTGCAAGCATCCTCAGTTTCAGACGCAATCAAGAGGTCATCAATATACTGCACGAGAACTGAGTTCTGTGGCAGTACGAGACTCTCAAGATTCTTTTTCAAAAGCTGGTTAAAGATCGACGGACTCTCTATATACCCTTGAGGGATACGACACCATGTTAACACACGATCTTCCAGACGGAAAGTGAATACAAATTGGCTCTCCTCATGTAATGGTATTGAAAAGAATGCCTGACATAAATCAATCACAGTGAACCATTCGGCTTCACATGGAATCTGGAACAGTATCACTGATGGATTCGGTACCACAGGACAGCATGGAACTACAATCGTGTTGACCTTTCGCAGGTCCTACACGACTCTGTACTTCCCACTTGGCTTCTGCAGTCCCATAATGGGTGAGTTACACGGACTTCCCATTATTTCCTTCAAGATTCCCTGTTCGATCATAGACTCAATCACAGGCTTGATTCCTGCTACCGTTTCCGGTGACAGATTGTACTGGGTTGTTCTCAGGAACTCGGCATTTGCTTTAACTTGGATCTTAACTGGCTCAACCACTTTGATCAATCCTATCTCTTCTCCTGTGAAATCCCATACTTCCAGAGAGACAGAGTCCCTCAGGTCGAGTGGGAGGTCCTCAACTGTCAACATAGGGAACATCTCTGTGCACAGATTCTGATTTACCAATTTAAATGCCACATCATTATCATTAGTCTGCAATTCCACTCCCTTGGGTGTACAGTAGATGGTGCAGTTCAATTTACACAAGAGATCACGACCTAACAAACAGACTGGACTTGTGTCACATACCACAAATTGGTGTTGGTCGTGAAATGTTCCTATTCTCACAGGTATTGCCTCAGTCAATGGATTAGTCATTTTCTTATTCGCCACTCCTACAACTTGGATTGATTGTCCCAAGAGGGGTAGGTTGGGAACTACTGCAGATCTCACAGTAGAAGGGGTAGCACCAGTATCAATCAAAAAGGTGGTGGGATGACCGTCAACATCTGCCTCTACATACGGTCCCCTCTGGTCTACCTCCAAGACTGCTCCAAGAGTACAGCCTTCCTCCCCCCTCAGGCACCGTCATTGCAACGGGTCTGGATCAAACTCATCGAAAGTCTCAATAAAGGGCATCTGCTGGTATGTTCGATTTCCCTGTGGAATTCTCGGCTGCTGGGGAACTTGCACCTGCTGACTTAATGCCCCCCCTGCATGGACCTGGGTCTCGTCACCGTATTGACGACCTCAGGTGCCTGCACCACTTCCTCCTCTTGAGCCTGATTAGCTGGATTCGATCTACACTCGCGCTTCCAATGCCCGATCTTGTGACTATAATTACATGCATTAGTTTTCTTTGGCGTGGCAACATCCATCCCTGTTTTAGGGTCAATGGGTTTCCCCCTTCCCTGACCCAACGCATTCTGGGTCCCTCCTTGATTGTTTCCCTGTCTTCTTCCTAACGTTCCTCCGCTTGACTATTTTTGATCTACCTTGTCCGCATTCTGCATTTGGACCAGCATTAACTTATCCTTGAGCTCCCTATGCTTTGAGTCCACTTCGTCACTTTAGTATCTGGCATACCGTAGAATCTCGTCCACGGATTTATTCTGCCAGCAGATCAGATGCTGTTGGATCATGAAGCTAACTTCTGGACTTAATCCTAAGACAAATTTAGAGACAAACTGTCCCATATCCTTTGGATCAAGAGTATCTAACCCGCTGTACTGCTTGAAGGCTTGCAAGAGCCTCTCGTAATAGGCATGTACGGTTTCCTTTGGCTCCTGAACAGTTCTGTCTATCTTAACCCAATCAATGTATTGTGGTGAAATTTTGGATTGCAACCATGTGATTACCTGCTCGAACTTTTTCATGACCACAGGTGAAGGACCATGCATAATAGAATCTCGTTCTGGTTCCGAAGACGGCCAGTCAACAGCAATTTTACATGCTGACCACAAATCACTTGGTACTACAATGTCAAACAACTTATTCAGATCAATCCACAGTACCTTCAAAATTTTGACAAATCAATCAACTTGCTTGTACCACTCAACAGGTTTTTCCCTCAGCCGAGGAAAATCATTGGTAAACGCCGCCAAATCACCTCTACTCCAGGGCACATGCACATACCCTCCACTCAGTACTTCTCGCAAAGGGTAAGCCTCTACTCCTACTGTCCCCCCCTCCTGGAGGCGGTGTTTCTCCTATACCCTTCTTGACGCTCTTCTTCTTGGACCATCTTTCTTCCCATTTATCAAGCATGCTCCATGCACGTATCCCTACAATCAATTCTCGAATATGTGTTTTCAGACCTATGACCCTTTTCTCTTCCAGTTCCTGATCACTGTAATTTAACCTGTGGTTTCCCTGTAACATTTTCGTTTTAGACAAATCTACATCATACCTCTGTGCCAATTCTGTCAATTTCTCATGCGCTTTCCTTGCCTTACGAGTCACATCCTTCACCACAAACAGCAATTCATCTGGCTCATAAAGTTTCACCCTTTCTAAAGGCAAGCTTCCACTGATTATCCCATCTACTTCTGCCTTTAACCTTATCACGTCCAGCACTTTGGCCCTTATAGCAGCTTTAATCGTTCCTCGACTTGATGCACTACTCAACTCTCCACTCTCACTACTCTGATCTCCACGTTGATTCCCTTCCATTATGTTCCGTGAGACAGATTGACTCCCCGAAACTCCCTGAGCAATGTCTCCTCCTGTCATCCTTCCACTAGGACCTCTCACTGGGGGTTCCCACATCCTCAAATCGGAACGTGAATCGGCCAAAGACCCTGATCTCACTGCTCTTGGTTCCACATTACCTCTGGAAGAATCTGCAGTGGCCGGCAAAGGTGTACTCGATTCTATGGGTCTCGAAGGGTGACCTGTTCCACTCACTGCACCATTTCCTCCAGAACCAGTGCTTTCTCCTATTGCTGATCGTATTAGGCTCCCGTTTTCCACCTGATCTGGATCGTACACTGACACTATGGGACCAATGTTGACCGGCACTGTAAGAGCTTCTGGTAATCTCGTGGCAATATTAACTCCACTTACTTCTGTACTCCTCAATGGTTGTGTCCCTATTCCCTCTGTTCCTGCTGAAATCCTTCTCCTTATTCTTGCGCTAGAGTTTGTCTGCGGCTCCCCAGTTTCCTCTGTAAGTGCTCTCTTTCCCTCCTCTGAGCTTGGGTTGTATGGGGGTGGACGCTCTGCTAGTAACCTCTCCAATAAACTGTCATCTGTATCACTATTATCTTCCTCTTCTCTCCTCTTCTGAGCATCTCCCACCTTTACTAATAAAGGAAACAGTCTATCTCCCTCGATGGTGTCTACCCTCCATCTTTTCGCCAATGCGTCCCATTGTGCATCTTGAAACGCCCTGATTGACTTTTTCACCCCTTCCTGACTTCGATCGCTTTTTCTCGCATGCGCTGCTCTCATCCATGCGTCTAGCGCTTCGAACTGTGTTGGTCTGGGTGGAGGTCGCAACGCAGTCATCACTGCTCTCAATTGGTACAGCACATCAAATCTGAATGAACCATAACGTGGGAAAGCCAAATCTCCCTCCTTTTCAGTAATCTTTTGCCAATTTTGAAGCCAAATTATAGTATGGAGCCCTACATTCGTGGCCATGGCTGGGGTATCCTCGGGTGGTGCTTCTTCCCCCATTCGAGTTAGCACTCCTCTATCTCCCCTACAAAGATCCCGCAATACCTTAAAACATTTCATGATGAAATCAACTCTTTTACCCACCAAATGTTTTCGTTCTACTTCCTGATGGTGATCAACCAATACCAGCGCGACTTTACACCAACCGACCTATCGCAGCGCGGCACCCTTCGACGTCACTCCTCCTCCTCATTCAGCAGTTCCCCTCCTTCACAATCTGTATCTAACACACTCACACACCTCACTCATAGAATGTTATGTTATGTTACGGAATTTTTAAAGCGCAGCGGTTACCCAGAGGTGTCCTGGCGCTAGTTACCTATCCTATTGGCCGAGCCGCAAATGCTGGGTTACTTGTCAAAGAGCCATGTCTTCAAACCTCTCCTGAAGGCTAGCAGGTCAGTGGCATTTCTCAGGTGAAATGGGAGGTCGTTCCAGGCTTTGGCTGCCCCGACGACAAAACTTTTGCCTCCCCATGTCGCCTTTTTTATAACTGGGACTGTAATCAACTTAGCTCCTAGGGAGCGAAGATTTCTTTTAGGTATGTACCAATTGAATTGTTTTCGTAGGTAATCGGGTCCTATTCCTTGGAGTGCCTTAACTACAGTACACAAGGATTTAAAACGGACCTGATTCCTCACCGGGAGCCAGTGTAGTTTTTTGATTACTTTAAAAATTGAGTCAAACTTTGGTGTGCCCATAAGTAACCTGGCCGCCGCATTTTGTATCCTTTGAAGTTTATTCATAAGATGTTCCTGAAGATTCAAATAAAGACCGTTACAGTAATCCAATCTGGATAAAACCAGCGCAGTAACCACTGTATGCCGACTGTCAGAGGGTAAAAATTGTAATATTTTTTTCACAGTTTTAAGGACATACGCTGTAGAAGATGAGACTGCATTGACTTGATCGCCAAAGGTCAGTCTCTCATCTACAATTACTCCCAGATTTTTCACTTTTTTCCTAGGAGTAGGAAGAGAGCCCATAGAGGGCGGCCACCAGTTTGGGTTCCAGAAATTGGCGTCATTTCCAAACAGTATAACCTCCGTCTTGCCTGAATTAAGCTTTAGGCAATTATCCGCCATCCAGCTGCCAACCGATAACATGCACTCCTGGAAACGTTTTTATAGGCCCTTCTCCTGACCTGGAAGCAGAGACACCACAATTTGGGTGTCGTCCGCGTAGGAGGTGAGACCAAAGCCAAACGCACTGATTATCGGAGCCAAAAAAGAAATATATACATTAAACAATGTAGGGCTCAACGATGACCCCTGGGGAACTCCACAGGGCAGCTCGAATGGCTTTGAGAGGTAATCATCCAAGGATACCATTTGTACCCTATCTGTTAAGAAAGATTGTAGGAGTTTCCATGCTTTCGCCCGGATCCCACATGCCCTTAAACGGTCCATCAAGAGATCATGATGGACCGTATCAAAGGCTGCGGACAGATCCAGTAGGATCAAGGCGGCCTTTCCACCTTGATCCACAGCTCTTCTAATCTCATCAGTAGCTTGATGAGAGCTGACTCCGTACTATGGCCCTCCCTAAAGCCATATTGGGTAGGATCCAGGGCTTGGGTCTCTCGAAGGAAGGCACTAAGTTGTCCATTTATAGCTCTTTCTATCATTTTGGCAGGAAGTGGTAGCCGGGAGATTGGGCGGAAGATGTTTGGGTCCTTTGGGTCCAGGTTGGGCTTTTTTAGAAGGGGTAGGTTCGACGCCACCTTCCAAGCTTTGGGAAAATGTCCTGTTTCAATCAAGTAACTGTTTGTCCACCGAACGACCGAACAGTCACATAACCGACTGTCTGTCCACCATGCGACCGGACAGTCACAAGTAATTGTCTACCTCAATCTGGCAACTGTCTATCCGCGAAACGACCGGACAACTGCCTTAGACCATCTGCCCACGAACGGCCGGATAGTCGTATAACTAATCAATAGGATCCAATCACTCGGTCTTCCACACACCGTACCCCACGACCTGCATTGGTCACTCAAACACTCGCACTCTCGTTCCCTATCACGAGTGGGTCGGTCGATGACGTCTCATGACTCCCACAATCATTGGTCAGACAATTACAACTCTGGGTGTCTTCCACACCACAGTCTTCCTATCCCGGGATTTTAGGCTGCTCCTTGAGCCTGACATCAACAACACAAATCACATGGACCGCGCGTGTTCAGTCCGAAACCACAATCACACGACTTTCATCCCAACTCCGCAAATCATCACCGCAATCTAACAGACATACATCCCTATTCATACTCACTCCACCATGAACTGCTGTTCCCGCCGCACCGTCACTCTCCGTCGGTCTCCACCAAGCACCATCGTCCTCCGCTCTCGATCCTCTGAACAACCATCTCTTGGGCTCTATGGGGTTTATAACTATCTTTTCCCAAGCTTCTCCCCTAACTGCAGAGGTAACCGTCCTCTCGCTACCAACTGATAAGGCTGGGTTCCGCTATCAGAATTTAACTAGGAACCCTAGGTCAATGGATCTTTTGTTACCTGCTGAGAAGTGTAAAGGGGAGAAATAATTCATCTGAGGCAATCCAACATTTCCGATGATTATGACTCCAAAGATTACAGACTCCGAATTCCAAATTAGTGGGTTTATTACAAAGCCAGAAACAACTGAATGTACAAACACCCTAGGACGAGGTTGTAAAAGTACATGGGAACTAATACAAAGCCATATCTACGAGTGAGCTTAATCCGATGGATCATGAAAAGAATTAAAAGTTCCAAAAACAGAACTCAGGCAAGGACGGCCTCAATGTCTAAATCAGACTTCATCTGCGGCTGAAAAGTGAAAAGCATTAGGCTATCCTTACTCTATCTCTAAAGTGACATCCCTACTTAGCATTCCCCAGGCAAGATCAATTAAAGGTGTCAGCTCGTGAAGACTTCCTAAGAAATACACTCACGTTGTATGGGTCAAGTAGCCAAAGCTACAGAGCTCGTTCTAAGAGGCTCCCTCTTTCCTCATCGATCTCCTTACCCATTCTCCTAACTCCCTTCTTCTCCTGACTCATCCCTCATGACACTGTCCCTAATACAAAATGCACAGATGTAAAACACGCCCACAGATCACCTCATCTCACTGGGCACTTCTCATAGGTAAATTTCCACCTTCTTCCTCACTCCATCCATGTTCGGCTCGATGACCTTGATTCCCAGGCCTCCTCAGTGAGAAAGAACACCGGCTCCCAATTACCGACATTCCGTTTACAAAGTATCACTTCTCCTCCATGCCTAACTCCTAAAACAAAAGGCGTTAGTTTTAACTATCAAAGGCAGCTTCTTCCACCTGCAACGGAAACGTGAGGACAGAACAACCTTGCATGCACATGAAATTCTCTGACTACCTCCAAATGCGAGAGCTTACCAGGGAAATTACATTTTCAGGCCTACACAAATCGGCCAACATAAGAATAAACGAATAGGCCTTCAATTACACAAAAGTGAACATTTCATTTAGGCCTTTACACATCAAACTATACACACAAGTTAACGGTGCTTTCCTCTACAATTGTTACACGTTAAGCACAATTAGTCATCTCCACGTGCAGACTCCAACATGATGCACGTTTAAATCAAAATGCATTACATTACACATGGGCTTTTCATTAGGCAATTGCAATATACTAAAGGTGACTCTTCCAAACATAAATGCCATTTCGTTTCTCTTGCATGGCACAAAACAATTTCTATCAATTCACTTGCACATTATTATTACAACACATTTTCTAATGACCAAGTGTTAATACAACACAGGAATATATGCGGGTGCGGACTATCCATGATTATGATGCACCCCTACAATTTTAGAGCACTATCGCGCTCCATCAACTAATTGAGGAAATGGGATTTTTTTGAGGTGTCTGCCACTTTTATTTAATAAAAAGGGAGATGTAGCATATTTATGTAATGTGCTCTAGGACCCTCATGGTTCTGGGCTGACTTTGGAGAGGGAACACTTGATATACGGGGAGGTGTTATGGTGTGGTTAATGTTGATTATGAGATAATGTGCAGTGTGTGAGTGTATGCTGAGTAATAAAGAAGTATTTGACTGCAGCTCCCATGTGCCGTTTTTTTTTTGCATGCTCCAGGGCTGGGGAAAACGCTACATATATCATCTCATCTTTATTGCTCTATACGCAAATACAGTCCATACAAATTTAAAACAGTCACCAGCTATTTACATTTTCATCAGCTAGTTCTATCAAATACCATTTAGTACACACCATATCTATAAACATATTTTCAAAAGTAAAATACTATTCCAAGCCCCTGTTTTCATTCACACATATCTACTGAATATGTCCTGGTAAGGGAGAAAAAAACACCAAGCAATATGAATTTCATCCAGTAATTATCTCTCCTTTCCAGACACTTTTTTAACAATCATCACCTTTCTACACAATGTTTTGGCTCATCATTTGTTGGCTTCCTCAGGATATATATGGATTATGGACTAATAGGCATGCAGAAACTCAGAATATAAAGGACAGCATGGATAATGGAGATACATGGACCTCAAGATGAGCGTCTGGCGAAAAGTGAGTGAGTTTCACTGGGATAATTTTCAGGCCCGATCAATGTTACTGGCCATGTAAGCAATTCAAGGCGTTCTTTTGCATAAAGTTCTCCTAAAATTATGCCCCTCATATTAAACAATCGATGCTTCACAAAAGGTTGCAATTTGCAAATGAGGACACATTTTTTTTGGGTGCCCAGTCCTATTTTTGATCCCAATCCGACCCTGGTGGTGGTGACCAGTCATGAGGGCGCTGCAGGGTTGTTGTGAATAAAGAACTTCAATCCCAGGAGACGGCTGCTTTCAATACTATACCACAACAAAGTCACCCTAGAGTGGCTGCGGTTTTATAAATTCATTAGACCTGTGGCCACATGCCTCTATGTAGCCATTAAATTCCTCTGTGATTTGAAATATTCTACTAATGTACTAAAGGGAGTACATTATTTCTTATACTATCCAATTTGAAGTGCTCATATAAAGGCCTTACACAGATCTCCCCAGCACAAATGAGCACTTGCTCACCGAGTTATCGTGCCCTCTATCAGTGCCCGCTGTCAGGCCTACTTTACCTGCTGTGTAATGGGCGAGTTAAGCGCCAGTGGAAAAGCAAAGTTGCTGTGGACTCTAAAGCAAGCAAGTTAAATGGTCCCCTCCTCTGCTGTTGGGTAGTAAAAGACAGCTATAATTGGAGCGCGCCGTACCCGTTAAAGCCCTAGGCCTCGGTGCCACTGCACCTGCTGCACTAATGATAGCGCCTGCCCTGGTCCTTGCAGGATCTCGGTAAACCGGCAGCGTTTGCTCAGCTTTTACTGTGAATGTCATGAAACGGAGAACAGTGGCACGCTTTATTCCCCAGTGCCTGCCCGCTATTCGCATTACAAGTTATACCATTCTTCAGCAGAAATTAAACACATATTTTCATGCCTGCCCTTTGTTTAAAACACTTACTGGCTTCGCTTCAACTCTAGTCAGTGAACGTTAATCTACATTCTGCGCACTCGCACAGCTCAGACTGTGAAACCTCGCAAAAAGGCAATGCAGTGATGTAAGTATTCTGTGCATCGCTGGCTTCTTTTCCCCTGAAATGCCTTCTTCTCCGGGCCTTATAAGGTTCAGGCTGTCTGGCGCTTAAGTCGAGCTGGGTGGCCTACCCAGCCAGTGGAATTACACGCGCGTGCCACCAAATTTATGGTGTTTATTTCTCTTTTTCAACAAGCTAAGCCGGAGTGGATTTCCATGCACCTTCGGCGGGGACGGTACCGTACATTTATGTCAGACAGAGATAGCTGCATTTTAAACGGGGGGTCTGATGCGCACAGGCTTCAATCACAGTCTCGGATCGAGGCGCGTCTGTAGCCAGATATATTTTTCCCCGGGAAGAAATGTCATTGCAGAACAGCAACAAAAAAAAAATCAGGCGGGCTCAGCCCTATAGGTGCACTAGGAGGTCGCCCCAGGTGCCAAGTTAATTGGTGATAAATTCGAGCATAAAACAAAAATAATAATAAAACGGTGGCGGTGTCGATCGCCTGGTTCTTTAGGCGCCCCGCTTGCTATCACCAGGTAATCTGTGACTGCACCTGAGATAGGTTTTCGCGAGTTTACTACACAAACGCATGACGTCGTCCTTTCTACTTTGCAGAAAGAAAGACGGCCATGCAGGCTCGTTCTGTAACATCACCAACCTTTCCCTGCTGCTAAAACCCCCAAGCCTTAGCACGCTGCAGCGCTGAGCGGTGAAGGCCTTGGGTTTATCAATATGGTCCAAGGCTAGACAAATAAACAAGCTGAAACGGCGAGCAGTGGCGCAATCCGCAAGCACAAGGCCACGCGACAGACGGCACTGTCCTTGGCGCCGGCGGCGCGCGGCTGGAATCTACCAGCGGGGGAATGACGTAGCAACCATAAACACCCCTTTTATCAGCAGCTGCAGATTTATAATTCGATCATGGAGGTGGGAGGTTTTATCAGAAGAAGCTTGTACAAGAGGAGGCTGCGGTACAGGCGGTAGCGCACAGCATTGTTAATATTTGAGAACACAAAATTGGTGCTCTCACTGCTATCCATCTAAAAAATACGCGAAATTAATTTCATCTTCCTCGTTCGAGTGCAATTCTCCAAATGTTCTCAAGTCGGGAAATAAGTCGAATGGGCTCTGTTACATGGACATCAACTACATAAATGCTAAGCATCGCAGAAGGGATTACACATAGGGCCAGATATACGACGCAATTTCCCCGGAAAAATGCATTTTTCTATGTACAAACCCTATTTTGCGAGTTGGTAAACTATTACAGACTCGCAAAATAGGGTTTGCGAGTCGCTAGTAGGAAGGGGCGTGCCAAGGGCTTCCCTTCCTAATAGCAAGTCACAGGGGGATGTTCGATTGTTTTGTGCCAGAATGCAGTCACAAAACAATTGCAGTTTACCACCTACTTTAAGTAGGTGGTAAGCCAGTTGCAAGCGGGAAGGGATCCCCTGGGACCCCTTCCCCTTTGTCAATGGTAGCGAAAACGTTTTTACAGAGCAGGCAGCGGTCCCACTGACCACTGTGTACTCTTAAAAAATGAAACAGAAACGTGTCATTTTTCTTTTTGATACGCATCCCATTTTCCTTTAAGGAAAACGGGCTGCATTTCAAAACAAAAAAGTTGCTTTATTTAAAAAGCAAACAGCAGGCCACCATCCCTGTGTTATTGCCCTGCCTCATGAATATTTATGAGGCGGGCCATTGGCGAGCCCATTGGGAATAGCAAAATGTGTCTGAGACACATTAGTACATTTCCTTTGGGACTCGCAAATTACGAGTCCCTAGCTTTTGCAAATTGCAAGTTGCAAAAGGAAATGGTCGTACATGTGGCGTCTAGTCTTTGACTCCAAAAGTGTTGACCTTTTGTCACTCAACCGAAGAGGATGTGGAGAGAAGATGTGGTCTCACGGCTAGACTGCCGACTTTGGAGCTGGGAAATCAAGGTTCGAGCCTCAGGGTCAACTCCACATCCTGTGATTCTGGGCAAATCACTTAATCTCCCCGTGCCTAACAAAAAATAAAAAGAATGTGTCCTTGTGTAACGTAAGGATAAGTTACTTACCTGTAATCCTAGTTCTCTTCCAGGGGTATCCTCATCAAAGTCATAAGCACTTGAATATTCCCGCCCATGCGCGGGGACCCCGGAAAATATAAAACAATCAATGCAGACTTTCATACACCACAGGCTGAGCAGTGCTGTAAAATTTTTCTTTGCACACATACAAAAACAAAGCAGGAAAAAACAAAGGACATTTGAACTGCTTTTAATGCACAGTAGAAATCATAACCCTGCAAAGAGAAAAGCAGGCATTGTCAGCTCATAGGCTGCATTGTAATTCCAATAGTATAGAAAGCTGAAAAGCTAACCCAGAGAAACACAAAGAAACTGGCACCGTGCCTTTAAGGCAGCCCTGACCCCTAGCTTCCCATCATGCCTCTGGGGTGACAGTTAGGTCAGTTGTTCTTTGCGGAGACCCGGAGGTCAGGTCACAAAGAGATTACACTTTTTTGATCATTTGCCCGGGGAGGCGGGAGGGTTGCTTATGACTTTGATGAGGATACCCCTGGAAGAGAACTAGGATTACACGTAAGTAACTTATCCTTCTCTTCCAGGGGATCCTCATCAATAGTCATAAGCACTTGAATCGAGTAGCAAGCCCATCCCTTCTTCCTGCGGTCAAATGAGAATCATAAAAAATGCAGAACACATCCAAAAATACCAATTCCAACAAACTTCGCATTGGAACAACTTTTTCAAGGAGGCTTGGCCTACTTGGGTATCTGCTCTGGAGTCAGAATCAAGACAATAGTGTCTCGTGAACATGTGTACCGATTTCCAAGTTGCTGCCTTCCAAATCTCGGCCATCGGTATACATTATGTAGAAAAGCTATTGTAGCTGCTTTTCCCCTATTGGAGTGAGCTTTGGGAGAAACCAATAGGGGTTTATTTGCCAATTGATATGCCAGCTTAATGCAGGACACTATCCATCTGGAAATGGAACGCTAGGAGGCTGGGAAACCTGTCCTGATGGCACCATAGTTTAGAAGCAATTGATCAGACTTTCTGATGGACTTTGTTTTATCTAAATAGAATTTGAGAACCCTTTTAAGGTCTAGGGAATGAAGAGACCTCTCTGCTGGCGTAGCAGGATTGGGAGAGAAATAGTTTGATTGACATGGAAGTCAGACACCACGTTTGGAAGAAAAGTGGGGTGAGTCCTTAAAACCACTCTGTTGTGGTGGAAAACCGTGTACGGCTCTTTGGCACAGAGTGCTTGGATTTCGCTTACTCTACGTGCTGACGTAATAGCCACTAAAAAAGCGACTTTCCATGTAAGGTGCTGCAGTGTGGCCTTATGAATGGGTTCAAAAGGAGGTCCCATCAGATTTGACAGAACCAGATTCAACTCCCAAGGAGGGGAAGGAGGTCGGACAGGGGGGAAACTTTCTTCAAACCCTGAAGGAAATCCTTGACCACCTGGAGCTGAAAAAAAAAGGAGGTTGGTCAGGTGACTTTCTGTAGGCTGTAATGGCCGCCAAGTGAACTTTTATGGAGGTATACTTTAAACCTGATTTGGCCAAATGTAGAAGATAAGGCTGATTACCTCCTCTTGCCCACTAGTAGGGTGAAAACCATTACGCATACACCACAAGTAAAATCTCTTCCATTTAAAAGAGTAAGAGTTTCTTGTGGACGGTCTTTTTGACTCCCTCAAAATGTTCATACAGTCCTGAGGGAGATTCAGGTGGCCGTATTGCAGGACCTCAGGAGCCATACTGCCAAGTTCAGTGAGGGAAGGTTGGGATGAAGGATCTTCCCGTTCATTTGGTCAGAAGGTCCGGTCTGCACGGAAGCTTCCTGTGTGGACACATTGAAAGCTGCAACAGGTCCGGATACCACCATTGACGTGGCCAGTCCGGTGCTATTAGGATCATTTTCATCCTGGAGCGATTGAGCTTGGTTACCACCTACGGAATGAGAGGAAGGGGCGGAAAAGTGTACGCAAATGTTCCGGACCAGTCGATCAAAAGGGCATTCCCTCTCGATCCTGGTCGGTAAAATCTTGACGCGAAGGCGTGGCATTTTTTGTTTAGTTCGTCTGCAAAGAGGTCGATGGATGGATGACCCCATTGATGAAAAATGTCCGCCACCACTTCATCGTTTAGCACCCAGTCTTGCTGCTCTTCGAAGAGTCGACTTAGAGCGTCCGCCTGCAAGTTCTGTTCTCCTGGCAGATGGACTGCTGTGATTGAGAGATGTCTGGCCAGAAGCCAGTGCCAAATCGCCTGAGATTCCAGGGACAGTGGGCGAGAGTGAGTTCCACCCTGTTTGTTTAGGTAATACATGGTGGTCGTGTTGTCCGTTTGTATTAATATCGACTTGGACTGAATCGATGGATGGAACACTTTGAGAGCTAGATGAACTGCCCGCAGTTCCAGCATGTTTATATGATAGGTGTGTTCTTTGCTCGACCACTTGCCCTGAGTTTGTAGACAACCCATGTGTGCCCCCCATCCTTGAAGTGAGGCATCCGTGATCAAGGATTGTGTTGGAAGAGGTTGATGGAAAGGGACTCCCACTAGGAGATTTTTCGGACGAGTCCACCAGAGAATGGACGTTCTCGCTGATTGGGAAAGAAGAATCCGATCTTCCCAACGTCCTGAGGATTGGTCCCATTTGTCCTCCAAATCCTGCTATAGAGGTCTCATTCTCAAACTGGAGTTGGAGACGAGAAAAATGCAAGATGCCATCGACCCTAGAAGTGATGCCACTTGTCGAACTGATGGTTGATGCACTTGAAGGAGGAGATTGCATTTCTGTTTGATTGATAACAGTCTCTCCTCCGAAGGAAACACTTTTCCTGCGCTGGAGTCCAGGGTAGCCCCTAGATAATGAATTCTTTGAGTGGTCTGATGGACCGATTTCTCCATATTTACATGAAGGCCCAAGCGACGTATTAAGTTCAGGCAGATCCGGTAGTGGTTCTTCACCATTTGGGGAAACGAACCTTTTAGCAGCCAGTCGTCCAGATATGGATATACGAACAGGCCTTGGCGATGTAAAGCTGCGGCTACCACTGCCATGCATTTCGTGAATACTCACGGTGCAGATTTCAGGCCGAACGGCAGGACTCTGTACTGATAATGTTTGGAGCCCACCATGAAGCGCAGGAACTTCCGGTGTCGTGGTGCAATCAGGACGTGGAAGTACGCATCTTGGAGGTCTATCGAACACATCCAATCCCCTTTCTGAAGATGTGGGTATATTTGATGAAGCGCCAACATACAAAATTTTTCGTTCTGGATGACCTTGTTCAGTGAACGAAGATCCAGAATAGGCCTGAAACTTTGCTTTTGATCCTTCTTTGGAACTAGGAAGTATCTGGAGTATACCCCTTTTCCTCATTGTGATGGAGGAACCTCTTCTATGGCCAATTTCTGTAGAAGGATAGAAACCTCCCGACGCAACAATTTTAGTTGGTGAAGATTTGTCTTTACTGGAGGAATGTTCTTTAGGGGTGCACGGAAACATAGTGCATACACAATCTTTAGTATATATAGCACCCACTGATCTTTAGTTATGTTGAGCCACTCTTCTACATGTCCGGAGATACTTCCTCCCACTGCAGTGGGCAACGGCGTCAGAGGAAGCGGAAACACATTGTTTGCCGGTATTTTTTGGCTGTTGTAGAGGATTGTTGTGCTCCTCTACCTCTGGAGGGTCTACATCCTTGATAATGAGATTTGGATTGGTGGTACTGCCTCTGGGACCATTGAGAGGTTTAAACCCTCTGATGGTAAGCTTTGCGATTGTAAGGCCTGTACCGACGCTTGAACTCTTTCTTCTTCTCCAAGCCTACGGCTTTAAGCGTGTTTAGCTCAGTCTTCATCCTGGCCATCTCCTCGTCGGTGTGGGAGCCGAAAAGAGAATTACCAGAGAAAGGCAGATTCATGATGCGTTGCTGGGCTTCCGGTTTTAAAGCCGTAAGACGTAACCAGGAAGATCTCCTTGCCCATATCCCATGCGAATATGAATGCGCAGCTAGAGAAGCCCCATCAGCCGCTGCGCTGATCATTTGATTGGCCACTAGTGCCCCTTCTTGGAGAATCTCCGCAAAGTCCTGACGATCCTCTTTTGGTAGTTTCTCTTTAAAATGTTCTAGTGAGTCCCACAATGATCTGTCATAGCGGCCCAACAGGGCTGCAGCACTAGACACTTTTAAAGAAGCCATTGCAGAACTGCATGCTTTTCTACCCCAAGAATCCTGGGCTCTACTCTCCTTGTCCGGAGGAACTGACGATGAAGAGGAGACTGCATGTGTTTTCTTCGCTGCTGCGATAATCACCGAATCCGGTGGAGGGTCTGACCTTAGGAATAAGGGATCCTGTTCTGCTGGTTTGTATTTTTTAAGAATTCTCGCAGGAGCTGTCTTTATAGATGCTGGGGTAAGAAAAATGTCCATGACTGGTTGAAGGAGAACAGGCACCAGTGGTAGTAAAGGTCTAGACGCAGACCTTTGGTGTAGAGTTTCAAATATAACTGATGTGGGTGCCTGAGGCGCGGACATCTCTATATTAAGTTTCTGCGCTCCTCTTGAGAGGACATCATGGAAAGTATTGATGTCATCGATAGGTGACACTCTGGAGGGAGGACTGTCCGTGAGAGTAGGAGAATAATCCCTCTTGGAGGAGTGGGTCGAGGTGGATGTCCAAGAAGGAGATCTTCGTCTTTTATGATGACCATGAGAAGATCTACATGGAGGTGACTTGCTACAGCGATCTCTGGGTGGTGTGGTTGGTGATCGGTCAACAGCTTGCACCAACCGTGCCAGAGGAGATCTATGTAGAGGACTTGAATAGTCCATAGGACACTGCACCTGTGCTGAAGGTTCTTTCTGCCAATGATGGATTGGAAGAAGCCATCTGGGAGAAAGGTGAACAGAAGGAGATTTATGTCCTTGCGCCGGTGAAGCTGTGATCTGCAGGGATTTCTGTACCTGTCGCTCTGGAGACAGAGAAAATGAGCTCCTTGATGTCGAGATCACTTGTGGAGAACCTGCAGCTGAAACTGAAGGCTCTGAGAAGTCTTTAGAAGTGGAACGGTGTCTTGAGGAATGATGCGACGTCGATGATAAATGCCTCGACGTCGAGCAGCTATGCGCCATTAGGACCGTCAAGTCCTTTGAAGGGGATCTTGGTTTCGATGCCGACCATGCAGATTCTTTCTGTCTCGACGTCAACCGGTGCTCCGTCGACGGAGATTTACGTTTTGAGGCCGGAAGATGACGATCCCTCGAAGTACCACGATTCGGCGTCGAACGAGGAGAAAGTGACGGAGAAATCCTTCTCGACGTCGAACCCTTCGACCTCACGGATCTCGTTCTCGACGTTGAGCGTCTCGTGGACCACAACGGAGAAGTTTGCCTCGACGCCGGAGGTCTTCTCGACGCCGTAGGGGATCTTTGCCTTGACGTTGAGCGTCGTCTCGAATACTTCAACGGAGGTTCCGACGACGAATCCTTCTTTGACGTCGTCACAGATCTAGGCCTCGACGTTGACCGCCGCCTGGTTGACGTCAACGGAGGTGATCGTCTCGATGTCGAACGCCGTGCTGACAGCGACGACGGAGAATGATGTCTCGACGCCGAACGCCGTACCGACGGAGAGAGATGCCTCGACATTGGGCGATCCCGCACCAACGGAGATCGACTCCTCAACGCCGATTGTCGCTGGGTTGACGACGGCGGAGGATTAGACAATAATGTACCTCTATGTTTGGTCTTCTTTGACGACGACCGATGTTCTCTCGACGGCGAGCCCACCGTCGATGGTCTTTTTGTCGACGTTTCCCTCCCCGGTGGAGGCATTTTCGACGCCGAGACCAACGCCGATGGAGAGCAGATCGGAATCTTGCTTCTGGAGGAAGATCTGGCTCTCTCCTTCCTCTGCCTCACCAGAGACCTGCCGCTAGAGGAAGATTTTCCTTTCTCAGCCAGTCCATAGAGGCGAATACTCTCTCTTTCCTTCAGAGTACGTTTGGATAAAGACTGACAGTGCTGGCAAGTCTTAGGAACATGAGAATCAGGAAGGCAAATAATACAGACAGGATGTGAGTCTGATTTAGCCTTCTTTTTGCCACAGGAAGGGCAAGGATCAAACAGAGAGGGCATTTCTGAGTGAGAAAAAATGCTGAACTCTCTGAAAAATAGCAAAAAAGTACTCCAACAGGTAAAAAATGTCGAAGTAAAAAGGTTTTGATGAAAAAACAGGAGATCATTTCTGAAAAAAAGTCAAAAATGTGAGAGCTGATTAACCAGGGTCATGACTGAAGGAGCCGGAAGGAACAACTGACCTGTCACCCCTGAGGCATGATGGGAAGCTAGGGGTCATGGCTGCCTTAAAGGCACGGTGCCAGTTTCTTTGTGTTTCTCTGGGTTAGCTTTTCAGCTTTCTATACTATTGGAATTACAATGCAGCCTATGAGCTGACAATGCCTGCTTTTCTCCTTGCAGGGTTATGATTTCTACTGTGCATTAAAAGCAGTTCAAAGGTCCTTTGCTTTTTCCTGCTTTGTTTTTGTATGTGTGCAAAGAAAGTTTTTACAGCATTGCTCAGCCTGTGGTGTATGAAAGGCTGCATTGATTGTTTTATATTAAAAAAAAAAAAGAAGAATTTTTTATGTATATATATATAGAGCTACATATATGTTTTCACATACATTTTTATATGTTTTCCGGGGTCCCCGCGCATGGGCGGGTAATATTCAAGTGCTTATGACTATTGACCTGGTGCTCATGTAAAGCGCTCCAATACCTTCGGGTCGAGTTCGTGCTATATAAATCTGCAACAAAAAAAACCCTGCTTCTTATTTGCTAATGATGTGATATTAGAAGGGCATGGAGTGGAAAGAGCCTTATTAACTTTATGTTCATGCCTTCATGGGGTAGCAACGGAAGTGCCAGAGGCAGCAAAGGGCAGGCCAGGGGTAACAGATGCTCCCTGTGACTGCCCTTCTTGACGTCCATGCCCTAAAGCGAACCCAGGGAGACTGGGCGTTGTCACATTGCCCCTACAAGTAGCTAATGTCGTCCCTACTTTTTGTGTATGTATGTGTGAGTTTGTGTCAGCCTGTGTGTCTAGAGCAGGGTTCTCCAAAGTTGGTCCTGGAGAGCCAGATCCATGCCAGATTTTTAAGATAACTACATTTATCTAAATGGGGATATGCTTAAAATCTGGCATGGATCCGACCCTCCAGGACCCACTTTGGAGCACCCTGGTCTAGAGCAATAAATCTGGGCCTGGTAAAAGAGTACCATAGATACGTGCAACAGGCTCTTCCAGAGCTATCCAAATCTCACAATGTTGCATTTCTTTTCTGTTGGGACGGAAAAATCCCTCATATGGTGATGGATATGCACCCCTTGCCTGAGTGCCCTAACTGTGCTCATGTTTGGTTCCCTAATGCAGATTTTTTTTTATCATGGCTAAACACGGATCATGTGTGTGTGCCATGACAAAGGCCTAGCTCACGGATTGAGGTCTTTTTGGACTGGAAGGGGTGCCCAAAGCCCTACCCTCATAGTGGGGAAAGTCTACTACCTTTACTAAGTGTTAAGCAACACACATGTGATCCAGCGCGAAACCAATACCTGATCAGGGATCAATACTCAATAATATCACAGAACAATGGCCCATACACATTCACCCATATCCCTGATGCGCTGGGCTCAATTTATATATGTTCAATTCTTTTCCTTCTAAAATCCATGCTTGACATTTTAAAATACTTATCTAACTTATACATCAACTTTCCTTCTACTTGGTTGATGAACCAATTAGTTGAATAGTTGATGGTAATGATACTACTATCTAACTAATTATTCAATCAACTAAATATTCCCAGACTCTCGGTGAAGTTTATAAAGCTTTATCTCAAATTAAATGATAAAAATGCTCAATGCATACGGTCACAACTGCAAACAATAAACTCACAAAGGGGGAGAAAAACATCAGCAATTTCAGCTAGAGACAAACTCATCAATCAAACAATGACATGTGCATGAAGGAGTGGATAGATGAAGAGACAAAAGTTTCAGAGACAAAATACATTCGCAGGTAATTTTGCAAGAACGAGTCAGAATAATACTAACCCAAAGGATCTGTAGAAAACCACCCCTCTGGCCAAAGTGATGGTGGGGGTCCCCCGAAATTGAGTCAGGGAACAAAGATTACAGGGACAGGAACGGGACAGGACAGGAACAGCTAGGCCTCTCTGCAAACCGACGGACAGCGACGCATCTCCCCTCTCTCTCTCTGTAGCCAGCCTAACCTAACCACACCCCTAAAGGCACTCCAGTTATACCCTAAAACCTACATGTCCGTCCTACATCAGTTGAAACATTTTACGAAACTAGGCAGATGATTGGAGAATTTTAGAGGTGGTCCGTCACACCACTGTGACTTTACTCAAAATTTGGGCTTGTTCATTGTTCTACACCCATTCCCATGATTTCATAATAGTTCCATTCACACGATTTAATTCATGTTACCATTTTACATAATTTTAAGCAATGTCCGCGGAAGGAGTCTTTCTGTCCCACGGTTAGTGACATCCTTTGGCAGACGATCATCACATTGGCCTTCAACCCTTGCACTTCTGCTGTGCTCAGCGCTTCAGTGTGCCTTTGATGGATCAATTTCACTTGTTTATCCTGCCCCTCCTTTATCCGGCTAAGTTAAGGGAAAATGGCGTCTCATCCAGCTCACTATAGCAAATGGAAAATGCACATTCATTAATTATATGATAATGTTGTTTTCACTGTTTACCACCCACCTTTGCACTATTTCCCTGTTAGCGTTTTTCCTAGCATAGCTTTATGCAAAAGCAGTATTATTTATAATTTCAAAGCAAGCTGCAACATGCAAACTACGAAATGCACATGCAGCCTAGTCATGCATTATTTCTCGTTTCTTTCAAAAGCACAAAGTAAATATGGTTTTTAGTTCTTTCATATATTATCTCACGTTAGTGTACTCATGCGCAAAGCTATTTCCCTCGTGTTTATGTAAGGTGCACGTTAATTTTCTATTACTACTTACTGTTAGTACGTATTATGGGGGTATTCATTCGAGCAGGTTTCTTTTTGCGAAATCCTGCTCCATCAATCCCCCTTTGATGGCTTCTTGGAGCCATCATAAAATACCTACCATACCAAGTGCCATCTTCATTATTCTAAAACTCAGTATTCTTCTCTCTTTTTATGGCACTCTCATCTAAATCTTTCATCATATCATAGTATTCTCCTTTCATGTCTTCTAGTTCTATCTCATCTCTTTTCCTCGTTCTTGCTCTCCGTTGATTCCCTGTTTCTGTCGCTTCTCTTCTTCCACTCTTCCACTTACAACATTTATATGTTGTTATTATCACTAAGGCTATTATAGCTACTGAAATAATTGGCATTATTATTTTTCCTAATAAACTACTTCCAAAGGTAGAAAACCATTTACCTACAGAGGAGAAATTTTAACCAAGTTTTTCCCAAACACCGTCAACCTCCAGTTGGGTCAAATCTTCATGTAATTTCGTAATATTCTTTATATATCCCTCAATTCCTTTACTTTTGTCAGGGATATAGGTACAGCAGTGTTGAATTTTCAACATGCCACAGACTCCACCCTCTTTTGCCAATAAGATATCAAGGGCAAGTAGATTTTGCAAACCATTGATCTGATTGCAACCATTTCTGTGTCAATCATTAAGAAACCAACAGCAGTATCTGTTGATAAACGATCAACCACTGTGGATAACTACCGAATTGTATGCAAATTTAGAACGACTCCAACTGAGGGTATCAGTGCACCAAAAATATCACCTACTAGTTCTGAGAAACTTGCTCTCTTGTTACGTGTTAGTCCTTGTTTTATTTCACTTAGTCTGTTGCTGTTTCAGTTCATGTGATAGACTTTTGGAAAAACAATAGCAAAATAACAACTACCATACCAATGTGCAGGCAACCTATAGTAGGCTTTCTTACCGCACACATATTAGACTCCTGGAAAGACAGGATCAGTTCCACCCTTCAGTCCCCAACCTCCAGTAATTTCGAAGGTATGCTCACACTCACTAGTACCAATGAAATAATTGTTATAGTTAGTTTTCATTCTAAGCAAACATATTTCTCCCTTTTGAGGCCAATCCAGGGACATTGCAGCGTATGTCTCGCCTTTCTCATAATTTCCTTCCCTGAAAGCCCATGGTGGTATCTGTGACTTCTGTTCAGCAACTTTTCTTTGAAAACTTTCCCTTCTACTTTCTACCATTTCTATAAATACTTTTCTTCAACCTGTAAACTACATGTTAAATTGTTTTTATAGGCATATTCTATATCTAAAGTTTTGGTAATATGGAAGAACTCTCCCATATAACGTGCATTTTTACTACTCAAAACCTTATTTAGTTCCTTAATAACAGGTATCTTTGAAAACACTAAATCTATATTGGAATAATGATATTCGAGTTTCACCGTCACGTAAAACAAACTTATTAAGACACTGCAAGACACACCATATGTTAAAGGAAGGTGATGATACGTCACCCCCTCTGAGACAGACGAAGGTAATTGCATGCACACATAACAATCACAAACATTCATCGTATCAATGTATTCGTACAACAATTTAGTAAACACATTTAACGAGAAATCACTAATTGATTTATCATGATGGAGAATGCTTACATCCATTTGTTCTATGTTAGGATTAGGTATTCCTTTAGTAACATCATTCACTCTTTCACTTGTTACATCATTAGTATTATTTCTATTATTAGTTACCATTAGAATAGGTACAAGGACAGTTAGTAATATCCACACGAATGTTAATAACAAAACACTACATAAGCAAGCTTTAATACATCTACGTTTTAGACTAGATTTTGGTGGATGTTCAGTCACCTTTTCTTCAGCCATTTTGTATCCTACCAAAAAAAAAAAAAAATCTATCTAAATCTATAAACACTAAACTTTTCTAAAAAATTTAAAATTCTAGGAAAAATAGTGTAATCCCACACTTCAGACTTTCTTCTTTAATCCCTTTCTTTTATTTTTTCTTTTCTTTTGGTCTTCAGAATTCTTTACTTCTTCTTACAACTGACAATGTTGCACCTTAGTTTTTGTCACAGTTTTTTTAAGGTGGTCTCAATTTGCTTTCATCAATATGTTCAGTGTCAGAATTGTCTTTTTCTACACTTGGATCTGAGCTTTCAATTTCTTCCAAGATCACGTAAGTCCATTCTGGTGTTTTGTATTTCCTGCTTGGAATTCTTACTCTCCTTGTTTTTCGTACTAATTCTTCTCCTGACTCTTCTTGTTCTGTCTGACTTGAGACCTCATTACTTTGCTCTGGTCTTTTCTTTGACTTTCTCCTCACAAGAGTGTATTTCAGTCTTTTCACTCCACTTGGCCAATTGTCACCTTTTTTTGGTTTCTTGGTTTGAACTACCCTTTCACCTTCTCCATCTGGTTCACTGGTTCTTTTGTTTGGCCTTTCTTCTATCTGTTCTTCTTCTTCTGGATTCTCAGTAACTTCTGTTTCTGCTGATTCAACAGCAATTTTACTTTCTCCTGGTTTAACCGTGAACCCACTTTCTTCTGGTTCAACAACAGTCTCACCTTCCTCTGGTTCAACAGCAGTCTCACGAGACCCAGTAGCTGGTGCCCACTTTACTTGACTTGGGCTTGGCTGTTCGTCATTAGTTTGTTTTCCAGAATCTGTTACTCTAGATTCTTCAGCTTCACACACTTCAACCTCTGGTCTTTGACTTTGGCTTACCAGTTGCTGCTCTTCTTGTCTTTCAAGTGGACTTGGGACTCGTCTGGTATGGCTTGCATGAATCCAGTTTGGCAAACCACCACACTTCACTGCTGTCGTCGTCACCAGAATAACTTGGTAAGGACCACTCCACCTGGGTTCTAAACACGATTTCCTCATGTGTTTCTTGACAAGAACCCACTCACCAGGACTCAGATCATGAGCTTGATTCGGCTGTGTTGTGGTGGCGTTTTCTCCAACCTGGTGAGACACAGAACGCACCAGATCAGCCAATCCTCTACAATAATCAAGCACTAGATCATCAGATATACTCATCAGTTTGTTCACTGGTATGTATGCTTGTCTCATTGCTCTTCCCATCAGAATTTCGGGGGACTCAATCCCGTCTTTTTGTAAGGAATGCTTCTAAGACTCATCAATACAAGGGGTAAAGCGTCAGGTCATTTCAGTGTTGTGGATGCACACACTTTTCCTAGTCTATATTTTATAGTGCCATTGATCTGCTCGACCACTCCGGATGCTTCAGGTCGATAGGCACAATGCAGCTTCTGCTCAATTTGTAATGCTGCACAAATCATCCGAATTATCTCATTATTGAAATGCGTTCCTCTATCTGTCTCTGAAGTGACTGGAAATCCAAACCTAGGAATCAGTTCTCTTAAAAGCAATTTGGCTACAGTTAGGCTGTCATTTCTCCTCGTGGGATAGGCCTCCACCGAACAAGAGAACAATCAGACGACAACCAACACATACTTCAGCCCATTACATGGGGGAAGTTCAACAAAATCCAATTGGAGACGGGTAAATGGTCCTCCTGCTCATCCAATTTGTCCCCAACTAACAACTGTCTTTATGTCTGGATTTTGCTTCTGACAAGTGATACACCTCTGGCAAAGGCTCTCTGCAATGACCCTGAACTTTGAGTTATACCATGTCTACTTGAAGAGTCTGATCATTGCATCTCTACCAACATGTGTAATTCCATGGTATATCCTGGCCATATGGGAAAGTAAAGAATCTAGCATGACTGGTCGTTCGTCAAAATAGACCCACACTTTGTCTTCTGCTCGCTTTCTACAACCTGTATTTCTCCAAATTTCCTTTTCCTCATCACTTGCCTCTTCCTGCATCTGCCTCACTTCATCCCAAGTTTCAAATGTGGTTGTAAACATAAGTTGGCATTCAGTATTTTCCCTCTCAATTGCTCTGTTTAAGGCCATTAAATTTCGTGTACAGAAACGCGCTATTTGGTCGGCGTATCTGTTGCCCTTTGTCACATAATCATCTCCTGATTTATGTGCGGCACATTTGACCACTGCAATTCTTTTGGGCAATTGTAAAGCATCCAATAATTCTTTTACAGTTTTGCTGTTACGGATAGGGGAACCTGAAGAAGTCAGAAATCCCCTTTGCATCCATAGCTGTCCAAAATCATGGACAACCCCAAACCCATATTGGCTATCAGTGAATATGGTCACCCTCAGGCTTTTGGCAATTTTGCATGCTCTAATTAGAGCTATCAATTCAGCAATTTGGGCAGAGTTTACCCCTTTTAGACAGGATGCTTCTAGAACTCCGGCTATGGTGCAAACAGCATAGGCAGTGCATAATTCACCTTTCTCATTTCTTAGGCATGACCCATCCACAAATATCTCACAGTCTGGTTCTTCCAAAGGACCATCCTCTATATCAGGCCTGGGTTTAGTGCACAGTTCTGTCACATCCAAACAATCATGATCAGCTTCCTCTCTCACTTCCTCACAACGAGAATTCGGCAGTAGAGTTGCCGGGTTTACAGTTGTGCACCTCACCACAGTCACATTTTCAGCTCCCAGAATCCCTCTCTCATACTTAGTCAGCCGACTAGAGGTCATATACTGGGTCCGGGTTCGAGTTAAAAGAATCTCAACAGAATGTGGCACATACACCTTGACTGGATATCCCATCACAATCGCTTCACTTTGTTCCAGACTCACACAAGTGGCGGCTACTGCTTTTAAACAGCCTGGTAACGCTGCAGCCACTGAATCCAAAGTAGCAGAAAAATATGCTACTGGACGTCGTGCCATTCCATGTTTCTGAGTTAGGACTGAAAGTGCACACCCATCTCTTTCACAGCAGTACAATGCAAACTCTTTTGTATAATCAGGCATTCCCAAAGACTGTTTCTCAATTTTGCAAAGGCCTCCATATCTTCATCATCCAGCACAATCAGATCTTTCACATCTTTTCGTGTTAACCTCTGTAGAGGTTTTGCAATCAGTGAGAAACCACTGATCCACTGCCTACAGTATTCAACCATTCCCAAAAACATTCGTACTTCCTTTTGAGTTTTAGGTGGACTCATCTGTTTGATCGCATTGATTCTCTCTGGTGTCACCTTTCTGACTCCCTTTTCTATTTTGTGTCCTAGGTACTGGACTTCTTGTTTACAAAATTGTAATTTTGCTGGGGACACTTTGTGTCCTCCTTCTGCCAAATGGTTCAGTAAGGCAACTGTATCTGTTACGCATGCCTCTCGTGTCTTTGATGCCACTAAAAGGTCATCAATGTACTGAACCAAAACTGAATTTCCTGGCATGACTAAAGTCTCCAGACATTTTTTCAAGATCTGGTTAAAGATTGAGGGACTCTCGGTGTACCCTTGAGGAACTCGGCACCATGCCAAAACACGGTCTCCGAACCGGAATGCAAACAAATACTGGCTTTCCGGATGTAAAGGAATCGAAAAAATGCTTGGCACAAATCAATCGCTGTGTACCATTCAGCATCACAGGGAATTTGATAAAGTATCACTGCTGGATTTGGCACTATTGGACAACAGGGTACTACAATTTTATTTATTTTTCGTAAATCCTGCACTATTCTGTATTTCCCACTGGGCTTTTTGATACCTATAATAGGTGAATTACAAGGACTGCTCAGTATTTCTTTTAAAATTCCCTGTTCAATCATTTGGTCGATCACATGAGTGACTCCTGCAATTACTTCGGACTCATTTTGTATTGAGGTGTGTTTGGATATACAGCACCCTCTTTCACTGTTACCTGAATCAGATCTACATTTGTCATTAAGCCAATTTCTTTTCCTGAAAAATCCCACACATCCGATCTCACTGCACTTTTTAACTCTTCCGGCAAATTTTCTTCTGTGAGAGGTGAAAACAACTCATCCACTTCTGTCCCTTGCTTCACTAGCATCATTTTAAATTCGACATCCTCATCAGGTGTCTGAAATGCAATACCATCCGGCGTACAATAGATGGTGCAGTTCATTTTGCATAATAAATCTCTACCTAAGAGATTTACTGGACTCGAGTCACATACCACAAACCGATGCATGTCTCTGAAGTTTCCAATATGAACTTCTATTGGATTTGTGACTGGGGTTCTAATATGTTTATTTGAGACTCCTACAAATTGGATAGTTTCTCCCGAGAGGGGTAGGTTTGGAATTTCTGCTGCTCTCACAGTAGAACGGGTAGCACCAGTGTCCACTAAGAATGTAATGTCATTCCCTTCTACTTTTCCGTCAACAAATAGACCTGACTGATCTACCGCCAAGGATGTGCCAAGTACGCACTCTTCCTCCCCCCTCAGACACCATCATTGAGATGAGTCTGAATCATTCTCATTGCACTGCAACCAATATTGCGGAATCATTTGCACAGTTTGATTCTTACCACTTTGGTCACCTCCGTGAAATCCAGTATTTGCACCGTACCTCTGCACTTGAGCATTCACATTGTTTGGCATGGGAGCTTGTGGAACCTGTAACTGTGGAGTAACTATCTGCTGCTGCTGCTGATTTACAGCCACCTCATTCTGCATCTGTGGAATTAAATTTTGATTTGCCCCATTATTCTTTTTAGCAGATCTACACTCATTCTTCCAGTGTCCATGCTTTCCGCACACACAACAAGGAAATTTCTTTATAGCTTCCTCTCTACTCATTTTACCTCTTCCTCTACCCCCACTGGGTACTTGACCAGTTTGATTTTGACCATTCATCTGGTAACCAGCTTGAGTACTATTATTTACCTCTTGTTGCTCTGCCACTTTCACTTGTGCCCACATCATTTTCTCTTTTAATTTTTTATGTCTTGATTCAATGTCATCACTACAATACTTTGCATACCTCAGAATGTCATCTATTGTTTTGCTCTGCCAGCAAATCAAATGTTGCTGAATCATATTACTAATTTCCGGTTTCAATCCGAACACGAAACGATATACAAAATGTCCCATATCCTTTTCTCCAATATTCTCAAACCCACTATACTGTTTAAATACCTGCAATAACCTTTCATAGTATGCATGGACTGGCTCTTTTGGTTCTTGGGTCGTCCTATCAATTTTAACCCAATCTGTTTCTTTCAGAGATATTTTCCCTTTCAAGAAGGTGATTACCTGAATATACTTTTTCATCACCTCTTCAGATGGTGCACCCTTTTTAGGATCTCTAGGATATTCTTCTTTTGGCCAATCAACGGTGATCTTACATTCTGTCCACAAATCTGCTGGAACGACAATCTCAAACAACCCATCTAAATCCTTCAACAAAACCTTCGAAACTTTCACAAACCTCTCTACTTGTTTATACCATTCAACCGGTTTCTCTCTTAACCTGGGAAAATCATTCGTGAAAGACAATATATCCTGCCTTGACCATGGAACCTGAACATATCCACCACCTGGATCTTCTCTCATCGGACACGCACTTTCAACTTGTTCTGTTTCTCTTAACGGAAAGATAGACACTCCTTTACTAGCTGCTTTTTCCTTCTTTCTCGTCCATCTACTTTTCCATCGTTCTACATCTCCCCACTTCTTTGGAATATTCATCAATTCTTTTATCTGCAATCTTTTTCCTGACGCATTCAAACTCTCTAAATCCTTATCAGTGAAGGCCAACCTGTAAGATTTTTGCGACACCTTCGATTTTTCTCTATCTATTCCATACTCACTAGCAGCTTCGGATATTTTCTCGTGAAGATTCTTTGCTCTCCATGTAATGCTTTTTCACACAAACAACAGTTCATCATATCTGTAAGTCCCTAATCTATCTGGACTTATTGTGCCAATAATCATCTCTTCCAAATACACTTTCATTTGACTCACATTTATACTCTGTGGTTGCAGTTTTGGTTTTGTCATTTCCTTTATCCAATTATTCAATTCCTCTGGTGAAGGACCAATCTGAACTCCCTGTTATTGGAGTAACTTCCGGTCGTATTCTCCTTGGGTCTATTTGTAAACCTCTTTTAGGGGTTTCCGTTATCAACTCACAAACCGGAAGATTCAACAATGTAGTATTCGATCAGCCTGTCCATTCTCATTCGTTACCGTCACCATTTCGCCCCTGACACTACTTCTCAGAACTGCCAACGTATGTACTTTTGTCAGATTTTGCCTTTCTCCATACAATGGGACCACGGGACCAATCGTCACGGGTACCGTCAATGCTTCCGCATTCAGACTTAACTGATTAATTTTCTGAACCTGCTCCAGTCTTGCCTTATTCAACAAATTCACTTCATTTTCTCGTACTACCCTAGCTATTTTAGTGACCTGTGGAGTTAATGGGGTTCCCATTTGTGGGGCACTTGGAGTCACCTCTCCTGAGTTTTCCTCATACGGCGGAGGTCTTTTGGTCATAATATCCTCTAACAACTCATCATCAGATTCGTTCGGCCGTCCCTTAAACTTGAAGTCTCTATATTTTTCTTTTTCTCTTTACACTTGCCTCCTGTCTGATCATCAGCAACTAGAACAGGGTACAAGCCCTCTGTTACCACAGCTCTCCTCCATCTTTTCAACTTTTCTTCTCTACTCACAAAAGGATATCCAAACATCAAATTTCTGTATCTTCTGTTACCTCTATATTTCTCTCTCTCGAATGCCTCAACTTCCCATTCCTCCAAGGCTTCGTACTGAGTTAATCTGGGATTCGGCTCTAGTGAATTCATTCGATTTCTCAAATTTTGCAAAATCCTGACATTAAACGAACCATGTTGTGGGAAAGCAAGAACACCATCATCCTTCGTATATTCCACCCAGTTTTCTAACCACATACACGTATGGTATCCTCGCTCCAACATCATATAGGAAGCAGGCGTTCTTGGAGGTGGAATAGGAATTCCCTCTCTAGTCACAATCGGTTTATCTTTTATAAAGAAATTCTTTATTTTTTTAAGCAACTTCATTTTTCTGACTCTTTACGCTAATATATCTCAACAAAATAAACACGGATACCTTTCCGAAATTCTACTTATTCTATTTGTCAGCTCTCGTCCTATACCAGCGCGACACACACCAACCATCCAATCAGAGCACTGCTTCGTAAGCAAAGTCTCAACCAATACTAGCGCGGCTCACACCAACCAACCAATCACAGCTTAATACACGCCTGCTACCTGACCAATGCCAGCGCGGCTATTTCTGACGTCAGTATTACTCCTTCTACTGACCCTCCTTTTACAAAATAATACGGCAATATATTTCTAAGTATGTTTAATCAAAAGTTCGATTAGTAACAACAACAAAAACAATGCTACCTTGTCTGTTCCACTAATAAAGAGACAGTTTTCACTTTTCCAAGAGGTTTTCTTCACTACGAGTCCTAATAACGACCAGCGCTATTTTACCCTTCAAACAAGCTCCGGGAGGACCTGGTACTCCACTAGGGATAAGGCCAAAATTTCACAAGAGGACATTTTGGTGTGAAAAGAGGTCTTGTTACTCTCCTGGGGATAAGGCTAGAGTTTCGGAAGTGAACCCTTTGCTATTTTCAGACACTCTACTCTCATAAGAAATTTCCCTAAATATAACACCTTCAGCCCTCCGTAGCTTCGGTATTATTACAACAGACAAAGTACTTCTGCAGCGTGATTTCTTTACCACACTCTTCTTCTGCCTATTTCAGGCTAAATTCCAATCCCGGGATTCCTCAGGTATCTTCGTACCTGTACTTCTACACAACATAGAACAGGACACTAACTTTTTCGTGTTAAGAACATATAATCAATAATCAATAATCATTACCAAACTAATCAATAATTAAACCATCCTCTGCTACCAAGAAACTGATCCAGCGTGAAACCAATACCTGATCAGGGATCAATACTCAATAATATCACAGAAAAATGGCCCATACACATTCACCCAAATCCCTGATGCGCTGGGGTCAATTTATATATGTTCAATTCTTTTCCTTCTAAAATCCATGTATGACTTTTTAAAATACTTATCTAACTTATACATCAACTTTCCTTCTACTTGGTCGATGAACCAATTAGTTGAATAGTTGATGGTAATGATACTACTATCTAACTAATTATTCAATCAACTAAATAATCACAGACTCTCTGTGAAGTTTATAAAGCTTTATCTCAAATTAAATGATAAAAATGCTCAATGCATACGGTCACAAGTGCAAACAATGAACTCACAAAGGGGGAGAAAAACATCAGCAATTTCAGCTAGAGACGAACTCATCAATCAAATAATGACATGTGCATGAAGGAGTGGATAGATGAAGAGACAAAAGCGTCAGAGACAAAATACATTTGCAGGTAATTTTGCAAGAACAAGTCAGAATAATACTAATCCCAAAGGATCTGTAGAAAACCAACCCTCTGGCCAAAGTGATGGTGGGGGTCCCCTGAAATAGAGTCAGGGAACAAAGATTACAGGGACAGGAACGGGACAGGACAGGAACAGCTAGGCCTCTCTGCAAACTGACGGACAGCGACGCATCTCCCCTCTCTCTCTCTGTAGCCAGCCTAACCTAACCACACCCCTAAAGGCACTCCAGTTATACCCTAAAACCTACATGTCCGTCCCACATCAGTTGAAACATTTTACGAAACTAGGCAGATGATTGGAGAATTTTAGAGGTGGTCCGTCACACCACTGCGAGTTTACTCAAAATTTGGGCTTGTCCATTGTTCTACACCCATTCCCATGATTTCATAATAGTTCCGTTCACACGATTTAATTCATGTTACAATTTTTCATAATTTTAAGCAATGTCCGCGGAAGGAGTCTTTCTGTCCCACGGTTAGTCACATCCCTTGGCAGAGGATCATCACATTGGCCTTCAACCCAAGCAGTTCTTCTGCTGTGCTCAGCGCTTCAGTGTGCCTTTGAGAGATCAATTTCACTTGTTTATCCTGCCCCTCCTTTATTCGGCTAAGTTAAGGGAAAATTGCGTCTCATCCAGCTCACTATAGCAAATGGAAAATGAACATTCATTAATTATATGATAATGTAGTTTTCACTGTTCACCACCCACCTTTGCACTATTTCCCTGTTAGCGTTTTTCCTAGCATAGCTTTATGCAAAAGCGGTATTATTTATAATTTCAAAGCAAGCTGCAACATGCAAACTACAAAATGCACATGCGGCCTAGTCAGCATTATTTCTCGTTTCTTTCAAAGCACAAAGTAAATATGGTTTTTAGTTCTTTCATATATTATCTCACGTTAGTGTACTCATGCGCAAAGCTATTTCCCTCGTGTTTATGTAAGGTGCACGTTAATTTTCTATTACTACTTACTGTTAGTACGTATTATGGGGGTATTCATTCGAGCAGGTTTCTTTTTGCGAAATCCTGCTCCATCACATGCAGTGGTGACATCAAACCATGTAGTAATCATTAAGAGTGAACCAGCCCTTTTTGACTTGAGTCACAGGAGTGAGGCCTATGGCTCATTCATTTAAAGTTCAGCTGCTGTGTAGTTAACTCGCCCATGGTCTATATCGGTTTGATATGTAGTACTGTGCAGTGCATATGTGATCTACATGTGCTGGGTATATGTGTACCTGGGAATTGTGCAATACAGGGATTTTGCATGTCATATGCATGTGTTGGGAATATGTGTGCCTGTAAGTGGAACAGTGCATAAAGGATACAGTGCTGTGCATGTATGTTATATTCATGTGTGGGTGGTGAAACATAAGGTCAGGAGGTAGGGGAATCCCCAAGACATATTTGTGTATTGCTGCATTCCTGTGAGCAGAGAGGGACACACTGGAGGAAGGGAGAGACAGTTTCTCCAGTACACTTCGAAGGGTGCTCTTTGATTCAGAGAGAGATCACAAGGAAGGGTCTGGGCACATCTCAGGAAGGACATGGGACTGATTAGACAATCATAAAGAGTAGGGCTGAGGATCTGAGGTAACCTTTTGATACACATATAACTGTGGCTGACATCCAGGTGTGAACTCTTAGTCACTCCTATGGCCTCTGTTATGGGGCTTTCTCAGATTTGGAGTTGTTCCTTCTGTGACAGACTGCTTTCAGGAGGAAGAGAGAACAGAGCAGTGGGCACTTCAAAAGGAATCAGACCCCAACATAAATGTCAATGACTCAGACTCTAAATCACACCTGGTGTCTGGAAATGGACTATAAGAAGTGTAGCTTGAGACGCTAAAAATTGTCAACTGTCAAGCAGCCAGTCGGGCTGTGAGGGGAGGAGAAGCTCTGCAAGGCTTCTGCGTGTGACCAGGACTGGGGGCCAAGGCCTGCCAGTGTCCCAGCTGGCTTAGGGGACATCAGGCAGGGACTCCAAGACCACCTGCCCTGGAGCACCAGTGCTTGCCTGCTAGCCAAGACCAGTGTGCCCAGTGAGGAAGAGGCGAGCATTGGATAGAGTGAGGTCCAGTGGGGAATCCTGGTGAGTGGATCCTCGTAGCGAGATGTGAGGAGATGGCTGCTGTACCGATCAGGCTGTTGCCTGTGTTCAGAGGAAACTGGCGACCCTCACATACTGGAAGAGGGCCGCCATGAAATGAGCCGTGATTGTTGCTGCATCAAATGGATCACCGCCCGTATGCCAGGTGGGGCTGCCGTGAGAGTACTATTGTGCCGCGCAGTCCATTGCCAGTGTGTAGTGTTGAGTCGGTTACCTGATATACCAGGTGGCGCTGCCGTGAAAAGAGCTGCTGTGCCAATCGGGTCAGAGCCACTACACGTGGGAAGTGCAGAAGAACATACCCTGCATGGAGGAGTATTGAGAACCCCCAGCCATTGCAGGACCCCGTGTGAGGAAATTGAGGACAGCTGATCGCAGCCTGTCTGGGCCACATGTGAAAGTCTTACCGGAGACAGCCACTCCAGCTCTAGAGCCCATGGAGAGGGTGCACTCAGAGACTCTGGTCACCTCGATCCTGGTGCGAGTAAGACTGATTTGGGCGTGTCAGCCATAAGGGAACTTATTTGCCTGATAGCGGTTCGGCACTGGAAAACTTTTTACTTTAATACAGAGTCGGAGTTGGATTCCTGAGACTTGGACTACTAGTTGGGTTTAACCTGAATGTCACCTATATTGAATGGGGAATAACCACTATCACTAGTTTGTGGAGAGAGAGACTCAGAGATCTGCCTATGAAACACTAGAGCCCTAACCCCGGGGGACTGTGTGTATTGTTTATGAATGTCGTATTTTACTTTGTAGATGTAGCTAAATACTTATTTTATCACGAAACCAAGTATTTGACTTGACAACCATTTATTGCTAATGCTGCGCGTATTTTGAGTTGAGTCTGTGTTCACCCCCTTGTGTCTACCTCCCCCAAGAAGCCCTTGACTGCTTGACTTGCGCTACCACTGAGAACCAAGTACTGAAGGAGTACTGGCCCAGTTCTTCAGGATCCTTTGTAGGTTGGGCCCTGGGACATCAGGAGTAAAAGGCCCAGTAACCCCTGTTTGCCCTGTGGTCCTAGGAACGGAGTTCTGACATTTTCGTTCCTATACAGCACAAGGTTGTGAAACCAATCAATGTAAGTGTTCTTCTTCTTCAACAGCACTCTCACTTCCAACAGCCATTCTTATAGTATTACGTCGAGTCACCTACCTCGTGTACCTCAATCTGCCAGGGTGGGGAATTTAGGTCCTCTGATACCCTGATGGTGTAAAATTTACTGCAATTTGAGGTTGCTGCCATGGAAGCACAGGTTTCTTCATCCAAGTAGCTGTCTCTGTGAATGTAGTGGCCACTTTTGGAAAGAAATCTTGGGGAAGAAAACCACCAGTAGCTCGGTATGGAGACTCTATGATGTAAACCCAAAGTGGAAGTTCTTTGTAAGTGAGAACAATGCTTTTTTCTCTAAGCCAATGGTCGTCTTTGCCAGACATTTATAGACAATCCTTGCACCAGTTTGTGAAAGTTTGCCACTATTTCCATGTTATTTTTTCACAATGCTAGCTTTGCCAAACATGGTGGCGAATCTGAGAATGTAGGTAGGTTGACTGAAGAGCCTCCATCTTTGTGAGGTTAGCAGCACACCTTGGTTGAGTCAATGGTGAAGCTAGAGATGACTCGCTAGAACTAGAATGAGATGTCAGCCATGTATGGACCACGGAATTGGGTGGCTATGCAAACAGGGGGTATATTGATTTTTGATGGATTCTCTATAGCTGCAGTTGACTAAATCAGGCTCATATTCTGATAATAAATATGATTTCCCTCATTAGGTAACCTCACAACAATGTTATTCTGCATAAACACATATTTGTGCCTGATCAGGGTAATATCACTTTGATTCTCATATTTTGGCGCATAGGTTAGTAAATTCTAAATCACAAAGGTTATATTCGCCTTTCCACATCATTGTGTGATAGTAAGGACTGCTGGTGTGGGAACACAGTCAAGAGGAGTGTGCTACATGTTTTCTGTGTTTTCCCAACCGTGCTCTTTTGAAAGGTGTGGAAGCGGTTTTAAAATGGCTTAAGTCTCACTAATGGAACAGCTTCCAAGCACCCTCAATACAGTTTAATAGAATTGGGCTGCACTTCATTCTTTGGCAGCGGAAATTCAACAATTCTCTTCGAGCTGAGACTCTGCTTGCAAACTGGAGCCTGGTAGGTGCACCAGGGCCGGACTGGGAACCCAAAGTAGCCCTTGTAAATTTTGTCAGACCAGCACCCATACTGTGCATAGTGAGTAAGCACAGCGAGCGAGGTTTAAAAAAAAAAAAAAAAACTTAATTCAATTTTTCACACCATAACTGAGCGGTCCTACAACAGAGTTACCCACGGTAATACCTTTCATCTTATTTCCATTATACATCTGAGTCCTATACACATTTCACAGTTATTTGTACATTAATGGCATAGCAATATACGTAACAGTATACTTAGCTAGGAAGTTGCCCAAGCACCAATCTCTACATGTCACTACCACTGTCAGAACCACTATCCTGCTCGCCTCCCGCCCCGTTAGATTCAACAATTCCCTGCATAACTCTCTCCAAATTACAATGTCCTCCTCTAGCTTCTCATCCTTACGACAAGCCTTTATATCCAGTTCTCCCGCCAGGGACCACTCACCCACATCCCTTATCCAGCTTTCAATTGCTGGGGCCCGTTCACCCATCCGGCGAATAGCCACCCTCCGCTTCGCCAATACTAATGCTAATTGAGTTAGTTTATTGACCATTTTCCGTTTCTTGCGTTGCGGGACCAGCCCCAGGAGACACTGCTCTGGTGTAGCTTCTAACCGGATTCCCACCCCTTCACGAATTCTCGCTACTACATTGAACCAGTACTGCTGCACTTCTAGGCATTCCATTGCCAGGTGCATAAACCCTGACTGAGCTCTGTAACATCTGGGACCTTCATGCGACCGACTAGCATCTATACAGTGGAGCCTCACGGGGGGCATTGCAGGATACCTTGCGCGTTAGCGAGCATACTCTCTCCCAGCTCTTTTCCGGCAATGGCGCCTGCAAATCCTTGTTCCAAGCGTCCCATGCCTTAAGGGCTAGGGACCCCGAATCTGCCCTCATAGCCTTATACAACAATGACACCAGCCGACGCCACTGCCACACGTTAGCAGTATATCTAGGGTCTCAGTAGTCCGGGGCATATTTGGGTATGTGGGCCACGTAACTCTAGCCAGTTCTATCAGGCCTGCGTATTGGAGATATTATCCTGGGCCCAGATCAAATCCTTCGCACGCCTGTTCAAAAGTAATGAAGGTGTCATTTATATACAAGTCTCCCAATACCATGCAGCCACCCTCCCTCCAAGCCTGGAAGGACATACTCTCCACCATCCTTCGTACTGGGACTAGCTGCCGGATGGACAGCTCTGGGTGAAATGGAGCCCGCCCCAACACCCGTTCCACAACTTTTTGCCAGATGAGGGCCGTTTGTCAGACAACATATGGTAGTTCTGTACTTGCCCCTGTACCCTCCATCAGAATAACAGGCAGGCTCTCTGACTGCACCCGGCCGCTGAGCAGGTGCTTCTCCCAGTTGTCCCCCTCATCTAACCATTGCACCGCATGCTGTAGGTGCGCCGCATAATAACATAGGTCAAACCTAGGCACCCCCAGCCCCCCTCCTCATATCGCTTTGAAAGGACCTGTAGCGCTACTCTGCACCGTTTAGCCACCCAGAACAGGGATATTAATAGAGAGTTCAGTTGACGAAACACCTTCGCGGGAATCGCACACAGTGCATTCAGTAAGACGTACAGACATCTAGGTAGCATCACCATCTTTGCCACTGCTACTCTGCCCATTAAGGACAATGGCAACGTGTTCCAAAATTCTACCGACTGCCGCAGGGACTCAACTACCCTAGTCATATTCAATTGAAGTAACTTTGCATCCCCATGTGCTATCTGCACCCCCAGGTACTGGAAGTGGTCCGTCTCCCATCTCACTCCCAGACTAGGCAACCTCTCCACCCTACATTCTTTTAACCCTGCCAGTGGGAACGCCAAGGATTTACGCCTATTAATGCGTAATCCCGAGAAGGTTGTGAATTGATCCAGCAGCTGCAGCAACTTCGGGACTGCCTCTCGCGGAGATGCGACATAAAACAATGCATCATCCGCATACAACGAAATGAGGTGAGTGCTATTACCTATTTGTATACCCCAGCAACCTAGGTCTTGCCTAGCCCATACCGCCATAGGCTTTATAGCCAAAGCAAACAGCAGTGGCGACAGGGGGCATCCCTGCCGCGTACCTCGCCCCAGCAACCACTGCTCAGACTTATTTTGACCCAATCGCACCCTGACCACTGGGTTTGTGTACAGTGTTTTTACCCACCTGCAGAACCGTGGGCCAATTCCCAATATCCTAAGAGTTTCCAACAGATAGCCCCAGTCCACTGTATTGAATGCTTTTTCAAGGTCAATGGAGACCAATGCCATCTCCTCAGGGGCCTCCTGTGTATCATGCAGTATAAGCGCTAAGCATCGTATATTCATGGACGTGCTACGGCCCGGGATAAAGCCGCACTGGTCCTCCTGAACCAAGTAGCCCATGTGCGGTCCCAGCCATTTGGCCAGCACTTTACATAGGATTTTAATGTCTGTGTTAATCATTGTCAATGGTCGGTTTGCTGCCGGGTCCTGACTGTCCCCACCCAACTTACTAATCATACAGATTTCGCCCTCACGCATCGTTGGGGGCAATACCCCACTATCATATGACTCATTAAATGTCTGGAGCAATGGCTGGACCAAGTTCGCTGAATATGCCTCATAGTTCTCAATTGTTAGCCCATCTCCCCCCGGGGCCTTAGCTTTGGGTATTTCTGCCATTGCCTCCACTATCTCCTCTACGGAAATCTGTGCATCCATTTCTACCCTAGCTTCTTTGGACAGCTTCCTCAACGGGAGACCCTCCAAAAATGGAATATAAAACTCAGTCTTAACCGAGGGGTCAGCCGTATACAATTTCTCCAGGTGCTGCCGAAATATCCCCAGCAGGCCTGCACGGGTATAGACCTGCTCGCCCGACTGGCTGCGCAAGCTGGTGATCAACGGGGGGCTTGTTCCCTATGCCAGATCCATGCCAACAGTCGGCCGGACTTGTCCCCCTCTGCGTGCAGTCTTTGTCTGTATTTAGTAAGCGTATATTTGTCCAGTCTATCCCATGTATCTGCGACCTGCTCACGCAATGCCTGTTCGCACTCCTGGGTGTCATCCTGCCCCAAGTGAATAATTTCCGATGCCAAAAATGCTGGGTACTCCGTTGCCAATACCCTATCCAGCCGGCTATGAGTGTTATTGGTGGACGTGTAGTATGTATATATTTTCCTTTTTGGGTGGTCATCACGCCAAATATCCCTAAGTCCCAGGTCATGCATCACCTTCTGCAACTGCTTGGTCATTCAGGGCTTGTTACCCCTTCTGGGTGGACATCTGTCCAAATCAGGGTCCAGCATGCAGTTAAAATCTCCTAACCACAACATTGGGGTATCCAATTCTGTGGTGATCAAAACCTGTAGTGACATGAAAAAGGCGGGCTCATCAATATTCGGGGCATAGGTGTTTAGAATGGTTATGTCCCTACCATCCAGCTTAGCCCTCAATAGTACGTAGCGACCCTCAACGTCTGCCTCGGTATACTGTAGCGTGAAAAGGAGCGCCGGGTGCCACCCAGATCAGGGTACCCCTGGCATAAGTGGAATACGATGAATAAAACACCAGGCCCCTCCATTTTTTTGCCAGCCGTGCAGCCCCAGCTTCATCCAAATGCTTCTCTTGCAGGCATGCAAACGTTATGTTGTGTCTTTTAAGGAACGAGAGGACTCTGTGACGTTTGGTGAAGGTACCCAACCCCCTAACATTCCAGCTAAGGAACTTTACCTCGCACGCCATTTTCAATTAATCACGCATCCCATTTGGCCATGCGCCAAGACTCATCGCACTCCTGCAGTAACCCGCCCTTCTTCAGAACATAACTTACATTAACACAAGAATAACAAACCAACAATCCCCCCCGCCCCCACGGACAAAGCTCGACTAACATTACAGACGATTCTGCCCACCATCCGCTCGTGCCAGGACATACACAGCATCCTACTAGGCCCAACAGGGGCAACAAAAGAGTAAATGTTCTTGTCCCCAATCCGCCCGCCCTTAACTTAATCATAGGCGACTGCTATTTCAAAGTGTATACCTCTCTTATATATTCATGATCTATTACCTTATGTCCTCCGCCATTTCCATTCACGTCTGGAATTACCTCAGTCCCCCCCCACGCCCAAACTACTAGCGGTCTCCCACATCAGCAGATAACTTTATACTTTGTTACCGTACATCCATGGTATGATCCTAAGACAGTTCGCAGTGCCAGTGTCCCATGGTCAATCTTTTAGTCCCTTTCTCCCTCAGGAAGATCTTCCATCAAAGTCTCGGGCACAATGTCAATTGTTGGTTGTGGAGACTGATCCTGTTCATCCGATTCAACAGATGCAGCCCCCAGCGCGCTGTTGTCCACCTCATCTTCCGCAGGGGTGTTCAACTGCAGTGACCCATCCTCGCCCACCGTTATCCTCCGCTGCGATAACTCAGAAACACTCTGAGATTCCACTCGATCATTGTGCTGCCGGCGGCTTCTATCTGAGCGTGTCCCCCAGCGTCTTTTCTGTCCTCGCGCCTCTCCAGGCGGTTGCCCGTCCCCCCGGATCTCCAGCCACTCCCAGACATCCTCCAGGGAGTCGTAGAACTGCGCTCTGCCCCCGTCAGTACCTTCAATTTAGCAGGATACAGGAGCATGTATTGCAGATTCAGCTCACGCAACTTGCGTTTCACTCCTAAGAAGGACTTTCGGAGGTCCTGGACTTGCTTGGTGTAGTCTGGGTAGACAGCTACTTTATTACTTTCGTACTGCAGGTTCTGATGTTCCCGGGCTGCCCTCCAGATACAGTCTCTATCCCGATAGTTGAGAATTTTGGCTATGATGGCTCGGGGCTGTGCCCCCGGGGGTGGGGGAGGGACGAGGGCCCTATGCGCTCTCTCTATCACGAACATGTCCGACAGTCCCTCAGGGCACAGCTGGGTACGAATCCAGCACTCCAGGAACTGTTCAGCTGCTCCTTGCTCCGCCCTCTCCGGTATGCCCAGTACACGTACATGTTGCTGCGCCTTGCTCTCCCCTCCGCTTCTTCGGCTCCACTCTCCAGGGTCTTCATGGCCACGGTCATCTGTGCCACCTGTTGTTTTAGTGTTACCATCTTGCCCTTCAAATCCGCAATGTCTACCTCGGCATTCGTGACCTTGTCCGCCACCTTGCGGAGGTCCGCATGTAGTAGGTTCACATCTATGGAGACAGTGTCTATTCGGTCTTCAAGCACATTCCTAGAGCCCTGTATAGCTGCCATGAGTTCTGCCCTGGTGGGTTCCGGACTCTCTCCCCTGAGCCCCTCTCTGCCCCTCCAGTCTGCCTGGTCAACCATTGGGGGGGGGGGTTGTCTAGGGGTGGTATATTGCACAATGGTGTTAGATCCCGACTGCTTCTGGGTCTTTTCTTTGCCCATTGCAAACTCTGTTGCGTATGCACAGTGTGTCCACTGGTGAGATTTGCCTGCCGCTAGTCCTCCCCTACGAGAGTTCACTGATAAGACAACCCAATGAGCACACCAACACCAAAGGGCCTCCTTACGCACAAAGTCCCTGAAACAGCAGGGTGCAAGTCACTATTCCTCAGCCGTCCGACCAGGGAGCACACATCTGCAGCCACACTAGTAGATCCAGTAAGTGCCCCCTCTGGCTATTCCTTCTCCTACGTTTTCTGCTGTTAAGTCCGCAGGCCAGCAGGGCACCAGAGTCAGGCCCCCAGTGCAACTGACACACAGGAGATTGCAGCCAGGCAATTATATCTGTTGTTCACCCCCTGACACCACTCTGTCTTCTTTGTTTTGAGTTTTGCAGTTGGGTCCCAGGCCAGATGAATACTGCCTCCGCACCCCAGCAGGGGGCACCACCCCAGGGCCTACGCGCCACCATACAGGGCCACTGCTGCCAACCCAGTCCAGCACTGATTCACAGTTCAAGGGGGCCCGGGGGGGGGAACCGCAGCCAGCAGTCAGTCCCACCACCCACCCCCACCACTGCTGCCAATTTTCTGTGTGATACTGTTCGCAGAAGCCCCAGGTTAAATGGGCCACAGCACACTGCAGCCAAGGGTCACTGCCCCCTTGATCAACCCCAGCATCGATATCCGGACGCAGGGGGCTGAAGGGGGGGGTCAAACGCACAATGGGAAACAGCCCTGGCTCACCGGCCCCGACCAGAGGAGCCGCGCCCGCCTCAGACCCTCTCACCCGATCCCGCAAGTTCAGCCACTTCTCTCACGCCTTCCGCAGCATCCGAATCCCGGGCGCCGAAATAAAGCAGCACGCCCGGGAGTCTTGCTCAATCACTGGCAGGGGGGTCCGCAGCGCGGCCAGCTCCTCTGTGGCGTCCTCAGCGAGGGCCTCCGACCCCGGCAAGATCGCCGCCCGCCTCCGGAGGATCCAGCTCCCGGATGTTCGATGGCCGACCCGGACAGATTTTGTGTCAATTGTGTCTTTCCAAAAGTCAAATCCTTGTCTAGACAGTTGGGAAATAAAGGCTGCAGAATAAATCTGTTTTGTATTAGTTAACATAATTTTCTGTCCTGTTTTGTTTACATTTTTATAGGAAAACGATTCTGGATCAGATGTATTGTACCCTGAAAAATATGGAAACTTATTTGCAAACGTTTTTGAACTACCCTTTGGTGGTGTAGGACAATGTTCCCATTGGTTAAACATAAACACATTTCTAGGTGTTGCAGATTTATGCAAAAATGATGACCATAGTGGTTGTAACAATAAAGCTGTTCGTAGTCTGATGAACCCTCTAAGTATTCATTGTTAGAGAATGCAGCAGACCTTTCTAGATCAGACATCATATCATTAACAGTCTCAAAGTCCCAATCATCAGAATAGGTACTGGAGGTAATAAAGTCACTTAATGAAATTTTAAATAAATGTGGAATGTTCAAAAGTTCCGTCGGGCCGAATATATCGAAATCGATTTTGTCCCAAACTATACCATCCTGTATAGGAACGGCTGTGATGTTCACTGCTGACAAGTCTCTTGTTTCACGATGGGAAGATTTGTGTGGTTTTAAAAGTAAGTTCACATTTTTACTTTCAGTGTCCATACGAATGTATCTGCCATTTATAAGCATGCTAAGAGTCATAACCAAAGCTAGTCAAAACAGAAAGAAAAATATTCCAGAAATAATCCATAGTTCAATCCATGGTGAAACCAGATAAGTCTTTTTCAGAAAATAAAAAAGGTCTTGTACTTGTTGCTTGAAAGTTTTTAATGCTGGCGTCGTTTCAGGCTTACTCGGATCCTCAGAAAACTTATCAAAGTTAATAAAATAGCCAGAAGCAGTTCGGTCAATTGTTGAAATTGCATCAGGATTCGTAGAAATCGCTGGAACCAGTTGATCACATGTTACGTTGGTGTAGACAGGTGTATCTGGACGAACTGTTACTTGAGTTTCAAGAGGGATGAGTTCCATAGCATTGTTGCTTAGTCCTTCATCTGTTACTGCTGAATTCTCGATGTTTATGAGTCTTTCAGTCTGAACCTCTTGGATAGTAGCGAGAGGAGTGCGCCTGCTACTAGGTCGGAGTCCACGAGGCCTACTATTTAGTATTGGCCACATACTGTGGTTTGATGAGGTCGATTGACACAAATCTTTCCTCCTTTTTTCCAGCAAGGAGCGGCAGAAGTACTGTTCTTGTTCCGTGCCGGCTAGGACAGTTACTGGTTGTCTGTAAGAAGGTCCAAATTCCTTCTTGTCCGCAATCTTCCCTCTGACTAGATCCCCAACTTTTGGGATCCAGACAGGCCTTGCTTGGACTGCCGGTGTTTCCCCAATGGTGGTTGGCTTCAGGAACACGTTGCTCTGTTTCGATCTTAGTTCATTTATATCCTGTAAAACAGCCAAACGATCTTTGATATCAAAGGGTTTATTTTCCACCACTGTGCCTTTACATTCAAGATCAGGAACCCACATTCTTGTCCCAAATAGGACCTCATATGGAGTGACCCCCCCATGAGAACTTCTTGGCAAATTATTTAATGAGCGTTGGACCCCATAAAGATGTTTGACCCACCCATCACCCGAACCTAATGCTCCAGCTGTTATAGACTGCTTTATGTCCTGGTTTTTCCTTTCCACAACAGAATTTCCCTCAGGATGAAACGGAGAGGAGTATCGCAATGCTACGCCCAAACGGGCCATGGCTTCTTTGTAAGCCCGAGAGCTAAACGCAGGGCCCTGGTCAGAATGTAGTGTGCCTATTGCGTATGTGCCGATAAAGATGCGCAAATCTTTTATAACAGTTTGAGCGTCAGCCGAACGCTGAGGCCATATCCATAGGAACCTTGACTTAGTATTTGTGGGATTGCATTTGTCCAAAAGGACGCCTGCGCGTAGATAGTCTAATGCTGTCTAACAATGGTGTCTGTACTGGGCAGGCTACTTCGTAGTCTGGTGTCTGATGGCTTTCTGCACCACGCTGTCTATTGCAGTCTATGCAGTCATCGATGAAGATGTGAATCTGTGTATTCATTCCAGTACATCTCTTTTAATTCATGTTCATATTGCAGGAACGCTTGTGTCCCCATTATTGAGAAAGCTGTTAAGTACCTGCTTTCAGGTGCTATGTTTTGACAAAAAAAAACATTTGAAATGTCCAATGTGGTTTTATATTTTTTACGCACAATGTTATTCATTAATGCTGTACTATGTGCATTTTGCACTGCAAATGTTTTAGAACAAGTGTTCAAGTGTCTTTAATCCAAAACTAGACGATATGTATGGTCTGGTTTGGATACAGGAAACAAAGGATTGTTCATTGAGGAGGTGCATGTTTCAATCACCCCTTGGTATTCAAGTTGATCTAAGATCTCCCTGACCTGTTTTTTAGCTTCTTGCTTTATTGGGTACTGTCTTTGTGCAGTAGGTTCATTTATTTGCTGTATTTTGTGGTGAGGTGAGTCCTCATCCCATCCTACATGATTTTTATATAATGCTGGGGCCTGGGCAACTGCCCATTTCCTGGCATAAGTATATTTTAGGTGAATTGGATTATGGTTGGAGAAGGCAGGCATAATGATGTCCTCACCATGTGGGCACTCCCTGACAAAGTGCGGTGGCCAGACTTTTTCTGCTAGAAGTATATCATAACCCCTTGAAAGTTTATCCCAAAAGAGTATTTTCACTTTTCTTGGTATGTCTCCCTCCATTCGGAGTGTTATTTCATATAACTTTTGTGGAGCACTAACCCTGGTGTCTACAGTTTCTACTGTGATGTACTCATTCAAGTCCACTATCTCCAGAAGTTCCTTCAGGTTCTGGCGAGCTATTGTGACTTCTGCTGCACTGTCCAGCATTGTCTGAGCCCATTCTCCGTTCTTGAGCTGTGTTCTCAGTATTCTCGGCATGTCTGATCTTCAGACCTGCTACCTTTTTTTTTGTGAATTGAGGTTTTGATTTATTTTTCTGAACGTGTTTGTCGTCTTTGGATTTCACGCGTTCTTCTCTATGTTCTGACCATCCTCCTCTTTCTGATGTCTGTGACGATATCTGAAAGGTACGAGAGGAACGTGTATCAGTATCTTGATACCTGTCAGGTTTTCTTAAATTATCCCAATTCCTGAGGTTATACCTCCTTTCAGAGGGCTCCTTTTGAGGAGTCCTACCTCGGGATTGAGAACGTGTCTCGGTTGGATTTTGTTTATTAGTTTCCCACTTCTTTTTAGAAGATGTAGGATTTTGTTTAATAGAGTCCTTCTCAGGACTTTCAGATAGTTTTGGCTTCAATGGTTTTCCACCCAAACTATCTCTGCCTAATTCTGCATAAGATTGTTCTATTATTCTGGGTAGTTCATGTTGATGTTCTGTTACATCAAATTCCCTTAAGCGTTGGCGGATCGCCACTGGTGCTGCCTCCCCTTTAATATTAGATAATATTATTGTTGAGACCTGGTCGAAGTTTTTCAGTAATTTCATACCTAAATTCAGAGCAGGTTCTGCCCCGTATTCGTTTTGAATTTGTTTCAGGACATCTGGTATTACTGCAATTGACGGAACAGCATTTGTTTGAGTATAGATGGCAGCAAAGACTGCGCCCCAAGTGGTGCAATCTTCCAGTTGTGGTGTGATCCCCATTGGTAAACATATTGTTAGGATTCTGGGTTTCTCATAAGGGCTAGTATTAGGAAATACTGCTTCGATTTTGAGTAATTTTTTGAGCTATCCAGAATGGAATTTGCTCACGTTTTGTGGGCATTTTACCCATGACTGCGTGTAAAGTCTGTGGAGTAGTTTTTAGTGTATTCCCCTGTTGAGGGGTTTGATTTGGAATGGTCATTGGTGGTTGGACTGTGAAAGTCCGCATGACATATTGGACTAATTGTCTGTAAATTATTATTAACTCTTGTAGTTGAGTAAGTAATTCCTCGTCTGACATTACATCGATGTCAGGATGAGGTGTGTAGCCGGCTAGAATCGGCCATGTTGCTCCTGGTCTACCTAGTGGACCGAGCGTGGTAATGTTTTTGTGATGTTTTAGGGCGCCTTTAAACCAGAGATTATGCTCCTGGTATGTGAGTGGAATTTCAATATCCTAGAAAGGAATATATTCCTCTGGTGGTTCATCTTCTTTAAAGAAGTGAAACAGTTTTGTTATTGGATTTCATTCTGGGAATACTATCCATGAATAGAATACCTCTGTCTGAAAGGATTCGTGTGCCTCTATCACGAAAACTGCTCTACCACCTCTTGGTGGTAGGCCGTGTTTTATAAGTTTTAGAGTGATGGCTCTCCTTAAGTTTGGAGGGATGTTTATAACACCCTCATCGGCTTCATTTAAACCTGTAAAATTAAAAGCTGTTACGACTGGGTCAGCCGCAGCAACACCGTTCTCGGTGCCATTATCCCCGTGCAGGGACATTTGTTTTTTGAAAAATGTAGAACAAGTTTCAAGGAAACAAAAGATAAGGTGCACAATATTTTGGAACACTGTATCCTTCAACGTTGAACAAACCAAACAGCTAATATATAGGAATTTTTTTGTCCTATTCAGCTTTGGCGGATACTTAGCCCTACCCACTCCAGACGTCTTATGGAGTATGTGAGTAGGGGTCTCTGAGAAAAACACGACTGAGTTACTCAGTATCTAGCGTTAAATTAGTGCCTTACCAAACCGTTGGGCACCATGTAGTGTAGTTCCTATTTCCCTAATAGGCTCTGCGCATTGGAATAATATACCCTATAGATTAGACATAGGACTGAGGTCAGTATGTCCCTATCGAGTATATTAAACTTAATTATTTTGTGCCAGCTAACTCAGAGGCCACTAGAAACTCCTTGTAAACAGGAAGGGAGTAGTTTCTGGCAACCGCATAAACATGACAACTTTGTTTCCCTTTAGAATCGGAACACTCTCAGAATCGTGGAAACAATAGATAACAGTTTCACTCAGTTAATCGTGCATGCTTAGTTTCTTCAGAGTTACACAGAAAGAATAGACGGGCGTTTCAATAAAAGGATTTATTGAACAGACTTGTTTCTTGTGTAAGAGATATGAGCTGTTATGATCACAAGACAGTATGCGAGATATATTATGTACAGCGTAAGCAGTAGAAAGAAATAATACTGCGCTAGCATTATCTTTTAGCTATGACACATATATTCATATACATAAATAACATAAAAATGCGAGTACTCATAAGATGCTTCTCTAACTAGTTCTACCCCAGTGTACCTAACCTAAGTGTAGTGCAAGGTAAGAAGTAGGTGAAGTATTCTATAGTATGGTATGCTATAGTCTAGTATGCCAAGTCTAGTATGCCAACTCTAGTATGCCAAGAGTCCGTCTAGGTTCTAGTCAGCTCCATACCTTGAGAATGAGAGAGGTGGGAATCTCCTTCAGGGTCTCGAACTCTAACACCCCGCGAAGGGAGTCAGAACACTGGAAGCTGGATTCTCTGCGAGCAGGGATGACAGCGTCTCTTGTCAGTGCGTCAGGCCGGGACACGGGCTCCTAAAGTCGAGGTCTCCTCCTACTTGCTTGGGCAAGGGAAGGTATATTTATACCTGGTAGGTGCCTTGGAATGTTAGCATTGACGTAAAGTCGGGCAGAGGAACCCTTAAGGTATAGCAGTTCATGCATAATTAATGAGTTCTTGGAGAAATCAATAATCCTGTGCTAGGGGAACTCCCAAGAGCTTAAGGGTCTGGTTTCTAAGAACTCGTTGTGACGTTAGGGTGGACGGATGTAAGTGACCATGCCTGTATTTGGATAGCATGGCTAATGCCTAAATAAGGACTGGGATCTTATGCCTATATAAGGGCAATGCGAATTGTGCCTATATAAGGACATGTTTCAGGAAAACCTATATACGGACACCTAAAGCGGAATACAACAGAAGGGAGAGTGGAAGTAGGGTGCAAAGCACCTGAGGCTACTGCCCCCCACTCTACGACACCTCAGAGGTTAGAGAAACCTCAGGAGCCCAAAGGGAACTTCTTTCCAGCCCCAAGGCTGAAAGAGAGGCCTACCCAATATCCCCGCTTAGGGCCTCCACCTAGCAGTGGATGGCCCAGGGCCTGGCTGCTGACACTGACAGTTGTCAGAAGCCTCTGTTGGTTACTGTCCATATGGACAGAGTTTTCCTTGGGTTGGGGACAGACATCTGATCAAAGAGGTGGAATGGGCCACATCCCTTTGTTGGCAATGGTGGCACTGTCTGCCTACTGGAATGCATCTGTGAGCAACTTAAGGTTAAGTGCTGCACAAATGGGGTCAACAAGTAAGGAGAAGGGTTTCCCATGGTTCAGTTCGGTGCTCAGGAGAGTACAGAAAGGGGGATCCAACTGAGTTCAGAGAGGCGTAGAACTGACAAGTGCCCCTGCATAGCAGGGCCTTCGCCCATGTTCTATCCCTAAGCAGGAAAGCCCATCAAGGTATTGATTAGTCTCACCTGGCTTTTGGCTGGAGGGGGGTCGTGGTGGACTTGGCCCTTTCTGCAGGGTCATCCCCAAACTTTTCGCTTTCACTCCTTCCATTTTTTGCTGATTTTGTTTTTGTTGGCTTTAGGACTCTGCACACTTTACCACTTCTAACCTAAAGTGTTTGTGCTCTCTCTCTTATGTTAATATGTTAGATTGGCTTATACCTAATTGGCATATTTAATTTACTTGTAAGTCCCTAGTAAAGTGGCACTGCATGTGCCCAGGACCTGCAAAGTAAATACAACTAGTAGGCTTGCAGCACTGGTTGTGCCACCCACTTAAGTAGCACTTTAAACACGTCTCAGGCCTGCAATTGCAGATCCCGTGTGTGCAGTTTAAAACTGCCATTCAACCTCACAAAGTAAAACTTTGCCATGCCCAAACCTTTCATTTTAGTACAAATAAGTCACCTATAGTGTATGCCCTGGACATCTCAGAGGGCAGGGTGCAATGTATTTAAAAAGCAGGACATGTAATTTTAAGTTTTACATGTCCTGGTAGTGAAAAACTCAGAAAACCATTTTTTACTACTTGTTAGACTTGGCATCTTTTGGCGTGTTTTCCCTGACTTTTTGCTTTCTGACCTCCCGGTTTTGACTCTGTTTTTGCTGGTGTAATGATTCTGCGCACTTTCCTCACTGCTGACCAGTGGGAAAGTGCATGTGCTCCTGTATAAAAGGTGTTATGGATTGGTGTTTCCATGATTGGCCTATTTGGTTTATGTGTCAGTCCCTTGTAAAGTGCACTGCGAGTGCCAGGGCCTATAGACCAAATGCTGTTGGTGGGCTGCAGCACTGGATTGTGCCACCCACGCAAACAGCCCGTAAAGTGTAACTCGGGCCTGCCATCGCAGAGCCTGTGCGCAGCCTGGGGCTGCCATGTCGACTTGGCAAGTGCACACACTTGCAAGTCCCTAAACCTTCCCTTTACTATATGTTAGTCACCCCTAAGGTAGGCCCAAGGTACCCCTGTGGGCAGGGAGCGTTGTATGCGAAAGGTAGGACATGCCCTGGTGTGTGTGGTATGTCCTGATAGTGAATTACAGCCTAGTTCGTTTTTCACTATTGCAAGGCTACCTGTTCCCCCTAGGCCAGAACGGGCAGTTTTGATTATTACAGCTTATAATCCTAACTGACCCCGGGAACATGGTAGAAATTCGAGTTTAGTATGCCTGGACTCAGAATGATAAAATGCATCTTTTAGTGAAGTTGGTTTTAACATTCTGTGTTTGAAAATACCACTTTTAGAAAGTGGGTATTTTCTTGTCTAACCATCCAAGCCTGCCTCTGCGAGGTTGTGTATTCCTTGTCTGGAATGTGAGTGACAGGGGCTGGGGGATGCCAGGAGACAGGGTGAGTCAGCACAGGGCTGAATAGCAAGATCTACATGTAGATGGGTGGGAGGGGTCACACCTGGGCCCTGAATAGGACAGTGCCTTCCCTCCACAATGCTGGCTCCACCTCCTGTGGTGCGTCTGATGTCCCTGGCCTGCTCACTGAAAGAAGGGACGGAGACTTGTCAACAAAGTGCTCCAGAACTGGTTTGGACTAGGCAAAGGCCTCTCTGCCTTCAGAGAACAAAGGAATTTGGGATATAAATATTGGGGCCCTGACCCCATGAATTTAGATCTCGCTGGAATCAAGGAACCTGCCAAGACGAAGAGCTGGAAGAGCTGCCAGGAGGAGTACTGCCCCTTTGCTGTGTTGTTGCTTTGTTGGGTTGGCCGGCAGTTGCTGCTTCTGTCTTGGGCAGTGAAAGGACTGGACTGAACTTTCTACAAACTTGTGCTGAGTATCTCCAAGGGCCTGAAACCGAGCTGGCCTCCTGTTAAGAAGTCTCAGGGACTGCAAAGACTTCACAAGCCTCTGGGTACCGCTTCTGGAACGCTGTTTCAGTTGCCACAGAGGAAGGGAACTGCAACCGACTCCGTCAACCGAATCCATCCCTGGCCGATGACCTGTTTGCACCGCAGACCGCATCGCCCCGCTTCGCATCGCAACCCTGGTCTCACCGTGGGCGACGTCCAACGCCGCCAACATCGAGCCGCTGCTTGCACCGTGACCTGTGGGCACCGCAGTTCGCATCGCATCGCTTCACTGAACCAGCCGGACCCGACCGACGCGGTCGCTGCAACTGGCTCAAGAGTCGTGACCGCACCGCATTTGGGGCACCGCTCGCACGTCTTCGACGCACCGCTCCGACTCGCACCGCTGTCTGACGCCAGCTCCCGCACTCCGGCTTGGTCGCCTGCATCGCAACCTGTCAGCACCGCATCGAGCATCGTCTCACCCTGCATCGCACGCCTTGGACTCACCGACTCCGTCTGCACGACGCTCATCGAGCCGCTGCCTGCACCGCATCGAGGGACACCGCACCTTGCATCGCTTCGTCTTGCACCGCAACCGCGACGAACGCCGACCGGCTCGTACACTCCGTACCAGCCACAACGAGAAAGGTACTGTAACCGAGTCTGTTCACGACTCTGCTGGCCCGTATCGACGCGGTCGGCTGGAACTGTTAGACTCTGTGGTTTTCAGCATCGCGGTAGGCTCAGACGGAGCTACCGACTCGTACGAACTTTGTTTTTGGACTATTCCTGCAAAGAAGAAGTACCTTATCAAGTATTCGTTTTAAAGTATAGTATTGTGGATTTTCGTCGTAATTGGTCTTGTCTTGAGTATATAAAATATTGGTTATTTTTCTAAACTGGTGTGGTGTCCGTTTGTAGTGCTTACACTGTATTACTGTTGGTTATGTGCAAATGCTTTACACACTGCCTCTGAATTAAGCCCGACTGCTCGTGCCAAGCTACCACGAGGGTGAGCAGGGGTTACTTCACGAGTGTAACACCCTTACCCTGACTAGGAAGAAGGGTCCCTACTTGGACAAAGGTGCAAACCCTTGCCAACTAGAGATCCCATTTCTAACATTGGTTGTCAGCGGTGAGGATAGGACTTGTGTTTGCACTTGACTTACAGTGATTGGTGTGCACTACTACCATATCGCAGACCATTACGTACCACATACTGGTGCTTTTTCTTTTGGCCTATTTTTGATCTTGCCAGTTTTCAACTCACTACTTTTGTCATGCCTGAATCAATTGCATCATCCGTTGCATCTCTGGAAGTTATCTTTGAGGAGGATAGGTTGGAATCCTACGCCGTAAAGGAGCTACGGGCGATTTGTAAAAACCTGAAAGTCCAAATTAAAGGCCTCACAAGGAAGGAAGAGCTACCACGAGGGTGAGCAGGGGTTACTTCACGAGTGTAACACCCTTACCCTGACTAGGAAGAAGGGTCCCTACTTGGACAAAGGTGCAAACCCTTGCCAACTAGAGATCCCATTTCTAACACTACTGCAAGGCCATTCTCTTCTATAGAATAGAATATCATCTGTATAATTACTTAAAATCATTACAAACACATTAAAAAAATCAAATGCACCAATATAAAATGGGCCCGGGAAATACAGACCCAGAAGTGCTAATATAAACTGGCGACATAATGGAATTAAAATGTTACATGTGATTACATGTATATAAAAATGAACCACACAAAACTTTAAAACACAGAGAATCAACCTTATCACATATGATTTAAATGTTGGACAGACCTAAAAAAAGCAAAAAAATTAAAGGCTAAGCCATCACAATTAAGGGCCATTCACAGGGATTGGCACGTTCCGACGCCAGGATGTATTTGAAGCACGCAGGTATGTGTCTGGTCCAGAGCTATTCGGTGGGGTGTCACAAATTCATGCAACAGAACCCTGTGTACATACATAAAAGAAGGGTGAAGAATGCCTTAATGCACAAACTATATCATGTGCCGAGTCAGAGTACTTTTAGAGCATGCATGTGTTTGCACGGTATACATTGCCCAATTCTAGAAGCTGTGCACTGTCATTACCAAGTACGTCCAAACTATTCTGTAAAGTGCCGTATAGCGGTGCAAGGCACCTTTCAAGCATGTGCAGCTATAAAGTGAAATGTGCCCCAAGATTAAAGCTCCTACTCATACTTACACCAAGATTTCAGGGAAGCAAGCTGTTCGCTTAGCGTGCTACATGCGAGGCAAATAAAAGTGCATTAGTAGGCATACATATCAGTGGATTCAAAATGCCCCGGTGAAAGAAATATATCCATGCGTTAAAATCTCAGGGGTGCAAGTTGTTCATTTAAAGTGCCATGTGTCAGGTCAAGAAAGTGCTTAGTAGGCATGAATAGCAATAAAGTGTGAAGTGCCCACATGTAAGAAATCTTCCCACATGCTAAGACCAGGACATATAACTGGTCCTTGTCATGAGTACTGAAAGGTTTTCAAGTGTCCGTCCGTCCATCACGCAGAAGCCTTCCAGCTTATGCAAAGAACTTGACAATCTGTGCTAGTTCCATTGGGACATCTGTTGTGTATATGTATGTCAATGCCTCTTTTCAGTTTCTTATCCAGTTTTGCAGGAAAATTGCCCTTAGGTAAACTTGCCTCTGAAACAGCAATGCGGGACAGCAGCAAACGATGTGCACTGCCGACTCAGAGTGGTATTGACACAGACTGCAATTCTCTTCCATAGTATCATATTGGAGTTGCCATATTACATTTTATAAGTTCTAATTTCCAAATGGGACGAGAGAACCACTTCATGTTTGGTCTGTGGAATCATAGTTTGCAGTTTCCACAATGGCGTTTCTGCAGTAAATGGAATCGGAGCTTTCGAAAATAGACATCGTGAAGTTTTTGACAAGAGCGCAGTTGGCGCCGCCTGAAAAGGGATTGATTTGGATAACCATACGCGGTGAGGTTAAGAGAATTAGGGTGCAAGCTTCCGCTGTGACGCACATGTGCTGACCGGACGGGCAGCTTTTTACAGCCAAGCAACAAAGGTGCGGCTGTATTTCCGGTGCTAAGCGTGGGTGATGAACAGCTTCGATAAAGTTTATATGGAAGTGAGTCCTGATCGCTTTTAAATCACAGTCGATTCGGAAAACAAGGCCGTTTCCCAGAAAAAGTTGATATCTACTAAGAGGCAGCCCTGAGGAGAGTCCCAGCAGCTGTAGCCTGGGTCTCGAAACACGTTGGCTAATTGTCCACGGAGGAATTAAAAATACGAATTAATTTGTGTACTTTGAGAGGGATTGTGATGAGTTGTATCCCCCAGTCGTATTGAAGAATATTTCCCCGTGTGTGTTAAAGCGAGTGTTTGACGTGTGACAGATTAGGTTCAGTTGTAGGGTGGATGATGTGATTGAGTGAATGTGGTTGGTGATTTAATGTTTGTATTAATGTTATTTGTGTCCACAAGAATATGTTTTATGGTTAATGAGATATATTTTGATGTTTGTCATTTGAAATTGAAGTATTTTCTTTTCTGTACATTGAATTTTTGATAAAATTTTGTCCGAGAAAACAAATCAAATTGAAATGGATAAATAAATAGTCCATTCAAATAGATACAGTGGTTGTCTGTTTGTCTGTTTGTAGCTCGCTAAATTGAAGAGCATAAAGCAAAACGGGGCCAGGTACTTTTTTGTGTTTGTACTTTTAGGGCCCGATTCACAGAACTAACTTAAGACAAAATCCTAAACTTACTACCATTTTGGTATTCACAGAAGGCACTTACTCATTTTGGTATTCACAGAAGGCACTTACTCATTTCGGTATTCACAGAAGTTAGTAGTCCTAACTTTAGGACTCCTAAATGCCTTCTGTGAATACCAAAAGTCTTAAAGTTAGGATTTTTCTCAGTTTAGGAGTAGTAAAGTTAGGACTCCTAACTTTAGGAATCCTAAATGCCTTCTGTGAATACCGAAAGTCTTAAAGTTAGGAGTCCTAACTTTACTACTCCTAAACTGAGAAAAATCCTAACTTTAAGACTTTCGGTATTCACAGAAGGCATTTAGGAGTCCTAAAGTTAGGACTCCTAACTTCTGTGAATACCGAAATGAGTAAGTGCCTTCTGTGAATACCAAAATGAGTAAGTGCCTTCTGTGAATACCAAAATGGTAGTAAGTTTAGGATTTTGTCTTAAGTTAGTTCTGTGAATCGGGCCCTTAGAAAATTGGCATTTTCTTGCCTTAGCCATTTGGTGCCTGCAACCTGTCTCTGGTCACATGACCGGGTGTGAGTGACACTTGCGCTTTGTGTACTCCTCCTAGACAGCCACACACAAAGAGAGCTTAGGTGTGACTGGATGGGCCATCACTGGCAGGATGGGAGGGGGAAGCTGAACACAGCTCCACTTAACTTGATAGGCTGTGTCCTGCCTCCACACAAAGGGCTGCATACCCCCTATAGTTAGTCTGGAGCCAGGGAAGGCAGGGCATCTTTGCACTTCAAAGGCATGCCTCTAGAAGCTTCTTTCCACTTCAAAGGCACAACTGTGTATAAAAGAAGGACCCCAGACACCAACTCTTCAGTACACTTCTAGACCAGGAAGAACGACTGCTGTGCTGCTACAAGGACTGCTACTCTGCTGGACTGCTGCTCTAAAGGAACTGCTGCCCTGCTGCCCTCTTGCCTGGTGAAGAAGACCTGGACCTGCAACTTCATTTTGAACCCAGGACCACAGAGTGACTCAAAGGGCTAGTCTGCTGCCCTCCTGATCTGACCCTCAGGGACATAGAATTCTCCCCATCCAGCTCCTGAACTCAGCTGCAATGGGTTCCTGCCCCACAAGTGGTGCCACTCAGGTCCTGGACCCTCTGTGTCGCTCAGCAGGCTCTTAAATCAAGCTTTTGGGCTCTTCGCGACTGTGAACAGGCTTGTTCGCACTGGAACACCACCCCTTGCACCAACATTAAGGCAAGCCACCGCTAGCCCATCTCTTCGTACAGCAAGCATCCATCGCCCGCTGAGGACCACCACCGCAAAGCTCCAGCCCGCCCATCTGTGATGCCCAGCCTGCTTTTTGCTCCATGTTGACCACCACCCGGAATGTTCTCCTTGCTCCCTGCAATCCTCTCCAACGCGAACCGGACTCTTGGCACAAAACTTGAGATGGTAAACTAACCCACGCTCCATCCTGAACTTTTGACTTTGACCTTGTCCAGCGCGACCAGATATCCCCGGTTGGCGCTTTATGCTTTTCAGCGCTATTTTACACTTTATTCTTTAATAATTCATAACTTCCGTTCTACTGATTGGATTTTTGTCGTTTAGGTCTTGTTTTATTTATTACATTAAGATCTAATTTTCTACCCTGGTGTGGGATATTTTTGTGTGGTGTTTTCACTGTTTTACTGTTTGAAGTGTTGCACAAATACTTTACACATTGCCTTTAAGTTAAGCCTGACTGCTCTTTGCCAAGCTACCAAGGGGTTGAGCACAGGTTAATTTGGGGTTTACTTGTGCTTTTTTCTGAATAGCATTGTAGTTGCTGCTTGACCAGGGCTGACACCCTAGTCAACCAGTAACCCAATTTCTAACAACACCACTCAACTCTACTCTACTCCACGACACTCCACTCCATTCCACGACACTTCTCAGAACTACACCATGACACTCTGCTCTTCTCAACTCTTTGCCAATCTACTCTACGACACTCTACTCCACACCCCTCTCCTCTATGCCACTAAATTTTAGTGTGCTGAACAGCGGCCATGCTGGTGTAAAGCATGGCTGAAACACATTGGCAAAATCCATTGCTCTCACGTAAGCGAGACCTATGGGCTTTGCCAAAGCTTGTTAAGTAATACCTTGTGTTTTTTGCAAAGAATGTCAGAACTCAATAGAGGAACTCATCTCCAAAAAATGCCTTGCCGCCAACCTCTGAATTTAAAAATGCAGAACACCCTTTTGCACCCAAAACATTATTAAAATACACATTGGGAATTGGGAAGAGAAAGAAAATAGATTAACCAAATTTAGGGGAAGGGGTGGTAGGCATATGTATGTCCCTATATAAGGAATACATTCAAGTTTTTTTGACAGCAGCGGCCAGAAAATCTCTATTTTAAGATGCTCCACAGAGGTCGGAATAAGATGAATGTTTGTCACTTACACACTCTCTTCGTCTTGGGACATAAAGGCTACGCTAGTAGAGGTACAATTTCACAACATACCTGATGCAACAGAATGATTATTGGGTGATACCACTACCATGCCTGGTGCAAAAGGATGACTGCTGGATGTTACTCTGACTCACTAAACATGAAACTAGTCATAGTCACTCTAGCCTGATCCCCCCCCCTCAGAAGAACTACAACAAGGCAGAGGCTGATGTGAAGCTTCCTGAAATGAATGAAGACATTTGAGAGCTCATCTTTTTTCGGAGGACCAGACTTCTGTATGTGATCTTATACATCTCACTTCACAAAGTAAGGCTTCTCTCACCAGACTCGAGAAAACGTAGAAGGCACACCTGTCCCAGTGCTTTTCACTAAACACAGATAGTGTCATTGGAAACCCAGAAAGACTATTGCTATATAATACCACCAAATCATGTCTTCTAAACTTTTTAAGACCATCAGCCTCTCCACCTTTACAAAAAGCATTTTTGAGAGGCAAAAACACATTGGGCCTCAGCCCTTTCATAGATCCAACAGTGTTCCTGCATCCCATACAGCTGTCATATTTAGGGAGACGTGGTCTGGCCTACATGAAAGACTTCCCCATTCTAATAGTCAGTAGGTATTTACTCACAAAGTATCCTTACATGGCACAGAGCTGGTAGATGTCTTTGATGAGTAAACCTTTAGGGTGCAGTATGATGGGAATTCCCAGAACAACTAAAAAATAAAGTCTGAAAAATGCCTCATTGAGGTATTTGTCATTGTGATGCCCTGAGTGCCGCGAATATGCCTAGATGTCTGCCCCGCTAGAGCTGCTAACTAAGATACTTGGGTACCCCCCAGGTGGTTCACATAGGCTCTTGTGACCTGATTGTCCATTCTGATCTCAACTGACTTGTTCAATATTAGTGAAGCAAAATAAAGTAGGGCCCTGAGCACTGCTGCTAGTTCTTTTCAGTTTCATGAGTTCCTGGATTCCGTTGCTGTCCACAGACCTGAGCACAGAGACTTCCCATCATGGCTTTCCAAGCAAGACAGCTTGCATCGACAGTGGTTGTCACTGAAAAAGGGGGCAAAAGAGGTACTCCTATGTACAGATTTGAGACTGTGAGTCGCCACTGTAACTTCTGATGAATCGCTGTAGAGATGAGTACTGGAGCGTCGTAGTTCTAAGAATGAAGGTCCTAGCGAGAAAGGAGGTGATAAACCAAATGGTACAGATGGAGGCAGGTCCAAGGCTCTAGATACAATGAGGCTGCCATGCCTCCATTTATCCTCAGACATTTTCCTCCTGGAGCTCCCTGAAGGCTCAACAGATTGCGAGGTGAGACATTGTTTTCTGTTGATGGTCTGGAGGCAAAAAAAAACTTTCCCTCGGTTGGTATTGAACTGCACTCTAATAAATTGAAGTTACTTGTATGGGAAGCAAATGTGACTTCTTGGTATTTATTAGGAACCCATGATCTTCCAGACAGTTAGATACTTGCTTGACGGCTTTCAGACCCTGGGAAGAAGAACAGGCAAAAGCTAGCAAGTCATCCAGGTAAGGAAATACAGACCCAGGGAATGGAGGTTGCCCAACAAAGATGCCAACGTTTTGGTAAAACACTAGGTGTTGAAGAGAGGCCAAAGGGGAGCTCATACAATTAAAACCTTAGCCCAAGGCAAATAATCTTAAGAATTTTAGGGAAGAAGGGTGCATAGGAATGTGCAACTAGGCATCCAAAAGATCTATTGAAGCTAAAAACATGCCTGGAAATGTTACACCACACCGGCCGCATGGAGCTTAAAAGCAAGGTTAGAATGCCCAATATCTTGATTGATCAACAACCAACAAATGCTCAGATTGAACCACTCATCAGAGGGTCTTTATTCTACATATGAATTCTATGTCCTGAAGATGGTCTTATAGATGGACAACATAAAAGATCGAAACGCTGACGCATCAACCCATTTTCCAACCTATCAAAGAACTTCTATGTCTTGGAAATTCATATCATATATACAGGCTGTTTCCAGAATGACTATATTTTGAAATGGGTTTAAATACATTGGTGGTAATGAGAAACTAGATTATGTGATTTTGGCTTATGTCGGCCTTGTATATATGAGATATATATGTACCCTAGAATTTCATTTTTTAGTTATAAATTGATACAAAAACGAAATACACCCGGTTATGCTTTTTTTGTTCAATGAGATTGATTCACCATTGAATTTTGGAATTTATGTTTAAAATTTACATTTTTGATGCTAGTATTAGAGCATTCATAAATAAATGTCAAAAAGAATGATATTGTTTGTAAAATAAAATCCCTTGTAGGCATCTCTACTTGATAACTTTAATCACCCAAGCCCACAAGGGGATACTGGGTAGCCCAATTTGTATTAATAATGGAAATATTAGAGGCAGGATGTCTTGGAAACTCACCAACTTGAATCTTTGATGGGGAATGAACCAGTTAGCTGATTAGAGATCTATGATGATATTCCCTGGACTTTTCAAGCATCAAGAACATGAGCGAGTAGCATTCCTGCCCCTCTTATTCTTTGCGAACTGACACAATTGCTCCCTTTGCCAGAAGATTCTGAATTCCTCTTTTCAAGGCCTGAAGTTTCTCTAGATTTCAGGGAACAGGTGTGCGAATGACAATGTTGTTCGGAGGGGAATAACGTTTGAATATGTAGCCCTCTTTTACTAGCAGCAGCACCCAAGAGTCTGAAACATCCACCTCCCAGGATGCTAAAAATGTATTTATCTTTTCTCCAACCTTGGCAGATAGTCATGATTTAGTACTTGTTGGAGGAGTTGGAGCGACTGAAAGTTGTTTCCAGGATTTATCCATGAAGGGAGTGCCATGGTCACATCCCATGCCAGGAAAGGGATAGTTTGCAACTTTAGATGATAATTGCTGAAAAGCCTTTCGATATCGAAAACCCCTGCCCCTTGAGGGTGGTTTGGCTGGAGCAAGGAGCTTGCTGTCTTTGGCGAATTTCTTAACACATTCTTTGAGTTGCGGGACAAAGAGTTTAGCTCCATTGAAGGGAAGATGCATTAAAAGGACCTTTTGAGAACAATAAGCTTTCCAGGCCCTCATCCACATGTGACTTCTAGCGGAGATGGCCGAACTAGCAGATGATGCTGCTGCTGAAAAAGGGCCAAAGGTAATATCAGGCAAGAATTTGACTTGTTGTTCTATGGTGGCCAATCTGGCATTACCATCCTCTCCTGCTTTAGCTTCTCCTCTTTGACCTGAAAATCATGCAGGAGAGACTGAACTTTGTAAGCGGCATAAGAACCTTGTGTGATCGAAAAATTGGACGCAGAAAAATATATTTTGACTGCCTTTTCTACTTTCTCGTTGACCGGGTCGGATGTGGATGCATCCTTTGAAATGATTGTATTACTCAATGGCAAGCCCACCACAAGCAAGTTAACTTTTACCGGGCAAAGGTCCTGCCAGCACAAATCACCTATCACACGGCATCCAGTGCTGCTCAGGATCCAACAGCGGGGTCAAGGCGCACCTCCAGCATCCGATGGCAGAGACAAGCCACTCCTCCAATTCTGCCGATGCACGCCGGACCTCTATGCTAAAGCAGTCAAAATCAGGTTGGAGAGTGTATCCTCAGTGGTTCCCCTTATCGCCAATATGTAGAAGGGAATAACACGGACACAAGTGCAGTGTAAAGTGGGTTTTATTCCGGATGAAAGATGCACCCACAACCGGGAGGGTCAGATACCTCTGAGCTTCACCTGCAACAGATTGACTTCCCAAGCGTGGAATCATACCTAAATATCAACAAGGTATAACATTACAAAAGAAGGCTTTGTGGCTTCACGAGGCTAGTTACTCCACCGAGCTGTACTGCGAAAAAATGGGGTGATTAGAGAGGCTACCCCTCCCCCCCTGATTGCTAGAACGGACAGGGTAGCTTGCTAATAACGAAGAAATGGAAGAATATTTGCCATAAACAACAAGAAGGCTGTTGAAGAACATGTTAGACAAAACAAATGAATATGTAAATGTAACTCTACTTAACTCCTTTAGGATGTTGATGCCGAGGCACAGACGAAAAACACGAAGCACTTATGCCAAGGCCCTACTTTATGGTCCAGAAGCTAGCTGCTTCGTGTGGGGGACATAGTTAACTTCTGTGGGTGAGTGCTGTGCACAGAGTAAGGACTGTTGTGAGGTCAGGGCCAGCTTTAGCTCTGGTGGCGCATGGTGCGGCAATCAGTTTTAGGGCCTCCTCCCCCATGACCTCCTCCTCAGATTCCCTAGCTACCACTGGGCAAAAGTGCCCCTCATCTCTCCATAGCCTCTCTCTCACATACATTTAATTTGTTTTAAAGCACTGGTAAAGTTTGGCTTTACTAATAAGAATGTATATCTACCCAAACGAACCCTTTTAGCAACATTAGGAATAGATAATAAAAGACTTGGGAAAAAAACTAACATCCTAACTATTTTATGCAGTTTGCATGCAGCTCTTTGAGGACAGTTTGTAACAGTCACTGTTCTATATTAGGGATGTATCTTATGTACTGCTGTAACTCAAGGATCTCTGTGACCAAAGCAGTAATCCACTCAGCCCGCCATACAAAATATACATTTGTGAACTGTATGCCACTAGACAAAACTCTGATCTCTCTCTAACAGGAACCTTAATCACAAGAGCTATCTTGACATTTTTATAGCTGCCTGAAAGCTGATTGCATAAGGAACTCTGCAGAAGATGTTTTGAATGATGTGCAGAATGCAGAACACATGGAAAGAGCAAAAAACAAGGAGAAATTAATAATTTCTCCTTGTGTCGTCAGTCTAAGACCAGGTATTCCCTGGTCTTAGTTTTTGGCACTGCCCCAGCCTGGTAAATCTGGGGCAGCACCAAAAAGCAATGAGTGTAGCTGCGGAATCCCCACAGCAACTCCCATTGCACGCCCCTTTCACGCTAAATGAAGCGTGTAAAGGGGCCTTATTCACAAGGTGGCGTTAAGCCACGTTAAGTGGTTCAACGCCGCTTTGTAAATAAAGAGAAGGGGATATCGCCACCAGAACTTCACTAAAAGTGACGTTCTGGTGGCGATATCCCCTTGTAAATATGCCCCTTAGTGTTTCCTTCTAAGGTTCCTGAAGGTCTACCTGGTAACTCTAACCCTGGTGTTACCGAAACTGGGGCATCGGTAATCCCGAGGGGAATCGGTAATTCCGTCCTCAATTCTTTTGGGTATTCCATATTTTACCCCTGGTATTTCACCCAGAGACTCCATCTGCATCCAACAGTTAGAGTATTCTGGTGAACGACATCAGATCCATAGAGTTTCTGCGCATCTCTTAATTCTGGTGGGGTAACTCGGAATTACCGGGGACCACAGAATGCTGCTATCAGTGGAGCAGGCGCATATAGTATAGATGTTTAGACTTTATTGTATATGCATTCAGAAGTGTCTCACAGTGGGTAGTGGTGTCTCTGAAAGAGACAGCCCTTACAAATCAGGAGTGAAGCAGGTTTCATTATTCTCACTGCACAGTCGAGAAGTAAACAAGGAGCCTCCTTCAATCGATGCATGAGTCACCTCTTCCCTTTCAGATAAATTAGCTAGACGCGCAATCTCTGAATAAATTAATGCCTGTTTCATGCCTGGGCTGTGGAGTCATGAGCGCTATCTGTCACTGCTCGCTTCACCCCGCGAGGGAGGATCAACACACTTTTTCTCAGGACGTTAGAATGAAGTCATAAGTAAAAGCAAGGTGTGGCCAGCCAGGATCAGTTGAACATTTGTAATCAGGTCAGGAGGAGTCAGCTCTGAGAATTGTCTGAAGTAAAAGAAACCAATGCATGCTCAAAACAAGATAGCAAATTAGAGAGGTGAAAGAGAAGGAGAGAGGGTGAGGGTGAGGACTAGGGAAAGAGTGACGTGAGAGAGAGAGAAACACGGTGGAAAAAAGAGAAAAAAGGAGCAAAAAAGGAGGGAGTTTAGAAAAATAGAGACTAAGAGACAGAGAGAGAGATTAAATCCCCATTCATAAAGTTCCAAATTTAAAAAATGGAAATATGCTCCTGTGGCTTTTCTCCAAAGTGTCCCGCTTTTTAGCATTCAACAACGAACCTCATTCTTACTTCCATAAATTCATTACACCACAGTAACTTGTTTCTTCTTTGTAGAGACAACCTTTCCTCTTCACCCCTAGGAAATATGAGGTACTCCTTCCCCATCCCCACCTGGGAAAGGCACAAATTTGAATGAATTTCCACAGTCATAAATGCTGGAGCGACATGAATCCTCAAAGTGCGAGTTTGTTGTCATTTACCCACTTCTGAGTCATGAGTCACAATCCAGCCCTTAGCTGTACATTTGAGAATGCAGCAATTCTGGCAGAGCCTAGAAATAGGCGCTAGAACTGTAAAGCACTACCCTCTATGCAACGCAGGGGCCGGCAAATAATCAAAACTTTCTTGTGAGTACCAGGAAGGAAGGACTGTAAACAGCTCACGGTTGGTGGTCTGAGTAGCCCTACACGTAGCCACGTTTTTGGCTCAACAGGAGGGAAGGTGCCTCAGATCTCTATCCAAGAGCTGAGAGGTGAACCACAGCCTTTAGCTGTCTTATGGCCTGATAGATCAAAGGGTTTTACCAATTCTGTGTCTATGGGACAACGTGTTAGTACACATGGGCCTTAGAGCGGTGTGCACCCTCAGCACACCGCCCAGCCAGCTATGCTGCTGTGACAGGCTCTTTCAGACTCTGTGGTCAGATATGAACGAGTGACTGACAGGACATGCTCCTGCAATCCTTGGCCAATCACCATGCATCTGACTGGTAGTTGTGCAGTCACTGGCCCTTGCTGTGGTCTATATTTACGAGAAAGAGCAGGGGCGTACATAGGAGGAGGCTGCAATGCTGGTCTCCAATGATGGTCCACTCCAGGCCCTCATCAGCTCCGGGCAGTCAACACAGACTGTGTGAGGAGGTGGGGAGCAAATGTGAAATAGTGAGGGGAGGGTGTGGTTTCGGCATCACTACTGGGTAAATAACGCTGCTGGTTGAGTGAGAGTGTGTATGTGTGTAGTAGTAGTAGTAGAAATATCTTTATTCAATTTTATAAAAAAGTTAAAAGCACATCAACATACAAAGGCAGTTTAGAGGGTTCCAGTTCCCATTCAGAGAATTAGTTAATGAAATCCCAGGGCATAAATACGTCACATACAATTCGGTTACGATAATCACTTGCCCATTCGGAGTTTACTGGGTTTTGGGCTTTGTCCAAAGTTCACATCACAGCTGTATTGGTGTGGTGATATCTATTATACGCTGTGATAGTAAATAAAATGCCATGTGCAATATTTCATTATTATAATTACTATATAGAGATTTCGTTACAAGGGTAAGTACAATTTCATTAAAATCTGATCCATTCTAAAAAAAAGTGTTAATAAGATTATAAGACCGAATATACCTCCAAATATAATTCAATTAAAAAGAATAAAACCTCACCTGTCACCTATAACAGTACTCTTGGTAGGCTATGTCCAGTTTCATGTCACAAATGTATTCATGTCACTAATGTGCTTGGCAAAGTGTCCTGTGCAATATTTCATCATTCAGTTTACTGCATAAGAAATTACATTGTGGGAATAAATGTGTATGTCTGTATGCATGTGAGTATCTGTGTATCTGCACATTTGTGCGTAACTGCCTCTGTGTGTATTTACACGTTTGCAAGTGCCTGCTTCAGGTGTCGCTCTGGCTTGACCCATTGCATCTGATTCTGGCCACACACAGCAGCCTTTTTCTGACTGATGAAGTAAGATGAAAAGTGAAAAAAGATGCTATATGTGCACAATTAGAAAAATGTATGAATTTTCTATAATTTCTATAGATCATTAGACAATTTTATGAGAAATGGTGATTAAAAAATGCACTGTTTTGCCACTTTTTCAAAGTTTTCTTGAGGAACTTGAGTCCCAGTCACCTGGGAGGGTGTACTGCTCGCCTAACATGTCATTGATACGTCTTCAGTGCAATCCCATGGATATATCGATGGCGCACCACTTTTCAATATAACCAATCAGTACTGCTGTTTTTGAGCATCTATTTATAATTGAGGTGCTCGTGTTGTTGTGAATTATGGCCACAGGGAGTTGGGGGTGGAAAGAGAGAGAGAGAGAGAGAGGCGCAAAGGCAGATTGCAAGAGAGAAACAATAGGAGAGAAAGGTAGAAGGATGGGAGGGAAGGAGACAGAGTACGAGAAAGAGGTGCTGAGAGAGAGATGCAGAGTCAGATACAGAAAGCACCATTATATTGATGGAGTAAGATAGATATAGAGAGAAAGCTAATCGGAGAGAGGTGCAGAGAACGAGAGAGACACAGAAAAAGAGGCACAGCGGGAGAAAAGGGTGAAAGGTCGAGCGATAGTAAAACTAGAGTGAGGTTGCTCAGTGAGTTAAGTTCTTTCCTTCTGGGATATTTTTGTAAGAGTTACAGGCTCCTAGCTCTTCGTGGGTAACTCTGTCTTTCTTTACCCTGTGGCTGATAAAATGAGTACATTATTTTGAGTAATAATAACAGGTGATGTGTACAGAACTATGAAATGCTAAGGAACGGTGACAGCAAGCACTGTATGAGAACACGCAATATTGTCCTTATGGAGAGGAGAAAGAGAGACGTATGCAGATATTGTGGAAAAAAAGAAAAATATTTTGCAGTCCTCGATTTGAGTGTGACCCTCTTTTGTCCTCGCTGCCCCTCCCCCCCCTTTTGTGGGGCCTCCTTTGCTTTAATTAAGTGGGCACTCTGCCTCGGTTCTCACTGTAACACCAGGATTTAAAGCGTTGTCTAGCGCTATGATGACGCACTCCTGTTTATTTAATCTTTGCCGGGATTAGCTTCATATTCACGAATCCCTGTTTATCGGCCTGTTGCCTGTGACCTGTGTGCGTCACAGCCCAGCAGCAAATTCAGCGTGGCTCCAATGTTCAACTGCACCTGGTGCAGTCACTGGACTCCGCCCCACGCCCGCTGTTTCCCAGGTTAGTGGACAGTGATACAGGTACACAGGCCCGGCTCTACCATTCCATGTCCTACTGTTCTCTCGCTCCTCCACTTCACTTGCAGTGGGGTGAATATCTTCTCCAGTGTGGCCCTTGCCCCTGGCTCTTACGTCACCTGGGCCCAGCTGGTCAGACATCACTCCTTCATCACTTGTGCTGTTCATTTTAGAGGAGAGGGTACATCAGACTGCCTCGGGCAGGTTTGGGGCAATTTATTCACGACCCCCTCAACTCTCCCGCCTTTTTTTGCTGAGAGGAAGAGCGCACTACTGACCCACTGGTGTCCATGAGGATGGGCTCATGATACAAGTGTCTGGTAAGACATCTACGACTGAGCCGCATTCTGAAGTAAATTAAAATGCAAAATGACTGAGTAGCTTTGGAGCCACAATGTCAATTCACCCAGTGTCCCTTTCTGGATTTCTGTGCCCAGTCTGAGGAAAAAAAACTGTACCTGTCTGTAATATTGCAGAAAGTCTTAACCACGAGGAATACTGTTGTTTACCTTTGGTGTCCCTGGGCCTAAGGTACTATTTTATTATAATTGAATATCCAGGTTATTTCTAGTTACCTTTAAATTTACTTTGTCAAGTATTTTATTGCTTACAGCCCAGGTAATGGTGTTACATAAACTTTTAAATAAATTATACTGCTGATTGTGTTTATGCTTTGTCCAGTATGACTCAATCTAGCACAAGATTGCCATTCACATGTTTTAGGCTGCACCCTTGGTTACACAGGCCTCACATCTTATACAAGATTCTTAGTGACACCTATTAGGCCACACCCATTTTACGGCCCTGACCTTTTTTTATCTCACTTAAAGCATCGCCTGCAGTAAATGGAAGCCCAGCACTGCACTTCCAAATGATCCTCTGACCAGAAATGGAGTGGAAAAAGCAAGCTAATAGACCTTCATGTGGTCTTCAACAAAGTTGACTATATAGACAACATTGCTACTAACTCAATATAATCTTACTCGTGGCGAGCTTTTACAAAAAGCATCACTGTCACAAATAGACATACAATTTCCATAAGTTGTGTTTCATTACGATTTATTCTCATAAAGATTTTAACATCGCATTCCTATTACATATCACAGTGTGAAAAGAGCTTTGGTGCATTTAGATCCACAATTGCAATGATTCCAGAAAGAGAAATTTCAATCAATTCAATTCCATCAACAGTTATTCTGTTCAGTCTAAATAGTAGTTGTCAAGATCACAGATGTTCAGTCAACACGTGTTTCACGGCGACACATGCTGCTCCTTCAGGGTTTTCTCTTAGTAACAAATAATGTATTTGTTGTAACCTGTATTATATTTATCTGGTTACTTTCTGTTACTTTCTCCCTAGCTGCTCAGCCAGTGTGAATGTGATGCATGGAATGTTGGTGTGATGGTCTTGAATGGAATGTTTGGGTGCCTGGATGCTTGAGTGTGACAGTTGGAGTATGGGATGAGCAGCAGGCAGACTGCTCCTGGTGGGGCTGCATCTCTACAACTCTTCTACTTGTAACTGAACTCAATAAATCTACATGAAACTACATCTTGGCTACGGACCTCATCACTACAGATTTTTGGCGACGATTCTTGAAACGAAACTATGCATGTTTTAAAAAGGATTCTGAAACAAGAAATCTCTAATGGAAACCTACAGAAACGAAGAAGAAGCCTCTAGTTTGAAGTACAAGGCGTGCCAGCCCCACCAGTGTCTCTTTCACCAGACAGCCCCAGCCTGCTTGTATTTCATTGGGTTGAACATTTGGAATTTCTGCTACTGTGACAGCTTGTGTGATCCTGAGCACTTCACCAGTGTCCCTATCAGCGAACAGCCCCAAGCCTGGACATGCTCCTTTGGCCTTCATTTAAGGACTTTTATGTTAGTGGATGTCTGGTCTGAGCCTCACTAGTTCCACATCCTAACTTGTCTACCACTATGATGCCTGCCACTCTTGCATATCTCCAGTGTATTTTCTTCCTTGCTCACGCTTGATTTTTCTTGGTATCTTTTCTATGATCCCTTCACGTTTGGGTTCACTTTCTTCTTGCTTTTTCTCTACCTTTCCTTTTTAGGTCGAGCCTCGAGTAGCGCGCAAGCGCTGCTCTGGCGAGACTTTAAGTTAGGGGTTTCAAAAAGCTGACCAGACGCTCGTGCGTCTTGGCCTTTTCCCTGCGGTTACCCGCACGGCAGACATCTGTTTCCAATTATCGTGCCCAGACGCGGGCGCGATAATTGGAAACACATGCCAGCCGTGCGGGTAATCGCAGGCAAAAGGCCATGACGCACGAGCGTCTGGTCAGCTGAGCAGGCTGCCGCGCTCGCCCCCGCTCCTCTCTTGTTCTGTGTGTATGTAACACAATTTACGCTAATTGTATTGCTTTCACTTTGGGGACAGCGCAGCCTGTCTCTGAAGCTTCTTTCTAATGTCACCCCTTAATGTACGATTTCGGGATCTTTCATTCTAATGATTTTAATGCAATCAGCAAAACTATCCCTGTAATTGTATTTGGCACCGTGTTCAGGGTGGAATGGCGGTCGGGGAGAGCTCCTTGAACCCCGGCCGCGCGCGTGCGAATGCAAAACAGCTCGGTTTCAATAATGAGCAGCAGAAGGCAGGCGGCAACGTCTGGGAAAGGCTGCGCGGAAAAAAACATTTGTCGGAAGACAATGACAAAAAAGGGGGTCTCAGCTCGCTGCTATTCAGAGACAATTTGTAAGCACGGCTGTTGAAGTCGATCCGGAGCCGGCTGAACAGCCGGAGCCACAGAGTGATTGATAAGTGCGCCCAGGAGAACTTCATTTCTCCGTGAATGAAGACAAAAGGGCCGCCATGTCGGGAGGCTGCGCAATGTCAGTATCATTAAGTATTGAGAGTGGATCTGCCGGGCCTTCAGATGGGGACGCAGGGGGTTGAGGAGAGAGGTCAGGACACCCCTCCTCAGTCACACATACATAAGCACCCTGGAGCCCCTCCCCTAGTCCCCTCGCTAATCATCATCACCTTATAAAACGCTCAGCCATAATCAAAGTCACGCAGCGCAGATCCTGGGTGTCGGAGTCAATTCTGATCATTGAAATGGGTGATTACCACCCAAGATGGCTCCCAATGCACGCCAGCCACTTGGCGTCCAAAAGAACGTGCACTCAGTGTGTATGTTTGAAAAAGCTTTGACAAGAGCAAACAAAAATGATGTGTGGAACAAATAAGTTGGCACCTTCCAACCCAACTGTGTAGCCCCAAAATAGCAACAAAAGTTGAAAACTCAGAGAGCAGCAGTCTTGTCTCCTGCGCACAATATACAAGGTAGGTCGGATTTTCTGAGAGAGAAATTAATCCACCCAAAACCTGTTTGCATGGATAGTGTCTGAATATTGATCCATGCCAGAAATGTTGTGTTATTCTTTTCATTCCATATACTACAAAGCTCGTATGACTTAAGGCCTTATGCATTATAGAGACAGAATCGCTAAACATAGGATAACTACAAATGCTGGATGCCTGCATGGCCCACGCCTGAACTCCTGGGTCACAGTGTCAGATGGAGGTCATGACACCCCATTTGGGAAATCTGAAGTCATCACGCTTCCGACTGCACACTTCCCAAATAACTGTTAGGAACTGACTTTAGGGTGCTACCAGACCTTGACATCAAACCTTCATGGTTGGGAAATTTTATTGGAGAGTTCCATACTTATAAAGAAATGAGAACCTATATGTGGGAATGTTAAGGCTTGCACTTGGTCTTAACACATAAAGTGAACAGTCCTCATAGAATTAACAAAACAGTATTGTGTCATTTATTCATGAGATAAATACTAGTGCAGCTAGGCAATACATTCCGTACAAACATGAAAATTTACTTCAAAATCCCTTTTCTATTTCCTGCAAATTTTAAAGCCGAGTTGCGTCAAGACCATTTTTTTTATATGTTTGAGAATCTAATGATGAAAGACGTACGCGTAGCATGTGTTAGCTGCCTGAAGTAATGTCAAATGCCCATGCACTCTTTTTGGGGTAAAACAGTGTAGTCTCATGCAGAAACACTAATTCAAAGAGTGCTTCCCCGTTAGAGATATGATAAGTCAGTGAATGTCTTTTTAGATGGTTTGGTGTAAATTAGCATAGTTTATGATAATGAGTGTAGGCATGCTGACTAATACTAAAGTAATCAACCTTTTGGTGTAGAAGTAAGGTAAAAGAGGGAATAGAATATTTGTCGATTACGTGTCATCATGACTATTCTCTTTCCCTGTTGTAAGTACCAGGCATATGACAAATGTAACGTCTACATTGTTTGCTACATGAAAACCAATAAAATCTGTAAAAAAAAAAAAAAGTAAGGTAAAAGTTCGAATTAAAAGTCAGGCAGTTTGTTGTGTAGGGGAAAAACACTAAGGTTATTAGCAAAGAGGGGAGATGGAAGACAAAAAAAGTATTTATTTTTTCTGGTCGAAATGCCAACAAAACATCTGGAAAACTGGAAAAGGCTTTAGCAACATAAAAGGTTGCTTTTGAATGGCCAAAATGTAGCTAACATCACAAAATACCATCGCTTTAACTCAGTTCCATGTATGGCGGCACCGTCAGCAGGAAGTTGTGAGCTGCAGGAAATGCCACTGAGAGATGTATTGAGCCTTTCTTTTTATTGTTAAAAAGAAATTGTATTATTGACTACCTACTTGTCACTGTCAGAAGCTACTGGATTTCTACCAATCATGTTTAAACGTGAGCTCACAAACTCGGACCCCGAGCCACTCTTCTGCTATCAACTCTAAAGCTATAAATCTAAACCTTACTAAAAACGTGAATATCACTTGTACTGTAAACATGTCTTAAACTTTAAAACAGTCATTGAGACCCCCTATTCAATTTATAGTGAGTATTTTGTGTTTTTGCACTGATTTCTGAATACAGTGTTAAGCAATGGGGAATACCATGAACAAACGTCTTTGCACACATATTGCCTGTGGTATTACCTATTGCACCTTCTTTTGCACAGAGAATTGTAAACGCTGGTGGTAACTGCATGTTTAAAAAAACCCTGAGTAACTGCAATTTTGCACACAGCTCCCAGTGGGAGCAAGTTTCAAAGGGAGCATATTCTAAAGCACAACACCTTGAGGATTTATATAGTAATATCTTTATTTGCTGTTTTAGTTAAGTAAGTCTATTCCAGCATTTGTTATAATAACTAATAAAAACGAAAAAATACATACAAAATACAAATGCTTCGAAGTGGTAAAGCATACTATAAAACAAATATTCACCATAAAATTGCCATTGATCATAACTGTGATATTGAGATGACTGGAATCTATGACAGAATCTAAAATGACTATCAGCCACCGCCATGACTAACAAGCATTGGCATAGCCAATAGGTCTCGCCTTTGGGACCTTATAAGTGTTTAGCCATGCAACAGTTGATGTTGTTGCACCAAGGATATTGTGCTGCATAACTAAACACTTATAAGGTCCCAAAGGCGAGACCTATTGGCTATGCCAATGCTTGTTTCTATTTCTTGGGGTTCTCCTTGTTTGAACCTCTTTCTTCTTTGTGGTTTCTATTTTTGTTTTGTGGAAGAAGGGAAGGTATGTTGTAACCTGTAGTATATTTATCTGGTTACTTTCTATTACTTTCTCTCTAGCTGCTCAGCCAGTGTGAATGTGATGCATGGAATGTTGGTGTGATGGTCTTGAATGGAATGTTTGGGTGCCTAGATGCTTGAGTGTGACAGTTGGAGTATGGGCTGAGCAGCAGGCAGACTGCTCCTGGTGGGGCTGCATCTCTACAACTCAACTACTTGTAACTGATCTCAATAAATCTACCTGAAAGTACACTCCCGTAGTGGACCTCGTTACTACAGTATTGCAAAACATAGTCCTCTGCTAGTGGTGAAGGTAGGGGTATCTGTAATGTATCAAAGTTTCTTGATTCTTGTGTTCGTGGTTCCCTGAGAATTTTTCTGTAGCTGGATCATTTTATCTCCAATTCCTCCTAGTTGTGTTTCCTTGGTTAACCCTTCATGCTGTGACCTTCTTTCAGAACATTTATCGACGAGTTACATTGGTATTCTTAAAATCCTCTAAATTCAAGTTGTCACGTTACAGAGAAGAATTAACAATTATGAAAACTGTCTTCCAGCGTGTTGCCGCTTCCCCAGACTGATATAGACTGGGTTGCCTGGCACAGGACCCACGACCCTACTCTGCCCTGTTTGTTGCAGAACCACATGGTGGTTGTGTTGTCTGTGAGAACCTGTACTCTTTTCCCTTTGATGGTCGGGAGGAATGACTTCAGTGGCAAGTGAATCGCTTGCAACTCCAACAAGTTGATGTGGAAGTGAGCTCCACTGGAGACCAGTGTCCTCTGATCTCTTTTTCTCCCAGATGACCTCCCCAACACAGTAACGATGCATCCATCACAACAGTAAGTTCTGGGTTGGGTAGGGACCGGTCGAGCAGCCACCAATGCAGTCTTTTGCAGTCTCCTCCAACACCTGGATGGAACCTGACAGATTCCATTGGTGACCTCCTGTTGACAATACTGAAATTTGGAAAGAGATACTTTATGGCCATGTTGAGCTAAATGTAACAGCAATTTAACTGTACTGTCTCTGCAACCTTGTTCTGTATCCGAGGCGATGAGTAAGTCATCGACATATTGAAGCAATATATTACCTGTAGGGAGCAACAAAGAATCCAGCTGACCTTTCAATGCCTGACTATATATACTCGGACTTTCTGTGTAGCCTTGAGGAACGCGACAGAATCTAAAGCTTCTACCAGCTAGGATGAACCCAAACAGATACCTGCTGTCAGGATGAATGGGAATACTGAAGAACGCATTTTTCAAGTCAATGACAGAAAAGTATGTAGCAGAAGAAGGAATCATTGTTAAAAGAGTCGTAATGTCAGGGACCACTGGAAACTGGGGAATCACTATTTTATTAACTTCCCACAAGTCAATCACAAAGCGATAAACATCTTTATGATCATCAGAGGAACCTCGGGGTGCCCTTTTGAGAATCGGAAGAATAGGGCTATTGCAAATATTAGCAGCCGTCTCCTCAACCACCCCTTTCTCAATCAAATCCTGTATAATTTGCAATAAAGCTTGCTCACCTGCCTGCTGTATTTTATACTGCGGGATGCGAGGTAAAATAGCATTGTCTTTAACTCGGATCGAAACTGGTGGGATCTGTAACAACCCCACATATGTGTCACCTGTCCCGGGCCTCCTTCTCTGCTTTCATTCACCTCTGTTTAGCCTCCTTTTGCCACGTTCGAAGAGAATCAAACATAGACTGTCTACTTCTTCTCGCAAACAACTTCTCCTGTAAAAACCCAATTTTTTGTTCATCGAAGGTGCCCATCAACGGCCACTGCAACTCAGCATTGTCCCTCGTATATTTGTGCCATAGCGTGCTAAACATAATAGGGTCAAGGCCATGCTTCACATACATATCAAAATTTGGAGTGCCTTCTGGAGGCGCTGGTTGACTTTCTTCCAATCGAGCATCTGCAGAGCAACAACGGCAACAAGAAACCAAAAACCTACTAAACCCAGGCATTTTCAAAAGTGAGCCAAATTTGTTATGTTGCCTGGCAAAGTGTTCATAAACACTCCGTACCAAAATCGGTCCTCAGACCGTGCCAAATACAAACCAAAATGGTACCATATCCACAACGAACCTAAACTAAGTCACCTGGTGCACACAGGTCAAACAAATGTATTCTCCACTGCCGACTCTTCGGACCAAACAGTCAGATCCAAGGGTTTCGCAGTTCAGGACCCCAGTCGGGATGACCGCTGGGCGAGGCACCATCTGGCGGGACAGAAGGGGCAGCTGCGAGTTCAGGAACTCTCTCATGCAGGGATCCCTGGTCCATCCGTCCAACCCGACGGCGGCCTCGACCTCCACACCCGGGAAGGGCCACTTGCCCGATGGGGTCCCTGTTCAGGCGCCAACTGAAGGAAGTGACCCGAATCGGGTCACCCGGGTCACTCGCGACCACCTCTCAGCCTTCCATACAAATGAAGAGTTGGTCAGACAGTAGAGAATACAAACCAAGTATATGTTTATTCAGATACACTCGAGCGGAGCCCCGTCTGCCCAGTCGCTTAGGGGTGCTGCAGAGAGGAATGACTTTAGCAAACATAGAGATACAATATGTACATTTCAAAACCAAGGAAGACCCGCCCATAATGGAATTTTACAAGCAGGTGCAGCTAAAACAAAGAAGTACATTAGGATGAGTTTCGACTCTGAGGCCGGGCACACATTATCTCTATGCCAAGGTCGTTCTGTCCGTGCCTACCGCTAGACTAGTGGGAGAAGGCCTCTATCTAGTGGGAAAGGTATGCGCTAATAAGAACAGTGTATTCATTAGCATAGTAAGGCCTAACCTTGGAGAAATAAAACTTTCCACAGCCTGCTTCTCGGGGAGGGAATACGGAGCTGATGACATGATGCAAAATGGCGGCTAAACACAAAATGGTGCCGTGAATGCTAACTTAACATCGAACAATGCACGAACAAAATAGCAAAAAAAACATTTTCATTTCATCAAGCAGAAGGACCAAACAGACACCCCGGAAGACAGACAGCAGAGAGCCAAGAGAATGGAAATGGGACAAAGGCAAAACCACCAGGAAGGAGAAGCAGATGGGGGCACAACTGCCCCGCTGAAGGAGCTGACAAGTAGACCGTCAGGTAGACACACCCTGCCATGTTCAAGGAACCGCTGCCAGCCTCAACCAAGAGCAGCAGACGCTCTCAGGGTAGCACAATAACAACAAAACAGGGGCAGTGGCAAAGTGCAAGCCAACCAGTGGGCATCATGGCCCTGAATCTCATTTCATCGATCCCAGGAGGATGAAAGGCTGAGGGAACCTGCCAGGATCAGAACTAGTGCCTACGAGGACAGACCAGGCCCCTAGAGTGGACGCAGAGAAAGAAACTGCAACCAGCAACAGGGTGGGCACCCCGAGAACCATCAACTGGGCTCAGAAAGAATAAAGAAGAGGCAATCAGCCAGCCAACCATTGAAGGGAAAAGACGGACCCCACAGAAAGCAAAACTCCCCCAAAAGGAGCCAAGGAGAAGAGAACACCCCGGGTGGATGCCAGCCCAAAGGGCAGGACCCATAACAGAAAGAGAGCTCCGGACAGTGAAACAGAGGCCCTGCAGGTGAGACAGAAGAACCCAGTCCCGGAAGCATATAACCAGAAGACCGACGAAGTGCAGGACACCCCCACTCCGAAGCGGGGCAGAACAGCTGGCGACACCCACTGGACTAACACCAGAGGGAGAACAGAACGACACTGCGTGCCCGAACAGGGCAGAACGAACCGGACACCCAACAGACCAGGAAAGCAGGGACAAAGCACTATGGAAAGACGAAATGGAACCGCCAGAAGCAAGTCCCATCAGCAACAAGGCAATTCCCACCACAGAGGGAAAGGATGTAACAAAATCAACCAGCGGACACCAGTGACCCAAAACAGAGACAACCAAGGCCATATGTATGGGCAGAGAGCCAGGCAACAAAACCCGGAAAAAACCAAGCGATCCAAACAAGGTCCAGGAGAAAAAACAAATACAAGTCCCGAAAAGAACCAACACTAACTGACGGGCGCAGACCATGAAGCCACCGGAGAATGGAGGCTAAAGCACCAAAGCCAGCCGCAAGCAACAGCCACTGTGGTGGCAAACAAGAGAAGCAGCAGCTCCAGCACCTGCAAGGAGACACACCCCCACTGTGACAGAGAGGAGGCCTCGCTCACCATTGCCGAACTGCCAACAGGAAGGACAAGAAGCCAGCGGGAACCAGACGGGCATACAGGAGAACCAACGTGAACCCCCACAACCGAGGCAAAGCAGGCCAAAAACCCAGCTCCCAGGCCCAGCAAAGGAGTGGGACCCCAGAACAGGGAGCGCACTGAGCGCGAGCAACTGACCAACAGAGCTAGACCCAAACAGGCCAGTCGAGGGGTACCATGAATGTTAACACAATAAACATGCAAACATGGAAAAAACTGCACTCTGCAAAAACGGCGGCGAAGGACCATATCTCCCTCCCCTTGCCCCCCCCACCACAGAGGGAAGCATCCGAGATACCCTTGCAGGATATGCCCCCACCCGAGCATGCAACGCAGCCGCACAGCAGCCGCTACACCCGGAGAACAGAGGCCTCCACCACCCCAGTGGAAGACCCCGCCCCCGCAGGAGTGAACCCAGAAAGGTGGGAAGGAGAACCGGCCATAAAGACCAACCAACCCCACAGACAGCAACCGTCTGGGGGACGTCAGGGACTTGCCCGCCTGAAGAAAGAGGTGTGACGACCTTGCATTAGAGGCCCAAATGGCCAATGCAGTGCCGGTATGTCCACAGGAAAGAAAACCCCCACCCCACAGAGGAGGAGCCAACCTCGAAACCCGGTTGGAGACGGGGAATGCTGATCAGTGGTCAAAGAAAGGGGCACAGCCCCTCCATGCAAATACCGGGTGGGGACATGGACCCAACAGACACAGGAATTGTAGACGCCCCGCACGCCCGCAACAATGGGGTATAATCCTGCACATAAGCAGTGAGTGGCGCAACTAAGCCCGGGCTCTCTGAAGTACGGACGTGCCACCCGAACAGAATCAGGGCACCAACTGGAAACCAGGCAGGCACTACGCTGCCGGTAATCCCGGCAACACTGCCCCTGCCCGCAACGAGAATCAGGTGGGTGCCGCACGCCTTCAGAATCCAGCAGACCAGCACCAAACCCCCAAAGAGATACCGCATGAGTGCCCCGCACCCAGAAACATCGGCCCGAAAGGAAACAAATAAAACACGGTGAAGTCCTATAAAGGTAAAAAGGGGAAAATAACGCTCACCGAATTCCTCCGAGGCTGCCACAGGTTGCCCAGCACACCACAGTCGTCCCCTGTGATCTCACATGCCCAGCACACGAGCGCGATCACAAAACATCTCAAACCGCTAAAGCAGACCCGAGGAAAAACAAAAAAAGGAAAATAATAGACAAATAAAATACACCTGAAGCCAAGATGGCAATCGGCTGCAGAATAAAGAAAACAGAAAGTCCTTCCCAGAAAGTGATGTATTTATATATACCGTTTGGTATGGGGGCCATCTTAGATTGGGAAGGAAAAGTCAAGTTTGGTGATTAGGTTCTGCATGAATGGAGATAAACTCATACGTAAGGACTGTGAGAGGAAGACGGACGAGGAGGTAACAGATATTTCTAGTGTGTGCCTTTGTACATAAAGTATTGGGGACCTGTGACCGGGCCTACTGCCACTTCTGAGCCTTTTATGCCCATGGACGCCTATATCCTTTCGCTGCTGTACTGGTACTTACCTTTTATCCCGCTCTCTCAAGTGCACGCTGTCTGAATCAAACATTGCTACTGCACACTTCAGAAAATGTGTGTTCTTTTGTTCTGTGGAAGCAGAGAGAGAGAGAAAGAGAGAAAATGATAATCCCAGTGTGCATTGTGTAAGAAGTCTTTCAACATCCCCACACTAAGTACTTCTATCACTTTCCAAAAGTATATACTTAATTACATGTGTAAAACGAACAGACTGTAGCCCTCCGAGGGGATACAGCCACTGAAAGCTCTAAGTGCCAGAGTAGGACGTTTCCCGAATATGCTGCTGTTTAAACAGCTCAAGAAGCCAAGCGAGTAAGGCCCCTTGTGACGCACGCCCCCCCGGCCCCACCCCTTAGGTTAGGTTTTAACTTTGACTTCATCAACCAAGCAAAGAGGATGAAAAAAGCGCGCCAAATGCCGAGTTTATTATTCAAAGTTTGTCTGGCATGAGTTGAAAGAAACTTTACACCTATCTGCTAGATACAAAAAAAAAAATGAAAGTACAGGTCCCGCGCTTTGAAGCTGCAGGCGCGAATGTCTGCTCCTAATTGCTGCTTCACCCCGCGGTACAGAGCCAGGCTAAAGCTGAGCGTGAATCCGAGCGGTAATTGAATACAGCGACACAGGCGCGCGCTCTTGCCAGAGCTTCGGCTACAAGGTTATTGAATGACATGTCACTAGTTGGTGAAATAATGTCAGCACTCAAAATGCTAATTAATTGGGCCTTCAGCTTAAAGCACTTTAGGACTGTTTGGCCAAAAACAGCCAGAGCTTTGATTCCGCCGCCGGATCACTTTACATCACCGCGCGATGGTCTTCTTTGTGGAACACCCTATGATATTTTGCCCGTTCCTTTTTTCCCTTTATATTTTAACACCTGTTGGCAAACAATGCAAACAATGCATCGCGCATCGTGTGCTCGTAGTGTGTGCATCTTGAGCTGACAGCTCAGTAGTGAAGTCATCGTTAAAGTTTTAGAAGGTTCAGTTTTAAACAGCTGCTCCTAGCAAGCTTAAAATGTTCCAAATCGCCTTATATTCAGGGGAGCAGCAAATTAGGCAGGAAGGTTGACTGAATTATGCGACAAGGAGAGGCAAAATATGCGGCACAATGCCGCACTTTTCTGATAGTATTACTCCATTATTTCATATTTTGGACACATGATAATATTGTCTGGTCAAAGATTTCACCTCATTAGTTCCAGATTAACAACCAAATACAGATATAAGCAACTGAAAAGATGAACAGTTAACCTTTGCGAAGGGATTTCCACTGCGCACGAACACGTGTCTCCACGTTTTAAGTAACTTTTGATCCGTTTGAGCTGGAAACATTTTTTTATCTGAAGATTATGCAGCAGATGATAGATTATGTGGCAAATGCGGAAAATCCATAATTATGTAAAAAAAAAAGCTGCAGCAGAATCACATAACTCCAGAGGCCCGCTTATATTTCAGATTTTATTTTAGATGCATCGGTTTTGAACGCAGTTGGTTAATTAGCTCTATGACTAAGAACAGGCAAAATTGAAAGGGAAGCAAGTATTTCAAGTTCTACGAGTTTGTATTATTGGAAATGGGCGTTGGGTAATTAAATTATGTCTTCTAGTTTTGTATGTTACAATAATAACAATAATAATAGAGCAATCGAATTTCTAATAATCATTTAAAATAATACTAATGTTCTAAAGCCACTGCTAGCAATAATAACAATGGTGACAATACCAATAGTACTTTTGACTGTAATTTATATTATATATTGTTTTCATATGCCAGATTTATTTTTCTGACTCGTCTTACCATCTTCTGATCGTTTTCAGAGCGCACTGGTTGGGTGAAGGTGATGTTTTCATAAATTTGTTCATCAGAGAATGTAGATGTAAGGCAAAGAAAAGGGGTGATATTATTTCAATAGGTGTTTTTGTCCTTTTCAAAAGTCACCTGTTAGTTAATTGAGGGCAGGTCAGGACAGGTCTTTTATTCCACTGGGCTGAAGCGCCAGTGGTCTGAAGCCCCTGGAGGGTGGTTTTGTGTGCTGGGTCCCGCACCTGCAACTCTGTCACTTTCGCCAGCTCCCCAAGTTTAATTACAGCTGGCACAGAAGGCGCCATAAGAGAGAGAAATGGGGGGGGGGGCAGAAGTTAGAGAGAAAGCGATCAGTGAGGGAGAAGAGACAGAGGAGAGAAGCAGAGAGAGAGAGAATGGATGGATAGAAAGAGAGACTGAGAAAGCAGGTTAAGTGAGAAGGGCTGGTTTGAGCATTTTTGCTCCCTAGTCCGGCGCTGGTTGGGGGTAACAATGGAGGCAGGAGGCATACAGGCTGTTGACAGTGACAATACCACCAATCTGAACAAGGAAGATAAGAATGATCTTAAGAATGTTGTAAGAAATTGGGTTATTGGTTGAGAGGGGTGAGGACCCACTCAAGTAACAATCACAGTCCTTGTCAGGGTGAACCACAAATTTCACTAAATAAACCTGTGCTTAACCCTCTGGTAGCTTGGCACAAAAGCAGCAAGACTTAACTTAGAGGCAATGTGTAAAGTATTTATGCAGCACCCAACACCAATAGAGTGAAAACACAACGCAAAAAAATGCCAAACCAATGTAAAAACATAGAAAATATTTTTTTTTTTAAATGACAACAAAACTCCAATAAGTAAAACCAGAGCTATGAGTTTTTAAAGTTTGGAGTAAAAATAGTGTCAAAAAGCACAAAGCACCAACCACAGCTATCTGTTGTTGCTAGACTGGGTCAAGGCCAAAAGTTAAGGCCTACCAAAATGGAGCACAGGTTGGATACAGGGACCAGGTTTGTCCCGGTGGAAAGGTTTACTTTCACACTTAGAAACTATTGTCGAGAGAAGTCGTCGTCGACGGGGTCCTCGGTGGATTGGGCTGCAGACTAGATCCAGATAGAGGCTTGTTGTTGACGGCAGATACCTGAAGTCCTAGGCCTTGTTTTCACCCTCCTGTCTCCTATGTGAGTTAAGCACTGAGGGGCAGATTTACAAGAAGTGACGCATCGCTGCGTTAAAGCAGCGATGCGTCAGTTTTCTTGAGCCTGCGGGAGAAACTCTTGTGCCACCAGGGATGCACCGTATTTACAATACGGCGCACCATGACGCAGGGTTTTTTGGCGCATTGCTGGAGTTGGCATGAAAACCAACGCAACTCCAGCAATGCGTCAAAATTAGAGGCAATGCGTCAGTTTTAACTGACGCATCGACTACTGAATGGGGACCAATGTGTTGGAGCGTAAAATGGTGACAAAGTCACTTTGTACTCAAACATATTGGTCCTGGATGTGATGCATGTATGTGGGACATCAGCACATAATGTCACACATTGTGACATTACGTGCATATACTTACCTTAGGTGGGACACTTACTTCGTGACTTGATTGCATATTGTAGTCAAGTCACTACAGCTGGTATGGGCCCTTGGGCACAGCCAATGCGTCATCCCTACGCCTGGGTTTGGCAGGCGTAGGGATTGTGACGCATTGGCAGCGCAGCTAAATGCTGCGCCATAAAAAGAAAAACTTGTAAATACCATTGCAACATTTTCAAGGTAGGCGTTTCCGATGGAACACCTACCTTGCATAAATTAAAATCTAAGGTGGCGCAGGCGATTTTCACGCAGGTGAAAACCGACGCAGCCTGTAGAAAAGTGACACATCTGCATCCATATAAATATGGAGCAGATGCAGTGCCGCCGTTGCGTTTAAAAAAAGTGACACATTGGCAGCGCAAGGAGGCGTAAGGGGTTTGTAAATCTGCCCCTGAGTCTGAAGATCATTTTCAGTTTTTCTGTCCCTCTTACATTTAACTGAGGAAGACCTGGATTATTCCTATTTGTCACACTTTGTCCATAGCACCTGTAACGGACACTATTTGAATACTAACATATGACAATACAGAATGAGTTGCGTTGGCAATGTCTAGATATTTAAATTTTGTTGTACCCGTGACGTGTAAGATGTTAGGGAATGACAAGCTAGGTGTTAAAAAACACTGATTTACTATTTTTTCAGTGGCGGCTGCCTCAGAACGGGTGGGGGGGGGAATGGATAAAACATTTTTTTTTTTAAATAAACTTACTTTCGCCTTTGCGCCGCCTCTCCTCCGTCCTCTTAGATGAAGAGCAGCAGATGGCTGGTAGCACCGGAAGCACTCAGGCTCCCTACTCTCCCACCCAATCACGAAGCTGCATGAGCAGCGTCGTGATTGGTCTGAGCAGTCTGTTTGGCCGCTCAGGCAGTACCTAGGAGCGTGGGCATGTTCTCCACGGGTCTGTGCAACATGCTAAGTGCGCATGACGATTTGGCCGGCCCAAGAGGGACTGCCAAACCGTCATGCGCACTTAGAGGAGTGCAATCAATCAATCAATCCGGGGGTTTATAAGCGCACTACTCACCCGTGAGGGTCTCAAGGCGCTGGGGGCGGGGGGTCAGCAGCTCCATTCAGTCGAAGAGCCAGGTCTTCAGAGCCTTCCTGAAGGTGTTCAGGGAGGGGGCACGTCTGATGCCGGTGGGGAGCTTGTTCCAGGTCTTGGCCACGATGTAGGAGAAGGATCTTCCCCCTGCTCTGGCTCTGCAGATGCTTGGGGTTTCGGTGAGAAGGAGGTTGGTGGAGCGGAGGTTTCGTTTGGGTACGTGGAGGGTGATTCTGTCGTTTAGATATTGGGGTCCGGTGTTGTGTAGGCATTTGTAGGCGTAGGTCAGTATCTTGAAGGTGACTCTTTTCTCGACGGGGAGCCAGTGGAGCTTGCGTAGGTGTTGGTTGATGTGTTCGTGTCGGGGGACCCCGAGAACGAGTCTAACCACTCTTCACTCTGCTCTGGCGTCACAGAGCCCAGCCCTGCCCGACCTGGCTCTGAGTCCCACATAGAAAAATAAAATGATAATATCGTCCTGTTATTATCATTTTATTTTTATTTTTTGCACTGCTGACATAGCAGTAGGGTGACGCTCCATCACCTTAGCGGAGGAGCCGCCATTTTTTTTTTTTACATTGCACTTTGAACAGTGTTGCCCTCTATTTTAAGCCCATTTTGTACTTTTAACCACAACAAATTTATCGGCATGAATAGCTGGTTGACAATCGGAACTTCGCGTTAGCGGGAAACACGAAGTGGTAGTTTTGATGCGAAGAGTTCTGTGCCGGCGAAGTCCGGGGTCTGTATACGAGAAGGTCTAGTCAGCAGTTGGATGCATTTTCCTCATTGGCCTCTGTGATGTCCGTTCGGGTTCGGGGGGAGACTGGAGACGGTTGTGGTTGATGCGAGGAACTCTGCACAAGGCGTCTGGCCATGTGAATCCGACCGGGGATTCTTTTGGGGAAGTTTCTAAGCGTCCAGCTGTGCGGATTCTGGACAGGAGGAGTAGACTCTAACACCAGCCAAGGATCCAGGAACTGGGGGGGGGCATTTCTTAGGGGTTAGGACGCACTCCAGCAGAGGCCAGTAGCAGGGTTCAGGGCATTTCCAGTTGGGATTGGTCTGCAGGAAAGTTGCAGAAGATGACCTCTGGAAGCTTATTGTGCACCTGTAGCTCACACAGGTCAGCCAACTGACCCTTGGAGTCACTTCTGGGGTTCTGGGCTCAAAGCAAGCAGGTCCAGTCTTCCATAAGGTTTCAGACAGCAAGGCAGTCCTTCTGAGTATCCACAGATGCAGGAGTGCCTGCCTCTGGGTGGGGGCACCCTCTTTGTCTAACCCCAAAAATGGTTCTGGTGAATTCTTCTCTTTCCCCTGGATTTGGCTTAAGTATGTCTCGTGAAATAAAGGACAGTCAGGTCCAGGTGTGGCCTGCACTTGCCAGTGACAGTGTAGGCATCTTCTGAAGTCAGGAAGATTCTATGTACAGTCCTTAAGCTACTCTTTGAAGCTCAGGAAGATGCTGGGTAAAACCCCCTAGGACATCCCGCTCAGGAGAGGAACTCCCTTCCCTACACCCAAGGCCCTTTCGTCCCCTGTCTGGAAGGAACATACATCACATCACAGGAGAGCCATTAAAAGTCATGTGACACTGAACACCAGCAGAAAGGCACATTTGTTTTAGCAGAAAAATGCCAGCTTTCTAAGAGTGGCATTTTCCAAATAGTAATTTAAAATCCAACCTTACCATTAAAGAAGATTTTAAATTAGAATTAAAATGAGTGGGAGAAGTATCTCTCTAGCTGTTCCCAGTCTCAATTTAGCACTTATTAAATATAATAAGGAAAACTAGTGTTAGTCTGTGGGAGAGGTAGCTGTGCTACAGTGAAGAAAACTTTTGGGGGTGGAGGGGGGGGGTCTTTCACTGCCAGGACATGTAAAACATTTAATATACATATCCTACTTTTTTAAGCTTTTGAGGTCTACCTTAGGGGTGAGTTATAAGTATTAAAAAGCAAGATTCAGGCCTCACAAAAGGTTTATTTTACCAGGTCTAAATGGCAGTTTTAGAATTGCACTACAGGCTGCAGTGGCGGGCCTAAGACATGTTTTACAATGCTACTTCATGTTTGGAAGGGAGAGCACAAGCTTTTCCCCACTTGATAGTGAGAATAAAGTCTGCAGAGCCCTAAAAGGCAACAAAACTGGCTCATCAAAAAAATGAAAAAAAATAGGGTAGAGAAGGCAAAAATCTGGAGGAGCACCCAAAAGATGGTCATTTCTAGCAAAGCTCAGTTAAGCACCTCAGGTGGGCAGTGCCATACCAGAAGCAAGGACATAACCTGGCATCAATGTATTGTGTGTGCCTACAAAATGAGGCCGGCGGTCGTGTCATAATGCATTTTATTTTTTTACTCTTTAGCCATGCTGCAGAGCATAGGGGGTGGTGTGCAGCATTGCTAAAATCTATTGGCAAAGCCAATAGGTCTCTGCCAATAGGTCTCAAAGGCGAAACCTATTGACTTTGTCAAAGCTTGTTGAAGTTATTGCCAAAATTAAAGTGTGTCGGCCAGAACCACAGCCCAAACCCTCAGCGTGAAAACTGCTGGCTCTGTTGAGACAGGATGAGGAGTGACATGCGCTGCACATCATTAATGACATTGTCAATCCCGAAAGTGCATGAACCCAGCCTGCTCAACACATGCCAGCAATTGAGTGAGAATGGAAACTGCTTCAGGCTTCTTAGCTGCAGCATTTCAACTGGTGCTTAAATGAATCCATAGAACACAGGTGTGTCCACCCAGCCGCGCCTTAACACGCCCTACAGGAACATCAAACTATCAGTAAACTATGCCTAAATTTTGCCTTCACCAAAAACCATACTATGGCACAGACGTTTCAGTGGTTTCCACATTAGGAACATGAAAGAGTATCTTATGATATAAACCATTATTACATCATACAGTGCACAAACCCATCTTCACTAACCAAGCACACTAGCACCCTACGGAAAGGTTGCCCACATTCTGAAAGTGCTACAGTGCAACTAAAGTATAAGAAGTGCGCTATGCAAGTGCTGACAACATAACATAGATGTTTTAACTTGTCCACACTAAAGATCAAAAACATCATAGGCACCCGGAAGATCATCAGGTTATGTGCCCTTACAATGAGCAAAAATGTGAGGCACTGCTTGTAGGAAGCTGCAAGGTTCAGCTGGGAAGAATCGCCAGTGTGTGGAGATCATAAAAGCATTTTAAACAATGTAATTTCTGACATCCATCAGTTCACCAAAATGCCTGGGGTAGCGTAAGTGGCACCCAGGCTCCCTTTGATCTCAAGTGATCTCATAGGTTCCCCCCTGCCCCACCCATACGTCTTCAACAGCCTTTATTTGTCATTAAGGGGCTTCGGGAGTCTTTTCATGACCACCGAGACCAGTGGTAGCAAAGGTAACATCAGGTATCAAGAGTGGGATAGCTACCATTGCCCCTGGCTGCCCCGTGCATTATGTGCTAGTCTGGACAGTCAGGGTTCAAAATACAGGACATTTAAGGTATAAGTCATTTCAAGGGTTCCTAGAATGCTTTCCACTGTTGTCTTGATGTGTCCAACCATCACATAACATGGGCCACCAGGTCTTTTCTAATTTCATAAATGTTTATAAAGTGGACACTACACTATAACATTCCAATCATGGGATTCCTTCTCCTGTTGGCAGTCACAACGGTGTAGAAAATACTGGGGGCCTCATTTACAAACTTTTGGCTTAGTGCAGCGCCGCAAGCCTTCATGCTGCACTGCCCTACCTCAAAAGAAAAGGGCAGGAATGCACCATATCTATGAGATACGACGCACTGCTTTCCTCTGTTACTGCGCTGGCGCTCAAATGGCTGCCATGCGCCAACGCAGGCACCCTTGCACCATGGTGCAAGGGTGTCCGCGTTGTAGGGATAATTGTTTTTGTGCAGGAAGGGATACCATCCTGCACACAAATAATCAATGGAGGCAATTTCCTGAATGTAGCACACATATAAAGAGGAAGAAACGAGGAGAAATAATAATATTTCTCCTTGTTGCGCCTCCCCTACGCCTTCCCTGGGGAGGCGTAGGCTTTTGACGCATTCCCAGGTTTACAGCTTGTTGTAAATCTGGGAATATGGCAAATGCCATGGGTGTTACATTGGAACACCCACCGTAACGCCCATGGCACGCCTCCCATCGTAGTGTGAGGCAACGCAGCGACTTGCGCTGCGTTGCCTCACTCCAAATCTACAAGGTCATGAAAAGCCACGCAGGGTGGCTTTACGTGGCCTTGTAGATATGGCTTAGCCCTGTGCGCCACCGGAACATCACACAAAAAAAGTGACGTTCAGGCAGCGCACAGGGCTTGTAAATAAGCCCCTATGTGAGTTGCTAAAGCAGGAGCAGAGACATGGTTGAGATTTAAATATAGATGTGATAGCTGCTCAGATAGCGCCTTAACGTGGCAGAAAGCGGACCAGATCTGTAAAAAACAGCATGTTGTAAATGCACAGCTAGTATTCAAAGCACTGTTTTCCATATGGCAGTGTCAGCTCTTATGATGGTGGGAGAGGTGTGGTGCAGCGGCCAGAGAGGCTGACTTCGGAGCGCGGGGCTCACGGTACGACCGCCAGCGGCAGCCCAGCTCAGCAGCATGTGACTCTGGACAATAGCTCACTTAATCTCCCCCGATGTCTTCCAGCGCCTGGATAACCTTAGGGGTGATAAATCACGATTTACAAATCTAGAATGTATGGTTGGCTAGACACTATTCTTACACGAAGGATCATAAAATGAACTGACTCTGGGCACTTGAATAATAGGTTAATACTGGCTTGGTGGGTCTGTTTAGATCGTGTCTATGGTGGAACTGAGTTTTGCTGTATCGATAAACACTGCTGGAGCTGGCCCAAGCACCAATAAGCCACATGTATGTAGTTATTAGAGTCTGTTTGTACAGAAATCTCCCTTTGATGTACTTATTAAGTTTGACGGTCCCGTTACAGAGTGTTTTATTTTGTATCTGTCTTTTGGGTCTCTAAACTGTGATTCTTGACTCATCATCCACAGGTTTAGATGTTTATGATTGCCTTATGATTTAAAGGGACGTCTTTAGTTTCCGTTGTGTTTTTGTTTAGCATTTTATTGCTTGATTTTCAAGTACATGTGATAAAGGTCCTGATTGAATCATTCTTCTGACTGATCTGATGGAATGATTTTAGAACCTTTTGAACCATTTGGGCTAGAAACACATTTTTTTGTTAACATCAGCAGATTATCTGGCAGATCTATAATGATGCGAAAATCGCGCGGCCGCGCAATCACATAATTCCAGTGACCCTGACTATTACCCGTTGAAGAGCTGATATCACACCGTGAGCACTCGCTAATGGAGTCCCTGCGCTTTTTAAATTAATTGAGACTTTTGAAATCTCCCTACGACAGAGAGGCGGCTTCAGACGCTTTTTATTGGCTGTTCGGACAGTGTTAGAGTGGCAAGGCTGGGCATAAACCCTGCCACCTCCACCAGGCCCCGCCCCCTCCGATATCTCGGCATGGCTGTGAGGACGTCAAAGCGCCCCTGGCCCGACAGGCGTCGTCCCTCTGAGGCCCCGCCTCCTCTCACCAGTGAGAATGTTCGCGAAGTTGGCAGGTCTGAGATGCTCGAAGCAATTTACAGACAAGCTTTAGCACATAGATTATGCGTTATGATCTACAAGATAATTCAGGCATTTTCACATTTTTATTTGTGCCAATCTTAATGAACGCGATGAGAGAGCTCTTAAACCTGCTCTTGGTGCCCCCGGCAGCGTCCACATGTTCAAGAGGAAATCCAGTACCTCAGGCAGCCTATTGCTCAGATGTGAAGCAATGACTTCAAAATGCGCGAAAAACAAATGAATTAATAAAGACACTTGGAGAGCCATGTACTGTACAGTCAACGACTTCATTAAAGAAACCACTGAGGTCGATATATTTCATTGCATTTGGCTTTTCCATGGTGGCGAAGAACACTCCCGTGTATCCCAACACCACACTCCCACCCCAAATCACACACATACACCAATAACAACGTTATTTAATAAAACGTGAATAGGAATTAAGCATTTTTTTGGCACAAACATATTTTAATTATTTTTGAAGAGGGGTTTGTTCTTTATTCTACTCCCATTTGTTTGATTCTTAACCAGAAGCCGCGCTTTAAATTACAATATTAGCCATCTATCAAAGAAAAGCTCAGAAGCGCAAAGTCAGAGTTCGCGTCCCCTGCAAAGCAGACTCCGTCTCCCAGTTTTCTGATATCGCTAACCTGATTTATCCCTTATATTGGGTGATAGTAACGCCTAATATTGATAGCACTTAGAAACAGCAGAAGAATGATATAAAGCATTAGTAAAAAACACAATATTGCCTGCTCATCATTCACTGATATAATTACCACTGAAAGTTTCAGGCTCTAGGTCCAAATTAATGTTGGAGGAAATGTGTGCCGGCCGTTTGCCCTCGCGCACATCTAGGGCCTGATTACAATGTCGGGCGGACTCATGTCCGCCCGACATTGCCGCAGTTCACCGCCATTAAAATGCAACCTCTTATGACTCGCTCGCATACTCCCATTTCTCTATGGGAGCTTGTGCTGCGGCCGTAAACCGGCTGTAGCACAAGCTCCCATGGAGAAATGGGAGAGTCTGTTAATCCCTGCCTACCACACAATACAGGGATTAACAGGGGGGCACCGTAGGTGCCCCCTGGGCCCCCAACCGGAGGCTGTGGAAGAATAGGAGCCCTGCTAGGGGCCCCCAAAGTCGCTTTCCAACAGGCTTTCCATGTGGGAAAGCCCGACATGGAAAGCCTGTAGGAAACCGACTTCATAATCCCGACGGCGGAAACGCCATCCTCAGGGATTACATTGGGGCCTCCGACTGGCCGACGGGCTCCATGAGATCCAGCCGGAATGACCGTCCAGTTTCAATTCCGACCGCCTACATTGTTATTAGGCGGTTGGAATTGAAACCGGAGATGTCGGTCGGAGACTTTCCGACAGACATCATAATCGATCCCCAAGTGTTGAAGTATATGCACCAGAATCAGCAGGTTGTGCCTACTTGAGTAGAAAAGCTGATCTTGGAGCTGAAAAGTGCTGTCACTACACCATACAGGCAGCGACGTAGCGTGGGTTGCCAGCACCCGGGGCAAGGCAAGTATTGCGCCCCCTAACCTGTGGACCGTTGGCACTTCCTGGCGTAACATTTTAAAAGAAAAAATTAGTAGTACACATTTTTTTTTCTTTAAAATTTTGCGTCCCCTAAGAATTTTGTGCCCAGGGCAACCGCCCCTCTGGCCCTGCCCATGCTACGCCACTGCACGCAGGTCAGTGGTTTCTGCTTTAAAGGTTCAAGAAAGCGTTTTGCGAGTCCTTAATAGCGAATTTTAGCGATTCGCTATTAAAGACTCGCAAAAGGCAATGTATGTAGGATTCGCAATATTAATTGCGATTCCTATGTATTCCTTAATTGCGAATCGCAAATTGCGATTCACAATTAAGGAATACCTTCCCATTCATTCCTATGGGCCTAGAGGCCCATAGGAATGAATGGGAAGACATTCGCAATTTGCGAGTACCCATTAGGTACTCGCAAATTGCGAATGCAATTTCAAGGGTGCAAGGGTGTCAAAAGGACACCCTTTTTCACCCCTGAAATCAGCATGTGTGCACATGTGACGCACATACATGCCCTGAAGGCATGTATGTGCGCCACATGGCACTTTGAAAAATGCAAAAAAGTGAATTTTTCAAAGAAATGGCAAATTACAAGCAACTAGAAGTTGGTGGTAATTTGCGATTTCTAAAGGCAAAATCGCACGACTTGGGTGCTTCCAGAATTGCATTTTAGGAATCGCAATTTGCGATTCCTTAAATGCATTCACAGAATAGGGAATCGCAAATTTTGCGATTCCCTATTGTGCGAGGGCCTTTTGGGATGATACATCCCAAAAGGCTTTTTCCCGTTCGCAAACGGGCCGATTCTGAGAATCAGCCCGTTTGCGAACGGGAAAAAGGCTTCATACATATGCCCCCTAGTCAGTACCACTGGACCAGTCTGCAAAGGCACACCTAAAGGGAGTTTAGAGGTGCAAATACTTCAGTATATGATTGCAAAGTTATATTTTATACTATCTAAACGTGAACTTAAACTCAAAAAATGTATATGGTCATAAGCTCTATTACACCAGGATAGGGCAATGTTATGTACGAGCAAATGTGCTCCAAAGAGCCAAAGCTTCACATTAGAATGACGCTATCTATGGAATGCTCTGGAAATGGCCGGTTTAAAAGGGCACAATTTAAGTGCAATCCAAGGACTACATAAGATCCCAAATCCACGAATGTTGGCTAATGGGTTTCTCACACAATATTTGCATTTTAGTAAAGGAACCAAGCAAGGTGTTACTTGTTTTACTTGTTTGCATAGACCTTGGTCTAGACGATTAGAGATCCCATGAAGATGATGCCTCTCACATTTGATAGATTGAGGACAAAACTTCTAAGCAGATGATTTGATCCTTTACTCCTTGGGCCTAGAACAAAATTTTCCTCCTATTCACAAAAAATGTCAAAAACTTTGTGAACATATCAGGATATAAAATTAACAAATAGAAGTCAGAAACATTAAAACTGAATTTGGAACTACAATCCTATCTAATTAAGATCCAAATCAAATATTCAGTGGCTACAAATATTTAAAACAAATTTGGCCTAGATCGACAAACAAAACAAAGGTTATTTTAAGAAATAGCACAGATGATAATTCACTGATTGGCTGGTTTATCATCACTAAAGTGTTCATCATTCCCAAGTTATACATTTTATTTTAACAAACCCACTTAGTAATGAAATTCATGATTTTGAAAATTGCAGTCAATGGTAAATGTTTTTGGGGCTTTAAGGGACAGAGGCGGTCCTATAATAAATGGAGGCGTTCCTTAACGGAGTGTGGAAAAGAGCACCCCTCCACCCCAACGTAGAACTGTATTAGAGGACAGATTTCACAAGAGGAATTAAGGGCAATTGTCAAAGTTTTATTTTCATGACAAAGCCAGCAAATACACTAAGTTTTATACATATTTCCTGACCCCAAGAACCTTAAAAAACGTCAAATGCAAAGTATACAGTATTATCTGAAATACGGTAAGGAAACCCGTAGGGGTAGTTAGAGATATTACAGACATTATGAGCCTTAATGTGACTCTTGAGGAACGCCTTCTTTTGTTAAAATATTGTTGTTCATGTGTTAAATTGACTATTAGATACCTAAGAGTTTCAAATTATAGGAGAGTTAAGGAATAATGGAATCATCATTCACTGGGAAGAAGTAAGTAAAAAACCACTAAAGACATTAGAGTTTACTTATTGTTAGTTGAAAACAATGATAAATCTGTGAGGTCACTAGAGGCAACCAAGCTGCTAAACGTTTTGAGACAAGTCCATCTGAAGATTGAGAAAGTGAAGATAGAAGCATAGAGAACACACTATGGGGTTGATTATGAGTGCACCATTAAATTGCACTACCCTGTGTAAACACCTGTTTGCAAAGAAATTGCAATTATAAGTGGTGTGATCTTTATTACATCTGGTGTGATATGGATTATATGGATCACATAATGTTTACACTCTTTTTAAAACTTTGCAGGTTAAACCTGCTAGAATTTAACAAGGGGGAATAGCTTGGTTTTTACTGGGACATGCAGATTTTGGTGCCCCAAAATCCACATTATATTGCCAAAATCTCATAGTAGACAATAATAATACTCCTGATATATTTTAAACACCTTACTGTCGGATTTTTATCGGGTGTGATAATTTCATTATTGGCCTACTTGTAATCAGGCAGTATGAGGGAGGCTTAGAGGGACACTTCTGTAAGGTATTTGATTATACTTGTTAAAAGAAATATTTTCTTCGTGATCTACAGGCTGCTCACAGGGTTACTGGTATTATGTGGCAGGAGAGTACCAAATTATGTGTCAGGTCTGACGGAATTATGCAACAAGAAAGGCAAATTATGCAGCATAATGCAACATCATTTTTCACATTAACCTTGTAGGGGCAAAGGTTTCTCTACATTGGAATTAGTTTAACCTCCAAATACAGCATTCAGCAACTGAAAGGTGAACCGTTAACCTCTGCAATGGCCTGCCACTCCACAGCGACACCGGTGGCAGTGTTTTTAGTAACTTTGGCTCTGTTTGAGATAGAATTTTTTTTAATTTACATCTCTAAATTATGCAGAAGATGATGGATTATGTGGCAGGTGCAGCAAATTCGTAATTATGCGAAAAACGCAGCAGCTACAGAATCACACCATTCCAGTGGCCCTAACTAGAATGGACATAAACAAAGCTGAGCAAGGCTTGTTTTACATGTTCTTGACCTGCACCAGCTTGAAGGAATTCTGGTAAGGTGTAAGCAACAAGATACAGTAAGTAGAACAATGGGGAAGAAATTAAGGTGAGTCATAAACTGGTCACATTTAGTGGTCCAGAGACTGCAAAAAATGGTTCTAATTACAGCAAAATATTTTACTGCCTCTAATAATCTGGATTATGTGGGTATATAAAAGTGCAAGTGAATGAGAATGTCTGGATAGTTCATTGGTAACTACATAAATGCTGGTTAACATTGACCTCTTCTGAGAAAATCAATGATTGGCTTAGTTTGATGACAAGATTATGGCAGTAGCAGCGATAAGCAGTAGTGGCTCGCACAGGTAAGGGCGGTGAGGCAGTGTGGCGGGGCGGAGGGTGGTGAAAGTCGACATACGACGGGATAAGTGATATTGACTTGGCGATGCAGAGCGCAAAGTAAGTGGTTTTATTTATTTATTTATTCAATATTACTTATCCCGTCGTCTGTCGACTTCCACCACCCCCAACCCGCCCCGCCTCACCGATCTTACCTGTGCAAGCTGCCACTGGTGATAAGTGATTATTTTACACTTGCATAAAACGTCACAGGCTACAAAGCACCGGAGCCTCCTGTAGAGTGAGAAGCTGGTAGTTGTATACATTTCATCACATGTGTATAGCTTGAAATGTGAGGACACAGTATAGAAAACACTCATAGAATGTGGAAAATGTATTATTAATTGGGCCAAATGACTGCTTTAGAGCCTGCACCAACTCTGTATGGAGTACATCAACTAATCAAAGCTTGCTGTGTCGGCGTCTTACATACTGTCGTCTCTACTTCTCTTTTCTGCAATGTTCCACCTTTTCCACCCTAGTTGAGCTTCTTTACATAAACATAATTTAATTAATCTGTTTTCCATTGAACACAGTTAACGCATTTCTATGGCGATGTATTGTTAACTTTTTTAAAGCAGAGGAAATTGAACTGGTTAGTATATCTTTGGCATGTAGAATCATTTATGCAATTTCCATTCTTCTACATGTATTAGATTTTCAAATTCATTGTCAAAGAAGACCCACACAATCAGCCTTTTTTTGCTTACTCCCAACACACAGTTCCTGTACGATTACAAAGATTGCCCTTTCTTGCCCTGTCTTTTCCCAGTCGTATTCCTATCCTGGGCCTATTAGAATTAATTTGCTGTGTTGGGCTCGACCACTTCTGGTGAATGGATGACTCAATACCTGATCAGTTGAGAAACACATTATTATGTTATAATGTTACTCCAAAGCCACTCCTCGACTTGCCCCATCACTCTTATATTGGTCCCAGGATCCATAATTAGTTATCTGCTGAAAATGGTATCCTGTGTGTGGTATCCTGGTTACCGGTTTCTAGGTGACTGGATGCCACTGGTTCCAGAATGTTGGGGGTTGGAGTCAGTTACTGATATTGGAACTGGCGTGATGTTGTACCTGCCTGTTCTCCTACAATAAAGCTTCAGCTGAACCTATTCCTGCTACTGTGGTTCCTACAAATTGGCGATGAGCGAGGGATGACGACCTACCACTTCAGCTATTTAACCTAGTGTCTTCCTTCTTCGCACGAGAACAGGCAGAGAGAGCGAAAAAATTCTCCCCCAGTCCTAGAAATAGAAGAAAATTCAACTCACCGGTCGGAGCAACGTTCCTCCATGTTGTGGTGAAGTTCCGGTTCTGCAAATTTGGCAAGAAATCAAAGAATCCAAGGTACGGAGCCGTCAGGGGAGTGTGTGGCCGCTGGTGCGCTTGAGATAGCCTGTGCGAGTCTAAACAAGAAACTCGAACGCTCGAGACACCCTTCGCGAGGCAAGACAGTGACTCACGCGCCTGCGCATGGTAGTTGCAATCTGCGGCAAACCTTGAACCGACGTCGTGCCGCCATCTTTGAAAAGTTTTCAACACAGGATTTAACAGTGAAACACACAGCTTTCACTGCCCCTCATTCTGTCAGTTTCCAGGATTCACGGTGACGCGCACACCACATTACAACTGCGCTCACTGTTTCGGTTGCATGCAAGTTGACTGGCATTGTTTCGGTCACACAGTGAAGCGCATATTTAAGGATTAACGCTCATTTTTCAGTCATGGTGATACACACACCATTGTAAAGGGCATTTCAAAGCGTAGCCAGCTTTTCATTTCATTAATACAAGTAAGTACATGTAACTGTATCTTTGATTATATTTTGAATTTCAAGATGAGTTCTCAGAATTGTGGACTCACGCCTCCTGTTCCCTTTCTGGCTCATCCAGGCGAACCTATTTTAAAGTGGCCAGAATGGAAAGATTACTTTTTAAATTATATTTCTGCATTAGAAGAAGAAAGTGAAGATGAATACTCACCCTCCAGGAAGAAAAAATTACTTTTACACAGTTTAGGGCCTGAAGGGTTGCGAGTTTATAATCAGATGGAGAAAAAAGTCTGAGATAACAGCACCAATGTTTTCTTGGAAGCCTTGGAAGACTTAGACATGCATTATCACCCCACTGTGTGCGTGGGTATAGACAGGTATACATTTTTCCAACGGAAGCAAGAAACCACTGAAAGCGTAGAAGATTACGTAGCTGCGCTGAAGAAGTTAGCCATTACGTGCAAATTTGGACCACTACATGATGACTTTATTAGAGACCAAGTAGTTATGCATTCTTGAAATCCTGGTATTCAAGAGAAGCTATGGGTGTGTGGTGAAGCACCTTAATCTGAGGTTACTGCTTTGATTAAAAAAGCAGAAATGTCTAGGAAGGTGTGCGAAAGCCGCATTTAAGAAGGAAGGTGAGGTAGTAGGAGAGGTATCCACAGTACCCAAATGGGAAAGCAAAAAGTTAGATAAGCCTAGTTTCAATGAATTGAACAAAAGTAAAGTAGTTCAAAATGATAGAGTTCAAAGTAATAAAGTTCCCACCTGTTTTAGATGTGGCAACAAAGTACATTTTGCGAAAGACAGGAGTTGTCCTCTATGGAAGTCTAAATGCACATTTTGCGGAATAACTGGCCATTTCGCAAAAGTGTGCAGAAGAAGGCTCAACAGAACAGGTCGCAAACATGTCATGTGTGTGTGTGATAATTTTGTGAATGACAATGAAGTAGCAGACCCCTTAAATGAAGATTGTGTACTATGCATTGAGTAATGAAAAGTGTTTTGATAATATTGTTTTATGGGTATGTTCGAGTTCACAAAAGAAACCACGTTGTGATATTACTATCGATGGTGTGTAAATTCAAATAGTTGCAGACTCAGGTTCCCCGTACACCATAATTTAAAGGAAAATTTGGGAAGAGAAGTTAGTTAATATTCTGAAAAAGGAGTTAAAACCCACTGATGTACATCCAGTCACATTTACGGGCGATAAAATCCCCATGGTGGGATTTACTGAAGTTACATTTCAATTTAAGGACAGATCTGCTTTGGGGAAGCTGTATGTTGCTGAAATGGGTCCCTCAGTTTTAGGATGGAAGGACCAAGGGGCTCTTGGTATCATACTCAATCCTAATAAGAACAACCAGGTTTTACTACTAGATGATCAGAACCAGGCTTTGGTTGATTCCTTAAAAAAATTCTCTGGTACCGTGGGCAAGTTGAACAGCTTTGTGCACAAAATCATACTCAAAGAAGGAGCTGTTCCAGTTTGCCCTAAAGCCAGAAACATTCCCCTAGAGGTAAGAGAGGGAGTTATGGCTGAACTTGACTCTTTGGAACAAAAAGGAATAATTGAGCCTTTAGAAAGTGCAGAGTGGTTGGCCCCATTGGTCGTTGCCCGGAAACCTGATGGGCGTCTTCGTCTATGCATTGACCTGAGAGACCTCAACAAAAACATAATTGTTGACAAATTCCCTCTTCCAAGAACCGATGAGTTGTTAGCTCAGTCTCAAGGTGTAAAGTGGTTCTCTACCATAGATTTGACCTCGGCTTATCACCAGGTTTTGTTACATCCTGCTAGTAGGAACCTTACCGCATGCATTACCCCTTTCGGCTGATATAGATTCGTACGCATGCCCTTTGGCCTGGCATCGGCCGCTGCAGTATTTCAAAGGCTGATGCATAGAATTTTTAAAGACACAAAAGGGGTAACATACTTTCAGGATGACATCCTGGTGATGGGTCAAGATAAGGTTGAACATGACAAGAAGATAGAACTTGTTCTGACCAAACTCTCTGAATATGGTTTAACTGCCAAATTGAAGAAGTGTAAATTTGCTATGAAATCTGTAACGTATTTGGGGCATGAAGAAGGAGGTGATGGCATTTCTAAAAAAAAAACTATAATGAAGGCCATCAGGGATGCTCCCTCTCCAACCTCTAAAGAAGATTTGAGGTCCTTCTTAGGGTTGGCAGAGTTTTACTCTAAATTTGTCAACAATTTCGCTTCAAAAACTCATAACCTCAGAGACTTACTTAAAGTAAAACAAGAGTTTAGATGGAATTCTGAATTGCAAAAAGATTTTGATGCTATTAAAAATGAACTGTGCTGCGCTCTTCCTTTGCAGGGATTTAATCCACTAGCTCACAGCATCATAACCACTGATGCTAGTGGTAAAGGTTTAGGTGCTGTGCTTACTCAAAAGGGTGTCAATGGTGAAGAATCCACCGTAGCTTTCGCGTCAAGATCTTTGACCACTTCTGAGAACAAATTTTCGGTCATAGAGAAAGAAATGCTAGCTACAATCTGGGCCATGGAAAAGTTTAGACAGTACATTTGGGGTTCTAAGTTTAGCATCTGCACCGATCATAAGCCCTTAGTTAAGATTCTCACCACTGAAGGGATCATGAAGGCTACACCGAGAATTGCTAGGATGACTTTACGCCTTTTGGATTTTGTGTATGATGTGGTATACTTACCTGGGAGGAAAAATCAGGTGGCTGATTTTTTGAGTAGAGTCCCCTTGCCGCATTCTGATAATACTGGAAATGAGTGGGACGATTATAGTGTAGCAAGCATTTGTGAACTAGACACCTCAGACTGTTCACGGAATGGATTCCTGTGCCATTTCAAAGACTGAGTGGGTAGATGAATGTACCAAAGATACTGCCCTTACTGAAATTAAGGAGTTTATTGTCAATGGTTGGCCTTGTAAGAAAGATGTTCCATCTCATCACAAAAGCTTTTGGGAAATAAGAGAAGAATTATCTGTTGATGACTCCGATTTAGTTTTAAGGGTTGAAAGAGTGGTAGTACCTTACACATTGAGAACAATAATACTTGAGATTTGCCACAGTGGACACCTTGGTATAGTGAAATTAAAGAAGAGAGTGAAACTTTGGTACTAGTAGCTGAAAATGGACAAGGATATTGAGAATGTTGTCAGATCTTGTCATGTTTGTTTCAATTCAGATAAAGCACAATTGTTATTAAGACCGTCCTTAGGTGATAGGAAAATTCCCAAATGGACCGTGTGAAGATTTAAGTGTTGATCTATTAGACCCTGTGTTAGATGCTGATGGGAAACCTAAGTATCTACTTGTAGTTATAGACAATTTTTCAAAGTGGCCAGAGGTGGATGTAATCGACAATATTGAGAGTAGAACTGTTATTGACTGTTTGGAGATTTTATTTTTGAGAGAAGGGATTCCCAAAGTCATTTTAAGTGACAATGGTACTCAGTTTTGCTCTGACAAATGTAATTGTTTCCTCACCAGAAATGGTATCACAGGGAAAAAGACACCTATTTATCATCCGGCTGGTAATGGAATCGTGGAACGATTCAACAGAGTGATTATGGGCAGCATTCAAGCCTCTATTAGTGTTGGCAAGGATTGGAGGAAGGAACTTTTTAAAACCATTTGGGCCTTCAGAATTACACCCACTGGAACTGATTACAGTCCTTTCAGAATTTTGAGGGGCAGGGAACCTTTCACAAAAGATAAAGTTGCTTGGTGTCAAAAGAAAATTTGTAGTAAATGGTCACCTGCTGTAGTAAGAGGGAATTATTTTTTTGATAATCAATTTTATTGGTTTTACACAAAAACAAGGTGAAAACATGTTACAAACAGTACAGCATGAGTCTCAGCTTTGTAACATATGGCCTCCTGTAAGCATAGACACTTTTATGACAGTGTACATTCATCATTGCACTTGTACAGCCTCAGGAATGGTCTTAAGGAAATAACGGTAGCAGTCAGTCCAACATACCTAGCCATTTACCCCATACTCTACGATGTTTGGCCGGACAGCCTCTGGCTTCGTATAAAGGACGTTCCTGTGCAGCACACCAGTCCACCCCCCGCGCCATTTAGAGATTTTGGGTGGAGAGGGAGTTTCCAGGCCATCGCTATATCGCGTTTGGCCACTACTAGGGCAGTGCCAAAGAACGTTTTGTCTGCTCTCGACCCATCCAACCCATCTGTGACGCCCAGTAGTATATTCAGTGGGTTATGTGGGACCACCCATCCCAGAACCTCTGTGAGCTCCGCCTCCAGGGCATTCCTGTATAGAGTTATGTGTGGGCATGACCATACCATGTGGAAGAAGTCTGCGCATCGGTCCCGCATCTTGCACAGGAGGGGCTCGAAGTAAGGCCTGCCTTGTATAGGCGGGCGGGAGTGAGGTAGGAGGAGTGGAGATAGTATAGTTGAACCAGGCAAAGCCTGGCTGAGGTCGCAATACTTCTGGGGGCCATTAGAGAATCTCTCCAATCCTCCTCTTCCAGAGGGCCCAGCCAAACCTCCCATCTGGCTTTCAGTGGGTCGAGGGATGTCGGACCGTTGTTTGTTAGAGAGCAATATATCCGTGAGACACCCCCTTTCCCCAGGTTGCCCATTGTGATTTGAGCTTCAAGGGGGCTGTGTTCTGGCACGGTCGTGCCCATTTGCAGGTGGGTGTCTAGGGCATGACGAAGTTGCAGGTATCTGTAAAATTGGGATGGGTGAAGTGAGTGTCGCAGTTGCAGATCTGCAAAGGAGCGGATATGATCGCTGACCCACACGTCTCCAAGCAGGGTGATACCGATGAGGTCCCAGTTTTGAAAACCCTTTAAGCCACCCACCTCCCGCAACCATGTGCCGTGCCATAAGGGTGTTTGCCGTGTCAGTTTGCCTTTCCATTGAGTGTGTCGCAGGGCGGCATTCCATGCTAAGAGGATTGCGCGGGTCACCGTGGGAAGGTCTCGGGGGATGGGCGATCCATACATCCTGGCTTGAATTTGTGGGAAACCCAATTTTTGAAGTTTGGTTCTGTATGCAGGGTCAGATCACCCCCCGTTGAACCAGTCGTGTAAGACCAGAAGGCGGGTTGCAAGGTAGTAGAGGTGCAGATTGGTGAGCCCCATTCCACCGTCATAGGGAGGGATCTGGCAGCATGAAAGTGCCAGACGCGGCCGTCGACCGTTCCAGAGGAACTTTGTGATAAGGCTGTCTATACCTCTAAACCATGTACGTGGAAAATGGAGCGGGGTATTTTGAATAATGTAGAGGAATCGGGGGAGGATCATCATTTTAAAGAGTGCTATCCTCCCCAGTGGATTAAGTGGCAACTTTTCCAATTTCTGAAAATCTAGTTTAGTTTTAGTGGTTAGGGGAGTCACATTAAGCGCCCAGGCCAGTTCAGGGAGAAGGGCTATCCAAATCCCTAGGTATTTGAAAGGTTGCCGTCTAATGGAGATGGTGGATTGCCAGTCAAAGCACTCCTGTGAAAGATACAGAGAGATTAAGGTCGATTTGGCCGGGTTAAGGTGCAAGCTTGAAGCTTGTTCAAAGGAGTGCAGGATTTGTAGGCATCAGGGACCAGATCGGACCAGGTCTGCGAGGTACAGCAGGATGTCGTCAGCATAGAGGGCAATTTTGTCTTCGTGCGATCCCACCCAGTTCCAGCCTTGGACTTGGTTGTCCGATCGGATGAAGTTCGCTAGGGGTTCCATCGCTAAGGCAAAAAGGAGGGGGGAAATGGGGCAACCCTGCCTCGTACCCCGTCTGATCGGAAAGGTCTGTGAAAGGGTCCCATTAACTAGCACTCACGCCGTTGGCTTGGAGTAAAGAATGCGAATCATGTGACGAAATTTAGGGCCCACGCCCATGGACAGCACGACGTCCTCCAGGTAACCCCAGTCAACCGAGTCAAAGGCTTTTTCAAAGTCAACCAGGAGGAGCGCCAAGTATGGGGTAAGCCGTTGACGGTTAGCTTGTGCCAAGTGCAAACGCCTCAGACAGTGTCTGGTGCTGCGTGCAGGCATAAAGCCACATTGGTCGGGATGGACTAGCTTTTCGAGGTGTGGTTTAAGACGTTGTGCCAGTTTTGTGGCGTATATCTTGACTTCTGTGTTAATTAAGGATATGGGTCGGTAGTCAGCGCAGGCTGATGAGGGTGGTTGTGTTTTGGGGATGAGGACAATCGTGGCTGTATCAGTCTCCGGGGGGAAGGAACCCTTTTCTATAGTTTCTTCATACAGGGACGCAAGATGAGGGACAAGCGTGTCGCGGTAGGCCGCGTAATATTCTTGCGGGAAGCCGTCTGGACCGGGAGTTTTACCAGCTGCCACCAGCGACAGAGCGCCGCGTACCTGCTCGCGTGTGTTCGGGATCTCCATACCGTCGGAGGCAGTTTCGGTAAGTCGTGGGAGATGAAGTTTCCCCAGAGCGACCAACTCCATCAGTGAAGACTCTGGTTTCCGGACGGCATACAGGTTGGAGTAGTATTCTGCGAAGGTTAGAGCCATCGCTGGGGGAGAGCGATGGATGGTGCCTCTTGGGTCGCGGACCTCCGGGATGATTCGGTTCGCTAGGGGGTAGGACACCAGTCTGTGTAACATTTTCCCATTCTTGTCGCCCCAGCCGTACACTCGGGCGATGGAGGATCGCCATAGGAGTTTCGCCGAGTCAAGGGACCTTTGTGTCAATTCGTCACGCACCAGGGTCAGTTGGCGTCTCTGAGAGTCATCTGCTGATCCAGCTGTGTCTCTCTCAAGTTGGCAGGCCTGAGCTTCAGAAGGGTAAGCCTTCCGTCTCGTGCCTCCCTTTGAGCTTTGAGGCGGCATTTAGCGAGGTCACGAATCGTGGCTTTACCGGCCTCCCATAGGGTGCCTGGAGAGGAGACGGAGCCATGGTTCGTGAGGAAGTAGTGTTTGACATCGTCATGCAGTGCTTCTCTGAAGTCTTTATCTTGGAGGAACCAGGCATTCATCCTCCACATTGGACGAAGAACCGTGGCCGGGTCGCCCAAGGTCAGGAGGACCGGCGAATGGTCTGAGATGCCCCGGGGGAGGATTTGTATGTCCCTGACTTTACGACAGTCTGGTGCTGGCATGAATAGCATGTCGATGCGGGAGGGACTACCGTGCGCAGCTGAGGTATGTGTGTATTGGGATGCCCGTGGGTTCCAAATGCGCCATACGTCACAGATACCCATGACTTCAGTCCAAGTCGCCAGTTGTTTGACCTGTGTGGTACGTGAGGTGAAGGGGACACCTGTGGCGTCGCGGTCGGCTTGCATGACGGCGTTGAAGTCGCCTCCCTCCACTGTTGTCCCATGGGGCAGAGAGGAGAGTTTGCGTGTGGGTGGCTGCGGGGATGTAAATGGAGAGGACATTCAGGGTTTCTTCACCCAGTGTGCCAGAGAGGGCTATGAAGCGGCCATTGGGGTCTTTGACGGCTTGGGTTGGCACAAAGGGAAGGTTTCGTTTCAGGAGAATTGTGACTCCACGTGAGCCCCTCGTGAAGCCGGAGTGCCAGACTCTATCAAAGCCATACCTTGCAAGGAAGGGGCACATATTGCCCATCAGATGAGTCTCTTGAAGCATAAGAATGTCAGGGGCTTGTCTTTGAGCCTGTTTCAGGACCGCGGTCCGTTTGATCTTATCTAGCAGGCCATTTACGTTCCACAACATAACTTTGAGTGAATTCCCCTTGGATGTCATCATGTCGTGGGAAGTGGAGTGAGCCTGGCGTTACCCGTGGGGCCGCTGTGTAGTGGAAGCCCCAGAGGCTGTGGTGCATGAAGTGTGACTCCCATCTGTTGAAGTGTGGTTGCGGTGTCATTGTACAGTATAAAGGAGCTGAGATGCTGTGGACCTAAGATTGTGGAACAACTGGAAACTCAGGGCAACGGCCCTCCCCCTCCTCCCCCCACCCCTCACCCTATACTTCAGGAATGGAAGCATCTGTCGTCCCTAACTCTTAAAATGGAATAAACTATAACGTTTAAAGGCAATGAAGCGTGATGGACCCCTCCTGTTACAGGATCAGAGAGTACATCGGCAGAATTAACTGAATAATGATGAGTACGTTACTGCACAGTTGGACGTTGGTTGGTGAGATCGCTCCATCCACAGCCTCCCATGAGGAGCTCAGCTCGGGATAATGGGACTGCTGGAGAGATCAGAGTCTGCGAAATCTGCAGCCATGACTTTGGCGGGGCCATCCACAGCAGGAGAATGATCTCGGGAATCAGAGTTCCCTCGAGGGCGGGCACTTGGCGACAGGGCCCTGCGCTGGAAGGACGAACCTGTGGATGTTGGCGAGCCGGACTTGGCCCTACTCGTCTGCCGGCCCCTGCGGGACTGTGTGCGTCTCCTTCGCGGAGCCGAGTCTTGTGTAGTGGTGAATTGGGCACCTGGATTCGATGTAGGAGAATGGAGTCGGAGGGGACGTTCCTCCCTCAGCCAGGTCCACGCCGCCTCAGGATTATCAAAGAAGACTGTTTTCCCCTGGAAGACCACCCGTAGTCTCGCTGGAAAGAGTAACCTATACTGTAGGTTGAGGGTACGGAGCTTTTGTTTCACTTCTGTGTAAGAACGCCTGTGGGCCTGAACCTCTTTTGTGTAATCCGGGAATATCATGATGGTGTGGTTTTGATATTTGACGGTTTTCAGAGTACGGGCTTGTTGCAGGATGAGGTCCCTGTCTCTAAAATTGAGGATCCGCGCTATGATGGGTCAGTGTGCGGCACCAGGAGGAGGTCTTGGGGTCAAGGAGCTGTGCGCCCATTCCACCGCGAACCAGGTCGAGAGCTTATCTTTGGGCATCCACAGATTGATCCAATTCTCGATGAAAGACTCCATCGGACCTTGTTCTGAGCCTTCCGGGTATCCCATAAAGCGTAGGTTGCTGCGCCTAGACCTGTTATCGGCGTCTTCTGCCCTCCTGTGAAGCTCTCTGGCTTGGGTCTGCAGCTGGGCCATTTTATCCTTCAAGCATGATACATCATCTTCAGCGGAGGAGATGCGGGATTCAGTTTCGGTGATTCTGGCCGTTGCTTTACGGAGGTCTTGTCGGAGCAGGGCAATGTCTACATGCACCTCCCGATCTTGTTCTCAACGGAGGCTTGAGAGGCGGAGATCGCCGCAAGGATCGTGTCACCCGTCGGAGTCCCCCCATCCGTGGCTTCGGACCGAGTCCCGGTCTCGCCAACTGTGTATTGGTCTATCTTGGTTTGCGTCGCGGGTGGCTTTGCAGTCCGGTCTTTCCCCATGGCTGGAAGGTGTGAGGTGGATCCTGGGTAGGTAGTGGTTTGAGCAGCCGTTAGACGGACTCGCTTGAGAGTAATGGCTGCTGCGCGTGGACAGTGGGCGCGCCTCTGTAAGTTCTCCGCGATCCCACGTGGAGAAGGGTCACCGCGTGTCACCCGTTTGGGGTCACTGTGTCGGCTGGATGAGATTACCGCAGTTGAAGGGCCTCCCCAGCGCTGCCTCGTCACGGTCCGGGCCCGCAGAAGACTGCTCTACCCAACATTAAGTATTGCCGGAAGGCCCCGTGTTATGAAGCAGTAGCTGCATGCGGTGGCATGTGACGGAAGCCAGAAGGAGATCACTGCTTATGACGGAACCACAGTCTCAGCCGGTAGGGGAGGCGGTAAATATTGCTTGTGGCGAACAAGATTCACTTGGGGCCGCAAGGCCAAGCGGCACCGGGAGGGGAAGGTGGGCCACAGGGCCCGCAGCTGTGCCTCCCGTCCGAGGGTTGCCGGCAACAAGCACACGCTAGGCCTGAAAGAGCAGGTCGGAGCGCGGGTCACAGTTTGTGGCGTTACACTTCAGGCGGTTACCTCGTGACCGAGATCAGGGCGTTGGAGGCTTAATAGGGTGGGGGGGGAATACATCCACCACGCGAACACGCGGTCGAACCCCTTTCTTCCCCCTAGACACTTACAGTTGCTGCACCAGTTCACCTAGGGAGTCAGGTCAGGCCTTCCCTGCATGTAAGGTGGAGAGCCCCACCTCCGACCCAGTCGCCGCGTTGCCGGACCGCGTACAGTGTTGTGTCGCCGGGATCCGAGCTGAGAGGATGGGGCAGGATATCTCTGTAGGTGGCAGGAGGGGGAGGGGGCCCGGCCCGACCCGGAGACCCCGCTGTCTGACCACGACAGCCGAACCCCCACCTGAAGGACCCCAAATCACTATCGGTATGGATATTGGCGGGTCAGGGAGCCACCCCAAAGCGTCCGCACCAAAGCTCCCAAGACGAAGGCGGGCGTGGGCCTCCTCCTCCCAGTGCGGCGCAGCCCGTCCAACTCACCGCCTAGATGAAAGTCCTGTGTCAGTAGGGGGAGGGCCCACAGGACTCCACTGCACGCCCCAGCCGTCTCGATTGCCTCAGAGACCGGCGGGCATCCCAGGCTTCAGGATGGACTCAGTGGAGGAGGGGGGGTCCCTCTCAGGGCCCCGCCACTCGATACAACGGCTGGCGCCCCGGCCCTCACTCCCTTCAGGTGCAGCCCCGCAGGACCCGGCCCCCGCACTCAAACTCCCAAGATGGCAGCGGGTGCGGGCCTCTCCTTCTCAGTGTGGCGCAGCCTGTCCAACTCACCATCCCGGTGGAAGTCCCGCACCAGTCTGTCAGCAGGGGGGGGCCCGCGGGACCCCACTCCACACCACAGCCGTCACGAATGCCGCATAGACCGGCGGGTGTCCCAGGCTTCAGGATAGACTCGGCACCCCGGTCCTCACTCCTGTCAGGCGCAGCCCCGCAGGATCTGGCTTGCCCCCGAGGCGCGGTAGTACAGGCACGACGGAGGGAAGATCCAGCCCCAGGCCCCACGTCTCTTGGCGGCTGGGAGCTCAGAGCCACGCACCGGTCCGCTGCGCCAGAGATTGCCTTCTCCCAGTGGGGTGTGCAGAGTCTTGGTGCGGATGCAGAGCCCGGCGGGGGACCGTCTGCCCCGAAGGTATGTCCGCTGGTGGAGACTGGCTCCCAGGCCCGGGTTACGGCCCGGTGGGTGCCGCCATTTTGTGTGTGTGGGCAGGTGAGGGTTCGGGTGCAGCCTCCTTGCCGTGGCGGTCCCCGCCTCGCTTTCACGGCACCAGCAGGTAGTCTCGGTATTAATCAGGTGCTAGTAACGGTTTAGGGGCTGAGATGACTGCCGATGGCGCTGGATGGTGGAGCGGATGACGGAGGGGTCCGGAGCACTCTTAGAGTGCGACCGCCATCTTGACGCTCCAAGCCACGCCCCCGTAAGAGTGAATTTAAAGAAGATGCAAGAGATTTGTAAAACTCATTATGATCAAAAGCATAGCACGAAAGATGTCTTTCTTAAGCAAGGTGATTGGGTTAGAGTGAAATTTGCTCACAAAACAAAGAAAGGTGGAAGCAAATTCTCCAATCCCTTGCAGGTAAACGAAGTATACTCCAAGTCTGCGAAATTGAGCGATGGTAAAATTTGGCATTTTGGTAGAATGGCCAGATGCAACAGAGTTTTGAACTGGGGTAGTGTTCATGATGAGAATTCTAATTCTTCCACCAATTGGATGTGGGATGATGTCACTAACTCTAGTTCTGATGGTAGTGCTTCTTGTTCTCCACCTTCAGCACCCCATTCTGAGCTACTTTTGCCTGTGAGTGACGTGGAGTGTTCCGTTGGTAGTTCGGCTACTACCTCCTCTAAAGGTAGACAAATTGTCCTCCTTAAGAAATTTCAAGATTTTGTCATGTAAAGTTCTTGTTTTGTTGTTTAAGGGGGGGGGTGGTGACACTTGGAATTGATTATTAGTATACATATTTATTATATCTTGTATAACTACTGCTTATAATTGTTTGTGTTATTGCTTATATATATTTTTGTTGTTATTTGTTTTATTTTATTCTGTTAAAGAGGGAAGGTGTGGTATCCTGGTTACCGGTTTCTAGGTAACTGGATGCCACTGGTTCCAGAATGTTGGGGGTTGGAGTCAGTTACTGAGATTGGAACTGGCATGATGTTGTAGCTGCCTGTTCTCCTACAATAAAGCTTCAGCTGAACCTATTCCTGCTACTGTGGTTCCTACACTGTGTGTATCATCTTTAGTATCTTGATTGGGAGTTACAACTCTTACTTCCATCAGGTGACACATATCTAATCACTTAATCTTGAGTCTTGTCTCATAAACTCTGAAATTCTTTCACAAATAGGGCTAATGGAAGCGAAATCACGCATCCATGACCTCTTTATGCCAACCCAAGAAGTGACATCAGACGACCCCCGATGACATCATACAAACAGGCAATACATTCTTACTAATATGAAACATTTAACATAACATTCATCTTCAAAATCTGACCTATACAGCTGCACTTCTGTCCATTCCTAAAGGATGGGCTCTGAGTTTATTTGCTGCACCTGGTAATTTTACACCATCAATAATTCAAGAGGGTTATAAGGAACCAAAGTAGGTCCAGTATTTCTGCTGCAGTGGCTGCTAGAGGCACAGGAGTAGCACATAAATAAAGCAGAGTCTCAGGAGTGTAGTAGTTGCTCGAAAAACCCAAAGGGTTTCAGTCCCCTTAATACCATCCTTGCTCATGTTTTAGAACCACTCACCATTTTGGAAGCACGTCATTGGACAATTCTCTTTTACTCTTCTGTAGATGTAGCCTACAGAATAGGGTAATGATATTTAATCTATTCCTACTGGTCCTACCTCATCCTTTTCTGTGCATTCAAATACCTTTATATCTCTGTCCACAGTCATGCCACATTTTTGATCCATTTCGCCAACAACCTATGTGGAAACCTCAAGATTTCAATCCTGGTCGGGGCCTTCCATAGGCTCACCATACATCTTCAACTTGTCCAGTGGGGTGCTTGTGTCCTAGACAGATGATTTTGCTCTTTGTTGCACCACCTAGATTGTTCTTCCAGCTTTCCAAATCCTGCCTGATGAGGACAGGCTATTGTTTGCTTTTGTGGAGGGTTCGTTGCACAAGTAATTCATCTAAACTGATTTCAATTGATCAAGTGTTGTGTCACCTTACGTTTTAAACTATCTTAATCTAAAAAATCTTCAGCTTCTAGACATTCTATTGATCAGACAGGAACTATTTTGAAGAGAATTACTGTAGCAATCATGGACTGATCGTTCCAACGTGTGCAGAAGTAGCTTTCCACTTTTCTGTAGTGTGATGGACTTTAATAAGATGTAATTATTCTTCTTCTAAAAGGTACCTTTTTCAACAATAGCCAATTAAAGGTCAAGCTGATTAGCTGTTTTGTATTCTCAACTCCATGTTGCACAGATCTCCACGGTAGTGAATTTATTTCCTGTGTCCCTATTGGGTAATCTGATTGGCAGCCCATCATTTACAATACATATGATGCAAAAGACCATTTAGGTCCTAGGAGTCATACTTAACGTTGCGGCCGACCGGGGCAGTGCATGAGTACAGTGTAGCTACTTAAAATACAAAAGGAAAAACTGCTTTTGCCTTTAATTCAGGAATTAATTGAGCGAACATATGCAATGTGAAGGCAAAACAATGGAATTTCCTGTAAGGAATAAGAACATATGTTCTCATATGTCATATTAAAGAACTAATATCACCGCAGCCTGCTTTTACAAATCCGATTATTAGATTTGTGAGCGGTAAGAGGCCTTCAAGATGTAAGCTTGGCAGTGTACATTTATAATAGAGTACTGTAATACACACAGCTCTTCGTTTGTGAGGGGATTTGAGGTAAAAGAACTCAGCAATAAAACAGTAGATAACATTTCATGTAGAAAGCCCTATTGAATAACATCTCCAGCCCGTTTGTTCACGGCCAAGTTTGAAAAATAATCCTCACAACAAAGAGTGATGCGCTGGGGCCTCAGATTTAAATCTCTTCTGTGAAAGTCCTCTGTCACTGGAATATGGTGTTACAGGAAATGGGCTTCCACTTGCAGCCAATCAAAGGACACCTGTTGGCAAACACACGCCAAGGGCTCTGCTTAACAGGTGGTGGGTCTGGCACGATTTAGATATAGGGCTACATGTATCAAAATTGTAAATTGCGAATACCTAATTCTGAATTTCTGATAATCGCAATTAGGTAATCGCAATTTACAATGTATCAAACTCAAAGAGTTTCATATAGCGATTCCTAGGTGGTTGCAAATCGCACTACCTCGTTAATATTAATGAGGTAGATCTCAATTTGAGACCCCCTAGGAATCGTTAAAATCACGGGGATGGTGGCCTGCTGGGGCAGCAGACCACCATGTCCGTGATTGCTTTTGAATAAAGCAATCTTTTTTTTTTAAATGATGCGTTTCAAAAACAAAAATGAAAAGTTTTCGTTTCATTTTTTAAGAGTAGGCAGTGCTCTTAAAAAATGCTGTAACGAATATTCACAAAGGGGAAGGGGTCCCTCTGGGACCCCTTCCCATTTGCGAATGGGTTACCACCTATTTGAAGTAGGTGGTAAAATGCGAATGTTTTGCGACCACATTTCGGTCACAAAACACTCCTGATGCGATTCGGTATTAGGAAGGGACAGGTTACCGAATTGCAAAATGGGTTTTGATACATGTAAAAAGCCTTTTTAGCGTTCGTAAACGCCCGTTTGCGATATAACCACCGCGACAGTGATAAAAACACAAACCCCAACACCAAAAAAATGTGCGATGAGCCCATTCGCGATGAGGAAATCAGCGATAAGCAGCGCCAGGCCTGCCATACACACACGGCAGGCGGGAAAATCACTACAAAAGCAGAAAAAACACACAAACACAAAATGACCAACACCCAAGCACCATGGAGGCAGCCGGAGCAGGCGCAGAGGACGAGCGCAACCCCACAAGTACCCCGGACGACCTGGCCGGGACCACGGTGACAGGGAAGGGCAAGGACAAGAAGAAGAGGAAGACGAAGTACAGTCCGCAGGAGAATCGGATCCTGGTCACGGAGGTGATAGAACACCATCAACAACTGTTCATTGCCTCCAATGTGTCATTGGGCACCAGAAATGGATTATGGCGGGCCATCGTGGACAAGGTGAACGCCGTCTGAGAGCACAAGAGGTCAATGGACGAGGTCAAGAGGCGATGGAATGACATCAAGCGCAAGACCAAGGAGAAACTCGCAGTCAACCAGAAGGCAGCAATGCAGACTGGAGGTGGGAGCCCTGCGCCACAGCAGGAGCTGGATGACATGGAGGAGCTGGAGTCGACAGTCATCAGTGTGGAGACCGTGGCAGGAGTCGGGGGACCGGACACTGCTCGACAGGACACAACACAACCGCAACAGGGTGAGTGACCACCAGGTACTGGGGGGATGGGGGGAGATGGCCACAATGGCACACATGCACAATCAAGCAGAGCACAGTGCACACCCACAATGACTCTGGATCATGGCCCTGATCCACAGACTGTCACAATGTACAATGCCATTCTGTCTGAATGTGAACCTGTACCATGCGGCTACATACATGCGGACACATTGTAATACACCATCTCCCCTTCACATTGCAGGGGCACTGTCAACACCTCCTGCAGAGCAGTCCCAGCCACTCTTCACTGATGACGAGGAGGACACCACCAGCATTGACACCCAAGCCCTCCAAGACATCATTGAACTCATCCGCCAATCACCTCCAGGACCAGGGCAGCCCAGCTGCATCGAGGAGACCCCACCCACTCCACAAACCACCCAGCAGGAGGCACCCACAGCCCCGGCAGTCCCCCAAGACCCCCAGGAACAACACATGGCCTTCCAACACCGTGTGCTGGAGGGCCAGAGGGAGACGGCTGAGCAGGTGCGGGTGGGGTTCGACCTCATGGCTACCTAACTGGACGCCATCCATGGGTGTCTAGGTCCCATCAGGGACCAGCTCCAGTCCCTAGCGGACAACCACGGCCCACTCCATGGTCTCCAACGAGCCATGACTGACATCGCTGGAGTTCTGACTCGGAGACAAGAACACCTGTCCGCTCAGAGTGGCTCCAGCGATTCCAGCCGTGAGCTGGCACACATGCGGAGGCTCGTGGAGGACATGGTGCGGATGGAGGCGGAAAGGATGGCAGCCACCGCTGCACATCAGCGAAATGTAGCTGGGATCTACCAGGCCCTGCATGTCCTCATCATGGCTTTGCTGCCACAAGGCGTGGCGATGATGAATGCTGCTGCCCCCACACCATCCACATCTCCGCCCCCTGGTGTGTCAGTGCCTCCCAGTGTGGCAGGCGTATCCACTCCGGCACCTGATGTGTCACTGCCACACAGTGCGGCCGACAATCCTCCTCCGGCCCCTGATGTGTCAGTGGCACACAGTGCCGCAGCCGGTACTGCAACACCCACAGGTGGGGCAGAGCACACATCCGAGGACAAGGACGTGGATGGACTTGGGTTCAGGAGGAGGCACTAGCATTCATGTCCGCCACCTTGCCTGTTTCTGCTTGGTGCCGCACATGGCCCCATGACCTCCCACTGACCCCTGATACACTCCGCTGCACTCACCTTGGACCGCGACATGGACTGCCATATCCTGTTTGATGACCAATGACACGGCGACCAGACTGCGGACTGTACCCTTCCTCTTCCGCAGTACTTGTCATCCCCGGATGGACTCTGGCTGGCCCTCCACGGGCCCATATTGTGTAGTGTGCTTGGCATGGACCTGTACTGCTCCAGCTGCAATACTCCACCGGATGTGCAATAAACATCCAGAAACGCACTGCTGTGTCATGTCCTTCATCATTCATGTATGAATGTGTGGATGAATGTAGGGACAGTGATTTCCCTCACGTCAATGTTGCTCATCTAGTGGGATGCCAGTCACAGTGTGCCACATTGCCTATTGTGTTCCGCTTGCCGTGGACACTACAACAGGGACACACGCATTAGTCACTTCCTTGTCCGGACATGGACTGAACCACGCACTGAGCCCCTGAGTCATTGCTGCAAGCCCTGCGCTGGTCCGGCGTACGCCAGGCCAGACCACTCCGCCTACGCTCAGAGGGGGGGCCCACATAGCTACATGTCGCAGGCGTACACGCTGGTGGTATGCAGGTCACTGGTCTAGTTGTCAGCATGTCACGGCCACTCCCTGAGGGCAGGTTTGCACACACACCACACCCATCCGGCACAGGCCTCACAGGCCATGTGACCCCGCCAATATAAGGGGCCGACAACGTCACATTCCCCACTGCCGGTGGTGACTGGATGACGAACGCTCCACGCTTCTCAATCATAAAGGGCCCATGAGTTGTTGCGCACAGGGTTGGTCGCACCCGAAGCCTTGCGCCCGTCACGGGCCTACCACCACGTGGCGCTGACTGGGGTTGCACAGGGTTAGTGGCACCCGAAGCCTTGCGGCCGTCATGGGCCTACCACCACGTGGCGCTGACTGGGGTTGCACAGGGTTAGTGGCACCGAAATAGCTGAGCGGGTGTGCAGCCTGCGATGATGACATGTGCACTGATGTGGTCTCTGCCATTGATGACTCAGCGTCATGTGTGGGACCTGCTGGGCCGCAGGGCGGCTCCACATGATGTGGACCATGCCATGGTGGCGGGACCGGGGCCTGGAGCTTGCACGGGCACGTGGTGTGCCCACTGGTGGACACACCGCTGGCGGCAGGTGAGCAGTGGGCCCGGGGTGCGCAAGTGCGGACAGCCAGCGCTGGCCGGCGGGAGGGGGTGGGGTGCGGCTGCATGGGTGCGCAGGGACGGACAGGCGTTGTTGCCGTGTGCTGTGTGATGGACTCTGCCATGATTGACTCTGGCCTCGATTACAGGTTGCAGACCTGGTGGCTTGCAGTGTATCCCGGCACGTGGTTGGAGACACACCGGTGGCAGCAGGTGAACAGTGGGGCCTGGGTGCGCAGGGGCGGCGGTGTCTCTCTCTCTCTCTCTCTCCCTTCCTTCCCTCTCTCTCCCTCTCTCTCTCCCTTCCTTTCCTTCTCTCTCTCTCACTCTCACTCTCTCTCCTTTCCTTCCCTCTATCACTCTCTCTCTCTCTCTCTCTCTCTCTCCCCCTTCCTTTCCTTCTCTCTTTTTCTCTCTCTGCCTTTCTTTCATTTTCTGTTTCTCTGTGTCTCGCTCCTTTGATGTGCGCATGGCACACGTTCTGATTTTGTGCTTTGTTTTCCAGGCTGTGACATCGAGATTGTCCCGGACGGACCCGACAGGAGTCTTCCGCATTGGTGTTTTGTGTTGTATTTCAATAAAGTTTTTGGTTGTTACTTCAGTGCTGTGTGACTGTTTCTCGTTCTTCTGGCCACACATGTGTGTTATTTTTTGTCAATGTGCGTCATCATGCGCTTTTTGGGGCTCTTGTGTCGTGCACGGTATGTGTATGTCGGAGGGGGTGGGGGGGCCTGGTGGGGGGTGGCGTTGGGTGTTGTGGCCCTCATGGGTATCGGAGCTGCATGATCATTGTCTCCATGGCATCTGTGGGTCTTCAGGTGTGGCTCTTGGCTGGGCTCCCTTTCATGCTGCAGGTAGTCGTCCTGCTTTACACTAGCAAAAGGCAGGTGTTAAATCCCTGGTGCTACCGCAGCTTATCGCCTGTTTTTGGTTCGCTTCGCAGATCTGGCAGTTCGTTGTGAAAGTGGTGTTGTGGTTTTTTCGTGTGTTTTTGCACGGGAACACCTACTCTGCATCTCATTAGGGTTAGTTGGTGGTGTCCACCGTGGTGTTAAATTTTGGGGCAGTTGTCGCGGGAATACTGGCGATGTCTGCAGTTTGCACCCGCTTGTGAATGGGGTGTTAAATCTATCTCCACTTTTGATGAGTTATGGTGGAGATAAATCGGAGATAAGTCCTTGTGAATATCCCCCCTAGTGTGATGTAGAGTGACAGCTGGCATGAAGAAATAAGGTAGTGAACCTACATACAGTGATGGCTCCTACACAGGGCTGTCAAAATGTAGCGCTAGAAAGGTGGCAGCTATGCTTACTAGATAGAGCTAGCCCATAATAATTTAGCCCTAGATAGATAGGGTTCCACTTACCGGACGGAGTAGGCTTAATTTAGCTCCAGAAAGGCTCTGCTTGCTACATTTGCTTAGCTCCAGCTCTCCTGGGGCTGGGCTTAGTGCAGGGTAAAGAGAGCTTTTCAGAGTTAGAGAGTCAGCGCTCACTACACAGGGCTGGTATGATTAGGCTTCAGATAAGTGACTTTCTGCTTTGTACTCAGTGCTGGAATGGTGTATCTCTACAGTGTGTAGCCTCTGTTTACATAAGGCTGTGAACATTAACTATAGTTAAGTAGGTGTTTTCCTTACTACATAGGTCTTGCACAGTTTAAATGTAATTTATGGGCACTTCTTAATATGTCTGGTTGGCACAATGTATCTCTTCTGAAGGTCTGCAGTCCTGCAGTTCCAACTAAGGTAGCAAATCAGCTAATGGCAGACCAGGTTGAGATTTAGATAGGCACAATTTATTATCTGTTGGTTCTGAGTTCTATATATGGATGGCCCAATTACATTATAAATGAGTCCTGGCTCTGATTTCCATTTAGTCCTGATAGAATTTGATTATCTAGGGGTCTTTCCTTGCATGTAGGACTGGCATTGCTTATCTCTAGCTAGCCAAGAGCTGTGCTTAACATACGGGGCTTCCAGCACAATTTCAGTTTAGCTCACTTTGGGCTAGGTGTATTACACAGGGCTGGAATGTTTAGCCTTTAGATATCTACGGGGCATGATCTATCTCTTGATAGCTAGGACCTCCACTTTTCAAAGCGGACAGCGCACTTTAATTCTAGCTACGTAAGAGTTCTGCTTACTACAAAAGGCGGCACAATTTATCTGTAACCAGCAGCTGTTCTAGTTAAAATACAGGACAGGGGTTCTAGTTACTATAATGGGCAGGTACAAATTAGCTCACCCAGATAGGGTCTCTGCCCACTAAGTAGGGTTAGCATGAATTAGCACAAACTAGACAGGGCCTCTGCTCACCATACTGGGTTAGAATGATGAACCTCTAGATAATTATAAGCTGTGCTTACTAGTTAACTATACGTTCCGTTCGCTGCATTGACTGCCACATTTTGGCTCTCGCTGTATAGAGACTGCTTACTTCATAGGGCTGGGAAGATGCAGGTCTAGTGCAGTGCACGACTAACCTGGTGCGTACATGACTGACTCTCTTTCGATGGATTGGGCTGGTGTGCCCGCTACTTTCATTCCAGGACTATGGTATTGCCATCCCAGCACCCATTGACTGACACTCCCAGCTCTCACCTTTCCATTTTCCTTCTGTCATGGCCACAGGCCTCACAGCATGTTGGGGGTCCAGTCTAATACGCAAAAGGGCTACAATTCATTACTCCATCTTTTAGAGCATGCCAGGTACCCAGAGGGCACACTGCCAATTCACAGTGGACCTGATCCTGATCCTGGCCCTAGGGCACACAGGTGAGTTTCACAGAAGCAGCATGTGGGTCCCCGTCGCCAGGGCAGATTGTGGACTACTGCACAAAGACCAACACAGGCTCCCACAGCCTCTTATATCACAAGGCTTGGATGGCAAAATAATAGTTTATAAATGTATTCAATAGTGTGCATGAATGGCGCTAAGGGGTCTTTGACCCAACTAGATTGTTAACTCTCTGAGCTCAGGGTGAAGCCAGAGCCGCAGTGATTTAACATCTGGCTCTTGGCCAGGCTAGGAGTGCTGGGGCTGGCCACTGTTTATACGTTTATGCCTTCACAGCACAGGCTCTGCTGAGAGAGAAGAAAGTAAAGTATACAAAAAGTGATGGATGGAATGCTTGAATTAGTTTCTGCCACTGGTAATTACTCAGGGCTGCATCCCAATCCATTGTTAGTTTGCACACCATGCCACCTCAGTTTGGACACTGTGTCACTGGAACCAAGCTATACCCGGCTGATGAGCCCATAACAAGAGGGAAGCCGGTAATGGGCTGCTTGTGTTCTGATTCAGAGAGGGCCTGGTTTGGCAGTTCGGGCGACTTCCCACTGGAGCAGGATCAGGACTGATTTGCATATAGCTGGGTCCAAAATGAGGTGGCATGGTGTGCAAACTAACAATGGACTGGGATGCTGCCCTAAGTAATTGCTAGAGGATGGGAATAATTCAGGCATTCCATCCATCATTTTTTGTATACTTTGAGAAAGGAGAAAGGGCATGTAATCCGGTGTGTGCTTTGCAGGGCCGGACAGGCCGTAGCAGGAATTGGGCATTTCCCCAGGAGCCTGGGGGCTGGTTTTGCAGCAGTGGGGGCCGATTTTGTTACTGGGGGCCGGTTTTGCAGTGGCGCTGGAATATCGGCCACCAGTAACAAAAGAAGCAGTGCTTCAACCCCCCTCCTCTTCCCCCGGGGGTGGTCCAACAAAATTGCCAGGGCTGCCTTGGGTTCCCAGTCCGGCGCTGTGTGCTTGAGTCATTAAATCACGAGTTTGTTGCAGTCCTCCAGGATTGGTGCATGGGTGGGCTGAACTGCTGACAGCTCCAGCCATCAGCCTGGCTTGGGCACAAGATCGGTCAACCTTGGCAATTTTCAAATTGCAACAGGAACTGCCCCCAACAGTTCTAAGCATCAGAGAATGGCTGGGCTTCATCTGACAGAGCCACCATGTACATTGGGCAGAGTTTCTTTCTCCCCCGGGGTTAGCTGTGTGGACCTAGGAGTTGCCTTAAAGATTAGAGACATTCTGACAGGGCTCTTGGCTCTTTTTAGAGGAATTTGTTAAGGTGAGGAGCTACTCCTGGCGATACTGCTCCTCCGTGCTGAGATCTTCTGAGCCAGCTGCCACTGTGTTAAAGAATGCCTGAAGAGAGACGGATCCATCCTCTTTATACAGCGGGACACATGTTACTGCTGCTCCTCTCTATCTAGACAGGCTCATGCTGGTCTGCCTCACACACCCAGCCTACTTCTTCAGCATTTTCTGAATCAGGTCTACAGTCGGCTTGCAGCTGATGATCTCCATGCAAAGAGTCTGTAAGTCTATCCAGCCTATTTACACCTGAGTTGGTTGCTGCTGTTGGCTCTCAGAGAGGACTATGGGGGGAGTATTCCTGTGGCCATCCACAGAGGGAAGGGGGATTAATGAGAAGGACCTTGACCCTACAGGCCATTCTTCTTGATGTATAGTAGACTCCTTTGTTTCCCGGGGACTGTTTTATCTTTATTCCTCCGAGGAAGTAGTTATATTTTGGGTCTGTACACTACCACTAAGCCTAAGACTGAGACCAAGCTAGCCTGCCAGGTTTCAAACCAGGCTACCTGATCTATGGGACACACAATGGTTTCTTCTGCAGTAGCACATGGATCTGAGAGTCGGGTCCCTAAGTTCCAAGTACCTATCACCCAAGGGAGTTAGCTAGGGCATGCAATAATAGTATTATGACCTCTGCATGTGTAACTCCATGTGACCTTACTTGCCCCAACTTGCTACTGAGTTTAGCACTAGTGTATTTCAGTCATGGAGAGGCGCAGATTTATATCAGCTTGCTTTGCACCATTCCCCACATCCACCCTACTGTTCTGTCTGTAACATTGCTGCAACAGTGTGTGAATACCTGCCCCAGCACAGTACCACTATTCAGTAAGCATGCCAATATGCTGCATCAATCATACTACGTTCAGAGTGTTTCTAGGTGGTGGGAGCTTCAGGGCAATTCTAAGCTGTGTACAGCTTATCCTGTGTATATATCATCTGACCTGCTTTATATACCTGACTTAAATGTAATAAACGATTGGGTGTTCACATGCTACAGAGAGGAGTATTTATTTGAGATACTATTGGCTGTAGTATTTCCATAATCCCTGCAGCTCACTTTGTGTATATTGCTTGGGTAAGGTGTAATCATTTCTTTCAGCAGGTCCCACCCAGAGCGGCTTGCACCTACCCCGCTCCTTTCATTTTCAGGCCTCCTTGTATTTACTCTAGAGTGGAGATCCATAGTGATGTAGATTTCCCTGAAGCACCTTGATACACCCCAGGAGCAAACTTTGGGGAGCATAACCCTCCCTAAGTCAACCACGCCATGGAGCACCAAAAGGGGCTTGGCTGTTTCTGTCAACAAGGTCACTCCACTAGGCCTATCAGCGGGCCACCAGGCCTGCCCCTTACTACAAATAATACGCAATAATATGATGCAACGTGAAAAAAGTAATTGGTAAAAGAAGTTAAAAACGTATTTCCAAAGTAGGTGAGTACACTAGATGAAGTAGTCCATACTTGACATCCACCCCCCCACACACACACATACACACTCTTTCTCTGTCGCTTTTCCTTTTCTCTGTCTTTGTCTCTCTCTCTTTCTTTCTCTCTCTTTCTCTGTGCTTGTATTGGACACATTGAGGAATCCAGTTCCCCAGTTTCCCCTGACAGATTCTGCCAGGTGAAACCTGGAGAAATATTCATGGGCAAAAAAGCCAAGAAAAAAGGCAAACATAGGGGCTCATTCCGATGGCGTAACGTTCGCCGGGCCGGCGGTGGCGACCGTTACGCCATCGTAACGTGAAATACCCCCGCCATATTATGATGGCGTTGGGTATCGCGGCGGACGCAAAGTCCGTCCGCCGCTTTTCCGCCAGTCGGCAATCGTTACGATTGCCGGCCGGGCGGAGCTGGGCCACTGATATGGTGGCGGTGCCTAGCAGGCACCGCCAGCCATATTAGGATGTGGGTATTTTAAAGCCTTTCCATGGCGGCGATGGCGCCATGGAAAGGCTGACGGGGATTGGCTTTGGGGGCCCGTTGCGGGCCCCCTGGGGGGATGGGGTGCACTTGGGGGGTACCCATGGTACCCCCCTGCAGTTCCGTGCACCAAGTGGCAGGCACCGCGTGGTGCCTGCCACGTGGTGCAGGGAAATGCTGTGCATGCCCTTTTACCATTGCGGACGGTGCTGCAGCCAGCAGCACCGTCCGCAATGGTAAAAGGCCAGGATGCGCCCGCCAGTATGGCGGGCGCATCCTAATTGGGCCGGTGGGACCGCCGCACGTCTGGCGGTCGGTCCCATCACTGTTATGATGGCGGGCGGACTGATGTCCGCCCGCCATCATAATGAGCCCGATAGTTCGCTGTTAAACACCCAATGTTATGCTTCGTTTCTACGTGGGGAACTTGGAATAGGTGGTATTAAGCACAATTGGTAAATACTTTACCCCGAGGGATGGATATTTACCTCACCATACCACTTGATTTGGAATTGGGACCTTAGGACTCATTAAAAAGTCTTATGAGAAACTGATCACAGTACAGGGACTTTTCATGTTTGAGTTTCCCTCTCATTTGTTTGAAAGGTGAAGTTTCAATGCAGGAAGCATGATAATACATTTAAAAAGGGTAAAAATAAATTACCAAAGTAAATGTGTAAAAGCTAAATGGTATTAATAAGGGTTGTATAAGAGGAGAAGTGTATTTGTATACATCTACAGTTCTATATATGTATTGATTCATTTTAGGTAACGTTTCCATACCGTCTTGAAGTAATTGCTTCTCCTTTATGAACCATATATGCACGTTCTACTAGTGTTCAGGAAAACTGTTGTTATTAGAATATTCAGCTTTTCTGGCCAGATTTAGCATTTAGAAGTATAGGGTACTCGAGATGTGCAATAGTTCTGTACTCCATCACCAGCATCAGCTGCTTGATTAAGCTGTGAAGTTGGTACTACTAGTTGGATATGCCTTTCAAGGGAACAAACACATATCTCACTCAAAATCGAAATGTATCTTCTGTACTGCTACTTGTCACCTGCAGACATAAAAGGTGAATTGAAGTCCTGAGTTTTTTGGCTGGAGACAGTTTAACCCTGGGTATGGTTACTGCTTCACACTCTGCATCTCTTAACCCCATAAATGCATGCCAGACAACTCAGGCATGCAGAGTTAATTAACCCACCCACAGCCTGCTAAGTCCTAGAGTCCTCTTGAAACCCCCTGCACCTGCTGAGCCAGTCTCTTCACAAGTCTTTTTGGAAAAATCTAAATTAGTGAGAATACTTCTGTGACAACTGGGGAAACAATTAAAAATCGTCATACCCCTTCCCCCTTTATACAAGAATCCAACTTAGTTTGTCAGGAAACCATTCTGCTATCCACTGCACTGGCACTGCTGTGACAACCACCATCGCCATTACTGGTAGGAGCAGCTCTCTCATCTGCAGACAACACTACAGATAGAGAGACCAACAATATGCCAAATGGCCTATCCACTGGTGGGCTGAAGCGCGACTAGAGGATGGGAGCAAGGTGAACAAGCAATGGCAAATCCAGTAGGTCTTACCAATGACACCTATTGGCTTTGCTGGTACCTGTTTTTTTCCAGGTGTGTACCATGCATATGCGGCAGTCATCTTGGAATGAGTTTTCTATTGGTTTAAGAAAAATCCTTCAAAGATGGCAGTTGAATATGTATGCACATGTGTGTGTTTTCGTCAAACATAACAGGGTTAGGAGGATTAAAGGCAGTCAGTACAGCCTCCCAATAACTACAATGTATCACAAAAGGACTGCCTGCCTAAATTGTGTAGGGAAAGGTATAGTAGGAAGAAGGGTAACCAAATGAGAGAATCCTCCTTGTTGAAGGACGGAAGCCCTCACCCACCCAATGGGTGGCATGCTTCATCATCGGGCCTCTCTTGGCACCTCTCCAATGGAATAGATGCAAGCTACTACCCACTTGTATATATTGGGGAGCTTAGGGGAGATTAGAAGATAAATAATTAGCTATGCCACTCGTATGGTCTGTAAGGGTGTGAGGGAGTGCAGAGGCGAAAAAAGGAGTATATGTGGGATAAAACTACCTACTGGGTAGGATTTGTGAATGTTATTGAGTCCCCCAGTGGCAAAATAAAAACGTGGGGGATAGCCCACAAACGGAGGTCGGCATGTTTCTGCTCATTTCAACCCTCTAAGGAGGTGTCAGAGGCATTCATCAGAACTAAAGTCGCCCTTTCTGCTAGCAAGATGTTGTCAACTGCAAGTTTAATATACAATCCGCATCTTTAGTGTATATAAAATGTCAGGTATCTACCTCAGTAATCCAAACTGTAGGTCATAGGTCATAATGGTCAAATATTTTCACTGAATCCTCGAAGTTGGAGTAAAAATGTCACAGACCTGCTAGTGTAGTCCCGACCACAGCATAGTAGCGACTCCTAACTATGTTAGGTGGATAGCTAACATCTTATACACAGTAAACTGCTTTCAATATGTAGGTAAGCTGAGAAGGACAGGCCTCTAGTTGGTTGTGCCATTATATATTTATGTAATTCCATATATAACAGTTATGGCCCACATATTACTGAACCCAAAATAATCAGTGGTCAGGTACAAATTGTAACTTATACTTACTAAATTCACAAATGTATCTGTTATGAGGGTTGTCCATAAGCCAGGACGGTACAGCCCAAAAAACTGCTATCACCAAATGAACAGGCATGGAATAACTGAAGAGATCTGTCACAAATTGCTGGGCAATTTGGAGGACTTTAATATAGTTCACCATTGTAAGTCCCAAATATCTATACAATCTGAGCCCTTCTTTACATCTCACAAAGACGCTCTGCTGTACTGAAACTTTCGTACTGAAGCGAAGTGAAGCAAAAGCCTCCTCCCCGACTGCCTGCTGTGCTCATACCCACCCACAGCCAATTCGGACAACCGACTACCAAGCTATGGGAGATCACCAATTATGCATATCAGCAGGAGGAGGAGGAGGACATGGGGGCCGCTGCTCCTTGGTTTCTCTTCTGGCCATGGTGATGGCCAGGATTCAAACGCCATCATCGGCCATCAGTGGTCCTTACTACTTTTGCTCCTACCCACCGCAAGGGTACCATAAAGGTTCTACCTGGCCCAGCTTGAGCCACTATTGGAGACGGCAGTGCCTGCTGCTCCCACAGCCCATTAACACCACTGTGTCTGACTCCCTCGAGGAACAGAGAAAGTTTGGGTGTGTGGCAGGGCAGTTTCTTTGTTCCTGTGGCAGTGATGGGCTAAGCCGTCTCCTCTTGCCAGTCTTACCTGGCAAGTGGAGCCAGCAACTGGACACTGAAGAATGGAAGGAAGGGAGGAAAAGGGTGTTTCCTTGCCTGTGGTTGGAGGTGTTGGCAGTTCAGTTCTACTAAAAACGAGGTAGCAAGCAACTAGTAGACACTTTATTTTAGGAACTAATTTTACAGTCCTGGGAGATTTTAATTATCACTTGGAGACAAAGTCAGATTCTGACACCGCCCCACTCCTACAAACTCTCTCTGCATTTGGCCTAGAGCAAATTGTTCATGAATCAACACATCTAGCAGGGCATACTTTGGACTGGATTTTTACTAATAATAACAACCTAGTCAACATAAAGACCACTCAATTAGCTTGGACCGATCATAAAGCAATCTTTTTTGATTTGCTGCTTCCGAAACCCAACTGGAACACAGGGAAATCTGGTGCCTGTCACCTGTCACGAAATTGGCGAAATGTGAAAGCAGACCATTTTAATAATACTCTAAAAAATATTAAAGTAGAGATGTGGATACAGCAGCCGAACAATATAATAAATGGCTGGAAACAGCATCAAACCATGTAGCACCTGTTCAAATGATAAAATTAAAGCGGCAAAATCCATCAGCTCCTTGGTTCTCCCTAAAGTTTAGGAAATGTAAGCAAAACTGCAGGAAACAGGAAAGAAAATGGAGAGGTTCATCTAATGAGGAAGAAAAGGAAAAATATAAACAGTTAATAGCAGTATATAAAGACAGTATTGTGAAAGCCAAAGTAGCATATTTTACAAATAAGATTGAGGGCGCAAAAGACTCAACTAAAGAACTCTTTCGCACAGTGACTGAACTAACAACCAATCACAATACTAAAACTATGAATGCCAATTAGCCCTTTTGTAACGCGCTAGCAGATTTCTTCCTACTGAAAGTAGACACAATTTATAAAAACTTCTCAGATGGTCAATCATGCATGATGCCAACACCAGGAACAGAGGGAGATCATTACCTCAATATAATCAAACCTCTGAATGAATTTAGCCCTCCATCAACAGAGTACATCATAAAGCTACTAAACATTGTCACGTCGGGATCACCAGAGGATCCATGCCCGACAAATATAACAAAACTAGCAGCAGAAATCACTGCATCTAAATGAACGCCTATTTTTCAAACTATGTGTGAAACAGGAACGTTTCCCAAGATCTGGAAAAAAGCAGTTGTGATTCCTCTTCTGAAAAAAGCTTCTCTTGATCACAAAGAACCTTGCAACTATCGACCAATTTCCCGCCTACCATTACCAGCGAAAATAGGGGAAACATTTCTGAACGAACAATTGGTTTCCTTTATTGAAACAAATAAACTTTTGGACAGTACACATTTTTGTTTCCGATCAGGCCACAGCACAGAGACAGCACTGCTCAAGGCAACGGAAGAGATCAGGCAGGAATTAGATCAGGGAAAAGGGGCTGCCCTGATCCTGCTTGATCTCTCGGCGGCTTTTGACACTGTCAACCACCAACTACTTCTAAACCGCCTAATGATATGTGGAATCACAGGTCAGGCGTGGAATTTGCTGAAATCCTACCTAGCAGATCAGGAACAAGTAGTGAAGTTAGAGAATTTCTCCTCTCACTCGTTCTCTACTACTATGGGTCAAATCCCCACCCCAGTGGAAAAGCACGAAATTTAGGAGTAATTATCGATACCAAACTTAATTTTACAGATCAAGTAAATACACTCACCTCCTCCACTTTCAACACTCTCAGAATAATTAAAAAGGTCCTGCCTTTCATACCGGCTAACCTGCAAATAACCCTAGTTACAGCATTAATTCTGTCAAAAATAGATTACTGTAACAGTCTGCTTCTGACCACTCCAAAATATTATTTAAATAAACTTCAGGTTTTACAAAACGCCGCGGCCAGACTCCTAGTGAAAATCCCAAATTTTGCTCAGTGGCTCAAAATCTAAAAGAACTACACTGGCTCCCCATTAAACAAAGAATAACTTTTAAGGTACTCTGCTTAACCTACAAAGCAATCCATAATCTGGGCCCGGCCTTTCTGAGTCACAGTTTTAAGCAGTATGTTCCAGCTAGGAAACTTCGCTCAGCCACTGCCAACCTATTGATACAGCCCAGATTTAAAAAAACACGATGGGGCAGAAAGAGCATTGTGATGGAAGCAACCAAAATATGGAATACACTCCCTTTGGGGATAAAAAATGAACCCAGTCTTTTTTCTTTCAGAAAGGCTGTAAAGACCTGGTTGTTTAAATCAGGGTTACTCTTCCGGCAGTCTTTGTCTACACTCGCAGCTGAAATAAACAGCGCTTAGACACCTCAGGGCATTAATGTGCTATATAAATAAAATTAACATAACAAAATTAACATAACATTCCGGCAGCCCTGTAAGTGGTGGTGGGTGCACTGCTGACTATCTGTTACGTTTATGCTTTATGCTTTTATAGGTTTTATATCTGATTCTGAAGGGTGATTCCTGAAAAAGAGGAAAAGGCAAGAGACACAATAAGGAGTGACTCTAAGGATTTCAAGGATTCTAGGTTCACAAGGATTCAACATTTCACATCACCATATATCACTACTCACCACGTTTACACACTACTAATACACTATCAAGAATTAAGTACCAATTATTGAACAAGGATGCTTGAAGCTGTACAAACTAGTATCTCACAGCCAGCCTAATGTAAAAGCCTGTGCTAACTAGTGTGGCCCCAAGGAGAAGCCCCTTCTAAGTAGTTAGTCGGAAATCCATACACTCACACTCAGCTAACAAGGCGATGGTTACCCACTGGCAACTTAACATCAACATCTGGCTACTAATTGCAATCTAGACCATTACACGCCAGCTGCTAACTACTGTTGTTTTTTTGTTTATTCTTGTATATTGCTTATTGATTGTCTGTTGTGTTATTGTGGCCTACTGCTTATTAAAATCAGACTTAACACCAGAATCTAGCCGAAACCTAGTCGAACCCTAAGCCTATGTCTTGGCATTCTCGATAAGTGGCATTATGGAAACTCGTTCTCACAAGGTGTTAAACCCTCGTCACCTCACTAAAGCAGCAGCACCATTACTGTCACCAGTCCCTCATTCTCCGGCTCCGATGTGACAGCTACAGTCAGCTGAATCACGGGGATCACGGGAAAACTCGACAAATCAAGTCACAAGTAGAGGTACAGACAGCAAAGTTTTACTCTCCGACATAAATCTAAGAACGTTCAAACTAATAACGAAAGATTTGTTGGAGCTCAATTCTATATCTAAAACAGTACATTTAGTCTATCATAATAACACAACTATCAACCAACCTGGTTGTCGACCTCAAACTAAATCTTGGACCCTGACCCCAACAACGCTCACTCAGGGAACAAAACTCCAACTCAACTGCGAAATCGACACCAGAACTGCAAAATCACAATCTCATCTTAAAAGAACCAAGTGGGGGTGCACTTAGACAGCCTGCTGGATCACCTTCTCCTTCTGTTGTTCTGACTATAGCAGAGATAAATTAAATTATGCCTGCACTCAGAGCAGCAATCTAGGAACTAATAGTGAATTAGACTCTGTTTACGGAAGAGCAGACACCTCAGGCCCTAAGCAAAGTTTCCAAATGGATCAGAGTTTGGCTGGCTCATTGGATGATTTAGCTCTGTTATCATAGCTTGATGGTCTAATTTAATCACTCAGAACCTGCAAAATTACAGCTGGAGACTCAGAGCCCAAAACTCATCCAGAATGCAAATCACCAGCCAAAATAGATGTGGAGCTAACTCCCCCGACCTACCCAGATCTCACTGCTATTGGGGCAATCAGTACCACCATAACTCAGATGTCAGACGTAGTGGCTACTCAATCACTACTTTTTTTAGAGCAAGTTACTCTTTTAACAACCACATATCAAGACATGAAAGTCTTGCACAAGGAGTTCAAATCATTAAACAAAAATGAGAAACTGCTTACTTCAATAAAAACCTCCTGCTCCAGCCTTTCTCAAATCAATGATATTGTTGGCTTGTTGCAATTGTTGCCAATTAAAATCAACAATCATTCAAAAAGCACTTAACCCTCAGCGCTCCAGGTGCCAGTTTTGGCATCTGAAAATGTTCTGATCATGGATTGGCAACTTTAACTTGGAAACCACTACCACGATAAGAGATCCTGAGATGAATCATGCTGATTGTTCGAATTCTCCTCCTGTCAAGTCAACAATATGACCTGTTCAGGTCAATAATCCAGAATTCCAACCAGCTCTAACCAGCTGAGACTATATGGATGGATTCCAACCTTACATCAGCAAACGTTGACTGAAGAATCTGAAACAGCTTAACAAAAAATTGGCAACCCATGGAGTACCAGAGAATTAATTGAAACCTTTAAGTCATCTATTAGAAACTGTCCAATTTTCAATCCACCAATATAGGCGACAGTGCTACCAACACTAGTCCATGTCACAACAAACAGTGCAACTGCTGCCAGCAAGCAAATTGACCCACAGACAACCCAGACTCAACATCCGCTTTTAGCTCCAACCTTTTAGCAAAGTCCTGGTGAAAGGGCTCGAATTAGAGACCCAACCAATTACGTGCAACTCGGACCAACTAACCACCTTACCAGTGCAACAATCTGATACCTCAGATGTGCTTCAAAAGATTGCTGAAGGTTTTAACATTTTGGTAAACAACTTTACTGTTGCTAATCAGAAGTCAACCACGCAATCAAACAACCTCCCTGTTATCACTTTGCAGTATGGGTGCAACAGATCACACAAACCCCAGATTGCCATCTCATTCCCATCAAAATGAGATTACACAGGGAACCCTACAACCATCTTCCCAATCCAGAATCAGCAACCTACAGGCACAGGACCTCAAGACTATTAGCTCAACGCACATCTCAACCAGTAATTCAACACAAAACTATCAGAAACTCAACTGTCTGATTATAGAGACTGCCAAGAAATCACATAACTGGACTTATGCCCAGTGGCGTAGACAGACGTTGTGCCACCCATGGCGGTCCCTCCGTTTGCAGCCCGGTGGCCGCATGTAAGACCGGGGGGGGGGAGGGGAGGGCGCCGAGCCACCACCAAAACGCGTGCTGCCCGGGGCAGACCGCCCCCGCCCCCGCCCCCGCCCCCCTTTGATACGTCACTGCTTATGTCCATTGTATAAATATGAAGCTCCACATGACATAGCAAACCGTTAGGACATACTAAGAATAATAAATTATTTCCCTGAACTGCAGAGTATAAATTCAACCAGCCTAATAGGCCTTCGTATCATTTGCAATCAGGAGCATAAAAGCAAAGTTACTAGAAATAAGTGGGACACTAGTACAACTGCTTTAAAAATATGGGCAAGGAGATCGGACCTACACAATGGGGTATCACTCTCTTTTTAGTTAACAAACCAAAGTACCAACATATCCTCAAAAACAAACCAATCAAAGGGCTGTCATACCATCTTTGATTAATTCTAATTTTAGGATTAACCCAAGCTCTTCACAATATTCCTAGCTCACGTAATCCCAAAAAATCAAAACTTACATCTTCTAATCTGCTCATGGAACATTGCCGGTGTGGATAGACAGTTTCAGGCATCCAATGGCAATTTAACTACCTGCATAAATAATCACCATGTGAACTGCTTTTAAGAATGTTGGAAACCCACTCCTTTCAACCTATCTAATTTTAACAAGAATGAAGTATTAGCCACAAAAAGCTCTTCAGACCAACCGAGTGGAGATCTCATACCCTAAATTAGCCATAAACTAACAATAAAAATCTTTGATAATTGGACCAAAATCAAAATATATTTCTCCCTAGAGGACTCCTATGCACACAAAAATAATAATAAACATATACTTCCCCCACTCTATTAAGAGTTAAATCAAAATATTTGCTAATTTTGGATCAACCAGAAAACCTTCTTGAGTCCTACGCTCTATGTCTGATTATATTAAAAGGAGATTTTAATCAATACTTATTTCTCACAAATAGACAAGCCCAACCAGAAGATTTCCCCTATCCGTTTTTTCATATTCAACCGCCTCTCGTTTCGGTCCTGAAAACCCCTAAAAGAACATGCACAGAAATAAGTAATCACACTTACAGTCTTTTAATGGATCTTGGCTACTTCTCCTTAAATGGTAGATTGATGACCGACCAACCAGCCAAGAATAGATTCCAGTAACCAGTAGGTGCCAGTATTCTCGACTATATCTTTATTCATTATACGAAATTTCGTTTATGCGATGGGAGAGTGATCACAATTCTCAAGTGACATCACTCAATTTTAAATCTTTTCTTCTTAAAGCAATTCTAAACACAAAAAGCGGCGGTTTATTCACTGTAATAAATAATAAACAACTTAAATGGAATTCCGTTTTCTGTCTAAATTACAGGACCTGAGAGAAGCAGACTTCATCGTGAATAAATTGATTTGATTTAAAAACGTCTATAGAGCGTGAATTCCCAAGAGTGTCTTGGCACTAACATAGTTAAACATCCACTCCAGAAACACTTATAGCAGGCAGGCAGACAGACCACCCACCTATTAAGATGGGGAGGAGAACAACCAGGTATTTAAGTGCTTCAAATTAGTCAGATTTTATTTATGTATTGGAGCAGGCTATTACAGTGAAGTAAACAAAACCCCTAACGTCCCAGGTCACTTTCTTGATTCTAGAAACCTTTACTAACCTGGACTTGGCAGACCCCAGGGATCTCTTAGGAAAGTACCAACTGAACTACCTTCTGTTGTATTCTGGGCCTTATCCATGTAGTTCTTTATGTGCCAAACACAAGGCCTTAAAAGCAATGCTCTTCCTTACCGGGAGCCACGGAAGCTCCTCCAAAGCCCCTGCGACAGATTTAAACTTTGGGATATTTTTCAGGAGACGACAGGTGGCATTTTGTAGCATCTGAAGCTTGTTTAATAATCTTTGTTTAAGGCCCATATAAAGAGCATTATAACAGTCCAACCTAGTCAACACTAAGGAGATAACCACAGTTTTTTTCAAATCAGATGGAATAAAAGGGTAACACTTTCCTCAACATTTTTAAGATAAAGAAACAGGATGAGGATAAAGACTTGGGCCTCAAATGATGGCTCTGCATCAAAAATGACACCTCAGTTTCTAACTTTGGCTACTGGCGTTGGAAGGGTGGTAAGTAACTCAGGCCACTAATTATAATGCCAGAAATTGACCTCCTTCCCAAAAATCAGAACTTCTGTTTTCTGGGAGTTCAGTTTTATACAATTTGTATTTATCCAGTCATCTATAGCTCGCATACATCCATTAAATCGATGAGCCACCTCAGTCACATTGCTGGAAATCGATACCACAATTTGTGTATCATCAGCATATGCAACTGTGGCAAAGCCAAAAGAATAGATGAGCTTAGCCAAAGGAGCCACATAAATGTTGAAACGCGTTGGGCTAAGGCATGACCCTTGAGGAACCCCGTTCGGCAGGATAAAAGATTTTGAAGTAAACTCCCCAAGGGCAACACTTTGTATGCGACCATCTAGAAAAGAAGCAAGGACATTCAAGGCAGAAATCCCGATACCTGCCAGACGATTTTTCAAAACCTCATGGCTTAATGTAGTGAAGGATGCGGAAAGATCCAAAAGGATCACCGCCGCCTTACCTCCCTCATCCATGGTAGATCTTATTTCTTCTGAGACTGCTACTAGTGCAGTCTCAGTGCTGTGATTTGGCCTAAATCCAAACTGTGCATCATTCAAAATTTCATTTCCTTCAAGATAGTCTATCAGCACTTTATTAGGATGTTTTTCTATTACCTTCGCAGGGAAAGGCAATTGGGAAAGATGTCTATAATTGTTTTCTTTCGTAGGGATTGAACGGCTCTTTATCCACACAAAACCATAATCAGATTGGGAACATATATTCACCTTGGTGCTGCATTATCAGTCACCCAATAAAGCTTGTCCCATGAAGATCAGTAAGACAGCCTTTCCAAGGAAACAAACAAACAATGCAGTTAATAATGCAATATAACTCAATCAAAAAGAACTAAGATCCCTCCTGAAAAAACCTTACTCTACTGAACATAACACTCTGATTAAATCAGCTAAACTAATAATGAGAATAAGGATAAAAGACTCAGTCAAGAAAATGCAGGAATATGCTTAGACAGAACTAGTGATGACTATAAAAGCTAGGGACACCAAACGATTTTGGGAGTGATTTACCTAATGACAGGATCCTATAGAACTTCTAATGATAAATGTATCCCTAATGGCACCTGGGTATCGTACATTAATACCTTGTACTCATGCTGTACAAAGACGTCAATTTTAAGGCCCAGTTACGTAAACACATGGCCTCAGATCAGCGAAGAAGAAATCACTTTGTTAATTAAAACAACTAGATCCTCAAGAGTGGCAGGTCCGAAAGGCCTGCCAGGGGACGTTATACAAGTGGATCCTTGTTTGTGGAGTGCCTTATTATTTAAACTCTTCTCACATGTGCTGTTAGTGGGGCTAATACCTGAATCATGGAAAGGCACAATCATGTACCCTATCTACAAAAAAGGCCACAAATCTGACCCCCAAAAGTACTGGGTTATAGCGCTGCTTGATAGTGAGGGGAAGCTATTTGATAAATATCTACTTGGTCCTTTTGAAAACCTGAGCAAGTGACAACCAACTAATACCGTTCACTCAAACATTATTCTGTGCAGGCTGATCAAGTTTAGATAATATTGTGGTGTTAAACATACTCGCTAAAAAGACAACTATCTGGAACTCCTCTCATTATTCCTACTTCATCAATTACAGCTCTGCCTTTGATAAAATCAATTGAGAACGGCTTTGTCACAAACTGATAAACCAAGGAATAGATCCATCTTTCCTTCATTTTATACGGGAGCTACACAAAGACACCTGAGTAAGAATCAAATGAACTTCCAATATATTATAAACAAAAACGCCAACTTTAAATGGCTTAAAACAAGTTTGTATTCTGGCACCTTTATTGTTTTCATTACACATCTTCTATTCGCTGTTTTGTCAGGAGGGTTCAGGTGCCAACAAAACTCAACATTCAATGTACTACTCACTTAGCTTACGCCAGTGACAATATGATTTTTTCATTAACCCCAAAAGGCCTGAAACATTAGCTGTCCAAACTAAATGCCTACAATTTGGAAAACAAACTCTAAGATAATTACTCAAAAACTAAGGGGCATATCAACAAGCGGCAGCGATAATTATCGCTGGCCGCTCTTAGCGTGAGGAATTTTATCGCCGGCTATCACAGATAATTATCGCCATGCTAGCGCTGTATTAACAACGCATAGCGCAATGGCGATAATTATTCCAGTGATAGCGATGTTTTCCATGGAACATCGCTGGTTTTCCAGCGATGTTCCATGGAAAACGGCGATATCCTTGATGATAGGCCCTGTGGTCTTAGCCACACAATCCACCCCCCATGTTAGGTATGCCTTAGTCAGGAATTTAACAGATGTTAAATTCCTGCGTTAAGGCATACTTAACGTGATTTTAAATATCGCTAACCCTCGTTGTTAATATGAGGAAGCTGGGTTAGCGATATTTACCCAAGGGAGTCTGGTCAGGCACGCCTCCTTTGCATCTAATTAGCGATGCGATGTGAGGCGTGCTGACAAGGGGCGCTAATGCAAGGATACACGCGCTAGCGTGTCCTTGTTGATAATGCGATAATATTATCGCCGCTTTTCGCCCGAAAACGGGCTCTAAAGCGGCGATAATATTATCGCCGCACCTTGTTAATATGCCCCTAAAGTGGTTACATTTAGGAAGAAAGTAAAACATGAAACCTGGACTTTTGGGAATGCAACAGTAGAGCAGCTTGACAGATATGTATATCTGGGTGTCACTGACTGTTGTCCAAACTTTCTTGGCTAGAACACACGCATTCTAGGAAACAAAAAACAACACCCACCGGTCACAGCATTAACAGCCACACTTATTCTGTTGCTACTTTATGCCTCTCCAGTCCTTATGTCACGATTCGCTCCATGCTTTCCCATGCCCACCATCAGGAGGCTGAATTGTGGGACTCTCCACTGTTCGAATCATCTTCCGGACCCTCCACTGTATGCATATACTGATTTCCAGACTCTTTGACACCATCCGGAAATTCACGCCCAGTTCAAATCCATTCCCAGTTTTGTAGAAGCCAGTCTGCTAATACTAAAAACTAAGGGGCAGATTTACAAGCCCCTAGCGATATCTTTACGACACCATTGTGTCACTTCTGTGACGCAGTGTCGTCGTAAACAATGAGCCACTATGCGACATATTTACAACGTGACGCATTTAGGGAGATGTGTCACGTTGTAAAGCCCTGCGCTACATTATACCTGCGTCAGGTATAATGTATGCAGGGTGGGCGTTCAGTCGCAAGAAAGCCTCGTAAAGGTGACGCAGTGAAATCTACAAGATTTCACTGAGTCACTTTTACGACGTCGCTGCGTCAAAACCTTATGGCTGCTTCAAGCAGGCGTAAGGAGTGACGCAGCACAATAGGTATAGGCCACCCCTGAGCATTGCTGGAGTTGCGTCGCGCTTGCGACACACTCCAGCAATGCGCTGCCCTTACGACAAAAGATGCGACACGCATCTGTCTATCCTTGTGCCACGGTGCGCCGCATTGTAAATGCGACGCATCCGTGGTGGCGCAAGGGTATTTTTGCGTGTCGCATCTTTACTGGCGCATCCCTGCTAATATGCAGAGATGCGCCAGTCCTTGTAAATCTGCCCCTCAATTTTTTTAGAATTCCCTGTTCACTGCTTCATCTCAATCCCTAGAGGCCAAGGATGGGTGGAGAAATTCAGCATACCTGTGGCTGGCAGCTTCAAGCCTGCTCACACCTGATGATATATGTGTGTGTATATATATATATATATATATATATATATATATATATATATATATATATATATAAACATTAACAATAAAGGGAATGAGGGGTAAAGTACTCAGGAGCTCCACATGGTAAGAATGAAGCTCAGTAAGTTCCTCACCTAAAATTCCTGTTGAAGATACTGACTGCAAATACCCACATATAGGATATACATGCAAAGGCAGGGTATGTGGAGCTGGGACCTATGGTGATGTTATAAAGTAACTCAAAGACAATACTCACAGTGGACATGTGCCCACGGATTATGGCGATCAAACGGTAACAGCAAGGGTGTATAACTAAATACATAGCCACAATAGAGAAGGCAGCAAGGAGGAGTACTTAACAGGAAAAAAAGGAAAACAAAGGGCACACTTGGCAGAAAGCAATTAACAACCACACAAGGAAACTAAAGGCTAATACAACAGGAATAGGAAGGTAGCAAACTAGAATCTGGAACAAAGGTAAAGGGAAAGAAAGCAGGCACAGGGGAAAAAGGTAAATATATTAGGAGAGAATGTTCAAGGGTACACTAAAGTAGTGTTTGCTCAGAAATCAGAGGAGCACTGCAGGCAGTGCTAGCTTAGGAACAATGATTAGCGACAGCTCAGGAATCAAGGTAGCACTGCAGGAACAAAGGAATTAGCAACAGCTCAGGAACAGGAAATACGGAATAACTATAGCTCAGAAACTCTGGGCCAAACAGGAACACTTCTACATTGAGCAACGCAGGACTGAAGGGAAACGGGGCATTCTGGTATGTGAAGTCCCCCTGGGTGTGGGTGTCAACATCCTTGGTGATGATTAGGAATGTGTCACCATATGGTGTCTGTTCATTTCCATACAGCACCGTTTGTGTTGAGAGCTCTATGCGGAGCTGGATGTCAGGACAGTCATGTTGCAAAGATGCAGCGCTGGTGGTATCTGTAATAACAAAAGGGGGAACATAGGTCCGTGCTGCCCCATGGAAGAAGATGAATCGTCCATAGTGGCGATTCTTCTAGAGTACGACCGAGGGTAGCGGGGGACAGGTAAAGTAAGTTGTATGTGCGACTGTATTCAATATATATTGGTAGTAGTGGAAGTGTAGGTATATAAACAGGAACACTTCTACATTGAGCAACGCTGGACTGAAGGGAAACGGGGCTTAAAAGAGCTCACAGTGATCACATGCATCAGGTGTGAGCAGGCTTGAAGCTGCCAGCCACAGGTATGCTGAATTTCTCCACCCATCCTTGGCCTGCAGGGATGGAGATGAAACAGTGAGCAGGGAATTCTAGAAAAATTGAGGGGCAGATTTACAAGGACTGGCGCATCTCTGCATATTTGCCGGGATGCGCCAGTAAAGATGCAACACGCAAAAATACCCTTGCGCCACCACGGATGTGTCGCATTTACAATGCGGCGCACCGTGGCGCAAGGATAGACAGATGCGTGTTGCATCTTTTGTCGTAAGGGCAGCGCATTGCTGGAGTCGTGTCGCAAGCGCGACGCAACTCCAGCAATGCTCAGGGGCGGCCTATACCTATTGTGCTGCGTCACTCCTTACGCCTGCTTCAAGCAGGCATAAGGTTTTGATGCAGCGGCGTCGTAAAAGTGACTCAGTGAAATCTTGTAGATTTATGTTATGACACTATGACTGAAAACCTGATAACTAAAGTTAGTACAAGTTAAAAGGAAGAACAATTATAGTTATACAGGCCGTGTGTCAAATCAAGTGGAGGTCTACAGTTCCTGTGCATACAGTGAAATATGTCACAGCGCCACTTGGCGACTTAAACACTTTTTTACTGTGTATCTTTATTACTGTGTTACTTGTTTACACTGTATATAACTACACTTCCACTACAACCAATATATATTGAATACAGTCGCACATACAACTTACTTTACCTGTCCCCCGCTACCCTGGGTCGAACTCTAGAAGATCCGCCACTATGGATGATTCATCTTCTTCCACGGGGCAGCACGGACCTATGTTCCCCCTTTTGTTAATACAGATACCACCAGCGCTGCATCTTTGCAACATGACTGCCCTGACATCCAGCTCCGCATAGAGCTCTCAACACAAATGGCACTGTATGGAAATTAACAGACACCATATGGTGACACATTCCTAATCCTCACCAAGGATGTTGACACCCACACCCAGGGGGGGACTTCACATACCAGAATGCACCGCTCTGGTATCTACACTGTGGAGATGAAGCGGGCCTCGAGAATTCCAGAGGTGTTCACAGGTACACCCGCAAGAGTCCCGACATTCAACAATATCTCATGGTGACACACACACGGTACATACAGGTATTTCAGAGCCACTTTGGCTGAACGTGAGGTTCATAGAAACGTGTATAGACAGATCGTAGCCAGTTTATTATGATGTTTACAATAACATATGCTATCTTTTCACGATCTTTCTGGGGACAGGCACGCTTGATCTAATAAGAGGTCAATGAGATAAATGTTTTACACTGAGTACGGCATGCATTACTTTATGTGTTGACCTTTCTATGATGGTGGATCATTGTTCCTAAACGTATACTCCAGTGCGTAGTCCTTTGTCTATTGCCAACCAGGAAGTGTATGTAAGACACATTGTAACGTTACTCCATTGTGTGATCAAGACCCTTGAGGCGTCACGGAGGATTTATGACACTGAATAAATCCCCTTATCTTTATTTGGAACTTTAGTTGGTGTTTATGACCTGAGAGCGCGTGATACCCTAGCTACTGTGTGATATATATATATATATATATATATATATATATATATATATATATATATTATCTACTGGCGGTCGCCAGTAGATAGTTATAGTTACAACCTATTATCCATAGGAAATCCACGACATTCTATTTGAAATAACTCTCTTGCCGGTTGACGTATCTTCGCAAAATTTTCAAACTTTGTGGGGCCCTCCGGTCCGCTCCTACCCTGAAAGTCTCGGGGGATTCGTCAAGCGGGGCCGAGAAAAAGGGGGTCCCAAAACGTGTTTTCCCCATGCAATTTTCCATAGGAAACTTTAGACACGGCTACAGCCTGAACTGCTGAACGGAATTACACCAAATTTGGCAAAGAGGTAGTTCTTGGTTCAGAAAGAACCCTTTTGTTAAATGGTGTAAATCCGTTCAGTAGTTGCTGAGAAAATCAAAAGTAAAAGTACATATATATCTATGGGCACGGAGGATTCGCGCACCCTGAGCGCACCCTGCGCGCACCGTCCCGATCATGAGCTGCATGTTAATTGGCTGTCAGCTGGCTGTCAACATTCCGATTCAGGAAACGTTGGCAGCCATTTTGTCCCTCGGTAGAACCGAGGGACAGAAACAAGTGCGCAAAGCGCACAAAGGGGGCAGGGTAGAAACACCCTGACCCCCTAGGTTTGCTCAGGGGGTCCCACAAGGACCCCCTGGGCAAAAAAAAAATAAAAACATTTTTTTAAAAATCGGCAGGATGCGCTCAGGGTGCGCGAATCCTGCCGGAAAATCGAAGCGCGGTCTCCGCGCTCGATTGTATTTTGCCCCCGGGTGGCCCAAGTCCCGGGGGCATGGTGGGGGCTTAATTTATGTGTGGGGGGCCTCAAGGGCTCCCCAAGCCCCGGGGACCGCCACCCCCGGGGCTATCTTTTAAAAATGGTGCGGGAGGGCTCTGAGCCCTCCCGCAGCCCCGAGGACCACCACCTCCTCGGGGCTTTTTAAAAAAAATTAAACAACCTGTGTGGGGGCTCCAGCCCCCCACACGCCCCGGGGACCGCCACCTCCCCGGGCACTAACAAATTAAAATGGGGGTCCGTTTTGGACCCCCGAAGCCTCGGGGACCACCACCTCCCCTGGCTGTGCTGATGTAGGGAGGGGGCCGCGCGGCCCCCTCCTGGAGCCCTTGATGGCCCTGGGGACCGCCACCCCCAGGGCCGGCTCCTGCAGTGTCCCGGGGTGCCTACCCCGGGACACTGTAGTTTGCTATGGCAGGACGGGAGCCTCGCGGCTCCCGTCCTGCCATAGCAAACTGCTTTGGATATTGGAAGAGAGAGCAGGGAAACCTGCTCTCTCTTCCAATATCCAAAGCCGATTGCTTTTCCACATGGGGAGCAGCATGTCAGCTGCTCCCCATGTGGAACAGCAATGCCGGCTCCCAAGGGACGTGGGGAGCCGGCGGGACTGTGGGGGATTGGGGACCCCCACAGTCCCCAACGGAGAGGGCCAGCCCCGGGGGATGGGGTCCCCGGGGCAAGTAGTGGCTCAGGAGGGGGCCACGCGGCCCCCTCCCCCAAAAAAAAAAAAAAATGGAAAGGCCGGCCCCGGGGGATGGGGTCCCCAGGGCCTTAAATGGCCTGAGGAGGGGGCCACGCAGCCCCCCTCCCAAGAAAATAAAAAAAGGCCATGCCCCGGGGATGGGGTCCCCGGGCCAATACAGGCCCAGGGAAGGGGGCCACGCGGCCCTCTTCCCGTTTTTTTAAATAAAATTAAATTTAAAAAAGGGGTAAGGCCCTGGGGGATGGGGTCCCCAGGGCCCAAAAACAGGAAAAAGGAAGGGGGCCACACAGCCCCCTTCAGGGGACAAAACATTTTTTTTTAAAACGATCGGGCCCGCAGGCCCCGCCCCTTCCTTCACCACTCTGCAAACGCGCCCCTGGCGCGTTTGCAGAGGGGAACGACTCCCTTGAATACTGGGGGTCCCTGAGGGCCAACTAGCCCACCAGGAACCTCCAATATGCGCCAGGGGCTGCGTTGCAGAGACGTGTAGAGAGGCCACACCCCTTTTTACACCTCTCTGCAACGCAGCTCTGTGGCGCTTTTTGGAGGTATATGGTGGGCTAGTTGGACAGGGGCGCGTTTGCACAGTGGTGAAGGGAGGGGGCGGGGCTTCAGGTGACATGTGTGCAAACAGGCCCCGTGGCGCGTTTTAAGATGGGAATTAAATCCCCTTCAATCCTGAGGGGCCAACTAGCCCAACAGGTACATCCAGAAAGCGCCACAGAGCTGCGTTGCAGAGAGGTGTAAAGGGGTGTGGCCTCTCTACACGTCTCTGCAACGCAGCCCCTGGCGCATATTGGAGGTTCCTGGTGGGCTAGTTGGCCCCTAGGGACCCTCAGGATTCAAGGGACTTAATCCCCCAACTTAAAACGCGCCACGGGGCGCGTTTGCACAGATGTCACCTCAGGCCCCGCCCTCCCTTCACCATTGTGCAAATATTCTTCTAAAATCATCCGAAATACGAATTCCGATTTACTCACCTGTTATCAGGAGAGACCTCAGTGCTGTATCTTTCAGCCCAGTACTGGTCCTGAAAAGTAATTTTAACCGTACTTACCAGTAACTTGAATTTCCTTCCATAGGCTAACATTGACTGGTTTCACTTGGAAATTCTTCTAAGTGTGGAGTTTTGGAACTTTAAAATATTCCTCTAAAATCAGCCGAAATACGAATTCCGATTTACTCACCTGTTATCAGGAGAGACCTCAGTGCTGCATCTTTCAGCCCAGTACTGGTACTGAAAAGTAATTTTAACCGTACTTACCGGTAACTTGAATTTCCTTCATAGGCTAACATTGACTGGTTTCACTTGGAAATTCTTCTAAGTGTGGAGTTTTGGAACTTTAAAATATTCCTCTAAAATCAGCCGAAATACGAATTCCGATTTACTCACCTGTTATCAGGAGAGACCTCAGTGCTGCATCTTTCAGCCCAGTACTGATCCTCAAAAGTAATTTTAACCGTACTTACCGGTAACTTGAATTTCCTTCATAGGCTAACATTGACTGGTTTCACTTGGAAATTCTTCTAAGTGTTGATTTTTGAAACATACAAATATTCCTCTAAAATCAGCCGAAATACGAATTCCGATTTACTCACCTGTTATAAGGAGAGACCTCAGTGCTGTATCTTTCAGCCCAGTACTGGTCCTGAAAAGTAATTTTAACTGTACTTACCAGTAACTTGAATTTCCTTCCATAGGCTAACATTGACTGGTTTCACTTGGAAATTCTTCTAAGTGTGGAGTTTTGGAACTTTAAAATATTCCTCTAAAATCAGCCGAAATACGAATTCCGATTTACTCACCTGTTATCAGGAGAGACCTCAGTGCTGCATCTTTCAGCCCAGTACTAATCCTGAAAAGTAATTTTAACCGTACTTACCAGTAACTTGAATTTCCTTCATAGGCTAACATTGACTGGTTTCACTTGGAAATTCTTCTAAGTGTTGATTTTTGAAACATACAAATATTCCTCTAAAATCAGCTGAAATACGAATTCCGATTTACTCACCTGTTATAAGGAGAGACCTCAGTGCTGTATCTTTCAGCCCAGTACTGGTCCTGAAAAGTAATTTTAACCGTACTTACCAGTAACTTGAATTTCCTTCCATAGGCTAACATTGACTGGTTTCACTTGGAAATTCTTCTAAGTGTGGAGTTTTGGAACTTTAAAATATTCCTCTAAAATCAGCCGAAATACAAATTCCGATTTACTCACCTGTTATCAGGAGAGACCTCAGTGCTGCATCTTTCAGCCCAGTACTGATCCTCAAAAGTAATTTTAACCGTACTTACCAGTAACTTGAATTTCCTTCCATAGGATATCATTGCCTGCTTTTTGCTGAAAAAGTTTCTAAGTGTTGATTTTTGAAACATACAAATATTCCTCTAAAATCAGCCGAAATACTGAATTCTGATTTACTCACCTGTTATCAGGAGAGACCTCAGTGCTGCATCTTTCAGCCCAGTACTGGTCCTGAAAAGTAATTTTAACCGTACTTACCAGTAACTTATATTTTCTTCCATAGGAATCCATTGTCTGGTTTTCAGCAAAAAAGTTTCAAAGTGTTGATTTTTACAAACTACAAATATTCCTTAAAAATCACCTGTATGACTTAAACGCATTCTTTCAACTGTTTACAGGAGATGCACCAGTGCTGGATCCAGGATCCAACACTGAGTAAGAAAAAGTAACGATAACAGTTTTTACCTGCTAAGTGAATTTCCTTCCGTAGGATAACATTGGTGATTCTATGAGAAAAAGTTTCTAAGTGTCAACTTTTAAAATACAATAATATTCCTTAAAAATCACGACTGTAACCAAAACGCTTTTACTCAACTGTTTACAGGAGATGTACCAGGACTGAATCTAGGATCCAGTCCTGTGGTTAGAAAAGTAATCCATAAAGTAACTAATTGCATTTAACTAGAAATTCACATTGAGCTGAATGTTGCATTGTGTTTGAAAATGTGTTGCCCATTGCAACAACTGTAACTACTGTACTTAAAAGTCTATTGCCTATGTGCAAAGTATTTAAACTAAAGTAATTCATTCTGAGAAAGTATTTTTTGTAATGTAATGTATAATGTAATTACAATGTAATTTAAAAAATAAAATATGTAAAAAAAAATTGTTTCTAAAAATGTAGTAAATCAGTATGAAAAAAATTAATATAACAATTAATACATTTAAAAATTGTCATTTACAAAACCTTTGAAATTCACTGAAAAAACCGTAGGTATCAGGCACGTTATAGTTAGAAATTAGCATTTAAAAAACCTTTGAAATTCACTGAAAAAACCATAGGTTTCAGACACGTTATAGTTACAAATTAGCATTTAAAAAACCTTTGAAATTCACTGAAAAAACCATAGGTTTCAGACACGTTATAGTTACAAATTAGCATTTAAAAAACCTTTGAAATTCACTGAAAAAACCATAGGTTTTAGGGACAGTTATAGTTACTTGGACATTGCACTCGTACAAAACCCGTGAAATTCCCCCGTTATAGTTAGTTCAGCTAACTATAACTCGCGCCCAGCAATGCACTGCTGATGACGTCACATATTACATCACTCATGACATGGTCAGTGACATCACTGATGACATCACTGATGACATCTCAAATGACATCACTGATGACATCATCCACGTGATAATCTGATGCACCTCCTCACACCCTAATATAATCTTTGATACACCCACTCTAAATTACAGACTGCCATTCGCAAAACCATAGACACACCAACACCAATAACTACATACCCACTCACTGATTCTTAGGTCTACACACACACATCCACTCACTCACCCGTACAGTCACTCATACTTACGGTCACTCAGTACAGGACTATCATATGCACTCTTACTCCTATATAGACACTCAAACAACGCCACTCATCCATAGAGATACTCAGACACCTAGTCAGTCATGCAAATAATTAAACACACTGCCATTTACTCACCTATACAGTTATACACACACCAGCTCACTTACTCATACAAATAGTAGCACATTGTTACGCTCTTATACAATCACTGATACAAGCACACACTCATCCATACAGCCACTATCACAATCACTCACTCTTGCTTATAGCTATTTATATACTCCAACACACATATATACTGCCTTTCACATATGTAGTTACTCACACATGTACCACTGGGACATACATTCACTCACTAACACACTCTTACACACACTTACCCACCCATACAGTCTATCACAGATGCACTCTTGAAACCATCCACCCAGTGAATCACCCACTCACACATCTATGCACAGAGTTGCACACACCCCTCCCACACAAACACTCAGGCACCCATACAGATACTCAGACAAGCATTCAATAACTCATATAGACACTCATTTAGCTATTCACAAACACATGCAGCCACTTACACAGCAACAGACAGACGGATACAGACATTCACCCAGATTAGTCACTAACCCATGCATTCAGTAAGATACGTTAAATCACTCACTTATAGAGTCAGTCACGCACCTACTAAATCATCCATACAGACACTTACACACCCACTCATTCTTCAATACGTCTTTTCCTATATATATTAAAAATATTTAAACTTTACAGAAACACACAGTCACTGGATGATGTCATCAGTGATGTCATTTGAGATGTCATCAGTGATGTCATCAGTGATGTCACTGACCATGTCATGAGTGATGTAATATGTGACGTCATCAGCAGTGCATTGCGGGGCGCGAGTTATAGTTAGCTGAACTAACTATAACGGGGGAATTTCACGGGTTTTGTACGAGTGCAATGTCCAAGTAACTATAACTGTCCCTAAAACCTATGGTTTTTTCAGTGATATATATATATATATATATATATATATATATATATATATATATATATATATATATATATATATTATCTACTGGCGGTCGCCAGTAGATAGTTATAGTTAAAACCTATTATCCATAGGAAATCCGCGACATTCTATTTGAAATAACGTTGGCGCCGGTTAACGAATCTTCGCGAAAGTTTCCAACTTGTTGGGGCGCTCCGGTCCGCTCCTATCCTGAAAGTCTCGGGGTGATACGTCAAGCGGGGGCCGAGAAAAAGGGGGTCCCAAAACGTGTTTTCCCCATTCATTTTTCCATAGGAACCTTTAGTCGCAGCTACAGCCCGAACTGCTGAACGGAATTACACCAAATATGGCAAAGAGGTAGCCCTTGGTTCAGTGTCGTGCCTTTTGCTTAAATGGTGTAAATCCGTTCAGTAGTTCCTGAGAAAATCAAAAGTAAAGTCACATATATATCTGGGCGGAGCCTAACCACACATGTCATCGTGAGATCTGATTGGCTGTCAGCACTTCATCCTGGAATTTCTGGCAGCCATCTTGGGACCAATATAAATGATAGTACCTCATTGAAATGCATTGTAGTGAATAGAAGATTTTGAGGGTCACCAAAAGGAGAACTATAAAGGGTGATAACAGGCTTTAGTTACATTAGAATTTATTTGTTGACGGTACCATACTAATTTTAGGAATTGTGGTGTATTCCAAGGTGATTTTACCATGTGAAAAACCTTCTGCTGGGATATCATGAATCATGTTTGAGAGAACACTATTTTCTCATGCTTGTCCCATGGAGGTTTGGAAGGTGCTCCAGAAGCTAAAATGAGAGCATATTTTCTGTAAATTCACATTATCTTTCTCACTCATGTGAGAATGAAGTCTGACATTCTCAGTAAAACATGTACATCCAACAAGGGCAGAGACTGTCAGTTGATTCCTTTGTGTTCTACTGCAGCTTCCCAGAGTGTTCTAAAGAACAACTAGAGTGCTAACAGCCTTACTTATGACAAAAGTATGGCACACCTGAAGCCATCTTGATTGGAATAAACTGGTAACACTTAAAACATTTAATTTAAAAAGGAACAAAACGATGGGGTTCATTTTGTCATAGAAATTATGGTTAGTGCTGTAGAAAGAAAAATTAGGACATGTTTCAAGTGTGATCTCAAATATCTTCCTGTTATATTTCAACAGGAGCAGCCTGCCAGTTGATGCCTTTGTGTTCTACTGCAGCTTCCCAGAGTGTTCTAAAGAACAACTAGAGTGCTAACAGCCTTACTTATGACAAAAGTATGGCACACCTGAAGCCATCTTGATTGGAATAAACTGGTAACACTTAAAACATTTAATTTAAAAAGGAACAAAATGATGGGGTTCATTTTGTCATAGAAATTATGGTTAGTGCTGTAGAAAGAAAAATTAGGACATATTTCAAGTGTGATCTCAAATATCTTCCTGTTATATTTCAACAGGAGCAGCCTGCCAGTTGATGCCTTTGTGTTCTACTGCAGCTTCCCAGAGTGTTCTAAAGAACAACTAGAGCGCTAACAGCCTTACTTATGACAAAAGTATGGCACACCTGAAGCCATCTTGATTGGAATAAACCGGTAACACTTAAAACATTTAATTTAAAAAGGAACAAAATGAGGGGTTCTTTTTTAAATAGAAATTATGGTTAGTGCTGCAGAAAGAAAAATTAGGGCATGTTTTAAGTGAGATCTCAAATCCTCTTCTATTTCATTAGAAAATTCTGACATGCAGACTGAAACAATCACTTTCAATACCAGCAGCAGACTACCAGTTAACTCCCTGGTGAGCAGTAGCTTTACTCCAGTGATCTAATGAGCAACTAGAGTGCTAACATTCTGAATTTATGGCAGATGTGAGACACATCTGAATGCCTTCTTGATGGAATCAAAGTAAAAAACTGAAAGCATTTCCTACTGAGGAGACTGCAGTAAATGAAGAAATTAGGAAACTTCATAACAAAGAAGTCTTCCAAGATGGCCACCAGTGAAAAAAGAGCCCAAATGTAGCACAAATATTACCCAGATGTAGCCCACATATAGCCCAATGACAAAAGTGTGCAAAACACTTTTTATTTTTAGTTTTTTTGCAGTTTTATGTAGTGCAGACTGGTCAGGTATTGGAGCATTGCATCTTAAAACATGACCCCCCTACACTACAAAAACACCACTGCACTACCTTAAACCCTAAAACACTACCCCCAGCACGACCCCCTACACTACACAAGCACCACTGCACTATCCTAAACCCTAAAACACTACCCCCAGCACGACCCCCTACACTACCCAAACACCACTGCACTAACCTAAATCCTAAAACACTACCACCAGCACGACCCCCTACACTACCCAAACACCACTGCACTACCCTAAAACATGACCCCCTACACTACACAAACACCACTGCACTACCCTAAACCCTAAAACACTACCCCCAGCACGACCCCCTACACTACACAAGCACCACTGCACTACCCTAAACCCTAAAACACTACCCCCAGCACGACCCCCTACACTACACAAACACCACTGCACTACCCTAAACCCTAAAACACTACCCCCAGCACGACCCCCTACACTACCCAAACACCACTGCACTAACCTAAATCCTAAAACACTACCCCCAGCATGACCCCCTACACTACCCAAACACCACTGCACTACCCTAAAACATGACCCCCTACACTACACAAACACCACTGCACTACCCTAAACCCTAAAACACTACCCCCAGCACGACCCCCTACACTACACAAGCACCACTGCACTACCCTAAACCCTAAAACACTACCCCCAGCACGACCCCCTACACTACACAAACACCACTGCACTACCCTAAACCCTAAAACACTACCCCCAGCACGACCCTCTACACTACCCAAACACCACTGCACTAACCTAAATCCTAAAACACTACCCCCAGCATGACCCCCTACACTACCCAAACACCACTGCACTACCCTAAAACATGACCCCCTACACTACACAAACACCACTGCACTACCCTAAACCCTAAAACACTACCCCCAGCACGACCCCCTACACTACACAAGCACCACTGCACTACCCTAAACCCTAAAACACTACCCCCAGCACGACCCCCTACACTGCCCGAACACCACTGCACTGCCCTAAACCCTGAAACACCACCCCCTTCACGACCCCCTACACTGCCCGAACACCACTGCACTGCCCTAAACCCTGAAACATCACCCCCAGCACAACCCCCTACACTGCCTGAGCACCACTGCACTGCCCTAAACCCTGAAACACCAGCCCCAGCAAGACCCCCTACACTGCCCGAACACCACTGCACTGCCCTAAACCTTGAAACACCACCCCCAGCACGACCCCCTACACTGCCCGAACACCACTGCACTGCCCTAAACCCTGAAACACCACCCCCTATACTTCTTTCTTCACATGTCCTACCTCTGTTGGCATAGTTAGAAACTAGCATTTAAAAAACCTTTGAAATTCACTTAAAAAATCATAGGTTTCAGGCACGTTATAGTTAGAAATTAGCATTTAAAAAACCTTTGAAATTCACTGAAAAAACCATAGGTTTCAGGCACGTTATAGTTAGAAATTAGCATTTAAAAAACCTTTGAAATTCACTGAAAAAACCATAGGTTTCAGACACGTTATAGTTAGAAATTAGCATTTAAAAACCTTTGAAATTCACTGAAAAAACCATAGGTTTTAGGGACAGTTATAGTTAGTTGGACATTGCACTCGTACAAAACCCGTGAAATTCCCCTGTTATAGTTAGTTCAGCTAACTATAACTCGCGCCCCGCAATGCACTGCTGATGACGTCACATATTACATCACTCATGACATGGTCAGTGACATCACTGATGACATCACTGATGACATCTCAAATGACATCACTGATGACATCATCCATGTGATAATTTCATGCATCTTCTCACACCCTAATATAACTTTTAATACACCCACTCTAAATTACAGACTGCCATTCTCAAAACCATAGACACTCCAACACCAAAAACTACATACCCACTCACTGATTCTTAGGTCTACACACACATCCACTCACTCACCTGTACAGTCACTCATACTTACAGTCACTCAGTACAGGACTATCATATGCACTCATACACCTATATAAACACTCACACACCGCCACTCATCCATAGAGGTACTCACACACCTAGTCAGTCATGCAAAAAATTAATCACACACCCATTTACTCACCTATACAGTTATACACACACCAGCTCACTTACTCATACAAATACTAGCACATTCTTACGCTCTTATACAATAACTGATACAAGCACACACGCATCCATACAGCCACTCTCACAATAACACACTCTCACTTATAGCCATTTAAATACTCTAACACACATATATACTGCCTTTTACATATGTAGTTACTTGCACATGTACCACTGAGATATACATTCACTCACTAACACACCCATACACACACTCACCCACCCAAGCAGTCCATCACAGATGCACTCTTGAAATCATGCACCCAGTGAATCACCCACTCACACATCTATGTATAGAGTCACACACACCCCACCCACACAAACACTCAGGCAGCCATACAGATACTCAGAGAACCAATCAATAACCCATATAGACACTCATGTAGCTATTCGCAAATCCATGCATCCACTTACACACCAACAAACAGACGGATACAGACATTCACACAGTTTAGTCACTAACCCATGCATTCAGTAAGATACGTTTAATCACTCACTTGTAGAGTCAGTCACTCACGTACTAAATCATCTATTCAGACACTTATACACCCACTCATTCTTCAATACGCCTTTCCCTATATATATTAAACATATTTAAACTTTACAGAAACACACAGTCACTGGATGATGTCATCAGTGATGTCATCAGTGATGTCATTTGAGATGTCATCAGTGATGTCATCAGTGATGTCACTGACCATGTCATGAGTGATGTAATATGTGACGTCATCAGCAGTGCATTGCGGGGGCGCGAGTTATAGTTAGCTGAACTAACTATAACAGGGGAATTTCACGGGTTTTGTACGAGTGCAATGTCCAACTAACTATAACTGTCCCTAAAACCTATGGTTTTTTCAGTGAATTTCAAAGGTTTTTTAAATGCTAATTTCTAACTATAACGTGTCTGAAACCTATGGTTTTTTCAGTGAATATATATATATATATATCTTGCACATCCGTCCTGGATTTTAGTTAGTCTGAATGCCAAAATGTCTCTTGAATGCCTATCCTTTCTGAGCCTTAACTCTCTTGTTCCCTTGTGCAGAGCGTTCCCTTTGTATCCCCTTTCTCCTCTGACTCTCCTTTTGGACAGCTCTGTACCCAATATTCTGCCTACTTTGTCTTCCCTGCAACCAGTCGTTGCTAGAGTTCCTGACATCTTAACTGCAAGACACTAGCCAAACTGGAAAAAAACCTATATGACCAGTAACAAATGACTCTCAACTTAAGAGTAGCTAGCCCACATAGAAAACGTAAGATAGAACTAAATCTCAGTCCGTTAGTCAATTTCCATAAGGCTGCAACAATAAACTACATATGTGAATGTAGCAACGCAAGTGCCTCAACATTAAAAGGGATAATTTTTAAGAACTTACAGCACAATAACTACAAAAACCTCGACCTGAATTTGGACAGTATCATTGCTGTGGTCAGGCAACACAATCTCCCAGACTACACCACTCTTTCAACTCTACCTCGCTCTGAATGGAAACAGTTGACAAAAGGATCTTTTAAGGATAACTATTGTGAGGAAGAGCTTCGCTCTCGCTCCAATTACCAGCATAGTGACATAACATATAACTTTTACACCGCTTGAAGTCAATCATACCTCGATTCCAACCTTGAAGCAATAAAGAAAAAGAAATACCTAAGATTTAGATTATTTTATATTCCTTTGCATTAATTTGAAGGAACTTTGAACCCATGCATTAAGGGTAACGTTCATGTTGTTTATGTGGCCATAAGATGGAAACTATTGAACATAATATCTGCCCTAACTTATTAAGTCTACATAAACAATATCTTCTAAGATTTTTTAACATGGCAAACATGGGATTCGCTAGAGAAGCCACCAATTGCTGTTTGAATACCTAATCCCCTTCCTTTATCAGTGCTTTAATTAAATTCTTAGACCTTGCTTATAATAGCTGGGTTCTTAAATTTCTTGACGTACCTTTCTTTTAATACATTTTATGTGCTTCTTATTTTAATGATCAATTGCTTATAACGGGCATCCATAGGGGTGAATTGACGTGCATTTTCATCTCTTGCTATCGTATTTATTGTAATATGATTTGATAAATTCTATAAACTTACCTACCTTCCACTCAGATATGGCCTGATAAGAAAAATGCCCATCCCAACGGATCTCTCCACTTCTCTCTCAAACCATACCAGCTTGGGACCACAACTATACACAAAATCTTAGATTGGACAACCTAGTGCAGTAACCAGCTAAGCAGACTATATCATATGAAATACCATAAAAGGACCTGTAGAGCTGTTCAAATCTACCAGCACTGAAAACCATAAAACTGCACGTCTGTCTCTCACACTTCATCATCCAACACACTGCTCCTATAACACGATAACCGCACTTTGGTGGTCATCATGCACGACATAGAAACACTTCCCACATAGGATCAAAGCAAAGACAACGTCTTTCCAACCACATTCGCTACATGGAGTGTTGTGTTATTCACAAAGGCAATCGCTTTAGAGCATCGCATAGGGGTAGTAGGTGTTATGTAAATGCTGCAATACAATACAACAGACAGCTTCCACCAAACAAAACTAAAGCTGTCTATAAAACATGCCAGGGAGAGATGGGCCAGACTAGGGTTCTACCATTTACAGATCGATCCCAAACTCCAAGCAAAGCATTAAGTCAAAAAAATAAAACCTCATAAGCGCACTTACTTACAGTAAGGAGAGTGGGGCACACAATAGTCAACAATATGCAGTGTGAAACAGAATATACCATGACCTCCAAGACTAGCAGGGAACACAGTGGAAAACCAAACCCAACCCAGAGAAGTTCAGATCAAATGCTGGAGCATCATACAGGCCCAAATAAACCCAAAAGGGATGCATCAGTGCACACCATGCAGGCAAGAGTCCCCAGAAAGCTAGCATTAGTCAGGAACTCAGTCTACATCAGAAACAATCAGCAAGTGAAGCGTCTAAAAGAGGCCCACAAATGTAAGCAGGAACTTCTAGCCAGAGACAGGTGGCACAGAAGAAATAAGCAATATATGAGGCGTCTGGGTTCAGCTGGTCCTTTATAGGCATAGGTAGGCATCTGTCTCTAGGGTGTGAACACACCTCATGCTTTAAGGACTGACATGAGGATGTGATGAGGTAACTTGTGTGCATTGTGAGAACTGAAGGGTAGTCAACCCCTCTATGGATTCCCAGAAAGATGTAACATTTTAAACACAGTTTAATTAATCAAAGTCTTTGTCTGCCTTGAATTAAAAATGCCCAAATAGGCTATAATTGATTAGTGGCCTTGCATATCATTTTGAGTAGTAGTAATTACACATAAAGTAGGCAGGTGCTTTACACGCCATTAGCAAATGTAGCTGATCTTCGAAGGCATATTTGAGTCAAAAATTGGAACATGTCACTGTTAAGAAGGTACCACTTCTCTCGGGTGGGTGTAACATACAAAGTGGGTATGACTTAATGTAAAACAAGCAAATGAGAGGAAGGACTTTGACCATAAATTAATCTTTACTAAAGTGAAGGATGTGAAAAACGAGGAGTTAATACTTGATTCTACTTGCCCTGAAGAAGTGCCGATGTGAGAGGGAGAAAACAAGTTGGTTGATTGGTCATGTAGTTGTAGAGAATTGTTTTTAATTATGTAATGGAAGAAGGAGTAACGTTTTCTTCTTTTGCATAAACACTTCTTTTGGAATATGATTTCAAGATCACTATTGTGCTACTGTTCACATTGATGAAACAGGCCAGAAAAAGATTTGTGTTACTCCATATATTGGGAAAATTGAGTGCAGCCCAAAACATGTGTGAAATGTAATAAAATACAATGTGTTGAACATTAATAGTTAGAGTAATCGTATAACATGCTCACATTTCTTAACGGAAATAGCATTAGTATTTATATAGATTTTCCTACACCTTGTAAGACCCAAAGCGCTTTTTGGGTGGTTTGATTGTGCTTTTCTTAAAACAATTCATACCCTGAATATACTGTGTGACCAGTTAACATACATTCTGCTATGTAAGTAGGTTTAAGTTAGCATTATGGTTACTGGCAGTGAATACAATCAAACTACTCATTTGAGTGACCCTTTTCAGGCACAATGTATTGGCCCTTATAGTGAATTATTGGATGTGAGGTTCACTCTTCAGGTCTGCTCTTGACTAGACTCCAGTTCTATTGGATGGTAGTGTGTTGGAATGCAAAGCAAATACGCATACATTATAAATGCTTTGCCACACAAGTGCTTTAGGGGAGTACATGAAGGCCTCATTGACACTGAAGAGCATAGTAAAAACAGCTGAGAGGAGGGCTCATTAAGTAGAAGGCTCGCCACTGACAAAACATAGTTAGTTATCTGAAGGTCTCAAATCCAAATTCCTGCAAGGCACACTAAGCCTTCCATCTTTCTGAAGTTGGTAAACAGTAGAATAAGTTTAGAAATAATATCTGCTATTTACTGTGCTTAGAACGGCAGAGGCATGGAATGAAACAGTAAATAAAAACCTCTTATTATAATTGAGAACAACTGCTTTCCTAACCAGCTTCCTGAGTGAAACAATAGACAAATACATATAAGGGAGGTTTTGGGGTGAGAGGGGCATGGGCACCCAAAGTTTTTAAGGCTCTGTTACAGTGAATTTAAAGAGACACATTTTCACTATAAATTAATATAAGATGCTTGTTTAAGTGATGAAGTGCCTTTATCCACATTTTTTTTATCATGATTTTGTAGCATTCACAAAAGATGTTCAGCCAACAAGTGTTTTGCCCTGTTTTGTGTGTCCACCTGTGCCCTCTTAAGGGTCGAAGTCAATAATGAGTAGAATTTGTGGTTCCTCTTTTGTGACACCATTTGTACTAGGTTGCTATCTTTTGGCGATGCAAGTTAAATATGGTTGTGGTCTATCACTGTTGTCTTAGTGTGCAGTGGCGGCTCCTCCGCTAAGGCAGAGAAGCGACGCCCCACTGCTTTTTAGCAGTGAAATAAAGGGAATATAAAATGATAATAACGCGAGTTATTATAATTTTATTTTCTCCTACTTCTGCAGTTTTGCGTGAGGGGGCAGGGGAAGGGGAGGAGTGGTAGCACCCTCCTAAATGTGCAATGACTGCTTGGCCAGCCCTCTCGGGCCGGCCAAACAGTCTTGTACACTTCGCATGTTCTCCATGCAGGCTGCATTACAACCTGCGTGGAGAATATGCCCAGGCTCCCAGTCAGCGTCTGAGCATCGAAACACGCCGCTCAGACCAATCTCAACGCTGCTAAGGCAGCGTTGTAATTTGCTCACTGGGAGCCTGGGCGTGCTTCCTGTTCAGTCCAGCAAGGGAAGACTACGGAGGAGAGACATGGAGAGAAGGTACGTTTTTTATTTTATTTTTTAATACCCACTTCCCCCACGTCCTCCCGCCCCTGCCCCCTACCTCCGATTCGTGCTGGCTGCCGCTGTTATTGTGGCCTGGCACCATAAAAACTGTAAAACACGTTGGTGCCTCTACCCCTCTCACTCCAAATTTGTATGTACTTATGAATAATTGAGCCATATCCGACTCAAGGGTATGTAATTACACCCACATAATATGCTCTAAATAAACTTGGCTAATCTTTAAGTCTGGACCCTTCCTTCATAACTATATATGAAGGAGAGCATGTTTATAGGACCTAACCGGAAATTAGGTCAGATTTCCACTAACTCTTCAATCCACTTGTGAAGTTTTGGACAAATAATCAAAGGCTTTTCCAGAGAAATTCCTTGGATGGCACAAATTGTTTAAATGGAGAAAAAAGAGACTTTTGTCTCACTGATACACCAATGCCAGACCAGCATCAGAAGGCCTATCAGTGCCTGAGTAAAATACCCCCTCAGACTTTATAAATTGGCCCCTGTGCTCTTTATGGAAAAACTTAGAGAGGCGGTGGAGAAGGCCTGTCAAGATGGGAGTCTCCCCGCTATGATGAAGGAGACATTAATTGTAAGGATCTCCAAAGCAGGGACGGGCCTTAGAGAGTTAGGCTCTTACTGGCCTTTAGCCATGCAAAACACGGATACCAAAATTATTAGTAAACTACTGACCCGCAGACTAACAAGGTTTATGCCCCTGCTTGTTCATGCAGACCAGACAGGCTTTATACCCCATAGAAACATGATCTTTAATCTGTGGTGCCTGACTCGCATTGAGCACTACCTACCGACTGCCGAGGGTCACTATGCTGTAGTCTTGCTTGATCTTGAAAAGGCCTTCGATATGATCGGGTGGGAGTGTATAGGTGGGGTACCAAGGGAAATTACCTTTGGGCCAAGGGTGATTTAGTGGCTTAGATTACTATACACCCGCACTGTAGCTAGAGTTAAGATGGTGGTTGGGTGTCACCCAAATGGAAGTTGAATCGTGGTATGTGACAGGGGTGTCCATTATCATCCCTGTTGTTTGCCCTGGCACTTGTACCACTTGCGAAGCACGCTACATGATGAGATAGCGGTTAGGGGTATCCAGATTGGTCTTGTAACACATGTTGTCTCATTGTATGCTTTCGACCCCCTGGTGTACTTGAGAGACCTAACAGATCCGGTCCGCTGCCTGTTACAAGTCTGTGGAGGAGTTAAGATGGGCATGCGGACTGGCCACAAACTGGAACAAATCCAGATTTTTTCCCATGGTTGCTCTTGCTGAAGAGAGTTCTCGATCTAGGGATGGCATGGCAGGCCGTGCCCTTTAAATACCCAAGTATTCATGTATCCCGCACACTGACTGAGGACATTACTTTGAACATTGAGGGTGTTACCTCTGGAATAGAATGTTCACTTACTTTCTGGCAGAATCTGACCTTGTCAATCGCTTGCAGGGTGACTGTCAGTAAAATGAAAATATTGTCTCAATATCTATATGCATTGAGTGCTCAAAAGTGCCTTCTGCCTGGATCCATTTTTCCACGGATCAGCACTATACTTTCTGTACTGCTTTGAGATAGTGCATGCCCCAAGTTAAACTGAGTACACTTAAACTTTCATATGAAGAAGGGGGCCTGTCACGTCTGGACTTTAAATATTATATGACTTCCCAGCTGCAGCATCTTCTGTTGTGGCTAACGGATACCCCTAACAGGGAGAAGTTACATTTGGCGGGGTGCAATCCCTTGAGAGAACTGAGTGTAGCACATCTGACTCTGAGGCATGAATCTCAGGTTGTGCCATACCTTATGGCACTGATGTCTTAGGTCTGGGACAGCTTCTGTAAGTGTGTGGTGGGAGGTACTCTATTTGTGTCTGACATGGGGGTATTGACCTACCAGCACTTCTGAAATCTTAAACCAATGGCCCAGAGGGCGGGTTGGCTCAAGCAGGGCTGCCGGGCAATGGGTGGTCTGTACCAAGGGTAGGTGTTCCTCACATTTGAAAAGGCCAGACTTACATTTCAAATCGGACCAGGCCAGTTTGTAACTTTTGCTAAGTTGACTGCTGTGGCGCACAGGTGTTGTACTGGCTTTCCGGGGTCATCTCCAGAATTACATACTCTTAATGCCATTGTGGGGCTCCAAGGTGGAGGCAGATGTATTTCCTTGATTTATAGGGTAAGTGCTACAGGACAGGACACATTTCCATTTGCCAATACGTGCTAAATGAGAATGTGACATTGGAAATCTGCTCACTGAACTCAGGTAGGAAGCGGGTGTTGGGGTACCACAAAGGAATGTCCAGTAATGCTAGGTTCCTCTTGGTACAATTTAATATTCTCCATCGAGTGTATTTAACCCCATGCACCCTTAGTAAAATTTACCAGATGCATACCGGGGTGTTCCAGATGTACACAGGCTGCAGCGGATCCCCATCATATGATATGGTCATGTCTAGTAATTAGGGACTATTGGAGGGTGGTGACTGAGGCCTTGTGTGCAATACTATCACTGAAGGTTGACTGTTCCTAGAAGCATTGTACATTGGGCCTACACCCTAAACACAAAAAAGAAAAATATGTGTTCTGTTCACATCCCTGGTGCTGCTGTTAGCAAAACGTAGAGTAATGATTCAGTAGACCCAACCTAGAGATAGTAAGATAAAGTTGTGGTACAAAGTTGTCGAGGAATGACTGTTGAACGAAGAAATACGGCTCAGAGTGGTACGTACGCATGAAAGGGCCTCTGATGACATTCAGGATTAGCATATAATGGTGGACCTGCTATTACAGAAGGAATCTGACTCACCTCTGGTGCTATCCCTAAGTGATGTATACCTTTCAGGGCACACATCTGACTGAGTTGCGTATATGTGGGATGTGAGTTGATGTTGCCTGTATTGTCTGTTAATGTATGGTGAGGATCTTTTCTGGTTTGATAATCTGTGTTGGCCCTTTCTGGCATGAGCACTGTCATTATTGCTTTGTTGCCTGTTATTATTCAAAAAATGAATATAAATATTCAAACAAAAAAATAAACCTCAGAAAAAGAGACCACTCTGGCTACCCGTGAACCCTCACATGAACTTTTATTAGACGCCTCTTCTGTCTTCCCCTGCCCTCTTACATCTTGCTGTATCATGTGCACTGAGCCTGGCCCTTTCCAAGGATTTGCTTACCTTTTTATGACAAGAACATTTTTGTGCACACAAAGGCAAGGAATGCTTAATTAAAATTAGAACATAACAACTCTAACACTCAACACATTAATAGGACTGCCAGGGAACAACTCTATCCCGATATTGATGAAACTCGTCAAGTGGAGATAAAAACTAGAAAGTCTACTGGTCTACTAGTATAGGGCAACAAATGTGCAGTCTAGATCAGCAGTGCGAGCAACTGTGTTTTAAGAAAGCCACTTAAAGTGCATGCACAATGAGTCTGATTCACAAAAAGAATTATGAGTATGTAAAAGAGTACTACAGGAGTACTCTTTTATGTACTCTTACATGCCTGTGCCGAGATACAGAAATCAGGATACCAATTGTAAGAAAATAGGATCTGCTTTCATGGTCACCCCCACCTTTTGCTGGTGTAAGTTATGTTTTCTGACTAGTCTGACTGGGATCCTGCTAATCAGGACCCCAGTCTCTGTGCGTCTTCCCTAAATTGGACATGGTGAGTACCTAGGTACACCCCAGATTGGCTACTGATGTACCCTTGTATGCCCCTAGTATATGATACTAAGGTACCCAGGGCATAGGTACACCAGGGGTCCCCCATGGGCTGAAGCATGTACTATGCCACCCATGGGAGATCAATCAAATTGTGACTACAGGCCTGCCATTGCAGCCTGTGTAAGCTGGTGCTAGCACAACTTACAACAGATATACATTTCCTTATATCTGAGGTCACTGCACTTAAAACCTATAAGTCACCCCTAAAGCAGGCCTTTCAATCCTGAAGGCAGGGTTCTCGTTTAAAAATGTGAGGGTGCCCCTGCATGAGCAGGACATCCCTACAATTTACAGAGTCCATTCTCACGGGCTGTAAGAGCATCAGCCATTACAATATATAGAGTGGCCAAGCGTCATTACGCGATGGCTATCTCTAAACTGGCTGTAACGAACCCTGTCGTGTTTGGTATCAAACATGTTGGAATCATACTCCAACACAGTAAATGTTGTTGGAGGTATGATTCCATGTACTGTAAAGCTCCTCCAGGAGGCCCGCAGAGGTCCCAATACCAGTCTTCTAGACCCGGACAGCTAACTATGGCTGCTGCCGACCAGAGACATGATTCTGTCCTCCTGCTGCTGAGCCAAGCTTGAGCAGGGGAAGGCAGGACAATAGGTTTCCTGTCACAGGGAGGTGTGATCACCTCCCAGATAGGACTGAGGGGCATATTCACAAGGACCTACTGCCGATTTATCTCCACCTTAACGCATCAAAAGTGGAGATAGATTTAACACCCCATTCACAAGCGGGTGCAAACTGCAGACATCGCCAGTATTCCCGCGATAACTGCCCCAAAATTTATCACCACGGTGGACACCACCAACTAACCCTAATGAGATGCAGAGTAGGCGTTCCCGTGCAAAAACACACGAAAAAACCACAACACCACTTTCACAACGAACTGCCAGATCTGCGATGCGAACCAAAAACAGGCGATAAGCCGCGGTAGCACCAGTGATTTAACACCTGCCTTTTGCTGGTGTTAAGCAGGACGACTACCTGCAGCATTAAAGGGAGCCCAGCCAAGAGCCACACCTGAAGACCCACAGATGCCATGGAGACAATGATCATGCAGCTCGGACACCCATGAGGGCCACAACACCCACCGCCACCCCCCCAGACCCCCCAGACATACACATACCGTGCACGACACAAGAGCCACAAAAAGCGCATGATGACGCACATTGTCAAAAAATAACACACATGTGTGGCCAGAAGAACGAGAAACAGTCACACAGCACTGAAGTAACAACGAAAAACTTTATTGAAATACAACACAAAACACCAATGTGGAAGACTCCTGTCAGGTCCGCCCGGGACAATCTCGATGTCACAGCCTGCAAAATAAAGCACAAAATCAGAACGTGTGCCATGCGCACATCAAAGGAGCGAGACACAGAGAAACAGAGAATGAAAGAAAGGCAGAGAGAGAAGGAAAGGAAGGGAGAGAGAGAGTGAGAGAGAGGAAAGGAAAGGAGAGAGAGTGAGAGAGAGAGAAGGAAAGGAGAGAGAGTGAGAGAGAGAGGGAAGGAAGGGAGAGAGAGAGTGAGATAGAGAGGGAAGGAAAGGAGAGAGAGTGAGAGAGAGAGAAGAAAAGGAAGGGAGAGAGAGAGAGAGAAGGAAAGGAAGGGAGAGAGAGAGAGAAGGAAAGGAAGAGAGAGAGAGAGAGAGGGAGGGACACTGCCGCCCCCGCACACCCAGGCACCACTGATCACCTGCTGCCACCGGTGTGTCTCCAACCACGTGCCGGTACACACTGCAAGCCTCCAGGTCTGCAATCTGTAATCGAGGCCAGAGTAAATCATGGCAGAGTCCATGTCACTGCACACGCCATCAACGCCTGTCCGTCCCTGCGCACACATGCAGCCGCAGTTTACCAGTGGGCACACCACGTGCCCGTGCAAGCTCCAGGCTCCGGTCCCGCCACCATGGCATGCTCCACATCATGCGGACCCGCACCGCGGCCCATCAGGTCCCACACATGACGCTGAGTCCTGAGGCATCAATGGGAGAGACCACATCAGTGCACACGTCATCATCGCAGGCTGCACACCCGCTCAGCAATTTCGGTGCCACTAACCCTGTGCAACCCCAGTCAGCGCCACATGGTGGTAGGCCCGTGACGGGCGCAAGGCTTCGGGTGCCACTAACCCTGTGCAACCCCAGTCAGCGCCACGTGGTGGTAGGCCTGTGACGGGCGCAAGGCTTCGGGTGCCACTAACCCTGTGCAACCCCAGTCAGCGCAACGTGGTGGTAGGCCCATGCCAGGCGCAAGGCCTCGGGTGCGACCAACCCTGTGTGCAACAACTCATGGGCCCTTTATGATTGAGAACCGTGGAGCGTCCGTCCTCCAGTCACCACCGGCAGTGGGGAATGTGACGTTGTCGGTCCCTTATATTGGCGGGGTCACATGGCCTGTGACGCCTGTGCTGGATGGGTGTGGTGTGTGTGAAAACCTGCCCTCAGGGAGTGGCCGTGACATGCTGACAACTAGACCAGTGACCTGCATACCACCAGCATGTACGCCTGCGACATGTAGCTATGTGGGCCCCCCCTCGGAGCGTAAGCGGAGTGGTCTGGCCTGGCGTACCCCAGACCAGCGCAGGGCTTGCAACAATGACTCGGGGGCTCTGGGCGTGGTTCAGTCCATGTCCGGACAAGGACGTGACTAATGCGTGTATCCCTGTTGTAGTGTCCATGGCACCCAGAACACAATAGGCAATGTAGCACACTGTGACTGGCATCCCACTAGATGAGCATCATTGATGTAAGGGGGAATCACTGTCCCTACATTCATCCACACATTCATACATGAATGATGAAAGACATGACACAGCAGTGCGTTTCTGGATGTTTATTGCACATCCAGTGGAGTTTTGCAGCTGGAGCGGTACAGGGCCATGCCAAGCACACTACACAATATGGGCCCGTGGAGGGCCAGCCAGAGTCCATCCGGGGATGACAAGTACTGCGGAAGAGGAAGGGTACAGTCTGCAGTCTGGTCGCCGTGTCATTGGTCATCAAACAGGATATGGCAGTCCATGTCGCGGTCCAAGGTGAGTGCAGCGGAGTGTATCAGGGGTCAGTGGAAGGTCATGGGGCCATGTGCGGGACCAAGCAGAAACAGGCAAGGTGGCGGAAATGAATGCTAGTGCCTCCTTCTGATCTCAATCCCATCCATGTCCTCGTCCTCGGATGTGTGCTCTGTCCCACCTGTGGGTGTTGCAGTACCGGCTGCGGCACTGTGTGCCACTGACACATCAGGGGCCGGAGGAGGATTGTCGGCCGCACTGTGTGGCAGTGACACATCAGGTGCCGGAGTGGATACGCCTGCCACACTTGGAGGCACTGACACACCAGGGGGTGGAGATGTGGATGGTGTGGGGGCAGCAGCATTCATCTGCACCACGCCTTGTGGCAGCAATGCCATGATGAGGATCTGCAGGGCATGGTAGATCCCCGCTACATTTCGCTGATGTGCAGCGGTGGCTGCCATCCTTTCTGCCTCCATCCGCACCATGTCCTCCATGAGCCTCCGCATGTGTGCCAGCTCACGGCTGGGATCGCTGGAGCCACTCTGAGCGGACAGGTGTTCTTGTCTCCGAGTCATGACTCCAGCGATGTCAGTCAGGGCTCGTTGGAGACCATGGAGCGGACTGTGGGTGTCCGTTAGGGACTGGAGCTGGTCCCTGATGGGACCTAGACACCCATGGATGGCGTCCAGTTTGGTAGCCATGAGGTCAAACCCCACCCGCACCTGCTCAGCCGTCTCCCTCTGGCCCTCCAGCACACGGCGTTGGAAGGCCATGTGTTGTTCCTGGGGTCTTGGGAGACTGCCGTGGCTGTGGGTGCCTCCTGCTGGGTGGTTTGGGTAGTGGGTGGGGTCTCCTCGGCTGCCCTGGGCTGCCCTGATCCTGGAGGTGAGTTGCGGATGATGTCAATGATGTCTTGGAGGGCTTGGGTGTCGATACTGGTGGTGTCCTCCTCGTCTTCAGTGAAGAGTGGCTGGGACTGCTCTGCAGGAGGTGTTGACGGTGCCCCTGCAATGTGAAGGGGAGATGGTGTATTACAATGTGTCCGCATGTATGTAGCCGCATGGTACAGGTTCACATACAGACAGCATGGCATTGTACATTGTGACAGTCTGTGGATCAGGGCCATGATCCAGAGTCATTGTGGGTGTGCACTGTGCTCTGCTTCATTGTGCATGTGTGCCATTGTGGCCATCTCCACTCGTCACCCCAGTACCTGGTGGTCACTCACCCGGTTGCGGTTGTGTTGTGTCCTGTCGAGCAGTGTCCGGTACCCCGACTCCGGCCACAGTCTCCACACTGATGACTGTCGACACCAGCTCCTCCATGTCATCCAGCTCCAGCTGTGCCGCTGGGCTCCCACCTCCAGTCTGCATTGCTGCCTTCTGGTTGCCTGCGAGTTTTTCCTTGGTCTTGCGCTTGATGTCAATCCATCGCCTCTTGACCTAGTTCATTGACCTCTTGTGCTCTCCGACGGCATTCACCTTGTCCACGATGTCCCGCCATATTCCATTTTTGGTGCCCAATGACACGTTGGAGGTGACGAACAGTTGTTGATGGTGTTCCATCACCTCCGTGACCAGGATCCTGTTTTCCTGCGGACTGAACTTCGTCTTCTTCTTGTCCTTGCCCTTCCCTGTCCCCGAGGTCCTAGGCTGGTCGTCCGGGGTGCTTGTGGGGTTGCGCTCATCCTCTACGCCTGCTCCGGCTGCCTCCATGGTGCTTCGGTGTTGTTCATTTTGTGTTTGTGTGTTTTTTTACTTTTATAGTGGTTTTTCCCGCCTGCCATGTGTGTATTTCAGGCCTGGCGCTGCTTATCGCTGATTTCCTCATCGCGCTTTGGCCCATCGCATGTTTTTTCGCGTTGAGGTTTGTGTTTTTATCACCGTCGCGGTTGTTGTATCGCGGACATTGTCCGAGGTTTCAGCAGACTATCGCATGGTACCGCCTTGTTGTGAATTCCACGTTGACACAGGGTTATTTTCCCGCGATAGGCTGCGATGTGTAAGTTGCGTTAACATTTTTTTGTGTTGTTTAGCACACGTTCTTGTGAATATCCCCCTGAGTGTATTGGGGCAGGGTGGGTGTGCTTGCCAGCGCCACTAGACTGCCTTGAAGGGCACATTTGGTGCCCTCCTTGCATACTCCAGTTGGAACGAGTTCAGGGAGGCATTGGCTCCCGCTCTGGCGCGAAACTGGACAAAGGAAATGGGAGTATCCTCCCCACTGTCCGGCCCCTCCTGTGGGAGGGACCCCTGAATCGTCCCAGCCCTATCCTTAGGGTGCTTAAGGGCTTACCTGTGGGTGGTTCCTTAGGTTCGTCGTGGGACAAGATTCAGATCCGAAACCACTTCATCTTCAACCATCTGGGCTCTTTCGACTTCGCTTTGGGAACCCAGAATGCAATTGGGAAGATTCCTGCTGCTCCTGGTCTCGGCGTCCTACTAGTCTTCTGCGTCATCTGTGCCTGTGCTCCATACAGGTCCCTCTACAGGCCTGTGGCCATCCAAGACACCCGAAGGAATCTCCCTTGAAGTGAAGGAGTCACTTCCCTGCATCTGCAGGTACCGCAACAAAGCTGACCGGTCTGCTGTTACTGAGCTTCTACAGACTCCGAAAGTTTCAGCGACACAGGTGGTGATTCTGCAACTCCCTTGAGGCCTGCACTGTCTTCTCAGCAGGTTTGGAGTCAGTATCCCTCGTCGGAACCGCTGGAGCTGTACCCCTGTGCACTGCGTCGACTTGCCGTTGCCAAGGCTTGTTGACTCTCTTTACCAGATATCTTCGAGCTCCAGCCTCAAGCATCTACTGCAGCCGAGATCTTCACCTGCACCGCATCCTCTGCACCGTGGGCCTTCATCCTTTGGTGAGCTGCTCGAGGTCCTCTTGCGACTCCTGTGCCTTCGGCATGTGGGTCCTTTTGAGGGTCTTCTTTGGTTCCAGTGTGCTCCCCTGCTTGCACAAGGCCTGCTCTCATTTACCTGCTTGTGGTGAGTCACTTGGACCTTGCTGGTCCCGACACTGCACCTTTTTTGACTACTACGTTAGGTGCCATTGCTAAGGCTTGTTGGTGCCCTTGCTGGGCACTGACCCCCTGACTCTTGACATCCGACGCGGGACAGCTCTTGAACAGCTCCTGGTCTTCCACATCATTGCCTGATCCACACAGCTGCAACTTCAAGGGCACTGTCAACTCACCTGCAGCTCCGACATTGGTGGGCATTCGTCTTCCGTGCCTCCTGGTCACTCCTGAGTGGCATAGACTCTCTCCTCTCTGCTTGCAGGTACCTTTCATCTTGGATTCACCTTTGGGTTCCACCGGACGCTTTCACCGTCTTCGCCAGCGGCATCTTCACTGAAGTCCTCCATTGTGGTCTACGGCGGTTTCTGACGTCACTTCGCTCCTATGCACCTGGCTTCCCTGGTGTAGGTATCCTGGTTCCCGGGGTATCCACGGATGGGGTGACTCTCCAACCTTCCATCTTCTACAGGGTTTCTTCAGGGTCCGCTGGGAAGGGTCCTTCTTCTTAAAAACTGCAACCGTGACTTACCCATTGACTTGTATTGAGTCAGCGGTCGTGTTCCCACTCTGCACACGGCCTCGTGTGGTTCCTGGGTACTTACCTTGGGTGGTTCCTTGGGTCTCCGACTCTTCTACGTCTTCTGGGTCCAGTCTCGACTTAGGTCGTGGTTCGCATTCTACTATTGTAGTATATGGTTTGGTCTCCCCCTGGAGACCACTGTGTATTTGTGCTACTTACGTGTTCTATTATCAAAGTATTGTGTGCATTGTGGTTATGTTATGTTATACGACATTTATAGTGCGCACGGATACTCAGGAGTGTCCCGGCGTGGGAGCCAGTTAGAAGAAGACAGAGGGGCGTGGGACGCGGCAGGATGTTAATTAAAAAGCAAGGTTTTTAACTGCTTTTTAAACAGCCTGAAGTCCTGGGTGTTTCTCAGGTCGTAAGGGAGAGCATTCCAGGCTTTGGCTGCCCTAAATGAAAGGGAGCTACCCCCTGTTCTAGCAAGGCGGTAGCGCGGAATGACGGTGAGGCATTGTGCTGTGGAGCGCAGATGTCTTTGAGGCACATAGAAGTTGAAGCGCCTCCTAAGATAGGGGGGCCCAGCTTTATATAAGGCACCATGGGCAAGAGTGAGGGCCTTAAACAGAACACGCTGGGTAGGAGATATTGCAATGTGTTAGTGAGTGTTTATAATAAATACATATTTTTATAACTACACTGTGTGGTTCTTAACCTACACCATAAGATTAAGTACAGGTAAAACAAGCTGCTTTACATTCCTTCTGGACTAAGCCTGAAGGCTGCTCTTCACAGCTACCACTTAGAGAGTTTTCTAAGGTTGTCTAAGACCACTAAAATCACCATAAGGGTTGTCTGGATTGGTGCAGGGTGCTACACTTACATAAGTGAGCACCATATACCAAGCCAGCCTCCTACACCAATTAAATATGATCAGTAGGGAATCTATTGGTGAAAAATGGATTAACCAGTTTATATCAGGAATTCACAGTCATAGGGTCTTCGAAAATTCTCTTGAGGGAAATCTATGAAGAGTAGGTGTGTTCGAACTCCTGGACACGTTGTCTCGTTCTCTTTCCTGTATACCTGCAATTCACCAACTCCTGAGGAGCTAGTCCAGGGTCTCTTCAAGATGATTTAGGGTTCACCATCACAACCCTAATCCCACACAGTTGCTAGAGGTTAGGCTATCACGCCACCAATTATGAAAGTGCTCAGTGGATAGTTTCACCCTCATCGTTCTAGCTGCAAACAGTTGTGGCAATTAAACATAAAGGTTTGCACTACATGCCCATAGCCATGGTCCTATCTATGGACTGTGGCGTTGAGTAACTCACCTTCTCTCTCCTTCGGGTAACTGGATTCTGAAAGTGTAAAAACGCTAATTCCCTCCTCTGCCAACTCTGTCTTGATGCTCCTCTCTGACCTCGGGGTCTGTCCTCTCCAGGTCTATTCCCACTGTTACTGCCTCGGCTCCCTTTCTTCCTGAGGTTTATCACTAATGTGCATGCTCCAGCATCTCCCTGCACTTCCTGTTTCCTGGAACCCACTGTCTTCTCTTTAGAACTATTGGCCCCGAAATAGCCTGCTAATTCTTTCTGCATCATACCACTAGCTGTCCCTCTCTTTGCTTGATCTTGTTATTTATTGGTACCCCAGCAGCCATCTTGAACGGGTCAGGCCGATATACATTTCGATCTCCACATCAAGATGCCTTTGTAAATTTGCCTGAAATTTCCTATTAATACAAGCATAAAGAGTCCTTCTAAGCGTGTACTAACTATTTATGATTATTACCTGAATATTTTAATTTTAATCCCATTTAGATATTTTGGGGTCATTTCACAAAAGCATATAGGAACTTGTAAAAGGTGTACTAAAACATACTCTTTTGCGTACTCTCACATGACTTTGTAAATCAGCCCTAAAGGTTAAGCAGATTACTTTGTGAGGGATCCAGAAGTGGGAGAGAGGCCATTGGCTGCTTCTTGCTCAGATTTTTCAGAACAGTATAGATAAGAACATAAATCAAGATTGCAGCCGAGTAAATGAGCCAGCCCACCCACCCGAGACAAAGAAATGTCGGCCAGATGGACAAAAATCTACAATTAGGAAATCGCAATTCCTGATGTTATGTTATATAATTTTATAAAGCGCTCGTATACCAATGATGTGTCTTGGCGCTAGCTAAGTGAACAAACCAGAGCAATGACTACAACAGCTAGGAAAATTAGTGCGAGGTGAAGAGTCATGTTTTAAGAGCCTTCCTGAAAGCTAAAAGATTGGGTAGGGATTTAATGAAAAGAGTAAGGGAGTTCCAGGCTTTGGATGCACCCAAAATGAATCTGCGACCGCCCCCATTTTACTCGTCTAAATGAGGAACCAGCAAGTTTGGATGAGGCTTAGCGTAGAGATCTAGGTGGAAGGTAAAAAGAGAAAGCTGATCTCAGGAATGCAGGGCATAGACGGTGTAAGGCTTTGTAGACTATACATAGTGATTTGAAAATGATTCTGCCTCTAACCGAAAGCCATTGAAGCTGTTGGATAGCTGAGGATGCAGAATGATATTTGGGAAGTCTGAAAAGAACCTTGGCTGCTACATTTTGAACAGTTTGGTGTTTTTTAAGTACATGTTGGTGAGCGTTTAAGTAAAGACCGTTACAATAGTCGAGATTCAACAGAACCATGGATGTAACAACAGATTTTTGTAGGTGAGCGGGAATGAAGGATAGAATCTTCTTGATCAATTTGAGGGTGAAGAAAGCAGCAGGCAAGACAGAGTTTGCCTGATTAGTGTAAGATAGGTCAGTATTAATACTAAATCCGAGATTTCTAACTGATTTGATTGGCGATGGAAGAGGACCTAGTTCAGGTTGCCACCAGTCATGGAACCAGAAGGAGGGTTGAGTTCCAAATAGTAGCACCTTCGGTTTGGGAGGAATTTAATTTAAGGCAGTTGGATGACATCCACGGGCTGACTGCTCTTATGCAATCACAGAAGTTGGAGGCTACATCTTGTTGCTCCTGCAAGAGTGAGACGACTATTTATGTGTCGTCTGCGTATGATGTTAAGGTGAAACCGAAGGAATGGATGAGATCTGCTAGTGGAGTGACATAGAGATTAAATAACGTAGGGCTGAGCGAAGATCCCTGTGGGATCAAGCATGGAAGAGAAAAGGAGGGAGATGTAAAGTAAAGTCTCTGAGACACACTGATTGCTCTCAATCAGTAAGAAAAGATTTGAGCAGCTTCCAGGCAGTTCCAGATACCCCGCATGTGTTCAAGCGGTCAAGCAAAAGTCCATGATGGACCGTATCAAAGGCCGCCAAGAGATCAAGTAAAATGAGGGTGGCACAGTTCCCTTGGTCGAGCGTTGCCCTGATCTCCTCGGTGGCCTTGATTTTTTTTTTGTAAATCTCTTTATTTGCATTTTATAGTTTTCTTGTGAAATTCAATGTATAATGGATACTTTTACATTTATCAGTTCCAACATATGGCAGATTACATTTCCATTGTTTCGACATGTGCATTTCTTACCTAATACATTATGACTAACAGACAACTAAAACATGTCGGTAACATGGTTCACATACTTGACTTCTGACAGTGCATTGCCTGTTTAGGTTCACTCTATATGTGTACCCCATGTAATCATATGCTTACTTTACTTGGCTATTTGGAATGCAATGCATATGCTGATTACTATTCAACTACTCAATACAATAAAAACAACTTCTTTGCCATTCAAGCGTCTCCCTCTATGTTTAACCTTCTCCCACCCCTTGTTGATTCCTCTCCGCCTATCTCCAAGTTGGTGAGTTATTTTTGCTGATGCGTCAGTCCTATCCCTGTTTATTCAAACGGTAGGCTCGTATCGACCCTGGGCTAAATGCCTGCTTTGATACAGTCTGTCTGCAACCACTGATTGTCCCTTCTTCAGTCTCTGTCTTGTGGTGGTACCCCATCCTGCATTGGCCCCGTATGCTGTAATGCCACCAATATAGTGTCCCAGTTCTGCGCTATGGGGTATTTGCGCAGTCCAGCGGTATCTTCTTTGGGTTGAGCTACACTTTCAGTCTGGGCCCACAACAGGAGTGACCGCTTCCAGCACTCTGGTAAGGGAGGATGTTTATCCTTCCATCTCCAGTTGATCTGTCTTTTAGCTTCTATAAGGCCTAGATATATAAATCTGGATGTGGCTTTGTGCTTTTTTGGCCTGGGGACCACAACATATGAAGAAGGTCAGCTCCAACCTGATCACATCGGGGGCAAGCTGCTGTTGTTAGTTGAAAGTATCTGTTTATTTTGTCCGGTGATAAATTGGCTCTATGAATGATAAAAAACTGAATGATGCGGAATTTTGAATTTCGCAGAATTTGCGTGGCACTTGCCAGTATCATGTCCCACTCCTTTTCCTCCCAGGGCCTCCCTCTGTCTACCTCCCAGGCGGTACGCAGTGTCTCTAGAGGTCTTAATGTGTGTGTTAATAGTGCTTCCCTTAGCCAATGCACTATATGGCTGCCCGTTCCCATAACGTGCAGATATTGTATTACTAAATGGGATTGGAGCTCGATGCTCATGTCTTCCCAGGTCCTAGTCAGCGCAGATATTATAGAGTTATGTAATATCAATTGGGTTGGCGGCATGCCTGTGTCTTGGGCTAACTTGTCAAATGATAATAGTGTTCCATCTTCGTATAAGTCACCCAGCGTCTGCACCCCCGCAGCATGCCAGGGTTCTAGTGCACTGCTTGATGTACCCACTCCACTCCTCGGGGTACCAAGAAGGGGCAGTGTGGGTACATAGGGGGTCATTTGCAGGGTGAGATATAGGCTACGTCTGTAGCAGCAGTGAGCCAGGGCTAGTGAGGTCGGCGTAGGGGTAGGGGTCCTGGTGATGGGATGAAACAAGTGGCAGATCCTGGTTAACGACGAGGGTGGTTGTACAGTGGCCGTGTCAGTTAACTAAAGTCCTGCCAGCCATTTTGTCACCCACTGTAGTTGAGCAGCTGGGTAGTATAGTTCCATATTGGTAACTGCCAGGCCCCCTTTTTCCATTGGCACATATAGCTTCCATAGAGCTACTCTGTGGCGCCCTTTGTTCCAGATGAAGTCTGTAAGCAATTGTTCCAATTCACGGAATGTTTTAGCCTGAACGTATATGGGCAGATTTGTGAAGTAATACAAGAGTCTTGGCAGTATCACCATTTTGGACAAGGCTATTCTGCCCATGACGTTTATCGGCAGTGTTTTCCAGAATTTTATTTGGGACCGGATGGATGATATGGCTTTGGTGAGATTGCCATCCGGGATGTCTCTTGCACAGTGATATATGTGTATGCCCAGGTACCGTAAGTATGAGGGCTGCCACTTAATAGACACACCATTGACCGTAAGCCCTGGGTCCTGCGCCTGCTATTTAAAGGGATAGAGGCATGGCTTATTCCAGTTCACTTTTAGTCCTGACAACCCAGCGAATCGCTGCAGGATCTCCGCTATGGTGTCCAGCACGTTGTCAACGTCCCTTATATATAGTAGTAGGTCATCTGCGTAAAAGGACACCACGTGGAGACCGTCACCCAGGCAAATGTCCCAGTCATTATCCTTCCTGCGAAAGTGTGCCGCAAGTGGTTCCATAGCCAGTGAAAATAGTAAAGGAAAATGGGGACATCCCTGTCTGGTTCCTCTACCTATTGAAAAGCTCCCTGATATTAGTCGTCCTGTGCGGATCCGGATGAGAGGTCGTGTGTATAGCAGCCTCACAAGGTTCAGAAAAGTTACTCCGAAACCGTATTGACGGAGGACTGAGAATAGATAGGGCCATTCAAGAGAGTCATAGGCCTTCTCTAGGTCTAGGCCCAAGCAGCACGAACTGGGCCAAAGCTGTGTTGCATATTCTTGGAGCCGGAAGAATCTCCGTATATTAAGGGAGGTGTTACACGCTGGCACAAATCCATTCTGGTCCGGATGCACTAATGACTGTACCAATGGTGCTATCCTAGCCGAGATTACGCTAGCTAAAATGTTATAATCAGTGTTGAGAAGTGCAAGCGGTCTGTATGAGCCCAGCTGCGATGGATCCCTGTCTGGTTTAGGGAGAGATATTTGTAACGCCTCTTGTTGTGATGCCGTAAGTGTGGAGGCTGACATTGCAGCATCATATACTGTTTTTAGCTGAGGCACAATCAGTGTAGGATATGCTTTGTAGAATTCAGGCGGTAGGCCGTCTGGGCCTGGGGACTTCCCTGTAGCAAGAGGACGTATACTTGCTAGGATTTCTTCGGCTGTCTGCGGTGCTGTGAGTGCGTGCTGAGTGTGACTTATTATTGAGGCATCTCAGTCTCTCCAGCAACTTGAGATGCTCTGTTCTTTTCTCATTGAGTTGTGGTCTCAATAGGTGGTCTTCTATCACTTGAGTGTCTAGGTGGATTAGCCCATCTTCCACCTTCCTGGTGTCTGTTTCTATGCCTTTACACAAACCTATTTGTGTGTTTAGGCAGTGGCCCCGTATTACCACTTTGAAGGTGTCCCACTCTGTTAGGCGTGAGGACGCAGTGCCTGTGTTGTCGTTAAAATAATTAATGATTTCTGTGTTGAGAGCTTCGCGAAATGGTTTATCTTCTAGTGTCTCGGTCTGTAAGTGCAACCTGGGGATGGCTGAAGGACCAGTATCCCATGGCATTTGCATGGATTGTGGGTTATGATCTGAGTGGGTCCTGCCCAAGTATTCAGTCTTGGTCACTACTGTTACGATCTCTTTCGTGCAGAGCAGCCTGTCCAACTTCACATGTAGCCTATGGAAGCCCGAGTAGTAGGAGTATACCCTGTCCGTGGGATTCTGTGTCTCCAGATGTCTATGAGCTGCCAGGGTGCCATCTAGGCATTTAATGCCCTCATGGCTATTGTCGTGGGTGTACCAGGGCAGGGAGGGGGGAAGGAGCGGTCAAGAGTTATATCCAACACACATTTGAAGTCACCACCCAACAACCAGGGTATACCTTGCCAGTTAGAGAGTTTGCCAGCCAGTGTGTCTACGTATGATGACTGATCTGTGTTGCGTGAGTATATGGAACCTAATACTACATGTCTGCCATCCAGATGGCCCTTTACAAGAACATACCGCCCCTCTGTGTCTATCACTGATTCCTTGATTTGAAAGGGGGTGACTGGTCTGATCCAGATCAGTGCTCCCTGAGCAAAGGCTGAGTATCCAGTAGCGTAAAGCTGCCCTCCCCATCTCTTCTGCAGGTTTGCTATTTCAGGAGTTGTGAGGTGTGTTTCCTGTATTAGGACTATTTGGGCCTGGTGCCTTTTAAGGTAGGAGTATATCAAGTATCTAAGGGAAGGTGTATGAATTCCCCGGACATTCCATGTGCATACATTAATGACTGTCATAGTAGTGGTGGAATAGCTTCCGGTATATGTCAGGTCGCGGGACCTGGTCTGTCGCATGCAAGCGGAGCCATGTCTCGAGAGAGAGAGAGAGAGGGTGTGTATTATAGTTTGGTTCTTGTGGGCTCAAGATTGGGCTGATGTTCCATAACAAAGTAAACAAATATAAACTAACTTATTAAATACCAGAAGGGCGAGATTGCAATGTGCATCCGTCCAAATTTTCATCCAGAACATTGTGCCAATGTTGGCTAATAGGGTCGGGCAATGCGTTTCCCGGGTGCTGACTTGGTTGAGATATGGATCCCCCTGGTGGTTGTATCATTCGCGGGAACCAATGCTGCTACTATGTCCGCCTGGATTTGTGGCTTGTGTTTAGCATTGTGTGTCTGTAGTCTAATTACTAGTTCTATATATCATCCCTGGCTCATTGGTTACTAGTGGCTTATACAGTGTTAGTCTATGCTTACGAGAGCAAAATATTCAAGCAGACCTTAAACATATAATGTCCTAGTATACTTGCTTGGCCTTGTTTACTGGGCAAATGTTCACAGCAGCATAGAGTCCAATGCACGGCTATATGATGTCATCTGGTGTTTGTGGTGTGACATCTGGTGGGGTGCCGGAGTCTTGCGAGTAAGAAGTCTCCTCCACCGACTCCAAGTCGCTACCGCGGTCCTGAAGAATTTCCTCGGACATCGAGACTCTACAATTATCTCTGATTTCTGCTGCTGCCTGTAGTGCCTTACGTCGGTCTAGGATCATTTGCTCAATATTTGGTCCACGGCACGTAGGTGTGTCCCGCCGTTTGCGTCTCCTCCCTCTGCGAAATCCCGGAGTTTCTCCCAGTTGTGGTTTTCCCTGTGTGTCCACTGGTGGGGTGTTGCACCCCAATTTGGTTAGGAGTCCAACCATTCCCATGCAGTGGTGGGGGTGTCAAAGAAATGCGTCTTGCCTTTTGCCACTATTTGTAGGTGTGCAGGAAATAGCATGGAATATTTAAGGTCCAAGCTGCGCAGGTGGCTCTTCACTTCTAAAAATGAATGCCGTTGCTTCAGTACAGCAACTGTGTAGTCTGGGAAGGGCATTACTTGACTGTTTGCAATTTGTATTGTTTGCAGCTTCCGTGTCTCCTGCAGGATCTTGTCCCTATCTTTGTAGTGTAGGACGCGGAATAAAAGGGGCCTGGCGCTAGCCACCGGGGGAGGTGGCCCTGCCGGGACCCTGTGCGCTCTTTACACTGCAAAGTGCTTAGTAAGTGTGCCTTCAGGCATTAATTCCTGTATCCAGTTCTCCACGTAGATGGCTGCATCCCTACCTTCCTCACCTTCTGGCAGGCCAATCACTCGGACGTTATTCCGCCTGGACCGACCTTCATCAGCTCCCGGGTCATCAGCTCTTTCAGACTAATTTCTGCTTCCCTTGTCTTTGGAGTCAGCTCTTCCATGGCAACCTCTAGTGTGTGGGTTTTCTCTGCTAGTTTACGGTGGTCTGCATACAGGAGGTTTAGATCACTCAATACGTATCAATCTTGGTTTCAAGTGAGGTGCGCGTTTGCGCCAATGTGTTCCCCAGTCTTTCAACTGCGGCTAGTACTGCATCCAGTTTGCTGGACATAGAATTGGTGAGCGCCGTCTCAGGCAGCTTGTCTGTCTGGGCTCGGGTCAGCGGCGGGTGGCCGGAGGATCTGCCAATGCCAGAGCGAAGCCGGCCCATGTCCGACATGCGCTGCCTTATTGAACTTTAGTCGTCCATGTCTCCTTTATGTCTTGTTTAGGCATGCAGCCCTGAAGTCGCCGATCTTGCGTGTGCAGGCTAGGGGTGTTGCCCTCACTGCTTACTGTCGCGTGGCGTGTTTGACACCACTGTGTTCTGGGTCGCTGCTGCGTCTCAACCCGCTGCTCGGCGCCCCTACACTATTCACCTCTAACTAGTGGTCGCACAGTTTTGTCCGGCTGTGCCCAGCCTATTGGCATCGAATCAGTCCTCAACGTAGGCTCCTGCTGGAGTTCACGGCTTCCCCATGACTGGTTACGCTTTGCAGTCAATGCAACGCTTTGCATTCTTGTACGTATGTTCGATCAGAGCACCAGCTGTCTTGCCAACCCCGCGGTATAACTGAACACGACAACCTGCACTTTGAGCTCCACTGTATTATGGCCTAGCGACACCAACCACCTCTGTCCAGGGTCGCCTCCACACCTCAGTCATTCATAGGCATAACTCTGCTCCTCTCTGACACACAGTGTCCTGTGGGGTCATGGACCCGTGGCCCTTTTAATCTTGTTTCGCCGATATCCAGTTATTTGAATGCCTCTAGCTTCTAACGCTGTCCCTGCTATGCCTCACGATATTGGCTTGTCGGTGGATTCAGGCTCCAGTCGTTCCTGGTTAGGCAGACTCATCAACGAGTTCTCGCAGCCATTCACTACACTCGGGAGTGCTTCGCACCAGTTCAGATCAGCATATTGCAGGCCAACGGCCCTGCGGCTGCGTCCAGCAGGGTGTGGTCTCACGACTCGGTCCCGGCTGCCATCACAGCCTCGCGCCTGGCCCCGCTTCTCCTCCGCTGCTGCTCACACCAATTTGTATGTTCAGCTAGGCCCCAAGATGCGGCCTACCTTTCCGAGCATTCGGCCTTGAGCTCTTAAATCCTACTCGCTCTCCTCCTCCGGAACTCTGCACCTCAACTCAGCTCGGTCCGGGTCCAGCTCGCCGCGTCCAGCAAGGCGTGGTCTCACGACTCGGACCCGGCTGCCGCCACAGCCCCGTGCCCGGCCCGCTTCTCCTCCGTGGCTAGTCGCACCAATTTGTTGCCCAAGGTGAGACAGTATAGGGGGCCTCAAGTGTGTGTTCAGCCAGGCCCCATGGTGCGGTCTATCTCGCCATGCATTTAGCCGTGGGCTCGTCAGTCCTCCTCACGCTCCTCCTCCGGAGCTCTACGCCTCAGCTCGGCTCGGCCCGGGTCCCGATCGTTGCAGTCGCCGTATACAGGCGATCCGCTGTTCTTCGCCAGACTTCGGGATGTACACTGCATCTGCCTGATTGTGCCGCAGCCACTGGTCCCATTTTTATCCCGATAAATTCAGGATTGTGAGGGATGGAGGGCGGAGCTCTAGTGAGACGCGTCTGCCATCTTAGCCAGCGTAGCCACGCCCCCTTCGGTGCTCTTGATGAAAGGGGTGTCAGTTCTGTGCGCTGACCGGAAACTGAACTGGGTGGCGTCTAGAACATTGTTGTTTTGGATATGTTCCATTAATTGTGACCTCAAAAGCTTGTCAATGATCTTCGCTGGAAGGAGCTTGCCAGCTATAGGTCGATAGTTGGTTCTAATGGTTTTAGCAAAGATTTCTTTAGAAGCAGGGAGATTGAGACTTTCTTCTATTGAGAAAGAAAAACACCAGATATGCACATCTGACGATAAATATCGGTCAGGAATGGACCGAATGATAGAGCTACAAGGCTGGCCACTGTAGGAAGACATGGGTCAAATGGTGAGCCTGATTTCACAAGCTGTAGCAGCATGATAACCTCTTCAGTAGAAGGTGGGGTGAAACTACTGAGAGTGGAAGATAGCCTGGGGAAAATGTGCATTTTGGAAATAGCAATTCCTAGTGGGTCGCAAATTGACCCACCTCATGAATAGTAATGAGGCAGGTCGCAATTTGCGACCCATTAGGAATTGCAGCCATCACAGGGATGGTGACCTGCTGATGTCAGCAAACCACCATATCTGTAATTGCTTTTTAATAAAGCAAAACTTTTTTAAATGCAGCACGTTTTCCCTAAAGGAAAATGGGATGCGTTTAAAAAGAACATTTTGAAGTTTCTTTTGTTAACATTCTTAATGGGGAAGGGGTCCACAGGGAGCCCCTTCACCTTTGCAAATGGGTTACCACCAGTTTTAATCTGGTGGTAAATTATTATTGATTTGTGACCGGAATTCAGTTGCAAAACAGTAAAACATACCATATCGATTCGGTATTTGGAAGGAATGCCCTAAACATGCCCCATCCAAATACATCTCTAACACAAATTGCGATTCAGTAACATGTTAAAAAATCACAATTTGTGCTTTTGTACATTTGAAAAAGCATTCTTGCAGTCACAAATGGGCTTATTCTGCGAACAGGGCTGGTCCGACTACAAAAAATGCTTTGTACATCTGACCTCGTGTTATTAGACGGGGACGGCCCAGGTTGGAGGAATCAGGGTGTGAGGGTAGGCCCTTCCAGCAACTCGCTTGGACTCCAAGGAATAATTGTAGTCCCTGGGCATCAAACCTTGTTTACGACCCCAGAGGCCTAAAGGGCAATCATTATGAAGTTTGCCATAACTGAAAATGTGACCTTCACTTTTACATATATAGTTTATTTAATTTTTTATCACAAAAATTTTAACTACAAATACAGAAAAAACCCATTTAGGTTACACAAACAAAAACATAAATCTTCTGGCATAGCACGAATGAATAATAATTTGTTATGTGTGCACACCTTCCTAGAAACTATTTAAAAGCAGTAAAAATAGGTAGAAAGAACACATACTTAATTTACAGCAATCTAAAGAGCCATGTTTTGTTGCCCTTACTATACTGAATAAAGTCAGTTTCAAAGAGCAAAAGAAGGAGGGAGTTCCTCATTTTAGGAGCAAGATAGAAAATGTATTGACTTGCCTGTCTACTGCATGTGGTGACGCTCTGCCACTAATTTATGCTTTGCCTAACATACACTCTAACATTATATACACATATATAAAGTGTGGTACATTAAGTTAGCCATAGTTAATGTAGACCTCAGTTTGAGAAACTCGTTTTAAACGAAAAGCTCTGTGTTTGCTGTGTATTTTTCCTTTCTCTTGTTTCAGGATCCAAGCTGCAGTAATTTAAACTAATTAGAAAGGTACAAAACGCTTTGGTTTCTGTGAGAAATGTTTATCTGTAGGCGCTCTATAAAGTGAAAGAATAGTGAATTTCCACACCTGTGCCTGGGACAAGCTGACCACGATGTATCATCCTGCTATGAGTATCTCTTGAAGGCCGTGCCGCAGAAAGTTTCCATTGTGTGATGGCTGGGAAGAGGGTTGACCCCCGACATAGTGAAATGTTCGATCCTGATTCGTCCTCTCTCCCTGGGAACCGTGGGGAGTGTTGCATCTTGTCGAGAATTGTAAGATTTAATTGTGCATTGCTGAGATAAGTAGCTTCAAATGCCCCTTTCCTTTCTTTGCTCCTGCTCAAAGAGTTAGACTCATGAGCAAAGCAATTCTCATTTATCTGACTGAATCTTTATTTGACTCTGCCTTTAGGAGCTTAACTTTCTGACAGCTCCTGCTTGACTAGTATAGCATTTTAGAGAAACTTCACTTCAGGGGAAACTGAATTTGCCTTTAAAAAGTTTGTCTTTGTATTTGATATTTTGGAACACTTTGAATTATACTGACTAATGCATTCATTTGATGATCATTGATTTATTTGAATGATTTAAGGCTGTAACTTTACTAATCTGTTAATAAACCTTCATGGTTTGCAAATCCACTACTCTCTGTCATCACTGTGGGGCCTAATGTGCTTCACTGTAATCCATTATAATTGATTTGTGGTGACAAGCCTCAGCCGGGGACCAAAAGTCCATCCGACAAGTGCAGCTTGTACTTTAGTGTACGCAAACGGTCTGCACGGTGCAAATCTGCTGCAACAATCACAAAATGAGACATGTTGAGTGGTGAGGCACTAAAGGAGTCAGGTTGCCGAGCAGGCATATGCAGTGTAATTTTAGACTGAATAAAGTATGGACCTGTTTTGCTCTGACATATAAATAAAATATTAAAATATTTGTGCTGTTGCCTAGGAAGCCAGTGCAGCTTCATTAAACGGAGAGAGATCGAGGCCCGAAAAGCTAGATTTAGTAACATTCTGACTGCACAATTTGGATTAGTTGGAGGTGAGATATATTTTTTTTTGGCAAGCCTATGATGAGACAGTTACCCTAGTCTATGCGAGCTAGAATGAGAGCCTGCACCACAGAACGACAAGAGTCCCTGGGCAAAAGTGGCACTATGTTACCCAGCATGCACAGGTAAAAGTAGCAGCTAGAACTGAGTGGTTAATCTGTGTAGAGAAGGAATAAGTGACATCAATGACAATCCCCAAATTTCTGCCTGGTACATCTAGTAAAGAGGGATACCTAATTCCATGTGCTACCAAAAATGAGCCTGAATCAAAGAGCCCCTCCAAAGAACAGTAGCTCTGTTTTATCCCATTAGCTTCATGGGCTGATTTTTCATCCACGAGGCTGCTCCCAGTAAAACAGGTCTTCCAAGTTATCAGCACAGACAATGATGCGGGAAGCAAATGAGATAACAATCTTAGAATCATTGGAATAAGATATAACATTGAAGCCGTAATTATGAATGACATCAGCCAATAGAGTTGTATAGATAATAAACAAGGTGGAGCTCAATGAGGAATCCAGTGGACTCCACAGACTAATGCCTTAGGGTTAGAATGATAAGGATTCAGGATGACTCCTTGAGAAGAATTGGAAAAAAAGGAGGGCAACCATTCAAAGCATGGTCATGAATCCCAATGCAAAAAAAGTCTTTTGCAGAGCTTTTTATATTAGACGGTGTCAACTGCAGCACTCAAAACCAAAGCTGCACTTCCTCCTTGGTCAAGCAGTCTAGGGATGTTGTCCATAGTTGTTGCCAGCAGGGCCATCTCACTGGCATGTAAACAGGCCAAAGCCATTTGAGTGACAGTGAGTGTATTACTGTTCTTAAAGAATGCAGATAGCTAGATGTTAAGCACTCTCTCTCTCTAGTTCACTGACATAATATTGCCACCCAAAATATCCCCATACCAAAATATCGATGTCAAAAATATCGTCATCCTATACTTATAAAGGTAAGTACAAATATATCGGAAACAAATATTGTTGTCATAAATATTGCTGCATTAAATATTGTTTTTAAGTATATATAAATTAAAATATTGAATTTTAAATATATTAAATAGTAACATTAATAAAAAAAAACAAAATAGATGTAATATATATTTTAACAAATATAACAAATAAACTTATTTTAAGAAAAGTTAAACACATGTATAATAATTAATATATAAATTTACATATATCTACTTAAAACAACAATTATTAAACGAATAATTTAAAAATATTTTATAAATTCAAAATTATTAAATACTATAAAAATATAAAATAATAAATATATATATATGTTGTGAGCAAGGCGGTGAATCTGCCGAAATGCGCCAGGGCCTCCTTGTAAATAAACGGTTGGTGTTTAACTATCCACGGTGTCTGCGCCTGCTTCTGTGCGTGGGAGCGGGACTGGTAATTATATATATATATATATATATATGATGACCACAGTCCTGTGGTAGGTTCTATCCTCCAGCAACCAAACAGGTACGGACCACAAAGTGGATAATCTGAATCTTCTTTATTTGCAGTTACATATAATGTACAAGGAATAAATCAAGCAAGTGCCCAGCCTGACGCGTTTCGACCGCGTTTCCACGGTCTTGTTCACATGACGCACTGGACCCAATAGACCACATATATAGAGACACACCAAACCACGTGATAAAAAATGCAAATAAATTATGCAAATAAATTAATTAATTAATTAGTGCCAGTAATCGAGATAAAAAAGATCTTACAGTTGCAAATGAGGTAACGGTGATAACATCAAGCATTGGCACAATGTTAAATTATAAAACGCAACTATTTGTCTAAATACATTTGTTTTGTTTATAAAAAGGGACCGCACCAACAATTTCCTTATTCATAGTTGCAACAAAGTATACATATAACTCGAAATAAAATTGGTCATAAAAGCATAGTGCTCAAAAGACCTCGACCATGCAGTAAAACAAACCTCACCAATACTGAACATGTTGATGTCAATGATCTGGCATATAAATAAATTACATTTGCTATAATACATCTGCAAATAGTGCAATAGAGAAAGTGCTAAGTGTCAAAAATAAATATAAATAATTAGCAGCAATACAGATACCCTCATTAAAATTTCGAAGTAAAGTGCAAGTGCATATAAAACATATAAGCTGAGCGCAGACGTTCGATCATTAATATATTAAATGTGTTTGAAAGTATTCAATTCATATAAACTTTTACACCAAGCTCAATAAAGTTCCAAAAAAATAAAAAAAACAAAAAATTCAAAAAATCCAAAAATTGTATAGTAACTCATCACTATAAATAGAGGCAGTATAAAAAGTGAAATCACTGTCTATTGTAACTATCTAAACACATGTACCAAGGGGCTAAAAACCGGTAAAATACTCCATAAAACCAAGTAAAACCAGGTAAAACCAGGTAAAACCAAGTAAAATGAAGAACAAATCCCGGTGAAAGCCACCACGATGCATGTGCATAGTGACCTCAATTACAAAAAAATCAGACAGGAAAAGCCTCTATAAAAAATGAATGAATAAGGGATCATAGTACTGTTAATATATATACCAAAAACATAACTTTTTTTAAACAACCCATTTTAATTAAAATAAGAGCAAACAATATAACATTCTTAGAACTTTACAAATATATTTAAAACATTAAAAACATTAATAATTATAAATATTATAATTGTAAATTAAAAAAAGTAACAATATAAATTATAACAATACAAAATGAATTATAAAATATTAAATTTAATACATATACTATTCCCACTACAATGTATATAAAAGTACACAAACTATTATAGTAAGTATGTAAAACATTTACTTCTCCCACGGAGGGGTAAAATGTACTATTCCCACTCCAGTCAGTACAACAGCAGGGAAAGTGTTGGACTGCGGAGGAGTCAAATTTACTATTCCCACTCCAGTCAGTGAAACAGTAAGGAAAATGTTGGATTGCGGAGGGGTAAAATTTACTATTCCCACTCCAGTCAGTGCAAAAGTTGGGGAAATGGTGGATTGTGGAGAGGTAAAATGTACTATTCCCACTCCACTGAGTACAACAGTAGGGAAAGTGTTTGATTACGGAGTGGTAAAATTTACTATTCCCACTCCAGTCAGTGCAACATTAAAAACAAACAAATTATCTTCAAAACAATAAAGTAATTTCAAAAACAAAGTAAATAAATAAAATATAAAAATATAGATAATAAATTCAAATATATTTAATGTTAAACAATTTAAAAAAGAAAAACACATTACAATGTTAAATACATATCACAAATAACAAATATTATTACAAATAAATACAAAAAGAATTTTCATATAAATAAATATTTTTATTTAGAAATTATTTAACAAAAAATATTTATTAAATAATTTTAATTTAGTTACTTCCCACCCTATAACCCCACAAAACTCACAACCTGTACCTAAAACTTAACTTTAAAAAGCAAATTATTTACACTATTAATATAAATATTTATCAACAAACTAATCATCATTAATAAAATATTAATTAATTATAATTGATTTACTTCCCACAGTATACCCCAATAAAACACACAATACAATCCTAAAATTTAACAGAAAATTATTAACACAATTAACATAATTGATGATCAATTTAATAATTATCAATTAAAAAATGTATTATTACTTACTTAAATTTAATTTATATCCCACCCGATAGCCTTAGAAAACCCAAAACCCACATCTAAAAAAAATTAAAAATAAATAAATTGCACAATTAACATAATTAATTATCAATTTAATAAATATTATGAATTAAACATTAAGGCCCTCATTACGATGTTGGTCCTGGGACTGACCGACACCCGGTCGGTGGTCCCGACCGCCACATTAGTATGCGACCTAGCACTGTTCGGTCGCATTCCTATATTTTATAATGGGAGCATGCATTCCGGCCGTAAACCGGTCGTAATGCATTCTCCCATTGTAAAATGGGAGGTGCTGTTCATCCCTGCACCCCATGGCAGGCACCTTAATGTGTCTGCCACAAGGTGCAGGGATCAACAGGGGGGCACCACAGGTGCCCCCCCGGCCTCCAACGGGAGGCCGTGCACCCAAGGGGGACCTGCTGGGGGCCCCCAAAGACGCTTTCCGACATGGTTTCCATGTCGGACAGGCTGGCATGGAAACCTTTGCCCCTATAAACCCCACAACCTGCACCAAAAATTCATCTTAAAATAAAATGTATTACACAATTAAAACAATTAAAATAATTAATTGTCAATTAAATAATTAATATTATGTAACAACTAATTATTAATTAATTTAAATAAATTTACTTCCCACCTTGTACCCCTATAAACCCCACAACCCAGACATAAAATTTACATTAGAAAAAATTAATAGCACAATTAACATGATTAATTATCAATTAAATAAATAATATTAATTAAAAATAATCATTAATGTATTATAATAAAATTACTTCGCACCCTTTACCCCTATAAACCCACAACCCAGACATAACATTTACATTTAAAAAATTAATAGCACAATTAACATAATTAATTATCAATTAAATAAATAATATTAATTTTGTAAACAATATTAATGACTTCGATATTTTAAAAATCGATATTACCTTCAAATAGATATTCTTGACAACGATATTCTTGCTGACGATATTTCCATATCACGATTTTTTGGACACAATATTTTGGTATGATGATATTTTAGATTCAATATTTTGTCTGAATACCTCTCTCTCTCTCTCTAGAAGTCTTGTGGGATAGTGAAAGAGCAAAATCGGGCGAAGGTTATTTAATATTGTGGGGTCAGCGTTCACTTCCTTCAACAATGGGACACTCATGTCCAACTTTTAAGAATTAGAGAAAGGTGCATTTTCTTACTGGGACAATAGTATATTTAATCAATTGAAAAATATGTGCAGGGTAGGGATCAATGAGGAATCCTGATTTCACCTTGTGGATCCAATCTGTCAGGTCAGATAACTAAAACGGCTGAAAGTAGTTAAGAGTTGCAGGGGAAACAGTATCTTGGCTCAAAGAAAATCCCAAAGATAAAGACTGAGAGGCATGGTGGGCCATGAACTGATATCATGTAATAACTGTGATGAAGAGACCAAAAAAACAGCCTGAGAAGGATCAAACTTTTTTATGATCTTAAAAAGATGTCATATAGAGTTATGCGCAGCAGAAATGGCAGAGACATAATAGTTTATTCTGGCTTTTGTGCATATGCTTTTCTCATGTTTTTTTCATTTACATAACCCTGTTTGTGGACTGTACCATAATTTGTTCTTCATTGCCTTACAGCACCTTGTAGCAATGCTTGCTAGCCCCAAGGTACTTATTATACCATGGAGCAGAAGGAGATTGTCTCTGGGACCGTATTGTTTTTATTGGAGAAACCCTATCTGGGGCTGCATTAATCCGATAATTAGAAAGCTTGGAGTTCACATTAACATCATTGTGGTTCATTTTAGTCAGCATCAATTGGTCAACATCAATCTTAGCTCACACACACCCTTAAACAACCGGGCCGTAGATGCGAAACTATGCATCTTGAAACTAGTCACCTGAATAGCAAAAGGCATCCCTTTATGATCTGTCCAAGAAAACCTCAATAGGAGAATCAGTTTGTACTGAGTTGTTCAACACGAAATTTGCATCTAATGTGTGGCTGAATTAACTAATAGAGAATTAATAGAGAAATTACTAGTATGAGCAAGTCTAGAGATGGTGTGATTCCTGACTATTCTGCGACTAACCAAGTATTAAAACACCCAAGTTCCAAAAAGTTTAAACTAAGCGAAATTGCAATAGCAAGGTCTGGGCCAGAGGAGTCACTTAGCCAAGACACGGTGATAAACAGTACTTTCATGGTGGTGGATGATTAAGTAGATCTCTGAGTTACAAACGTTACCCCTAAATGCTAGGTGCTCTTCCCTGGAGTAAGTTAGATAGTGGCCAAAACATGCAGCATGCCTAGTGCCTCTGGGTTACGGATGAGCGCAGATGGACTTGCCTTCGGCATGCCTCTTGCATTGAGGCGGAGCTGCTCTCCTTAAATGGCAACACATGCTAGAAACTAGAATGCTAACTTGTGAATACTCAGTACACTCAAGATGACAGGTCGTTTAGGACGGTCATGGTGGAGAGCAGGAGGGCAATAACCTTTTCTTACACCCATCACGGTGTAGCTCAAGAGAATAATGCAGAGTGGGACTAATGAAAACCCAGAGTAAAAACACAGCTGCCAGTAGTGTTGTAACCTCAAAGAATATGCAGAGTTAAGCCCACAATAAAATGATGAAATAAAATATTAAAAGCTCGAAACACCACTAGCTTTGTTTACGGCAAGGATAAACAAAGCTAGTGGTGTTTCGAACCTGCTGCCATAAATTAGACTAACAGTAATTAGAAAAATAGGGAATAACCATCCATCAGATTCAAAGTGTCAACAGTACAACTCCGAAGTTGGATAGACATTTGATATGATTTCTATGTCTGCCCATGCAAGGAGCAGATCCACCATTAACAATTTTTAATTTAGAAGAAATGGGGGAACCAAGTGAGCTACAAATCTAACAGGGGTAGTTTCACAATGTGTGCTTATTTGTCTCCAGAACATACATCTCACTTGCAAAATAGGCATAGTCTCAGCGTCCTGGAGATGACTCATCAGCTCTCCTGAGCAAATCAGACTGTAAGTCCAAACCTACATTTCTTGAATTATCTACATAATTTTCTATTAGAAAGAGTCACAAGGTATCTTTTCAGATAATTTCCAAACAAGTGCATTATATAACATTTTATCTCTTACCGTGACCACATTTCCAGACTTTTCAGTGAGAGTAGCCTCTACATAATACTCCCCAGTAAGCAAGTTTCTTGTGCAACCTGTTTCAGTGACCATGCCTAAGGCAGAACCAAAATAAACAAATGCATAATATAGCACTCAACTCTATCTGTTAATAATAGGACCAAACCATTGAGCGAGTTATACTGACTCAATAAAAACCTGTTTCGACTAATAACAACATTCTGGAGGACTTCAGGACTTCATTTAATTCTCCAAATGTATGAGAGTAGTGGCCAAGATAAGGAGGGTGGAATATTGCTGCCTTGTCATCTGTTTCCATGCCTTTATATCCCGGGCTGCAAAGTAACTGAAATGAGAATATGCAACCCTGTGCATTACCATTAATACAGCGGCAAACATTAAAATTGGCACGGTTGACAGTGAAGTCGCTAGTATAGAGTGTGCTGAGTGTTCTTTCATATCAGCAACGTGCTATACATGATCAGTAAGAGTCCGCAGGAAACCAAAAACATCAGGCATGAGAAATAGTGCATGAGCCATTGGAGCTGATTACGATGTCGACATCGATGGTTTCAATTCCGACCGCCTAATTACAATCTAGGCGATCGGAATTGAAACTGGCAGGTCATTCCAGCTGGCTTCCGACGGGCTCAAGGATCCAATTGGCCAGTCGGAGAACAGCCCATAATCCCAATAGGACAGCGTTTCCGCCGTGGGGATTACTATGTCAGTTTCCGACAGCCTTTCCGTGTCGGCCTTTCCGATACGAAAAGGCTGTTGGAAAGCGACTTTGGGGGCCCCTAGCAGGGCGCCCTTGCCTCCGCGGCCTATGGTTGTGGGCTTAGGGGGGCACTTATGGTGCACCCCTGTAAATCCCTGCACCGTATGGCAGGCACTTCGAGGTGCCTGCCACAGGGTGCAGAGATTTACACAAACTCCCATTTCTCTATGGGAGCTTGCGCTACGGCCGGTTTACGACCGTAGCACAAGCTCCCATAGAGAAATGGGAGTATGCGACTGCACAGTGTGCAGTCACATCATAATCACGTGGTCGGGACCGCCGACCGGAGGTTGGTCGATCCCGAATCTGCGATGCTGTTGCTCGGAGGCAACTCCAGCCGACATTGTAATCGGCCCCTTAGTGTCACGTAGAGTAGGAAATCAACATGCCCAGCAGGGCAGTGAAAGACAGTATGCATACAGTTTAATGCAGAAGACTGTTTTTGATAGACTACAGGCAGTGCACCCTGAAAGTCTGTTGATGTTGAAGGGATTGGAGTTATGATGAGTCAATTAGATATTGCACCTTTTATGCTCGATTTATTGCTGTCCATCCTGGATAGTGAAAGTAACTGGCCTGTCTGTTGGTGTCTTTTACCCCTCTTGTACTATTGGAATTATCTTTTCAAGAGATGTGCCCATACACAGTAAGTGGGCCATATCCGTTATGGCTATACTGCCATTATTGTGTGTTCTATAAAGTGTGGTGATGCTGCAACTACTACTTACCACCCTCCTATGCTTATGCAGGCTGCAGTGAATGTAAGTGGGTATCAGTAGGTACCTATGGTCTTCACCGTCATGCATCTGGTGGCAGCAGCCAAGCGGCCTCCAGCAGCAGTTTGGCAACTGCTGCAGGACGCAGCTACGGCAGTGACTGCCTGACAACCCTATGCCTGAGTAGGAGAAGCAGTACCCATGGTAAAGGTTGGTAAAGGTTGTCTCTGAGTAGAGAGCTATGGTAGTCAGCAGGTGATAGCCATGTTGCAGAGCAGACTGACAGTAGATTGCATGGGTTTATTGCTGCGGCATAGCACTAAAAGATTCTCTGAACGTGGCACGAACATTTTTATTTGAGCATCTCAACAGCTCAATTGTAATGCATCATGTCTAGACAAGACCCCTGCTGTACTTCCTCTATTCCCTTAGGGTTGGGTTGTGAGAGGATGTCATTGAGAATGTTTTTCAAGGAGTAGCAAGTGAGGAACTCTGTCATGTGCGGCTTTGATCACAACTCACCAAATAGGTAGGGTACAGATCCTGTCTGTAGGTAATCATGTCAAGGCTCCACAGGTATCTACGATTGATGTCTCATGCCAGGAACGCTAGATGTATTTGAAATATTTGGTCAGAGCCTAATTTGAGCTAGTGGTTGCAGATGGGGACCACCTTCTGTAGTGAAGATACACTCACACAAGGGTGTTAAAGGCGAGTAATTATTTATTTCAGCCCCGCACGGGAGTAACAAGAAACGCCATCCGCCCACCAGTCGTCGGGTCTCCAACTGATCTTTTTTCAACCCCCATATTCTAACTTAGAGTCTTGACTCGAGCACGAGTCAAGAATCTAATGGCATAACACTGGTGTTTATTCTTGGGGACTGGCAGCTGTTTTTCCCCACAGACTTCAATCCAGAGCAAGAGAGAGAAAAACACAAAATAGGGAAAGAAGGATGAAGAGAAAGATTGAAAAACTGTGACGCAGGAAGACACCAGGGATGAAAAGGAAGCTACAAGAGTGAGTGAAAGAGGTAGGGAATGTCTGGTGGTGTATAAAGAGTCATAACGTGGAATTCAGACTACGTTGCCTTGGTATTTGTTACCCCAACCTTTTATAGCACCAGCCACGGACCTCTTCTGAGCAAAACCTTGAGCCACAGCATTCTTCCTTTTACAAAACAGGCACTGTATTTTGTGAAGCAATGTTGTGCATACCAAGTATGTTGAACCTGGTTTCCCCTTTGTGTTGGTCTTTAATGAAGTGATGCGTGATGATAGCTAGGTGTGTGCAATTGATGTCACTTATGATGAGGGGGGAGACTACAGATCTTGTAGAAGCCCTTCTGTTTGTGGAATCTTGTAGTAAGTGGAGGAAGATGACATGTTGTTCCACATGAGGCGTCTTTCATGTGAATGGTTGTCATGTGCTAATGATGTTTACATCACTATCTGGTTTAGTATCTGGTTTGTAACTGAACCGATTGGTTTAGTATCCTGACACACATAGTAGCTTTATCTTGGCTGACAAAATATTTTAATTCTCTGCGGAACGATGCGTGATTAGGTATAACATGTTGTGTGATATGTCCTTGACCAGTCTGAATTTCAGTAGACACTCTTGGTCAGCATTGTCACATGGTGTTGCTGTTTCCAAGAATTTTTACGATAGGCACTCCTGATGCTACGCATGATTATGTGTGCCAGTTGGAGATGCATGTCGAAGAGGTAGAGCTCTTGTCACATGTTCTCATGATTGGCATGGACCATGGTCTTTCATTCTGTAGGAACACTTACGATGAGTTTGATCATTCTGGTCTCCATGCTTTTTAGGAAACTGGATGTGTGTGTCATGCTATACCTGAGCAAGAGAAGCTCTGAGCAAGAGAAGCTCTGGGGTGCTGTAATCAAATCTCAACCGCCTCACCCAGAAAGAGCTTTGGCCATTATAAAACAGATACCCTGCTACAAGAGACAAGTCACTATTGGCTCAGCTCCAATTGACACAGCAAGACTATAGGGAGGTCATGTACTTGGGCCATGGGTCAAGGGTGAGAGCGTTTAGGGAGGGTGCTAGGCCAGCAAAATGATTGAATGGATCTCTAGGAAGGAGACGTGCCTCGAACGCATCACTAACATAAGCTGTGCAGTGGGAGGGATCACCTCTGACCTGACTGCTATACTGTCTGAGTTTTTACACTTCTACAAGCATCTCTATGCCCATAGGCCCCTCAGCTATCGGGCAGATGAGTCAGATTATCTAGAACAGATTGCACTCGCCTGGCTTGATGGTGAGGCTAGGGAAATTCTCAACTCCCCAATTACACTATATGACATTAAAATGCTATAATGAGCCTCCCAAGTGGCAAGGCTCCCAGAGCGTACGGTTTGCCAGTCGACTTTTAGAAAACATACATATATATACCAGCACCACGACAGCTTGACATGTACAGCGAGGGGATCGTTAAGGAAAATTTCCCACCCTCCACCATTGAAGCGACTATTACAGAGTTACTAAAACCCAATAAAGATCCTACTGAATGCTCTTCATATAGACCCTTGTAGCTCCTCAATACTGATGACAAAGTTTTGTTTAAATCCTTGACCAGCGCCTACAGCCTCTAATGCAATTTATGGTCTTGCTGGATCAATTTGGCTTTATTCCCCAACGTTCCACCTTCTTTAACCTTCGTACATTAATGGCTATTCCACACAGGGCGACCCTCACCTTACATCGGGTGCGGTCCTCCTAGATGCTCAGAAACCATGTGACTCATTTGACTGGACCTTCATACGGAAGACGACTCTCAAGTGAGGTCTGGGCACATATTTTTTGTCACTTATTGATCTCTTATACACCTCTCCCAAGGCAAGAGTAAGGGTATATTATTCATATTTTACAAGTATTTGATGTATGCCGGGTACGCAACAAGGTTGACCCTCTCCCCGTAGTTTTGGCTCTCGCCATAGAACTGCTGGCCTGCTTTTTGCGAGAACTGCATTTGCATCACAGATTGTGTCTAGGCAGTAGATCCCTCATAATCTCCTTATATGCAGATTATGTCATACTGTATATACAACATCCTGAGGTTAATCTGGCCCCCATTATTTGAGATATAATTTGCTTTAAAGGGTACTTGGGGCTACAGATGAACTGGTCTAAATCGAAGGTGTTCCCATTCACTGACATCAACACTGCAACTTCCATTGAATACTTGTTGCGTTGGAGTCCAGATGGCATGCGCTATTTGGGTGTACAGGTAACTCGAGATTATGACGAGCTGATCTGAAGCAACTTCTGCACAGTGCTCAATGAGGTGAGAACATGTGTTGACCATTGGATTAAGTTCCCTCTGTCCCTGAAAGGTAGCATATCTCTAATTAAGTTTGTATTCATGCCTAAGTTTTTGTATGTGTTCTCCAAACTCCATTCTGTGTTAACGCAGCATTTTTTAAATCAACTACATCAGGTTCTATCTACATTTGTCTGGTGGGGACACCAACCTAGAATACATTGGGAAGTACTGACTAAGCCACTTCAGGCTGGAGGCCGGGGACTTCCTGATTTCAAGATACATTATCTAGTTGCTCAAGCACATTATTTGAAATATTGGACTACGACCCAAATTATACAAATGCATGCCTGTGACGCACCATTGTTCACACTCACAATGTACTGGGACTGGTCTGTGCGCTCCCGCATGTGGCTCGTCATGATGTTGATGTTATAGCCTTGACCTGCCGAGCATGGTGGGGTCTAGTATGGGGTCTTCAACTGGATCGCCCATGTTCACCAGTGCTACCACTTACAGATAACGCACTGCTCCCCACAAATAGGGAAAAGGCCATTAACGGCATACTTTGACAGATGGGCCTATTGACCACTGGTGACCTATTTGAGAACAAAACGCTCATTTCCCAACAGAATTTCTGCAGTCAACATGGTGCAACATCGTTGGCGCCATTCTGCTATCTCAGGCTATGCTATGCAATCAAAGCTGGATTCCTCACATTCCCCATCGCACCACCTGATATGCCTCTCCTCACCTCGAGCAGGTACACTCCCGAAGGCCAGGAATCCCTGGGTTATCAACTTCCTGATAAGACATGGGTGTATTGTCGCGCTCAGGTGAAACACACCCCTCTCACCTACAAGCATAAGCTGATACAATTCAAGTTCCTACATTAATACTACTTCACTCCTGATCGAATTGCAAACTTTGATGGTAACGGTGACTGCAGATGTGTGAGGTGCAATCTGCTCAATGCAGACTTTCTACATATGGCTTGGGGGTTTACTGCTCTTTCAGACTACTGGTGGCAGGTATTTTTTACCATCTCTGAGATCCTGGAAACTCCCCTCACCCCGTCGCCCCAGGTAGCCCTGTTTGGGGACACCGTGGAAATACCTGCCACAAGCCAAAGTCTCACCTCCATTCATTTATTATTGGCAAAAATACATGTTGCAATGGTCTGGATGCAAAAGAGGACCCCCATACATAAAGCTATGGCTGCACAACACTGCTTTCTGCCAGAACATGTCGAAATAATTTGCAGAGACTATACCCACAGCTTCCGGCCCCTGGAACATTTGGACTCAATTCTACTCTTCCCCTGCCGTACAGAGGGGTCTGCACCCTCCTCCCTCCGCACTCCAAATTCTTCTGCCACACTTAGCTAAATAGTTGTGCTGTTCTTTTGTAATGTATACCCCTACTACAAAATGCTGTGTATGCATTTTACTCACTGTGATGTTATTCTGTATCCGTTGCAATGACTTTGCCTTACTGTTACTGTTATGCAAAAACTCAATAAAGAAAACTTAAAAGGAAAAAAAATGGATCTATAAGATCATATACAAACTCGTCAACTCACACGGTGCCACCGTGTTACACGCTATCGTAACTCTTCATGCAGTCACCCAGTTAAGAGCCGATATCAGATAGTGATCAATGTGTGAAAGGATACCCCTCCACAGGAGGAGGCTTCCTGTGTGTGGAGGCTCTGCAGATTTGGGCTCCATTACAGGGTGTCTTACCGGCTTCTCTAGGTCAGGAGACCCTGAATCAGCAACCTTTGCTTTTTTTTGTTTTTTTGCTGGGTTAGGGACGAAGAGTGGGTGCCTACTCAGATGTACCAGCACAAAACTCTGCGCATCTAGAGACCTTGACATCTGCTCAGGTAGTGGCAAGCTCATAGCCACGTCCTCTTGAAGACTCCACCACCCTTCACACAGTGACATTATTTTAAGGCTGGTCTTTCTCAGCGTCTGTGCAAAGAGATGGATTCCCATGCAGCTACCGCCTTGTTCATGAGTCTATTGCTCCCAAAAGCACAGCATACCGGAAGTGAACATTGACAAGTTTCAGCTCCTGCAAACATTCTGCTCATCTGCCCTGCCTCTGGGGCTTTTGCTGTGCATGTGCACTGACATGATTAAGCTGTCGAACTTTCAGCACTCCTCTCCTGGGATATCGGCTTTTGGCGCTGTAGAGTGGAGATTCTCTGACTGGATGGTATGCATACAAACTTGCTTCTGCGAGTTTCCTGAAAGAAAAATAGAATTTATGTCTCACTGACTCATACAGAAAGTTCCTTCGAACTGTCAAGGAAGAGAAATTCATATTTTCTCCTCATGAGGTGGGAAAAGCTGGCTTTGCGATGCATACCTGAGATAGAGACATGGGTGTCTCCTGTTTCGAACCCATTCAGAAATGTCACACTGCATTTATCAAAAGTGATTGACATGCGAGAACCCTAGAAGCAAACCACCAGGTTATAAGGAACCGAATTCCAGGATATCATGAGTGCATACTATAGATCAGAACTTTCAAGATGAAAACCATATATAAGTGACCAATCCTTACTGAATTACTGTTCTATGTCAGTTCTTTTTCACTGTCGTCTTTTATCTTGGAAAAGCATTTTATGTTAGTAAAGGTATTTATGTAATGCACCACTGGCCACGGAGGTAACAGATGATGCGTTATGTTTATATCAAAGGCACAAACAAAAATTGTAAGAGTGAGACAGCTGATGACAGGCGCAGAACTATGCAGCCTTCTAAAGGTTTAGGTATGATAGCTGCCACAATCCAGAGTCATAAACTTTAGAGTCTGTTATTGAACCGTAAATCCTCTTGTGCTCTGATTTGATCAAATCGGTCAAAATACAGCGGCAAGATTAGTATTGGGCCTAAACTGACAGCTCTCGATCTCCAACCACTTGGGAGAACTCCATTGGCTATCCATAGGCATGAGAAGCATATTTAAAGCCCTCTGTTTATGCCATAAAACAATATACAACTTAAGAAGGGAGAACTACATGAACTCGGTGTTCAGTCGACACACGCCCACTAAAATACTCGGATCCTCCTACCAACACTTGCTTATTATACACAAGTTTAAAAGAATCTAGAATAGGAGGGCGAAGACTGTCAGTCATTATCCAGAAGATCTGGAATACAATACCTTTGGAACTAAGATCACAAACTAATCTTTTGGAATTGATAAAACATCTTAAAACGTATTTATTCAATCTCAATTTCCTACTATAACGAGCTCTGCCATAGAAAATCTGTACACATCATCTGAATAAATCATTGTATCAGGAGAAAGTGAACATGCCAGTTGATAGCTTCTCTTGAAGAAGAAATATGTCAGGTTCTCACATTTTTCAGTAGGTTTTTTGTTTTCATATTGGGTGAGCTCTGATCCTAAAATGCTCTAGATAAGTAATTGTTAACCTGTGGACCCTGGACCCCTGGGGTCCGCGAGTCCTACTTACGGAGTCCACGGCTATTTAGAAAATAGCAAATTGGTAAAGTATACATATAGAAAAAAAGCACATTTGAAAAGTTGCAAATGCTAAAACACTCAGTAAATGTGAAAGCAATTGAAAGTGGTTGCTAAAACTAAGTTGCTTTACTTTTCTTGATTTGTGGGCGCAGCGCCATTGCAGGAATTAGAATGGACCAGTGATGACCTCAAATGAAGCAGTGGTATATGCCCAAAAAAAGGCAGCATGCATTGGAGCAAAGACAAAGGGCCAGATGTACGACCAAGATAATTGCGCATCGCAAATTGCGACTCTTTTGCGAGTTGCAATTTGCGAGGCGCAATTTCCGATGTACAACAGTGTATTTCACACTGTTTGCGATTCCTAATGGGGTCGCAAATTGCGAGGCTCATTAATATTAATGAGCCTCTCGCAATTTGCAAGCCCATTGGGAATGACAGCACTCCCAGGGATGGTGGCCTGCTGGGCTCAGCAGACCACCATGTCTGGGACTGCTTTTTAATAAAGCAGCTTTTTTTAGGTCTCGCCTGAGCCAGCGCTTGCGCTGCTCTCGGCGAGAGATTTAGTAAATGGGTTTTGAAAGTGCTAACCCAGTGGCTTTTGCTGGCCTCCTGCTTGCGTTCACGATGGCGTGCACGCGCACAGCTGCCATCCATTCCTCGCATCGCTGAGGCGCCATCTGGCTTTCCTCCCCCTCCCCCTCTCCCTCCCTCACCCGCTCCTCCCCCTCCCTCACCAGATAGCGCGTCTTTTTTTTTACTTTTAGCGCGAGGCGCGCGCGCTTTCGGCGCTTTACCTTTAACCATGTTAAAAGTAAAGCGCGGGTGCCGCGGTTGTAGCAAAAGTAAAGAAATAGATGTTTTTTTCTATTTCTTTACTTTTGGTCAATCGCGGCACCAGCGCTTTACTTTTAACATGGTTAAAAGTAAGCGCCAGTGTCACGATTGCTGCAAAACTAAAGAAATAGAAAAAAACATCTATTTCTTTACTTTTGCTATAATCGCGGCACCGGCGCTTACCTTTAACCATGTTAAAAGTAAAGCCAGACCCAGGCCTCGGAGCTCCACAGGCGGGCTGAAGATGCCGAAAACAGGTCAAGGAGAAATAACCTTTGCCTCATAGGATTTCCTGAGGGGGCTGAACAAGGACACGCAGACACGTTCGTGGAGACCTGGGTTCGATCATGGATGCCCAAAGAGTCCCTCTCTCCCTGGTTCGCGGTTGAACGGGCACACTGCTCCCTGGCTCCCCGCCCTCTGCCCGGGGCTCCTGCCCGGCCCATTATCCTGAGGATCTTCAACTTTCAAGACAGGGACGCCATCCTTACGGCTGCCAGAGCGAAGGGTCCACTAACATTTCAAAATAACAGGATCATGGTCTTCCCAGACTATACCAGGGAGGTGCAGGCCCAACGTCGAACCTACGAAGAAGTTAAGCAGAAGCGCCGTGCCTTGGGTCTCCACTATGGGCTCCTCTTCCCGGCCCGGCTCCGAGTTGTTTTTCAGGACAAGGCAATATTCTTTGATAGTCCCCAGGCGGCCTGGACCTGGCTCACGGAGGAGCGGCCCCTCTCGGGCCGGTTGGTCTCCTCCCCTGCCCGGCGAGACCCTGCGCAGCCTCATCCGACCCAGCCTCGACCCCAGAGACGCCGAACTAGGTCCCGCAGGAAGGGCGACCGAGGTGGTGGAACATCCCGATCACCGGGCGCAGGGCCGCATCGGCCCCCTCCTCGCGCTCTATCCCGGGGTTCTGCATCTCCCACCTTGACCTGCTCCCTGACCAACTTGAGCCGTATCCCGGTCCACTCCGAGGCACTGCGCCCCGCCATGTCTGACTCGGACTTGTCACGAAGCCCTGCGCTCCATGGAACTGGCGACGACGAGGGGGACTGGGTTGGGCCCGAGGCTGGGGGCCTGCACTATGGCTCCCACACTGCTTCAGCAACTGAGGTCCCTACCATAGCCGCATGTCAGGAGCGGTCAATCTCCGCCGCGACCATGCTCAGCTACCTGGTTATCGTACTAGATACCGGACATATTTGTCTTCATCTGTTGCATAAGTTGTCTTACATGTAATTGCTGCAGTTAACGAATTTCTGATCCGCATAGATGGAGGGGTCCATCTTTGCCACGTTTAGGTTCTGCTAATCGTTTTAGCTTAGCATCCAGACTCACTAGTGTGTTGTTGTTTTAAGGGGGTTCCTCCTAAGGGCTACAGATGCTTCATGTTCAGAAGTGTAGGGTGGGGGGTCTTGGGGGTGCAGGGGAGGGCAGACCGTTGTCTCCCACTTGTTTATTGTTTTTAGCCACCTACGGGCCGCTGTTTTATGTTTTTCTTGGTAGCCTTCAATGCACACATGCCACTGATGACGACTTGAGACTCAAGAGACCACACAAATTCCACTCCCGAGGCCTGGTTGTGGGATATTGTCACTCCTGGGAACCAGGCCCCTTACCACACGCGCTGCTCCCTCCACGTTCTACCCACCCAGATGGCGTCCACCTTAGCTAGGCCCCTCCACATATTGTCGTGGAATGTCAACGGCCTGCTAGATCGCATAAAATGAACTGCTGTCCTACGTTGCGCCCAGCGACACTCGCCCGATATCCTTTTTCTACAAGAAACACACCTCATGGGCACGCACTGCACCTTCCTCGCCCGTTATGGGTTCGACAGGGTCTGGCACTCTGGTTTTACACGGGGTTCTCGGGGGGTGGCCATACTGCTTCGGAAAGGGCTTCCCTTCACTCTGACACAGGCAGATACAGACACTCAGGGCCGGTATGTGGCCTTGATTGGCAAGATCGAAGGGCATCCTTTTAATCTCTTGAGCGCTTACATTCCCCCCACCACTACGTCCTCTACCCTTCGGCGGCTTACGCTCGTCATCTCCACCTTTTCTTTGGGCCTGACGGTCATAGGAGGCGACTTCAATGCCGTCATGCAACCGACCCGTGACGCATCAGGTACCCCTTCGACATCCCGCCTCGCATCGGCCAGGCGACTGTCTGACTGGTCCTCTGCTCTGGGGCTCTGCGATGCCTGGAGGGTGTGGAACCCCCGCCGGGAACAAAACACTCATACTTCAGCGGCCCACCATAATCACTCTCGTATCGACCTGCTCCTGTTGCCAGCCACCGACTGTTCGCTGATTTCTGGGGCTACCATCTTGCCCCGAGGCATCTCGGACCATTCTCCTGTCTCCCTCCGCCTTGGGAATTCCCCGGATGGCGTTCGCACGGCTTGGCGGATGAATGCCTGGTTTTTGCAGGATACGGACTTCGTTGAATCCCTCGGGCAGGAACTGCGGCACTACTTCTCGACTAACGAGGGATCGGTATCCTCACCGGGTACACTATGGGAGGCCGGCAAGGCCACTATACGTGGGACGGCTAGAGGTCTGGTCCATGCGAAGCGTGCGGCCGAGGCCGCCCGCCTTACACAGCTGGAGGCCAGGGCTGCACGGTTGGAGGCCGCCCAAGCCCACGCGGACAGCCTTGACTCTGCCCAACAGCTTACGCTGCTCCGTGAGGAGATCTGTCAGATCTCCTTGGAGGCCGCTAAATCGCTCTGGCGCTCCTCCGTGGCGCGAGTATATGGGTGGGGTGACAAAAATGGCAAATTGCTCCATAATCTAGTTTCTTACCCCAAAGCCAACCGCATTATTCCCGAAATCCGGGATGAGGCGGGCGTTCACCACGCTACCTCTCCGGCTATCGCCAATGCCTTTGCGGGCTACTATGCAGCCCTTTACGCGGCACGACCTCCCGAAACCTCCCTCGCCACTTTGTTGTCCGAGACTGGGACCCAACTGCCTCAGCTCCCCCAAGCGGTCTCGGCCACTCTGGACCTCCCCTTCACCGCGGAGGAGATACATGGGGCTATTTCACTCCTGCACTCCGGTAAGACGCCAGGCCCGGATGGGGCTATTTCACTCCTGCACTCCGGTAAGACGCCAGGCCCGGTAAGACGCCAGGCCCGGAATACTACGCGACCTATCGTGATGTGTTGGTCCCGCACTTAGTGAATCTGTTCAAACATGTGGCGGACACTGGGTGCTTTCCCCCAGAAACTGATGTAGCCACTATTGTGGTCCTCCCAAAGACACAGCCACCCTCTCTCGCCTGTGCAGACTACCGGCCCATTTCCCTCATCAATACAGAGATAAAAATGTTTGCCACTGCCTTAGCCCAGCAACTCCGGCCCCACCTGCAAGAGTTGGTCCATTTGGACCAATGCAGTTTTATGCCGGCCCGCGGCACCCGGCATTGCATATGCCGTCTCCATCTGGCCCTTGCCCACCGTCACCATCTCACCCCATATTTGGCGTTGCTCTTCATAGACTTTGAAAAAGCATTTGACACGGTGGACTGGAGCTACCTCGGGGACGTGCTGGAGGTGCTGGGGTTCGGTCTCCCGTTTCTGCGCCTTATCCGTGTCTTGTATTCTAGTCCTAGGGCGAGGGTCTTAATCAATGGTGTGCTCTCAGAGGCGTTCCCCATTCAAAGGGGCACTCGCCAGGGGTGTCCGCTTTCACCGCTTTTATTTGCGATCGCGATGGAGCCCCTAGCTTCTCTCTTACGGCAGGACCCCCTCATCCGAGGCTGGGTATGGGATCCCTACCAGGTCGACAAGATCGCCCTTTATGCCGACGACGTCCTCCTCTTCCTAGCGGATCCCGAGAGCTCTGGCCCACATTGCTTAGACGCCCTCTCCGCTTTTGAACGGATTTCGGGTCTTCGGCTCCAACCCGGCGAAGTCCACTCTGGTCCCCCTTCACCCGTCCCGCGCATGCTTTGAGTGGCAAACGACAATTCCCCTGCGCCGGCAATCATTCAAGTACTTGGGGGTGTGGGTCGCTCTACTTCCTGAGCTTGAATGGGCCCTGAATATTACACCCCTGGTAACCAAGGCTAAGACGGACCTCAGGAGATGGCAATCCCTGCCTCTCAACCCTCTTGGCAGAAGTGCCCTCTTTAAAATGATGGTCCTCCCCCGTTTTTTATACATCTTACAAAATATTACTTTTCACCTCCCGGGGAGTTGACAGTACCCTCACCCGGTTTTTATGGGGGGGCAGCAGATCGCGTATGTCCCTGGCACACTGCCGCATCCCTCCCTACGACAGGGGCATGGGGGTGACCAACCTTCACCTTTACTACTTAGCCACGAGACTCATCGTGATCCACGACTGGTTCGCGGGCGGCTGGTCTGACCCGGCGTACCAGGTGGAGCTCCGAGCGCTGGACTTCCCACAACTCCAGGCCTACTTGTACGGGGCCCCCATACCGCAGGCCCTCCCCCCCATCACCCGGACGGTGCTCATGGCCTGGCGCACAGCCCTGCGACAAACGAAATGGGACCGGAAACTCACTAGACAGACGCCCTTGTGGTGCGGAGCTTGGCTGAGAGAGGCATCTTCCCTCCGGGACTTCCACAGGTGGGACCACATTGGGATCTCGCTACTTGGCGATATCTGGGACGGGGACCACATCAGATCCTTTACAGACCTACAACAGCGCTACTCCCTCCATTCCTCTCAATTTTATAAATATTTACAGCTGAGGCACGCCCTCCGAGTTCATATTCCATCTCCCACCTCCCTCCCTGAATTCAGCCCCCTTGAGGCCCAGGTGGTGATGGGGAACCTGGGTAAAGGGGGGGTGTCGCGGATTTACCGTTCACTTGTAAACAACAGTTCCTCATCCCTAGATACGTTACGTGCCCGCTGGGAGGGTTGGCTGGGTCCTCTAGAAGATGAGGATTGGAGGGATGCCCTTATGGCCCCCAAGGAATTGACGACCTCCTCCAAATTACGCCTAGTCCAACTCTACTACCTTCATACGGCCTACCTTACGCCTGCGCGCCTCTACAGCGCTCGCATGCGGCCATCCCCGACCTGCACGCGCTGCACCCATGCCCCTGCGGACTTCTACCACATGATCTGGCAATGCCCGAGCCTTGCCTCATTTTGGGCGGGGGTGGAATTGGAGCTCACACTGACCTTGGGGTGGACGGTTCCTCACGACCCACTACGTCTGATCCTGGGGGTAATTCATGGCCTTGATGGATCCCGGGCTGATAAACGCTTCCTGGGAACAGCAGTGGCATTAGCGAAGCGTGACATAGCGGCGCTGTGGTCTCAGGCCAAGCCCCCTACTGTACGGAAATGGAGGCGGGGGGAGGACTGGTGTGGAGCCCAAGAGGAACCCCTCTTCGAGGCCCGGGGTTGCCCCGAGCTTTTCGGTAAGATATGGGGCAAGTGGTTCAATCTTGTACCCTAAAGGGAGCGTGTGTTTCGTGTACAGATATAATTACAGGCAAATGTATTTATTCATCCTAAAGATTGATTTACAAATCTCTGACGTCTCTTGTTTAAATGTATTCTATTTCAACAATGTGCTTGTTCTTGCTGCCAATGTGTTTTCTGCTAGTCCTTTCAAAACAATAAAAATTGATTATCAAAAAAAAAAAAAAAGTAAAGCGCCGGTGCCGCGATTGCTGCAAAAGTAAAGAAATAGATTTTTTTTTCTATTTCTTTTGTTTTGCAGCAATCGCGGCACCGGCGCTTTACCTTTAACCATGCTAAAGGGACTGCCCCTACAAATTCGGCTCACCTGGTTACCCTGTGCTGAGGATCCTAATTAAGGAAATGCAGTACATGCTAAACATGTAGATTTCTGTATTGTTTGCGCTTGCTTGCCAAGGAATAAAGTTGTGACGGTGTCATGATGTGTGTACATTCTGGCAAGAGGTGGGACTGATAGAAGTACTTGGGAATTCAACCGAGGGCAGCAAATGTTCTAGGACTTGGTACTGGCATAAATTTGACATCTTTCTTTTTCGCTCTCTCACACCAATCTTACAGTAGGGTTGCCACCTGGCCGGATGTATACCGGCATGACCGCATTTTAATCTACTGCCAGTACAAAACAGCGCAACTACTATAAATCAAAGATAAGAGCTTTATTTCACGATTATTGCCGTGTGAAATTGTTTATTCAACTCGTCGGTGACACACCAAGCAGCGCCCACTCGTTTGTTTACTTCTCTGCAGCCCTCGCTCGCATCTGCGCTCTAGAACCAAGTTGCTGCAAAACTAAAGAAATAGAAAAAAACACCTATTTCTTTACTTTTGCTATAATCGCGGCACCGGCGCTTTACCTTTAACCATGTTAAAAGTAAAGCGCGGGTGCCGCGGTTGTAGCAAAAGTAAAGAAATAGATGTTTTTCTATTTCTTTACTTTAGTCAATCGCGGCACCCGCGCTTTACTTTTAACATGGTTAAAGGTAAAGCGCCGGTGCACGATTACTACAAAAGTAAAGAAATAGAAAAAAACATCTATTTCTTTACTTTTACTATAATCGCGGCACCGGCGCTTTACCTTTAACCATGTTAAAAGTAAAGCGCTGGTGCCATGATACTGCAAAAGTAAAGAAATAGATGTTTTTTCTATTTCTTTACTTTGCAGCAATCAAACACATTGGCAAAGTCAATAGCTCTGCCTAAACACTTATAAGGACCCAAAAGCGAGACCTATTGGCTATGCCAATGCTTGTTTTTTAAATGCAGCCCGTTTTCCTTAAAGGAAAACAGGATGCATTTAAAAAAGAAAAATGAAACTTTTCAGTTTCATTTTTTTAAGCGCAGGCAGTGGTCTCTGGGACCACTGCCTGCTCTTAAAAAATATTTTCCAACATACTCACAAAGGGGAAGGGGTCCCCTGGGGATCCCTTTTTCTTTGCAAGTGGTTTACCACCTACTTGAAGTAGGTGGTAAACTTCAAGTGTTTTGCGGCCGCAAATGCAGTCGCAAAACACTAGTACATAGCATGTTGACTCGCTATTAGGAAGGGACGCCCCTTCCTAATAGCGAGAGTCGCAGATGGTATTTTGCGAGTCAGGGACTCGCAAAATAGCATTTGTAAATGCTATTACCCTTTTTTGCGGCCGCAAACGGGAGGTTCTCCTGATTGCGGCCGCAAAAAAGGGTCGTACATCTGGCCCAAAATGATATGGTAGCAAACAGCAACTCGCTGCAGTTTTGTAAATGAAACTGCATTAAACACTCCAACCTTTAGAATTTCGATTTTTGCATATGTATTTTTTTTTTTTAATTAAATAAAATATTTCATAATTTGTGTATTTCCTTGATGTACACTTGTTTCTGTGTTTTTGTATATTGTTTTAAGGTTCAAATCATAGAAATTGCTTAAGTGGTGGTTCCTGCTTTCTCGCAGCGAGTGTCCACATAAGATAAAAGGGTTAAGAACCGCTGCTCGAGATTATAAGACCCAAGGCATTATTGTGCACATGTATGAAAACGGGATCAATTGAATTGTTGCATGTTTTGCTCATATGTCCAGTTGCGGTATCAGACGCCTGTATTTAAAATAACCTATATTAGAACTTCTGATAGTGCTTTTAATTATTTGTATCCAATAGAAACAGAAAGAGTAGGTATTTTGGTCAGTAATTTCGTAAATTTGTGAGAAATTTAATATTTTAGAAATGAAGCCTTTATGAATCTTGATGTGTTTTAAATATGAACGACATACTTATTAAATAATGTTTATATTATCTTGCAAGTTTAAATGAACTACATTTGATTGATTGAATATCCTGTCTATCCAGCTGTTTGTCCTTCCTTTTGCTATGACTACTGGACTTTAGATTTGTGCTGCTGTAAGAACGCAATCAACAGCATCTGTTTTATAGATACTGTAACACTCCTAATCCTGACATACATGTATGTGATGTGTTTCTATATTTGATTCAAAACGTAAATATTCACATTTGACACATTGTAGGTGGTCTGTAAGTCTGTGGTCTATAAGTCTGTGGTCTAATATGCATAAAAAGAACGACCATCAAGCTTTCCACATTCTTTGAGAAGTCATTTCTATATTTAACGATGTAACATGACATAGTGTCTCATAGCCACTTCTAATTAGCATAGGTGTGAGTATTACTCATGATGAGTGACACTTAAGGTCTGTGAAAGAAGTGTGATTGAAAAATGATTTATGCTATTAAACTATCTTTTGTTGTGTAGTTGGGATATCTGCCAGGGGACAGGTCACTGTGCCACAGCTGTGATATCTGATCTGCTGTGCACATACATAAACACCAGATAAAGTGATACTTACTCCATGATCTTCCATGAAACTAGAACAAAGCTATTAGACAAACTGCGCCCCGGGGTGCAGCTATCAATAGTGCAGCAGATGCACTAGGCACGGGGCACAGGGTTATGAGTGACACACTTTGCCTCAGTGGCTTTTTTCACTGCAAAATCATGAGATGGGGGCTCAATTTCCTTGATTGCAGTAGATCCCATGACACCCTGGCTGCGCAACTGACTGCGCCCACTTCCATTCCTTGCTGTAGCTGAGAACCTCCAGCACCAGTCCTGGTGCAGATTTCTGATGAGAGAAAAATTTAGTTTCAGCCTGTTGTAGTAACATCCCTTGGGACACAACACTGGAAGAATTCTTTTTTTGAGGCAGGACACACCCTGTGAAAACAAGGGAGATAAAAACAGGCAGAAAATAAGATCTAGCAGTCTGCCGGTATCCAAAATAAAATCCTGTAAGATTCCAATCTGGGTAACAAGAGCAGCTCGCCTCTTCCAGCACGGTAAGACGATCCCATTTGACAAGAAGAATACACCAATACTACAACTAATAGATCAAATTTGTGCATGGAATTTTCCATCACCAGGAAGTGGAACCTCGGTCATCACTCATCACTGAAGAGAGCTTTACATTGGTGGGATAGGCTTCTTCAAATCATCTCAGCGTCAAAAAAGAGTAAGGGAAAACGTTTGAAGAATTTGGGAGTAATAACTACGAAACAATTGAACTCCACCATAAAATGAGAATGATGTTATCTGCTTCTTGCACACTAACCTGGACGCTGATGAGACGTCACTAGAAGCCAGTTAAGCAGTTTACCCTTTGCTTTTAACTCCCCCACAAGCCGGCATGGTGTGGTGGGACCCTCTCTCTTCTTTTGGCCAACCATGTGTCTCTGATCTTGCTGCATCAGGAACCTCTGTGTCCATGTGTGCCCCATACTTCTGCTCGTTGACGTGACGTTTGTAGGCTCATTCGGAGCCGTAATCAGAATGGGAATTTCCCCACCCCCCACAGCTACAATACAAAAGTGCACAAATCCCTTTAGCTGATAGAGGTTTCCCACATTATCAACCCATTCTCTTTCCATGGAGCCACTTCTAGTTTGCAACACAAATGTTCTATCTGCAGACATACACCTTGAATTTCAAAGGTTCCTCATCAAAGATCCCTTTTACAGAGAGAGACCCACATAGACCCTCATTGGTCGGCGACTGAGCAGGACTGATAGTTCGTAGTCTTCCTCACCATTGTTTTTCACCTTTTCTGTGAACTGTGTATATTAGTCCAGTTATTCCAGTGGACTAATCCAGTGCAAGATTCTGTGTTTGACCTCATGGGTACTGGTTTGAGTCCTGGTAAGGGCTACTCAACCTTTCACCATTCCAAGGTCAATATAATGAGTACCACTGAGTTGTGTAATAATAAATATCTGTTAATAAGACCAAGATGGCCTAGGGTCGAACAAGTACTTTACAAATGGATGCTATGTGATGCATGCTACCTCAACAGTCGTGGACCTATGTCTGCATGTGTGGGAGCCAGACCCTCAACAATCCCCTGAACCTCAATATATTGAACACCCCAATTTTCACCTAATCAATTTGGCTCCAAAGTCTCCAGAGGATTTAGTGGTTTGAGAACACTCCTCAGCAAGGAAATACATAATTTAGCAGAGTAAAACAGAATAAAACATAGAAGCATCAAAAACTGAGTTCTAATAAAAAATAGGGCAAAAATAGATTTATTACAGAAGTATTAATAAATGTGTTATAGGAAATAAATACATAAATCACCATGAAGGCTCAAACACAGAAATAGAGTCATAAAACATAGCCACAATTAGTCAAGTCTAAGTAAAACCCACAAACTCATAAATAGTACTGACAGCATCCCAGAAGAAAAATCTAAGACAAAATGGACATAGTCTCATGCAAAAGGAATGATAAGTCACCTCAGCAGCAGCTGGTATAATCATAGTTAGGGTTGCATTGGCAAATCAGACACAGCAACTTATTTTCTAAATCTTTAACACTAATCCATTCTTAAGGTAAAAGAATTCTTCCACCTGCTCCCTCAGTAACAGCACTCTGGAGATGTACCAAACAAAATGAAACATTCCTTAAAAATTGGCTCATAGGCCTAACATGCCTGCAACAAAACTTCCAGCGGAAGTCCTTGAAAATGATACTTTGGGTATACGATGGAAGCTTCATTCAATATAAGTTTTCTAACACAATTGTACAGCTTTGACGTCATTCACTTGATGTCCGCGGAAAAGAGAGGAGAAGTGCCTTGCAGAGGGACACTGATTGGGAGGGGGAAATAGGCAGGAGCAACATGAGTAGAACACCAAAAATTGCATCCATTTTAAAATAAATGATGTCTAGCACGAAAATGTGACGTAACTGCTTCACAGTATTAATCATACTTCCAAATGACATTGCAGATTTGCTTCAAATGCAACATTGTTAATTCATCAGTTATGACTCCATGCATCATTTGAAACCATTAAGTTTCAAAAATAATTTTCACATGATATTTGCACATTTTTTAACAACTATTACAAATGTGTATGTCTCCATACACAGTATGCTAGGTCAGTCTCTCGTCTTATTCATATTGCATTTCAGCCTGACTTAGAAGCAGAAATTAAACTTCAGTTTCAGTTGTCATCATTGACAAAAGTAAGGACCCCGTATGTAGCCTTCACATTGGTGACTCAAAACGTCTGCATGTACATGGCCTGAGACGTGTATCCAGAACAGAATTTAAAGTCCCCTGTTAATATAAACTAACACATCACCGTTCCTAATTACATGCCATAAAACATACGGCCTTGGGGATAAAAAAGGTAGAAAAGGCACCCAGAAATTTCATTGACGTTGCATTGCCCTATCCAGACCCATCCCTCAAAACTCGCATTCTGTGTTTTTGAAAGACAAAAAAATATACCATAAAAGAACAATTCAGCCAAGCGAACTCTTAAGGTGCCAGGACACCGAGGCTAGACTTCGACAAACACAGCACCTAAATGGAAAAACTAAACATGCTATCCATCAACTGTGTGAAAAGAGTCCTTCAGCAAGGGATAAATATTTCGTCATGCACCGGGTTCAAATATACAGTCCAAAAAAAACGCTGTCCTTATGGAAGGAAGTTCCCACACGTTCATACTTTTAGAGACTATTATAGTGGAAGGCATCTTCAGTCCTGTAATTACGAATGTAATTGAGTATTGGCCCAGGATATCGGTTGTAAACAAACAGACCCGCTAATACACACGCACACGTACACACATACAAACACGCGAGGACGTGCGCGCTCACAAATACACGAATCCGTTGGTAAACCCTTTTGTGTGAAAGCCTTCCTTGCTGCAGAAATTATATTCGATTGTTCTAAAGTCGTTTCTTAAATATACGGGGGCAGATTTACAAGCCCCTTGCGCCACTTTTGCGTCACTTTTAACATGGGAAAAGTGACGCAAAAGTGGCGCAAGGGGCTTGTAAATCTGCCCCACGGTCTACAGCGTCAATACTGCACTCCCCTGGGTGAGCAGCTCAGGGCTCGGATCTTTACAAATAAGACCTTCAGAGCCACTTCACGTCTCTGACCTCATGCGTCACACACCTCGGCAGCCCTCAGTGCGGGTCGCATTGATTAATGTGCCTTCATTGGCCGAGTCAACAGCGAGAGCTGTGAAGAACAGAAAGCATTCAAAGTTCACAATTAGTTATTGATTTATTAGCTGCAAAATATGCCTGTCAGAGCTCAGAAAGCGGCAGTTCCTCATATTTTCTGAAACATATAACTGGGGCAGCATGTCTGCATAAATGCAGAAGAAGGGAGCCTTCAGCAAGAAATGCCAGCACCCCCTAGTCACCACAGAGCTCTCACTTCACAGCCATTCTAAAATACAGGTTTGAAGACTATTTTTATGCAGCCAGCTTTAACGGTCTGGCTTTTATTTTAACTGTCATTTACACGTGGTAAAGAAGTCGAGAAAATAAAATATGTCAATATTATTAAAAACGAACTATCTTGATAATTCCTAAAACTGCGTGTCAGTGACACTCAACAAGAATTTATTATATTGTGCACATTATTTATTTACTGTTCAAGTGTTCACTTCGAAAACTATACCCCAACTATTTAAATGAGTGCTTTTGTTAAAGGTTATACTTAAACAGCACACCTTTTTAAATTAGTATTTTTGTTTAATAGTTGTATCTAGGTTTCTATTTAAATAAAGAAGCTGCTCTCCCCAAAACATTGTCTATTAGGTATTATCGCCAGACCGAAGAACAGAAAATGAAGTAGAAATGTATTCATCTAGCACTAGTAATTAGCAAAAAGGTGCTTAGCCATTTGTTGGGTGGCCCTGGGAGGCCTAATATCGATTTGTAGGTCAAGACTTAATGGAATGGCCGCTGGCTGAAGAGGTCCACGCAAGGCCGGCTGTAGGGCTTCAGATCCTTTAGGTACTTGCAGTTCATATGCTACAATCCTAATAAGCACAGTGACCTATGAACTGTCATCAAAAAAGCTGCATTCAAACAGCTTGGTATAGGTTAGAACATTATGGGGGATATTCACAAGAACGTGCGCCAAAATAGGCTAATGCAATTTTTCATACTGATAGAGCGCTATGCTCTCGTAAAAATTGTATGGGTGCATCATAATCACTGTTAGTGTGTACCCGCATATATCTAGTTATGTATATTAATGAATGGTTAGATAATGTAGTCGTAAATTGCATTATTAGAGCAAATAGAAGGGTAGTTGTGCTATTATGATTTTGCAAATGTAATGCTTAACTGAAACGCATTCAAAATGATGCATTATTGAAATAGGCTATGTATAATCGAGATGCAGTAGTCAACGTGTACCATATTAAGTGCACGTGTAGTTCACTTTCCGTATATGAAATGTAATGGATTAATGCTTATAGAAGTGATCATAATTGTGTGTTTAAATATACCTAAAGGAAAGGCCTGATTCATTTTTATGTTAGCTTATTTAGCAGGAAGAAATGTTTCTCTTGGAAAGGCTCTCTGGGTACAGTTGGTAAACTCATGTAGAGGGGAAAAGTTTGTTGAAACGTACCTTCTGTTGCAGGTGCAAGGACATATGCCTCGTTAGCAACACACTGGCTCTTTGTTTCACGAGTTAGGGTGGTGGGAGGCATGAAGACGGGAGTACACTGGAATGTAGGATGATACTTTCAGCGGAGAAGGTGCCTGGGACTCAAGGTCATCTTAACCGTCCAGGATGAAGTAAGAGTTTCGATGGAAAAGTACGAGAAGGAAGACTTGGCCGAAGAGGCGTGACAAGGGCGTGTTCAATTGTTTTTGGGATTTGTATTAGGGACAGTGCCCCGAGGGTGGAGAGTAGAGAAGAGGTAGAGGAGATCAGGGAGAGAGGACAGAGGGGAATATTAGGAAGGAGCATCTCAGAGCGAGCTCGACATGCTAGGTGAGGGTACTTCTTAGGAAGACTTCACAGCTGACACCTTTTCTTCTACTCTTGCCTGGGAAATTCGTTAAGTAGGTATGTCATCTAAGTGATAGAGTAGAGACAGCAAATGGTTTATGCTTATTTAGATAAATGAGGAATAACATAGAGATTGGAGCTGTTATTGCTTGTCTAATACTTCTGGAGCTAACGATTCTTCTCATCCTGAGTCGGATGAGACTCCTGCGTAGGATGCTATTTGTATTAGTGCCCATCTATTTCTTTAACCTCGTGTTGAGGTGCTTGCATGTGCAGTTATTCCTGGCGGTAATAAACCCACAAAATTGAATTCGGAGTCAGTGGTCTTTTAAGGTAAACTGGATTCTAAGATGATTGCATAACTGAAAGGATTTTCTTCCCTTTACACTATTCAGCAGGTAAAAAGTTCCTGGCGACCTGGAGATCCTTAGAAAAGATAAGATAAGGATCAGCGTTATCAGTTGGTAGCAGAGTAGGATGGTTTCCTCTGATAGTAAGGGGAGATCTACATTAGGATAAGGGATTAGTTGCCCCATAGAGCCCGAGTGATGGTGATCCAGTGGATCGTAGGAGGAGGACGTCGGCGGTCGATGAAAACTGACGGAGAGTGACGGTGCAGCGGAAGTAGCAGTTCGTGGTAGAGTGAGTATGAACAGGGTGACGCTTGTTAGATTGCGGTGTTTAATTGTTGTGTGATGTCTTGCGGAGTTGGAATGAGAGTCGTGTGAGTGAGGATCGGACCGTGAGCGCGCGCGGGACCGAGAGATTTGATTATTGTGGTGTAGAAGACACCCAGAGCTGAGATCGTTGACCAGAGGTTGTGGGGGTCATGAGACGTCGTTGATCAACCCACTGAAGATAGGGAGCACATGTGTGAGTGTGTGAATAACCGACGCTGGTCGTAGGTTGTTGTGTGCAGAACATTGAGCGGTTGAATCCTATCGATTGTGTCAGAGGTGACTTGTCCGGTCGTTTCGCGGACAGACAGTTGCCAGATTGAGGTCAACAATTTCGAGAGGCTGATCGGTCATTGGTGGACCGACAGTCAGAGAGGTAATTGTTCGGTAGGACGGACCATTGCTTCAGAGTGTGATTGGGACACGTGCGAACGAGAGCGAGAGAATTAGCAAGGAGGGGAACTGCTGCGAGCGGAGGAAGAGTGACGTCAGACAGTGCCGCGCTGCGATAGATTGGTTGGTGTGAGCCGTGCTGGCATTGGTGGATTGAAATCAGGAAGTAAGACGAAAACTTGTGCGTGAACAGAAATCTGCTTCATCATGAAATGTTTTAAAGTTTTACGAGAACTTTGCAGAGGTGATAGACATGTGGTTACTCGGGGTGGAGAAGAAGCTCCTCCCGAGGATACGCCAGCACATTATATGGCTAAGAATGTAGGATTGCATACTATAATTTGGCTTGAGAACTGGCATAAAATGACGGAAGGAGAAGGAGAATTGACTTTCCCACGCTATGGCACTTTCAGGTTGGAAGTGTTGTACCAGCTAAAAACTATAATGGCTTCTTTACGACCACTGCCTAGACCGACACAGTTTGAGGCGCTACATGCATGGATTAGGGCAGCGTATGACAGGAAAAGAGACAAGAGTCAGGAAAGGGTGAAGAAATCGATCAGGGCATTTCAAGATGCGAGATGGGATGCATTGGAGAAAAGGTGGAGAGTGGAAACTATTGAAGGGGACAGGCTGTTTCCACTGTTGATAAATGTAGGAGAAGCAAAGAAGAGGTGGGCTGAAGAAGACGACAGTGATACAGACGACAGCCTGTTAGATAGGTTGCTAGCAGAGAGACCACCTCCATTTAATCCAGATTCAGAAGAGGGAAAATCAGCTTCAGCAGTAGAAACTGGCGAGTTACGGAATCAGACTAACATGAGGGTAGTGGGAAAAATTTCCACAGGAACAGAGGGAGCGGGAACCCAGCCTTCCATTGGGAATATGCGGCTACCGGACTCCTTGACGGTACCTGTTACCATTGGTCCTATAGTATCGGTATATGACCCAGACCGAATGAGTGAAGGAAGTCCAATGCAGATGACAGGGGGAGAGGGGACCAGTGCTGGAGGGAAGGGCTTAGGAGTACAAGTGGTTCACTTCCCGAAGCCCTTAGAAACAAGCACGCCGTTACCAGCCACCGCAGACTCCTCTTTTAGGCAGGAGGATGAGAGACCAGTCAGACCAAGGTCTTTATACGAGTCCAAGTCAGCTTTGAGGATGTGGACACCATCAGTAAGAAACCAAAGTGATAGAATGCCAGGCGATAGGGAACGAGAAATCTTAGAAGGTAGCCCAAGTTCCAGGACTACGATAGAAGAGAACAAGTCACAAGAACAAAGTAGTGACTATGATGAGCGGAATGGCGCAGCTTGCCAAGAAATACTGAAGAGTGCAGTACAGGCAAGGTTGCTGGATGTAGTGAGACTAAAAGCGGGGGTAGACAAAATGATTACTGGGAGCCTGCCTTTGGAGAGAATAGAGATTTATGGGCCAGATGAGCTGCTTTTCATAGCAAAAGATGTGACTCGTAAAGCCAGGATCGCACATGAGAAATTGACAGCATTGGCTAGGAGATATGAGGTAGATTTGAATAAAACAAAAACGTTGCAAGGACCGCATAGGTTGCAATATAGTGATCAGGAATTGGAGGAGAAAAGGATCACAGGATTAAGGACGCATACTAAAGATCTGATTGTAGGGATGCGTATATGGAATTTGTTGGACAAATGGGAGGAAAGGTGGTCAAAGAAAAAAATGGCAAAGAAAATTGTAGGAGAAACGCCGCCTCCGGGGGAGGGCGACGGGCGTCGGGAACTTTCCTTTACGGGAAGTACAGAACGGAGGGTACGTGCATGTGCCGTGGAGTAGAGGTGACTTGGCTGCGTTTACAAATGACTTTCCTCGGCTGAGGGAAAAACCCGTAGAGTGGTACAAACAGGTTGAGCGGTTTGTTAAAATCTCGAAGGTGCTGTGGACTGATTTGAACACCTTGTTTGACATAGTGGTGCCGGGAGATTTGTGGACAGCTTGTAAAATCGCAGTTGAGTGGCCGACCTTTGAACCTGAAAGGGATGCTGTCACAAATGGTCCGTCACCCATTGTCATGAAAAAATTTGAGCAAGTGATTACATGGTTGAAGCTGAAGATTTCGCCTCAAGATATCGATTGGGTTAAGATAGATCGAACTGTGCAGGAACCCAAGGAGACAGTGCATGAATATTATGAAAGACTCTTGCAAGCTTTTAAACAGTATAGCGGATTAGATGCCTTAGACCCCAAGGATATGGGACAGTTTGTCTCAAAGTTTGTTTTAGGATTGAGATCAGAGGTCAGCCTCATGATACAGCACCATTTGATCTGTTGGCAGAACAAGCCGGTAGATGAAATCTTGCGGTATGCGAGGTACTGTAGCGATGAAGTGGACTCGAAGCATCGGAAGCTAAAGGACAAACTGATGCTCGTTCAGATGCAGACAGCTCAGGTCCAGCCTAGTGGAGGGACCCTGGGAAGAAGACAAGGAAATTACCAAGGGAACCAGCATGGGCAAGGTCAGGGAAAGGGGAAACCCATCGATCCCAAGACGGGGGTGGATGTGGTGACACTGAAAAAGACCACTGCGTGTCATCTTTGTCACCAGATCGGACATTGGAAGCGCGAGTGCCCCTTGAACCCAGCCAACCAAGTGCAGCAGGAGGTAGAAGTGGTTCAGGCACCTGTGCCGGAGGTAGTCAACACTGTGATGAGGCCCAGATCGATGAAAGGGGGGACGTATAACCCACAAGTATCGGTCCCCCAGCCACCAAGGATCTCGCAGGGAATACGGACTTACCAGCAGATGCCCCTTTTCGAAGGGTATGATGAGTACAGCCCAGACCCGTTATCCTGACGGTGCCTGAGGGGGGAGGAAGACTGCACACTTGGAGCAGTCTTGGAGGTAGACCAGAGAGGACCTTTTGTGGAGGCAGACATTGATGGTCATCCTACCACACTTTTGGTTGACACTGGTGCTACCCGGTCTACTGTAAGATCAGCAGTGGTCCCCAACCTACCCCTCTCGGGACAATCGATCCAAGTTGTTGGAGTAGCGAACAAAAGAATAAACAGCCCACTGACCGAACCGATTCCAGTGAGGATAGGTTCCTTCCAAACTAGACATCAGTTTGTGGTGTGCGATACGAGTCCAGTTTGTCTTCTGGGAAGAGATCTGTTATGTAAATTGAACTGCACTATTTATTGCACACCCAGGGGAGTGGAGGTTCAGACAAGGGATGATGATGCTACCTTTAAAGTTGCTAATCAGCATCTGTGTATAGACTTGTATCCAATGGTGACCGTGGAAGAACTTCCACCGGATTTGAGAGACACCATGTCACCCGAGGTGTGGAACTTCACCGGAGAAGAGATAGGACTAATCAAGGGGGTTGAACCTGTGCAGATCCAGGTGAAACAGAATGTTGAGTTCCCTAGAACGCCCCAGTACAATCTGTCGCCTGAAACGATCGCAGGGATTAAACCTGTAATCGAGTCTTTTGATCAAGCAAGGCATTCTGAAGGAGATCAGAGGTAGCCCATGTAATTCACCTATTATGGGACTACAGAAACCGAGCGGGAAATTCAGGATCGTGCAAGACCTGCGAAAGGTCAACACGATAGTTGTCCCTTGTTGTCCAGTGGTACCGAATCCATCAGTGATACTGTTTCAGATCCCATGTGAAGCCGAGTGGTTTACTGTCATTGATTTGTGCCAAGCATTCTTCTCGATACCGCTCCATGAGGAAAGCCAATTTCTTTTTGCGTTCCGGCTGGAAAATCGTGTGTTAACATGGTGTCGTATCCCTCAAGGGTATACAGAAAGTCCATCGATCTTTAATCAGATCTTGAAGAAGAATCTTGAGAGTCTTGTATTGCCGCAGAACTCAGTTCTCGTGCAGTACATAGACGATCTGCTTGTCGCCTCAGAAACGGAAGATGCTTGCAGGATAGACACGGTAGCCCTATTGAACCATTTAGCAGAGAACGGGCACAAGGTGTCTCCAAACAAGTTGCAGTACTGCCTAAATGAGGTACAGTACTTAGGTCACAGATTAGAAAAAGGCAAGAGGAAGGTGTCACCAGATCGAATAGAGGCGATAATGAACATGGCAGTGCCCACCACCCAGAGAGAAGTCAGGATGTTTTTGGGAATGGTCGGCTATTGTCGTCAGTGGATTCCCAATTTTTCCTTGAGAGCAAAGCCTTTACAGAGACTTACGCACAAGGATGTGAGTGATCCGGTACCATGGGACGAGGAGTGCTTGGTGTCATTCCTAAGACTGAGAGAAGAGTTGTGTAGTGCCCCAGCTTTGGGAATGCCTGATTACAACAAGGCTTTTTCACTGTTCTGTTGTGAGAGGGAGGGTTGTGCATTAGCAGTCTTAGCTCAGAACCATGGAGGTGTCCGTAGACCAGTTGCCTACTTTTCAGCTACTCTAGATCCAGTAGCTTCTGCGTTGCCCGGATGTCTAAGATCCGTTGCTGCAACAGGTGTCAGCATTGAAAGATGTGAAAGCATTGTAATGGGTCATCCTTTGACTGTATATGTGCCACACTCGGTTGAATTGTTGATGACCAGGACTAAGACTCAGCACTTAACGAATAACAGGTTAACAAGGTATGAGCAAGTCATACTTGCCGCAGAGAATGTGACTCTGAAAAGGTGCTCCGTCTTAAACCCTGCGACATTAATGCCCATACCGAATGCAGATGATGAAGATTGTGCGGACCATGATTGTCTTGACGTGACTGAACTCTGCACCAAACCGAGACCTGACATTGTCGATGAACCACTGACTGACCCAGATGAAATTTTCTTTGTCGATGGTTCATGTCTAAGAGACAGTGTCGGCCAACTAAGAGCAGCGTTTGCTGTATGTACCATTTCCGGGGTGGTTGAGGCTGCTTGCCTAGAAGGAGTACGCTCCGCGCAGGTAGCTGAGATCATTGCTTTGACTCGTGCCTGTTTGGCCGCTGATCAAATTCGAATCACGATTTACACGGACAGCCAGTATGGGTTTGGTGTGGTTCATGACTTCGGACAATTATGGTCCCAGAGGGGATTTTTGACATCATCTGGCTCACCCATTAGGAATGGAGAACATGTAAGACAACTGTTAGATGCATTGCAATATCCGAAGGAAATCGCAGTTGTCAAGTGCACTGCACATGGAAAGGGGAAGGATTTTGTGTCTTTGGGAAATAATTATGCGGACGAAGTTGCCCGCTTCTGTGCAGAACAAGGATGCATATTTACAGAGGGTTACACAGGAGAGAGCCAAGAAAGAACCGAGCTCAACATGATGTTGGCCATGGCAGACACTTGGGAGGAGCTCAAGCGACTGCAGGATGAAGTCTCAGACCAGGAACAGAACGGATGGGTCAAAGCAGGGTGTGAAAGAGGAGAAGTGGATGTTTGGGTTTCCAGTGATGGGAGAGCTGTGTTGCCAGAAAATCTGCTGAGCCCAATGGCGAGACTAATACATGGACCGGTACACCTTGGTAGAGATGTAATGATGCGAGTGTTTAGACAAACGTGGTATAACCCACGATTTCGTGCGATTGCTGAAGCAGTTTGTCAGAGGTGTGTTACGTGTCAGCAGATGAATGCCGGAAAGAAAACAGTAGTCACCTTGAGTCATATTGGGAGGTCAGGAGGGCCTTTCAATAGAATACAGTTAGATTTCGTGGAAATGCCTAAGTGCAATGGGTTGAGATACATTTTGGTGCTGGTATGTGTATTCTCACGGTGGGTGGAGGCTTACCCAACACGCAGGTGTGACACTCTCACAGTGGCTAAGTTATTGTTGAGGGAACTCATCCCGAGATTCGGGATTCCAACCTCTTTGGAATCAGATAGAGGAAAACACTTTCACAGTGAAATCATGAAGTTACTCTGTGCCGCATTGAATGTTGATCAGAGACTCCATTGCAGTTGCCGACCAGAGGCTTCTGGGATGGTGGAGCAGGTTAATGGAACTTTGAAAGCCCAGATGGCAAAAATGTGATCATCAACGTCTCTGAAGTGGCTTGACGCGTTGCCACTCGTGCTGATGAGCATGCAAAGTGTCCCAGATAGGAGGACTGGGTTATCCCCTCACGAAATCTTGATGGGAAGGGCAATGCGGTTGCCAGCAGTACCAGCTACAGCTTTGATAAACATCACTGATGACTTGATTCTCGATTACTGTAAAGGACTATCTGATGTGGTTCGTTCTGTGTCCCAGCAGGTACAAGCTGCAGCTGTTCCGGCCTCGAGTGATCTGTGCCACGACCTGTGTCCAGGCGACTGGGTGCTTGTTCGAAAGCACGTGAGGAAGAGCTGTCTGGATGTTCGGTGGCGAGGCCCGTACCAGGTGATACTGGTAACGAACACAGCAGTGAAGTGTGGAGGATTGCCGAACTGGGTACATGCTTCCCATACCCGCAGAGTTTCAGCACCCTCAGAAGAAACAGCTCCTCTCGTAAATGAAAATCCAGCTGATGTGGCGGGGCCACATGAGAGGACAAGTCAAGCTGTGAGGGCCGCTGACGCAGCTGGTTGTGCACCAGAGCAAGCTGAAGGGGTTCCGACAACCAGAACCTCCGACTCTGACTCGGATGACAGAGGTGGTGCAGTGGGTGGAGTGGAGTCAGATTCAGCAGAAGAAGGAAGTGGTGCACAGGGTATAGAAGGGGAAGGCGGAAGAACGATCAGAGTTGAAGAGGCTTGGCCTGAAAGACAGAGGCGACTGAATCTGAGGTTGGCACCCGAAAGAGATCTTGCTCCAGTGTCTGAAACGTCTGAAACAGAAGCAAGTGACGGAGAGCTGGATCAAGAGGGTCGGAGAAGGTCGAAAAGAACTAGAGTACCTTGCCGAAGATACTCTACCCCTGAGTGGACTTACGCAGTGACTGATGCAGGGGGTAGTGAGCTCGGGGAGGCTGAGGTCTGTGCAGGTGGTCAGCAAGAGCCCGAGCGTGGTGCTGAAGGTGGTGCTGTTGATACCAGGGCTCGAAGTCGAAGGAATACTGACCCTCACGGTTCCGAATCCCCCGCTTCTGAGTAAAGTCCGAGAATTGGTTTTGCATCGACTCGAATTTCCGTCTTTTGGATTTGAGCCGTCTTCACATGAAGTGGTAATTCTTCGCCTTGAACTTTTGTATCATGTTTTAGAAGCACTTGCAGATGATCTTATTGTGGATGAAATATAACCTGTTGTAAATAAAAAGTCTAAAGAAGAAGATAACCTAGGTCCGAGTGGAAGAAGAATAAACTTAGGGACTTTCCACCGAAGAGGAACAAAAACTTAGGGAAGTCTTTTTCTGGACTATGTAAATAAGACTGTAGCTGAAAAGGGGGATTTCCAGAGGTTTCGAAGTGTTGCTCGAGTTGGTTAAGCAAGTCACGTGTGGAGAAGACAGAGACTTTTGAGTGCTCATTGCTGAAACTAAGAACTTTCGAGAACTTTCGAGATCATGGAGGCTGGAGATCCAAATCGTAGATCCAAATTGATTGTGGGCATACTTATAGGGGGTGTGATAGTTTCTATAATCATAGTAATTGTAGTCTCATATACAGTTCCACACGAGCTAGCAGTGGAGGGGGTGCCAGGGACTCCTACACCTACTACACCTAGCCAAAAAGAGGGAAACATAGGAGCTGACAAGGCTTTGCTGATAGAAGAAAGTCGTAGATTGCATGTAGATTTGTCTAGAAGTGATTTTAAGCTTAATGCATATGCCAAGCTGCTATATGAGTACGTGGATGCGATGGATGCGAAGGATTGTTATGTGTGTATGCAGTTGCCTGCTTCAGTGGATGAGGGTATTAGATATCACCATCTTCCACTGACGTATGGAATTTCATGTAGTCTGTTGCTTAGTATATTTTATGAAAGAGATCAGTTTGAGTATTTCTTTTCCAATTACGATGCAGTGCTTCCTGAAGTCCCAGCCTACAAACATTTGAATAAGTACGATTACTATAAGTCAGAGGATAGACTTAGGAAGTTCTTCATACCGTCTTTGGAACTGGACACAGCATATGCTCACCGACATAACTTGACGTGCTCATTATCAGATGTAGAAAAGAAGTTTGTAGATCAGGTAGAAGATAGATATAGAAAACTAACACAGACACGGGACACAGGGCATAGTCCAGTAGATTGGACCGAGGAGGAAAGATTGCACCGAACAAAAGGAAGTTATGGTCCTATAGCCTTGGACAAGGAGCAGAGGGAAAAGCTGTGTGTGAGACGTTATCAGACCTACTATGAAAAGGTTCCAGTGGGACAGAGCACGTGTGACCATGTTTTCACCATGGCAGATGCAGCAAAGAACTTTCTCCAAGGCCCTGTACAAGTGATACCTACGGTGTATTTTGTGCGTGGAAGGAATGCTTATGTGAGGTTGCCTGCGAACTGGTATGGTACTTGTTACTTGTGAATAATCTTCCCAAAGATTTACCATACAGAGGATTTGGAACTTCTGGAAGGTGGAAAGCATTCAAGGGTGAGAAGAGGTGCGAGTGCAGGGGTCATAGTGGGAGATATCTTTGGAGCAATGATACCAAGTTTGGGAGTGATCTTGAATGATGTGAAGATCCGGAGATTGGCGACTGTGATAGTTGAACTATCAATGAATACAGCAAAGTCGTTGGTACTTGTGGAGGGAGAGATGTTGTCAATAAGGACAATGGTTTTGCAGAATCGCCTTGCTTTGGATGTATTATTGGCAAAAGAGAGCGGAGTCTGTAAATTATTGAAGGTTCAAGAGTGCTGTACTTATATACCAGACCGCAGCAAGGATCTGGAGAAATATATAAGTAACATCACTACCATCCACACGAAAATAGCGGATTTGACTGAAGAGGGAGCCTGGGAAAAGGTTGGCAAAGGATTTGGTCAAGTGGGGAGCTGGTTTGCGAATTTGGGAAAGGGATTCCTTGGCTATATTCTGAGACCTCTCCTTATTGTGGTGGTTTGTATGGTTTGTCTGTGGGGTCTGATCAAAGCATACAAATGGTATCGAGCAGGCAGGGTTGAGAGAGCTCTGAGAGAAAATGAGACGAGAATGGCTAGACTGCAGGACAGTCAATATCAAAGACTCAAGAGATTGGAAAAGTACAGACCAGGGAGAATGGCAACGAGTTCTGTTTAGGTCGGTTCTTTCTCCAAGGGAGTTGAAAAGATGTGATGACAGGAGTCATCAAAGGGGGGAACTGATAGAGCGCTATGCTCTCGTAAAAATTGTATGGGTGCATCATAATCACTGTTAGTCTGTACCCGCTTATATCTAGTTATGTATATTAATGAATGGTTAGATAATGTAGTCGTAAATTGCATTATTAGAGCAAATAGAAGGGTAGTTGTGCTATTATGATTTTGCAAATGTAATGCTTAACTGAAACGCATTCAAAATGATGCATTATTGAAATAGGCTATGTATAATCGAGATGCAGTAGTCAACGTGTACCATATTAAGTGCACGTGTAGTTCACTTTCCGTATATGAAATTTAATGGATTAATGCTTATAGAAGTGATCATAATTGTGTGTTTAAATTGTGTAAAGGCCTGACTGCATATACTTAAAGGAAAGGCCTGATTCATTTTTATGTTAGCTTATTTAGCAGGAAGAAATGTTTCTCTTGGAAAGGCTCTCTGGGTACAGTTGGTAAACTCATGTAGAGGGGAAAAGTTTGTTGAAACGTATCTTCTGTTGCAGGTGCAAGGACATATGCCTCGTTAGCAACACACTGGCTCTTTGTTTCACGAGTTAGGGTGGTGGGAGGCATGAAGACGGGAGTACACTCGAATGTAGGGATGATACTTTCAGCGGAGAAGGTGCCTGGGACTCAAGGTCATCTTAACCGTCCAGGATGAAGTAAGAGTTTCGATGGAAAAGTACGAGAAGGAAGACTTGGCCGAAGAGGCGTGACAAGGGCGTGTTCAATTGTTTTTGGGATTTGTATTAGGGACAGTGCCCCGAGGGTGGAGAGTAGAGAAGAGGTAGAGGAGATCAGGGAGAGAGGACAGAGGGGAATATTAGGAAGGAGCATCTCAGAGCGAGCTCGACATTGAGGTGAGGGTACTTCTTAGGAAGACTTCAAAGCTGACACCGTTTCTTCTACTCTTGCCTGGGAAATTCGTTAAGTAGGTATGTCATCTAAGTGATAGAGTAGAGACAACAAATAGTTTATGCTTATTTAGATAAATGAGGAATAACATAGAGATTGGAGCTGTTATTGCTTGTCTAATACTTCTGGAGCTAACGATTCTTCTCATCCTGAGTCGGATGAGACTCCTGCGTAGGATGTTATTTGTATTAGTGCCCATCTATTTCTTTAACCTCGTGTTGAGGTGCTTACATGTGCAGTTATTCCTGGTGGTAATAAACCCACAAAATTGAATTCGGAGTCAGTGCTCTTTTAAGGTAAACTGGATTCTAAGATGATTGCATAACTGAAAGGATTTTCTTCCCTTTACACTATTTAGCAGGTAAAAAGTTCCTGGCGACCTGGAGATCCTTAGAAAAGATAAGATAAGGATCAGCGTTATCAATATCGCCGTCTATCGCGGGAAAATAACTCTGTGTCAACGTTGTATTCCCAACACGGCGGTAACATGCGATAGTTTCCCGAGAACGCCTCAAATGTCTGCGATACAACTACCGCGACGGCGATAAAAAAGGAAACTCTAACGTGAAAAAAGCTGCGATGCGCCCAACTGCGATAAAAATCCAGCGAAAAGCAGCACCAGGTCCGCAAGTCCCACAAGTAAGGCGGGAACAATCACTATAAAAGCGGCAAAAATGAAATACAAATAAAACACAAACAACTGCGAAGCACCATGGAGGTAGCCGGAGCAAGCACAGAGGACAACCCGAACCCCACAAGCCCCACGGAGGACCAGCCTGGGACCTCGGGGTCAGGGAATGGCAAGGAGAAGAAGAAGAGGAAGACGCGGTTCAGTCCGCAGGAAAACAGGATCCTGAGCAACAAAAAATGGAATATGGCAGTCCATCGTGGACAAGGAGAATGCAGTCGGAGTGCTGAGGAGGACAATGGAAGAGGTCAAGAGGCGCAGGAATGATGTGAAGCTCAAAACCAAGCTGAAACTCGCCAACAACCGCAAAGCAGCAATGCAGACTGGGGGTGGGAGTCCTGCGCCACAGGAGGAGCTGGATGAGATGGAGGAAATGGTGTCCACAGTCATCAGTGAGGAGACTGTGGCAGGAGTCGGAGGACCGGACACTGCTCAACATGACCTGACACAACAGCAACAGGGTGAGTAACCACCAGGGATTGGGGGGACGGGGGAGATGGGCACAATGGCACACATGCACAAGTAAGTACAGCACATCTGCGGACAAACCATGCCCAAGAGTCACAACTCCGACCAAGAGCCCAATTTACCCAAGTCTGCAACAGCTCAGCACTGTATAAGCACAGAAGTGAAAGGCACACTGCCTGAAAGGGATAAGGGCCAGCCAAATCAGAGCTGAAGGGGCAAATCACCCACAATGCAGCACACACACATAACACTCAGAGCACCTCAACATTTACAACAAAGTGGACCAAACTGCAACACTTTCACAACAGAACAGAGGACACAACTGCTGCCGCTTGTGTGTAGAAAATGGCCATTTGCATTTGGCATAGCAGGAAACTGTGAGATGACAATGGACAAATACAACCTCACATCTGTGATGGTGGCGAAATGTCAACTGTCCAGCATTAAATAGGCATCTCCACACAAACAGTCACAATGTACATTGACATGCAGTCTGTTTGTAAACTTGGCCAATGCGTCAACATACATGTGAACACAATGTCAAACTGCATCTCCCCTTCACATTGCAGAGGGAGAATCATCTCCTCCTGCAGAGCAGACCGTACTCCTCATCACCGATGATGAAGAGGACCTACACACCATCGACCCCGACGCCCTCCAACAGCTCATGGACACCCTCAGCTCCCCAGGAGCAGTGCAGCCCAGCTGCATCGAGGCGAACCCACCCCCTGCACAGACCACACAGCAGGAAGCACCCACCACCACGGCCGTCTCCCAGGATCCCCACGAGCAACACATGGCATTCCAACGCCGTGTGTCGCAGGGCCAGAAGGGGACGCCAGAGCAGGTGTGGGTGGTGTTCGACCTCATGGCAGCCAAACTAGATGCCATATGTGGGTGTCCAAGTCCCATCAGGGACCACCTGCAGGCCCTAACGGACTAGCATCTGGATGCTTATTGATTACATCAAACAATCCTAAGGTGACATTGCAAATTCCACCTCAGATAAGATACAAAATAAAAGGATTGCCACTTGACCACCTGTCAGGAGCAGTCCTTCGCCGCACATTATCGGGCAAGATTTTGTCGGTGAATATTCTACCTACCATAGATGCTGCCGTATCACAATTTCTACTGAGAGGTGATATGTAAATCCAGTATTTGTAAAGCGCAAGGCTACCCGGAAGCATCCCGGCGCTGGGGGCCGTCGGGAAGATTAAGCAAGCTATTGCCCAGAGTCACATGGTGGTGGGCTGACCTGCCACCGGTGCTGGGGATCGAACTGTGAGCCACAGCGTCCGGTGTCAGTCGCCCTGGCCGCAGCGCCACACCTCTTCCCTATATCCCTGATATCAAACCTGAGCCCGAGAAGAGTTGATGCTGATGCTAAATGCGTATTTGCCTTTCGCAGGGAACATGTCCACCTTGACTCCTATTAATTACAGCATTTAGATGTAAATAAGGGTTTCAGTGCATTCATCCTCCCTAATAAAATCTAGTTGCAAGTTATTTTTACTCTGTATTCTCTCATAGTGTAGCAGATAGAAGTAGGTTTCTTGAGTTAGGATTTTAGATGGCATTTTAACTATTGTAGAAATGTTCATTTTATTTTCGTTACTTGCTATGTGCAGCTGTGATGTTTTAATTGTATTCTCAATGGTTATTTTAGATGTGTTGAGCAACAGGGTGCACCTGTTGAGATAAACACGCTTTTTAGGTAAAGTGTCTTTTTCTTAGCGCGTCTTGTGTGTGTGAATGAATAGAACGAAAAAGGTTTGTTACTGATCACCACGATGTCCTTGGATCCCTGTTTAGGGACTGTTAGTAACCCAAAAGCATTAATGTTACTTTAACTATGCATTTGGGGGGCTACAAAAACCTGTCTTTCACATTCAAGCGTTCCCGCATTGAACTAAGTTCACTCATGTTACCTATGGGTGTGAAAGCAAACCTTGTAGAACTGAACCTGAGACTCAATTTACGTAACAAAACACTCTTAAAATATACTGCCTATCAGCGTGGATGACATGTGATTCCTACACCTTGTAATCCTAATTGTTTTATGCAACATTTTCTATAGACTAATTTTAACACATATGATTCATTGTCTCTGTATTGCATGGATACTCACAAAATTGTTCTCGGGGGCCATAAAGTACAGTTTTGGTTGTGCCTGAGGGCCCCATCTATGCAGTGGCATGTCCCATCCCCAACATTAGCTATGTTCCAAAAAAGAAAATTAGCGCAATACCAAAAAAGTGCATTCATGAAACTTTTATGTACTAATCTGTCTGGGATTTGTAAAGAAAAAGAAAAAAAATGCTCACCTCATTTTGTAGGCGCAAGCATCCATGTTAGCGTGTGCCTACAAAATGACGTGACTGACACGTCATATTACCTTTTTTTTACCTTATTTTCAGTCATGATGCATATACACAATGACTAAAAATCATTGGCAACACCAATATGTCTCAAATTTAGACCTATTGGCTTTTTCAATGCTTGTTCAGTTAAGGTGCTTGTATTATCAAAATAGCACAAAACATAGCATTACAACATCGTTTTTTGTTTATGGGCTTTGTTTCTACGATCATTTCAGTTTGTTTTATCAGCAGTTAAGCCCTGCTCATAAAACAAGCCTAACTAACTAAGGAAAGCAAGCCCAGAATTACAAAAATGATGTTGCTTGGCTAACACCAGCAAGAAAGAAATCAGCACGCAAGCAGCAGCTTTCTCTGCTGCAACTCTTGGCTTACCAGGCGGGTCGGAGGAAGACCTACGGGTTGCAAGAAAAGGTGTGCCGGGCCGCCAGCGGCCCGAGGGCCGTACTTTAAGAACCACTGCTATATTATGTGTGTGATGTAAAGTGCTTTGACACCCTATACTGGTATGAGTACATGTGGGAAACACCCTTTACCAGGAAGTCTAAATCATGTAGTGCCTTCACAACGTAGGCACTACAACGAACATGTCGTTTCCACACATTCCTTTAGCACGCAAGTTGTTTAGACAACTTGCTTTAGGGAACACGTTGTTGGACTGGTGTTGGATTTTAAGTCCAGCACCTTCTCTACTTTTACACAGACTGGAGTTGAAATAGTAAATGATACTTTTCCAAAGTCCAGTGCTTCCCTAAGGCAATTCGTTGTAATGACTTGTGTGCTGAAGGAACGAGTGGTAGCGACGCGTTCGTTGTAGTGCCTGCGTTGTAAAGGCATGAGTGGGACTGGCGTGCATGGTTCCATCAAAAAACCGTACAAGCAAATGAAATGCATGTAAGAGGGCTATGGAGAGAAAAGGGGCACTGTTGGAGGGTGGTAGTGAGGGAATTAGCGTAGAAGAAGGTAATTGGGGTGCACAAAAAAAGGTTGTTGCCCCGGGCGCCACAAACACTAAAGCCGGCTCTGGGTCCATGTTAAAATGTCTCTGAGGGATAAGGGGGTCGAGGAGGATTTGGAGAGTTGGGAAACCATCATGAATAGTTTTCTTGAGAATTAAGAGTCTGTTACTATGCCCTTGTCCCCAATATCGACACCAAATGAAAATTATTGGATCAATGGACTCACAGGGATGATCACCCGGGAGAGGTTTTCCCTAGCAATAGACCGGATTTATAGGGAGATAATTACGATAAGAAGCTAATGAATATATATCTGTAAATGTTAGATTCTATAAGTGTTACATTTGAGATGTCTACACAGTTTAATTGTATTCTATATGTTTTGTGTCTGCAGAACCATGACTCTCTTTCCTTTGTTAATATGATGAAAAAACTGAAAATCAATATTTAAAAAAAATAAATAAACAAAAAAGAAACAATGGCTATACTGAATACTATATGAAAAGCATAAGTAGCACAAATATGTTGATATATATTTCTCCGTAGATTTCTTAAATTAATATTGCAATGAACAATACCTATTATTCTAGTTGTTTTTAATGCTTGTTTAATATTACTCACAAAAAATTAGGTTAGAGTGACTGTGTGCTAAAATTAATGAGTCCATACCCGGTCTAGAGACTTGAAACAAAACATTTGTGTCCAAATTGATCGTGCCATCAAGATAAGTCATCAGGTGAATGCTGCTATCAATTATCTTAAGTTTGAGAACACATTAGGACCAGTCCACAAAAGAATTGATGACTACGGGACGTAATACTACAGGAGTTTGTGAGCTGGCCCCAAAATATCCAACTCCCTATTAGTAAAAGTTGCAAAGAGAGCACAGTCATCTCAGTTTGTAGTAATTATATGTGAATATTTCCTGACTATTCATGATTTAGATGCTTTGGGGCTAATTGACAAATGGATATAACAGCATTTAAAAAAATTACTACAGGAGAGCTAGTTTATGTACTCCAAAATGCTGTTGTGAACATACCCCTTAATTATGCATACTATTTCTTGGCAGCTCCTGACGTTGGGTCACTAGCCCTCACATTTTTGTTACTGTGGCTCAGCTTCCGGGTTTGTAGAGCATCCCTTGGATCTCGCTAAGAAGCCCCAACTAGAGTAGCATGCTGACATTTGGATGTCGAGATTGGTACTTGCTCGGAGCAGATTGACTCCATTTTGCAGGATCCATTCTCTCTACCCCTGAGCTATTAGAAATCCATCTTTCCCTGCTCGTGAGAGACCGCTCTGACTTTTTTTCCTATTGATTAGCAAGTGAACCATATATATTGCTAAGTTGGTAGTAATATAGAAGCTGGTAGCATTCAATCTAGAGGAATATTTTTCATTTATAACTGTGCTTTTATTAGAATACCATTCAAATAATATCAGTATGTATGAGAGGGTCACTTGCCTCTGCAATAGTAGCAAATAATCTTAGTTTAGAAAGTAAAGAACACAAGTTCCAAGTCCTCTTGGACTGAAAAGGGATTGGTGAAAGATGGAAAGGTGGTGCTCAAGGTAACTGTTCTTAACTAATGAAAAATTCTTTAGTTACCACCTATCAACTGTGATGTTGGTGCAAATCAGTTTTGCTCCTTGCTGAAATTAATTGTCAATCGGAAAGTCAGGCCTACATCCTGCTGGTTGGGAACCCCAAGTTAACCCCAGGCACATTCATGCCCTGAAAAACCCTCCTCTCTATGTCACCTAGTCTCAGATTACTATCCAACCCTTGAGATACAGACTGGTCTGCTTGTGAGAATTTCCTCAATGGTCAGTGTCCATTACAAATTACTTCAAATCTTGAATCCCTTCATGATTTTATAGGGCTTAGTCAATCACTTATTTTTTAAAAGGAGCCATTCTGTGGAGATATTTTACACACTGAACAACTTCATCTGGGTACATTCAACAGTGGAAGCACTGTCCTGCATAGCAACTCCCCTATGTTACTAAGATTGGCTTGAACTAGAGGATCAGTCTTCCACTTCAAATTCCTTTATTTTGGTTTATCAGAAAACCATAAAAGTACATAATGCAAGCTATATATTCATCAGAGGTTCCATAGAATGAAGACAACATTAACCATTTTAGTTGCGTACAATACATAAAAACCCAGAGACAGTTTATGAGTTCATAACAGTCTCCTCGACAAAACAAACAACAACATCATAAATATGCGTTAAAATCACTAAAAGTATTTAAAACCCCATATCAGAGACCACATCTTAATAGCACCTCTTAAAAAAATAGACAATAGCAAAACATATGTGAACAGACTGTAACACTGGCAAATATAGCAGGACTGGTCTAGCTAGCTTTAAAACCATTTCAATTAACAAAGAAAAAATAAACTTAGATCGTAAAGAGGCATAAAACCTACAAAATAAGGTAAAGTGTAACATGTCTTGGGTTGAAGATGAATCACAACCATAGGGGCCCACATTTGTTTTACCAGATTCCATCTCCCAGGTGCAACAAGAAAACAGTGCACAAGATTTAGCTTTTACCTGGTTAGAAGATACCGATAATTTAGATTAATCACAAATTGGGTTCCATACACAGGGTAGTTTTCAACAAAACATTAGCCCTGACAGAGTGTTTCATCATCTCATTGGATTATCGCTAATCCTTCCAAAATGCAAAAAAAATTGATTTGGTCCATTTCAAGTCTGATTTGGTAATAGCGTCAGTGTTATCAATAAGTTCAGGGCGATCAGGAGCATAAAAAACAGACTTAATATAATTCAACCAACGAATCCTATGGGCCCTGGCAAGATTCAGAGAATCCTTCAGAATAGTTTTATTAAGCGCTAATTCACAGCTAGAACGTACCAGGAGCCATCTAAATAAGGGACGCAAAGTAAGGATATCAGAGATATCTCATGGACTATCGCAGACCTAGTTCCTCGTGGACTATAGAAGCTTAGGTACTCCGGAGTAGGGACAGCAAGCATCTGACAAAGTTATTCTCTGCAGATTTAAAGTAGAGGTGTCCACATCACCCCAGATGTCACTGCTATATGAGACTGTGACAAAATATGTTTCTATGCAATTCTGGTGCCATATTGTCTTTTGTCACAACTAAGTTATTTATAATGAATCTGTTATTTTAATATTACCTTATGAGACATTGTTTCATGATACTATATTTTACCCAGGTCTCAATTGGGTTTACGGGTCTCTCCTGTTTGTCTTGCCATATGAGACTGCTGGAACAAATTTTTGCTAGTATACCCTCAAAATGGTTTTCAGCAACTTATTGTCCAGACTCAAAGCAAAATCAGAAATAGCAGAAACCGACCTCATAAAAGGTGTTTTTTAAAAATCAGGAGTGGAACCCAGGTTCCTTTTTCGTCTAACTGCACCCCCAAATAAGAAAACATCAGGACCCTACTTAGTTCATAACTCTGTCTAAAATATCACCTAGACTTAGTTGATTTTGAACCAACTACCATTACATGGAATTTCCTGACATTGGTAGAAAGGTCCAGGGAATAGATAAAAGAAACAAATGAATCAATAGAATTATTAAGACGAAGGGAAGTATGGGTAAGTAAGACAGCAACATCGGCATAAAGATGTGCCGGAATTGGTCTATCACCTACAAAAGGCAGGTCCTTAATACCTTTGCGAAGAGCCTCTTCAAGATGGTTAATATGTAACGTGAAGAGGAAACAGGCTAAAATGCAGCCTTGTCTTACCACCACCTCTTCATACTGATATTCCCAATGCAATGGCCCTCACGACCATAATTTTCAGAGGCTGTCGTATCATTATGCAGATTCCTTAAGAAAAAATATTATTAGAATACACTCTTATAGAGATCATTAAGGACCACAATTTGTCTCTGTTGATCTTCTCAAATGCATAGGTAAGATCCTGAGATCTGAGAATCATCCTTTTTGCACACAGGCTCTTCTCTGTAAATTTCGATGCTTGTTCATATGCTTTCAACTGATCCTAATCTATTGCGTCTTCCGGGCTGTCTTCACCTCCTTGTCTTCACCATTGGTTCTCCTATTGCTCTGTGTTGTGCCTCTTCTTTTTTCTACCTTTGTATATCATCTGTCAGATCTCTGCTAACCATTCTGAAATAGTTTTCTTTCCCTTCTTCCCACTACCCTTACATTGCCTCTATTAAGTTTTCTACTCCTAACGCGTTATTGTCTTTTCAGTCCTATGACTAAACTATAGTTCTTTCCTGCAGCAAATCAATGGCAGATACTGCACTCCTACCTCAAAACTTGAAAGACAGGGCATCCACTAATTGAAATAAAAGCAAGATGTTGTGCCTTATTTAGAGTGTGGCAGATAGGATTTGACCTCAAAACGCGGTGATTATCTAGTTCCTCATATGATTAGATTTTTAGTTTTGTGGACCGCTCGAATGCCCTGAGGCGTTTTGGCGCTGCAGCTTCTTTAGAAGGACAGGTTGCTAAACCTAGTTACAGAAGAGCCAGGCTTTAACTGATTTTCTGAAAGACAGGAGATCTGGACTGTTCTTCAGAGTCATGGGGGGAGAGTTCCACAGTTTTGCCGTTCCCAGAATGAAACTTCTACCTCCCCAGGAGGCTCGTTTACTCCTTGGCACCACCAAAAACTTGGCTGCAGATGACCTAAGTTTCCCTGATGGGGTATACCAGGTAAATCTGTTCCGTAAATAATCTGGGCCTACATTCTTTAATGCCTTAAAAGCTAGACATAATGCTTTAAATTCAATTCTCTTTTCCACCAGAAGCCAATGCAGCTTGACCAGAGCTCGAGATACAGATTGAAATTTAGGAATTCCCAAGAGAAGCCGGTCTGATGCATTTTGTAGCATCTGAAGTTTATGAAGGAGTGTTTTTTGAATATTCATAAAAAGGGCATTGCCATAATCCAATTTGGATAAGGCCAACTGTTTTCTGAAAATCCGATGGAATAAAAGGGCAAAACTTCCTAATTATTCTCAGAATGAAGAAAACAGAAGAAACAGGGGCATTAACCTGATCTTCAAAATTTTATTTATTGTCAAAGACAATACCCAAATTCTTGACTTTCTTCACAGGATAGGGTAATGGGCCCATTTCCTGCAGCCACCAACTTTGTGCCCAAAAAGAGATGTCATTTCGTAACAGAAGGACATTAGTTTTCCTGGAGTAAAGCTTTAAACATTTAATCTTCATCCAGTTGTCAATCTGACCCATACAGGTATTAAAGCTTATTAAAAATGCCATAGTCTACAACGAACTTATATGGTTGACAGGACATCCACCACATTTATGACAGAGTATCCAGTCCACCAAACTCTTAAGAAGCCCCTTAGGCGCACAGGAAAGTGAGGCATACCAACAAGAATTCCCAAGACTCCTGTCTCATAAGGACATTTACTAGAACATTGCTACTGACTCCTCCATAGAGCTTCAATCCCTTATCACAAGAGTTGTTATAGAAGGATTCACAGTTTACTGGATTTCTAAAGATGAAGCTGACTTCCTTGTGCCAGAGAACCCAAATGTTCCCTTTTTACTAGGTATGGGTGAAATTCTAAATACACTGGTGTAAGGAAATACTCCTTACCTCTTTTCCGTATGCACCATCACTGAGTATCTGCTTTCCGTCAAGGACATGGCGGCATCCTCGCCAGGCGCCATTTTCTTTCACTTGAGCGTGTCGGGTCTGCCTACTGTGCAAAGGAGTATGGGGCAACTTCCTGCATGCCGGCTCCTGGTATACCCCGCATTGCAGGAAAAGATTTCCAATTGGAAATTGGTGTAAATCATTACACCATAACATCATACATTATTTACACCTTAACATTTATATTTTTTACTCATGAATAGCTGCCATTATGTTTAAAATATATTTTTATGTTAATATCACTTTTTCTTCCCAAGATGGCCGAGCCTTTTTAGGAATTAGGTCAGGTCCTGTTTCTTCACTATGTGAGGAGCTCCTTTGTGCTGCCCAGTTGCGTCACAACTGCTTCTGAATCATTGCTCCCTCACTGGTCTTCATGGATTCTGAGTCTCTCCAGTTTCTCTTGTTATTTCTTCTGTTCATCACTCTGTTGCTTGTGCTGGTCAGCTTGAAGTTTTTTTTCTGGTCTCCAGTTTTTTCCTTCTTGCTGGGTTGTTTTCCGGAGCATTACCAGATTTTCTGTTCAGTCTGGCGTCATGTGCTGCCTTTGGAAGTAAACGGCCTTTTGTACAAACAAAGAAGACTCTGCAGGCATCGCCCAGAAAACTGGCTCTTTATAGCCAGAGTAATTTTCAGTAATTTTACCGTATGTATTTGACGTGAAATTTACCGGAAACTACGCAATTATGCCTATTCGGATAAATATGAGTAATTTGGCTCAAAACCCTACAGCAGGAGCATGGGAATAACAAATTTAGGAAGCGGCTGCTGCTCTTTATGCTGTGGTGCATTTAGCACTATTTTTCAAGCACAAAATGCATCCTCTGGTCCATTTTGGACATGAGGGTGCATTTTGCGCTAAGAAAATAGCACTAAATGCTGGATTATGCTCCTCGTCTAATTCCGTGTTACCTCGTGTGATTTTGCTGTAATTACGCTACAGCAAATTACAGGATTATCCCCACACAGACTTTTTACACACTTACAAAAACCCACAAACTGAGGACGCCAACATGGGAAGACCCATAGTTTTGCTCCACTGTGGAACCAGTGACTTATTCCAACTATCTGAAGTGAGCAAAGTGCCCACATATTTGAAAGACACCAAGAATGAACTAAGCTCATTAACAACATACCCATTACTGAGGTGCCCTTGAGCATACAGGTTGAGGCGCTATACACTAGCGTATTTGAAAGAGCTTCTGTAAAGGTTATTGAGGAATTACTGAGAAGAACCGACTAGTTTTGCAATAACTCATATTTCTTTTATCTTTGAATATGCAGAGACAGTACTAACAAAAAAATACAATTTGAAGACGATTTCTACCTCCAAACTGAAGGTACTTTGATGGGATCAACTTTTCCCCAAAATCTGCAAAACATATATGTCCATTCTTGTGACACAACAAAGGTTATATTCAGAAACTGAACTGCAATAGGATGAAACATTGGCACTGGTACATTGACATCGTTGTAGTTTGAATGGGAATGAGGAATCCACTTTCAATTTCTTCAGTTGACTTAACAATCAAGATAGAAATCCTAAGTTCCAAGCCCTACATATGAGACAGAACTGGCTTCTTGCAGCTGTGTTTCACACCTCATATAAGTGGTCTGATCAGCAAAGTACTCCCTTCTAAGATGTGATAGTTGCCATCTGACCAGTAATTAGTGGCAAGAAAGTGCCCTCGGTGTGCATTCAGATGGGCACAATACCAAGAGGATCTTCTAGACACCTGTAAGACCCTCAGGGTAGCAAAGCAGAGCATTCCAAGGCCTCTGCAAGGGCCATGGTATGGGCTAGTAATCCCAATTCTCTAACACACAGCAACAACACTCAATTAATTATTGTCCAGTTAGTGCTTTTTCTTTTAAAAAGTAAAATTACTTTTATCATACAAACACTACTAAATACTATGCATTAAATTACAAATATGTAGATTCAGGTAGATGAAACTGCCTTTGGTGACACCCTTATACCAAATTATACCCCCCAGTGGGTTTTGAAATGTATAAATAATAGGACTACCCACCTTTACCAGATGCAACCTCACAATATAAGGGGGTGCCATTTTAAATAAGGCAGGCCTACTAGCTTTGTAAAGATGTCACCACATTGATAAAACAGCCACATGCTATATTTTGTAATTTACCATCTTTGGAATCAATGGGAACAATATTCATATTGAAAAGCACTCATCATAAATGTCAACATTGCATTTTTCACAATACTTTCAATAAAGCATTTAAATTCAAAATAAGAATATACAGGTGTGTCTTGCACTCTTTCTTTATATTCTACAGGCCACAAAATGCAACCATAGGACCAACCACAAGGGGATCCGCACCCCACAACCTGAGTGCACAAAGCTTTAGCTCGGAGTGTTTTGAAATGAATGAAAACCTCTCCTAGGGTTGTAAATATAAGGCCCCAGGAGACTTAGGCTAGTGTATAAAAAACATTTGAGTGTGGCTGCTGCACGTAATGAAGCCCTTACAACACCTGGAACTAACATTGGTGGTGCCCCTGCCCCTGCTTGGGGAACCACAATGTAATAAATATGCAAAGTAGAGTTCTCTCATGACATGGAATGTGCCAGGCTGGTTTCTGTGAATAACAAATAAAGAGCTAACTCAAATCTTCGTTTTGTTTAAAGGCCTTGCACCGCATGTCTTTTTGCTATTTCCTCGCTTTATTTTGGGTGCCCCGATTCCACCTTGGGCACCCGCGGCAGGAATTACTGTAAGAGGGGGTAAGGTCCCCACTGCCCACGGGCTCTTTGTGCCCCTTCTCAGGGCCCACGGCAGGAACAATGTTTTTCCCCTGCTCACGAGGAATGTAGTCAGGGAGGAAGAAGGCTGGCGCGACCAGCCTCCAAACATCTGCATGGTCGGTAGGCAATGTGCCAGGCCAGTTTTGTTTTCCCTCGTGTGTCCCGAGCGATGGGGTCCCCAGGATGCTGTAGTTGCTCTGGACCCTGTGGGATGGGGGTTTTTGGGGCCTAACGAGCCTCTCAGGAGGGGGCGCCATACGCACCCCTCCATGATATTAAATCAATTGTTATGCCAAACCTCCATCCCATGGGCCACCCCAGGGGGATTTCAAAGACGATCAACAGAGTACCCGGTGATTGTTTTTCTTTCTTCTGAGGAAAATCTTTACACCTGGATACCTCTGGCATTGTTGGGCTAATTTTCTTCATCTTTGCCATTTTCTTCATGTCTCCTGGCCTTTAAATGGCACTTTTTCTAGGTAGCTTGTTTTTCTGGCTAACTGCGCCAGACCTATCCTCTGACAGCATTCCTGAAGCTGTCTTCTGCTTGGTGTCTTCCATAGTCCCCCACCCCACAGGCAGCAAGCAGAGCACCCTCCCTGCCAGCACCCTCCCTGCCATAATCCTCAGGCCCTATAGCCTCCTGGCCGTCTTGCAGGACACCGATGTGTCAGTAGCAGAGTCAAAGACCAGTCCACAGAAGTCCTGGGGGAACCATCCGAGGTCTCCCAGCATGTCCTTTCCCCCAACTGGCTCTAACAGGTCATAAGAGGGCCAGCGCCAATGGCCCTGGTCCCATCCTAGTCGGAAGGTCAGCTAGAGTCAAAGTCCCAAGGTCCATTATTGCAGGGCATCGGTGGATTTTCCTTCCACATCCTTTCGCTGTCATTGCTTCCAAGTCCAGAGTATCTCAACTGTCTCTCCCTTGTGCAGGAGTTTTTAAGTGGGGGTGGAAAGTTCTAGGGGTAAGCACCCCTATACAATCCTAGGATGCTACATCATCCCTTTACCCATGTCCCAACTCTCTTGCACAGCATACTGGGAGAATCCAGGGTCTATAACCAACTCCTGATGCATCCAGTCCCAGGCCTTGTGCAGCTGGGGTTAGGTGGCCGGGAGGTTGGGCGCCAGACCCTACACTCAGCTGTTGGATATGGTATATGATTAAAAAAAACAGAAATTCACTGAGTTGTGGTTAGCTTTGGTTATACACTGTAACATATTTAAGAAACTTCTGAAATTCACTTAAAAACACAGTTAAAGTAGAGTTATAGTTATGCTTTCAAACCAAAAAACCACTGAAATTTGCAAGCTATGGTTAGATCTATAATCCATAACACCGTACAACAGCCATGCAAACCATAACTCGCAGAGCAAATGCAATGCTTATGGCCTCACAATATGTAACAACAACTAAAAGCACAAAGAAATTAAATAACATCACATGCTCTAACCACTAAATAATATTACACTCATAGTTGTGTCATTTACGTCAATACACCTTGATTAATCTTCTAAATTTTTCAAATGTTAAAAAGATGTGAAACTGCTTATTTTCATCCTAAGTAGAGACATAGCAACTACTTTATTCCACCATTCTCCTTTGTGATGCAAAGAGCAGAGATTCTTATTTGTACTTGGATGGCTTTGCAAATAAGGATGCTATTTATTTAAACAGATCCAGGGCACAACCTCATTGCACAGGCCCATAGTGTGAAGCAGTGATGATCTAGGGCAGTGGTTCTTAACCTTTTGACGTCTTTGGACCCCCACTTAATCATTTCTGTAATACAGGAACCCGCATAGTCATTATTTGAATCCGGACATTCCTGCTTAAGCAATTTCGATGATTTGAACAGAAAAAAAAATACACAGAAATGCGGAAACATGCATTCATCAAACAGATACACAAATGATTAAATATTTAATTTAATTTACAAACAAATATAAAAATAATCACAATTTTAATTTTAATGGAACGATTGGAGCTCTGCTAAATTCAATTGAGGCCACCCATCATCAATACTGTATTATGTTTGATGCATTTGCACTGCTTATGCGAATCAATCTAAAAATACCAAATAAATCTTTAGCCTCCAATTTAAAATTTCTGTCCGTTTACAGAATATTTAAAAAATTTCAATTTTACATTTTGGCCCTTTAGTTATATACACTTTATTACTCTGTTAATCTTACCTAATTTGCTAAGCAGTCACGGGCCCCCTGAGTAGGAGTGGCAGACAGTCAGGGGTAACAGGCCACAGGTTAAGAACCACTGATCTAGGGTCTGATCCAGGTTCAGAAGACGATGCATCTCTACTAAGGCAAAATTATATTTGACCTTTGCACTGTAGTAATAAGTGTCTGAAACTGAGTTTTCTCCATGACATGTTTTATTGGGCCACATTTCTTTCACTTGGATGACATGTTTCTTGTTTGGGTGTTTGTATTGCATAATATCCTGTGGTATAAAAATCCAAACACACATTTTACAGAGTATGCTGCAATAGAAGCCCAGATTATGCTGTAGGATTATCTAAATTAAGCTTCTTTGATCTTTGATCTTGAAATTAAGCTTCAAGAAAAAGCATATTCTCAGGGGGCGGCTCCTCCGCAATGGTGGAGGAGCGTTGCCCCACAGGCTCAGAGCCAGCAGCAAAAAAATAAAATGATATTTCAATATTGTTTTATTTTTAAGCCGCTGGCTCAGCCAGCGTGTGCAGGGAGGGGCGGGGCCAAGGCATTGGTGGGGGGAGGAGGAGTGCTAAATGCACTTCCTAAGTGCTCATGTGTGTTTGGCCGGCCGTCTCAGGCCGACCAAAACACACATGCACATTTAGGTTTCTCTAACCCGGCTGTAATGAACAGCCGGGTTAGAGTAACCCCACAGACTCCCTGACCTGAGCAGAGCGTCTTTCCAGCCTGCTCAGGCCAATCCCTGCACTGCTTTGTGAAGTGTGGCTCAATGGTTAGAGCGGCAGACCCTGATGCAGAGATCTGGCCCGGGACCAGGGTTCAATTCCCGCCTCGGCGGGTCTTGGGCTCAATTTCCTCGGACCTGATAATTCTCGCCTCGGTGCCTATTCTAATCATGGGTCCCACTCTGCAACTCTGGGCAATAGCTTGCTTAATCTCCACAACGGCCCCAACAGCGCTGGGATGCCTGGCTTCACCCTGGGGGTGCCCAGGAGTGGACATTTCACATGGAAAAGCCAGGAAGGGTTCCACAGCGGTATGCGTACAGCGCCTGGACACCCCTTTGGGGGTATGGGTGCGCTTTACAAGTACAAATTTAATTTCATTCATTTCATTTCATTTCATTTGCAGCGCGAGGATTGGAAAAGGATTCTGTGACGTAGTCATAGTGTCTGCTGGGACAAGGAAGTCCCAGCACCGAGGCGCGACACGGGAGGTGGCCGGCAGCAGGTAAGTTTAACTTTTTATTTTTTATTATTATTATAAACAGTCCCTCGTCCCCCCTCCCCCGCACCCACTCCCATGCTCGCCCCCATGCGTCCCCCCTGCGCCCCCTTCCCCCGACTCTCCACTTTTTGTATGTGGCGGTCGCCACTGCATATTCTGTGGCACCAGAAGACATATTCTCTTGCAGAATTATTTTGATCCATTTGGCCTAAAAACAAAATTTTTTTGTTGAAAACTGCAAATTATGTGACAAGAGTGGTAAATCCATAATTATATGGCAGAAAGCCGCAGCCACAGAATCACATAACCATTACCCATTTTATATTGTTATATCTACAATCTATTTAGGAAAGGTAAACAATACTGAAAGAGCCAAATTCCAGTCAGTGCCCATTGTTAGCTCTGCCTTAAAGAGAATAGCATAACAATCTCTCACTTCTACAGACAGAATGTGTTTTTTTAACAATGCATAGGGTTTTCATTTCTAACATGTTTAACCCTGGGCAAAGCACTACGCTACGCTCGCGTAGTTTGCGAAGTTTGCGCTACTTCGCACAACGCGAGTTGCACGTAGCACAGTGCAAACACGCGTAGCGTAGCGTAGTGCAGCGGTCATTTTTGCTTGCTCGCGGTCCTCAACGTCAAGTTGGCGACCGCGAGCAAGCAAAATGACATCCCAGCGAGACTTTTTCCTCGTTCGCGATCAGCAACATCAAGTTGCCGATCGCGAGCCTGGAAAATAAACCTCCCGGCGAGATTCTCAACGCGGGAGGTCAGGTTTGTCATTGCGAGTGGTCGCGTATGCTCGCGACCGCTCGCGATGAGAAACTACCAGTCCGCGTTGAGAAAGCTGCCGCTCGAGTAAAAATCTACTCGAGCGGCAGTAAAAGACAGCTCGCACTGTGCAAGATGCCGTTTTCAATGATTGCACAGTGCGGACAAGCATCCGGCACTGTGCAATCATTGCGAACAGTGCACTACGCAGTTCGCGTAGTGCTACGCGTAGCTCGCGCAGTGCGAACTGCACTTTGCATAGCTTCGCGTAGCGCTACTTCGCGAACTACGCCCAGGCTTAAACATGTTACATTCTTAACTACAAAATTAAGTTTTGTTCTCTTGTTCTTACTACAGACACCCGAACAGTATAATTCAGTATTTCACTGACTATTTTCAATGTGTAAAAAAAAGCCTTTCAAGTGAACAACCTGAAAAGTCCTGAATGATGACGCAACTCAAGTTTAAGAGGTTTAATGGAGTAACAGGTTACACAACCAGCAGAGCGGGCAGCAGCCAGCAACTGCCTTATCTTTTGAAAATAGACAGCATGTACATTCTACAATTTGTCACAGTTGTCATGGTGCCACAATGTAGTAAGTTCTGGGTTCAGAACCCAATACATTTTCCCCTTTATAATCAAAAACATTACAGAAATAGAAATAATCCCCCCCAAAAAATAACTCTAACACAAAAACAATTGACACCACATGCAATCCTAAGAGTAAGACTACATGCATGAACAGGCATTTAATGGTGATTACTCAGATATGTTTTGTACCCTTGCTGATGAGACTAAAACCAAAACTACAAACTCATTCGGAGACATATCAATGTGTGGTTAAATGTAATCTTTATACCTTGCAGGTGGTCTTCTCTCCCTTTCCAATATCTAACTTCTTGCATTCACACTTTCAGGTGAGAACTTGTCTTGCTCATTGAAAAGACTTCCCACACTACTTTGTTTGGCTAGTTTTTCTTTATCAACATTTCTTAAATCAACATCTCCTTCGAGACAGCAACCTTCCCGGAAAGCTGGAAGCACGCCGAGATCACCGCCTTACTCAAGAAACCCAAGGCAGACCCCAAGGACCTCAAGAACTTCCGACCCATCTCTCTGCTCCCGTTCCCCGCGAAGGTCACCGAGAAAATCGTCAACAAACAACTGACCCGCTACCTCGAGGAGAACAACATCCTGGACCCTTCCCAGTCCGGCTTCCGCAGCAACCACAGCACCGAAACCGCCCTCATCGCCGCCACCGATGACATCAGGACCCTGCTAGACAACGGAGAAACAGCAGCCCTCATCCTCCTGGACCTATCAGCCGCCTTCGACACGGTCTGCCACCACACACTACGAACACGCCTTCACGACGCCGGGATCCAAGAGAAGGCCCTGGACTGGACCACATCCTTCCTTTCCGGCAGAACACAAAGCGTCCGCCTCGCCCCCTTCCGATCCAAGGCCACCAAGATCATCTGCGGCGTACCCCAAGGCTCCTCCCTCAGCCCAACGCTGTTCAACATCTACATGGCACCCCTCGCCCACGTCGCCCGACTGCACAACCTCAACATCATCTCCTACGCCGACGACACCCAGCTGATCCTCTCCCTCACCAAAGACCCTCACACCGCCAAAGCCCACCTCCACGAAGGAATGAAGGCCGTCGCCGAATGGATGAGGACCAGCCGCCTGAAGCTGAACTCGGACAAGACGGAGGTCCTCAATCTTGGTTCCAACCCTTCAGCCTGGGACGACTCCTGGTGGCCAACATCACTGGGAACAGCCCCGCCACCCACCGACCACGTACGCAACCTAGGGGTCATCCTCGACCCCACCCTCTCCATGACTAAGCAGGTCAACGCCGTTTCCTCATCCTGCTTCAACATCCTCCGAATGCTCCGCAGGATCTTCAAGTGGATCCCCACCGAAACAAGAAAAACAGTCACCCAGGCCCTCGTCACCAGCAGGCTGGACTACGGAAACGCCCTCTACGCAGGAACGACGGCTAAGCTCCTGAGACGGCTGCAACGCATCCAGAACGCCTCTGCACGTCTTATCCTCGACATCCCCCGACGCAGCCACATCACACCCCACCTGAGAGACCTGCACTGGCTCCCTGTCAACAAGAGGATAACCTTCAAGCTCCTCACCCACGCACACAAAGCACTCCACAACTCCGGACCAGCCTACCTCAACAGACGACTCAGCTTCTACAACCCCACCCGCCAGCTCCGCTCGACCAGCCTCGCCCTCGCCACAGTCCCCCGCATCCGGAAAACGACCACTGGCGGCAGATCCTTCTCCCACCTCGCCGCCAAGACCTGGAACACCCTCCCCACCAACCTCCGACAGACCCAAGACCTACTGGCCTTCAGAAGACTCCTCAAGACCTGGCTCTTCGATCAGTAGCAGCACCACCCCCGTCTTCCCCCAGCGCCTTGAGACCCTCGCGGGTATGTAGTGCGCTTTATAAGTGACATGATTGATTGATTGATTGATTGTTCCACCACTTTCCATAACTTAGTTAGACCATCCAATCTTTGACAGACACAATTTTCAGATGATCATAAAATTTAGAGTGTCCCTTTGAAATTATGCCAGGTAATCTCACCTTCACCCAGTCTTCTGTTTTGAAAACTACCTGACGTCTCCCTTTAGTTATACTTTTGCTCACATACTTCCCTTGAGCCTTTGCATAACTGTCCTTCATCTGCTCGCATCTCACATCAGTTTGGTGGCAGCTAGCCTACCCTTCAACAAGGCAAAATGTGACACATTGGTTGTGCAGAGAGACCACAATAGACCCTTGAGCTCTTTCTTCCAACCTAAACCGTTGGCCATAGACAACTGAATATTGTCCTTGATGACCCTGTTACAACGCTCCACCAGGCCATTACTTCGGGGATGATATAAGGATGTAGTAACATGTTTTGTGCCCCAATGGGACATGAATTGCTGGAACTCTTTTGACATAAATTGCACCCCATTGTCAGTGTCGCGCTCAGCAGTGGCACTCTCTTATAGAAATAAACTCTGCACAAACTCTACCACCTCTTCAGTGTTGGCAGATCTAACGAACTGCACTTCAGGCCTTCATTGAGTCCCATAGTCCACCAGCACAAAACCATACCTGTTCCGCTCGTCTAATACATACATGGGTCCTATGACATCCAGACCCAATTTGGCCCATGACCTCTTTGGAACAGGTATGACTTCCACTGGACTGGGAAAGGTCACTTGTGATTTGTCACTCACTGCACAAGCAACGCAATCCTTAACATAATGCTCCACACATCGGTCCACCCCAGGCCACCAAAAGGTTTCTCTGCTCCTTCTCTTCATGGCTCTCATTCCCATGTGACTCTCATGAGCCATGGCCATCACCTTACCCTGCAACCCATGTGGAACCACTAATAAATCTGTCCTCCTCATTACACCTTCTTTCACATTCCGGAAACACGTTCTTATAAGTAACTGCAGCCTCACTAGTGCCTTCAGCTACCCAACCTTTGCTAAACATACTGCCACCTCCCCAATCGCTTCATCTTCCTGCACAGAAGACTTCCATTCCTCTTCTGATATGCACCCATAATCAGACCCTACAACAGCTGCAACCACACTAAAATCTTCTCCAACCCCTTTACTGTTTCTTCACCTTTGAGTGGTAACCTGGACAAACAGTCCGCAAAGACATTCTTCGCACCAGGAATATATGCCAAACAGAATTGAAATTCCAACATTCTGTAGTGCCATTTAGCAAGACAAGGTGCGGCTTTGCTGGCCCCCATCGTGGTAAACAAATTGACCAAAGGCTTGTGGTCCATTTGGATGACAAACTCTTTTCCCCACAGATATTTTCTGAAGTGGTACATGCCATACCAACATTCCAGAGCCTCACGCTCAAACACCGAGTACGTGGATTCTGCACCACGCATTGGCCCATGAAGTGAACGCTTTCACTTCTTCTCTACCTTCCCTTTTTTGCAACAGGACTTCTCCTAAGCCTGGCATCTGTCACCACTATCGATGCATCTCGAGTGTCAAAAGACTGGAGGGGAATGGCATTCACCAGCTCAAGTTTAGCGGCCTCAAATTTCTGATCCAGCTCTTGGGACCACACAAACTGCTGATTCTTGTTCATGAGGGATCTCATGAGGTAGGTTTACCCACTGCAGTTGGGAATAAAACATAAATAGAATTCCAGCATACCAAAAAAGGATCTCAGCCTATCTTTGTTTTGTGGTACTGGAAACTTCCTGATTGCTTTTAATAGACTCTCATTTGGTTCCACCCCTTGGGCAGACAATTTGTAGCCCTGGTAATCCAAGGAATCCACAGCAAATCTGCATTTCCCTGCCTACAAGGTAACACCCCTGTCTGTCAAGATGGACAAAACTCTCCCTATCGTCTTGTCCTGGCTTTCCATATCTCTCCCATACACCAAGATGTCATCATGGAAATACTTCACGTTGGGGACCCCTTTAAACATAGCCTCTACCACCCTCTCAAAAACTGCCAAAGCTGACTCCAAACTAAAAGGCATCCTCTTAAACCTAGACGCAAAGCATAGGGTGACAAACAATGTCAAATAGTGATTTTCCTTCTGCAAGGTGATTTGGTGGTAGACAGATGAGATATCAAGTGTCGTAAAAACTCTAGCCCCCTTCAATGAATCTAACATTTTAATGATGTTGGGTAATGGATGTCTATCCACCCATATCCTCTCACTTAAGTCCCTTAAATCTACACTCATTCTTAGGATTCCATTTCCTTTGCCAGCTAACACTACGGGCATCAACCATTCCAAGCTTTCTATTGACCAGATAATACCCTGCTGACAGAAGGACTCCAATTCCTTTTTAAGGGCGAAAGGCCCAAGTCTAGGTTTATGAACCACCACCTTTGCACTCTCTTTCAATATTATGTGATAGGAAAAAACCCTTGATTTTTCTACGTTTTTCACTAAAATCTTCAGGGAAAGCAGCTTCCCAATCTCCCTTGTCCACAGTCCACACAGATCTACATTCGTCCTTAAGCAAAACTTGCTCAAAGCTGTTTGGGTCCAAGATGATTCCCAAATTCCTTTGCTCCAACCATCCTAATAGGCAAGGCCCATACTTTGCTACATAAACTGTGGCTGGGATACTGTTGCCTTTGAAACTCAGAGTGCCATCAAACTCACCCAAAACCTCCACTGGTTTACACCCATAGACTATAGGCTTGACCTGAGATTTCCTCAATAAGACATTTTTGAATTTATTCCATTCATCTGGATCAAAAAAGGTAAATAAATGATCCAGAATCTGCCATCATGGAAATAGGAATACCCGAAATTCCAATTTGACAGAACGGTCTTTTGATCGTGTTCGGGTCTAATTTCAATACCTTGTCCTCACTGTGGTCTCTCTCTGGAGTGTTTGCCTCAACTGAATCAGATACCATCATGACTACATTTTCTTCATCAGAATCCAAATCCGAATTCCCTTCCATTATATTTTCAACAGAGAGAATTTTCTTGGGTTTGTGCCTAACTTTGCACAGTTTTTATCCAAAGCCGGACAAGAGGAAGCATCCCCCAAATGATTTCTGCTGCCACATCTATTGCATTTTAATGCTTTCTGTTTCATATCAACTTTCCTTTCCCCTTTATTTACTGCACTGTCCAAAACCACTGCGTGTACCCGTATTTTTATCACCATTTGATCCATGTACAGTGCCGTAGTCTCCACACTTTTAGCTATTTCAAGTGCTTTTTCCAGAGTCAAATTCTCCGTTGTTAATAACTTCTCCTAGATTTTCTGGCTATTTGTTTTTTCTACTGGCTGATCTCTTAATGTTTCTTCCTCAAAGGTTTTGTAGTCACAAGTTGCAGCCAATACTATAAGATCACTCATGAAACTCTCCACAGGCTCTCCCTGAAGTTGTTTCCTCATATAAAATTTGTGCCTCTTCATAATGATGCGTTTTTTCTTAAATCACGCATCCATCATTTTAATGGAAGAGGCATAATCATCTATAGCATCGCCCTCTCCCATAACAATAGCAACAGGTAGATGTAACTTTCTCCCTTCTATGGCCAAGGAGTGGCACAATAATGCAAGTTATTTCTTTTGGTTAAAAACGTACCCTTCAATGGCCTCTAAATAGGCCTCACACCCCTCTAACCCTGGTTCCCAATCCACCAGAGGATTTCCCGGTGTTGACGAGAAGGTCGATGGAGGAAGTACTCCTTGTTGCCATTTTGTTATGTGTTGCCACTGGATAGTAAGTTAGTGACTAAATGCAACAACTGTATCTACAACAATAGTTATATAGTTTCAGTTAACTGTTTATGTGGAAAATAAGGTGTACGTACCACCGCAGAAACGCATGCAAATTGTGAAGTGCATGAGTTTAATTGCACAGATTGTGGACGCACAGAGGTGTGCATGCCACAGTTGAAATAAGAGTTATACTATATGCATATAAATGCCATGTTATTGCGTCATGCTTATTTAAGGTATTTATTTTATTTATTTATTTAAGCAACTTGTAAAGCGCGCAAATACCCTTAGGTGTCTCGGCGCTGAGGACTAAGGCAAAGGGAAGGCCAGGAGTGGGTGGCTTATTGGTTGAAGAGCCAGGTCTTTACTTGTTTCCGGAAGGTAAGCAGGGTGGAACTAGTCTTAATGTGAAGGGGGAGCCTGTTCCATAGTCTGGTAGTAGCGACAGTGAATCTTCTGTCGCCCCATGAATCTTTCTTGGTTCGGGGAACAATCAGCAGGTTCGCTGCTGATGAGCGCAAGGGTCTGCTGGGCATATAGGAGCAGAAAGTTTTCTTCAGAAACTCAGGTCCTGTGTTATGGATTGCCTTGTATGCTATGCATAGTGCCTTGAACTTGGTTCTGCTCCTGATGGGCAGCCAGTGGAGCTGTCGCACCACCTTGGATATTGGTTTAAACTTGGGGGTGGCTGACAGAATCCTGGCGGCTGCGTTCTGCACCAGTTGCAACTTATTTAGGACCCTTTCCTGGGCATTGATAAGGAGACCATTACAATAGTCAACCTTTGACATAACCAATGTACTGATAAGAGTCGTGCCGGCGCTGACTGGGAGAAAAGGTAAGAGTTTTTTTATCATCCTGATAACATGGAAGGAAGAAGAGACAACTGCGTTGGCGTGGTGTATGAATGACAGTTTGTCGTCGAAAATAACACCCAGATTTCTGACCTTTGTGACGGGGGACGGGGATGAGCCTAGCTTGGCTGGCCACCAAGTAGGGGACCAGCTAGGGGAGAGATTACCAAAGATCATCACCTCCGTCTTGTCTGAGTTTAATTTGAGGCAGTTGTTTGCCATCCATGCACTAATGGCCAGCATTCCCTCTTGAAAGTTTGCCGCAACTGCCTCTCTGTCATTGTGTAACCGCTAGCACAAGTTGTGTATCGTCGGCGTAAAACGTTAGGCCCATACCATGGGATTTGATGACCCTCGCCAAGTCCGACACGTATATATTAAACAAGGTCGGACTCAGCGATGATCCTTGCGGCACACCACACGGGAGTGCAAAAGGTGGGGAATTGAAGTCGCCGAGAGTCACCAGTTGGGTCCGATTAGATAGAAAGGAGGCCAGGAGGGCCTTGGCTCTGTGTCTGATGCCGATGGCTGAGACACGGTCGATCAGGGTGGCATGGTCGACCATGTCGAATGCTGCTGATAGATCCAACAGCACAAGGACCGTGGCACCCCCATGATCAAGTATCATCCTGATTTCATCGGATGCCTTGATGAGGGCTGTCTCAGTGCCATGGCCCTTTCTGAAGCCAAATTGAGTATCATCTAGTAAGTTATTTTTGTCAATAAAGTGGGCCAGCTGAGTATTCATGACTTTTTCAAATATTTTTGCGGAGAGAGGGAGACATGCAATTGGCCTGTAATTTTTGGTCTCTGTAGGGTCAAGGTTATTCTTCTTTAGTAACGGTTTGATGACGGCCTTTTTCCAGATGGAGGGGTAAGTGCCTGTCCTGAACATCGAGTTGCAGATGTTTGCTAGGTTGAGGCCTATGATGTCGGGGATCAGTTTCAAAGTGGATGGAGGGCAAGGGTCATTGGGGGATCCAGATTTGACGGTGGAAATTAGGTCCATGATCTGTTCCAGAGAGACCTGGCTAAATTCCGAGAAATTAGGAGTACTGTTATCATCAATGGAGCTGACAACGGGAGGGTTGGGCTAGTTTTTATCGTCGCTGGGAGCATCATTCAGGTTGTCAGTCTTAGTATGGGCTGAGAAGTTGGTGTAAAAATGGCTGACCTTTTCTTGGAAAAAACTGGCCAGAGAATTGCAGAGGATTTGGGTGGTGACTATGGAAGAGTTGGTCCCTAGTCCTGATAACTTGGTTACTACCTGAAACAGCTGTTTAACAGAGTCTTGTGCTGTCTCAATTTGTTTGAGGTAGTAATTACTTTTCTCAGCGATTATGAGGAGTTTGTATTTGGTCATTGCCTCCCTGTAGCAGGTTTTTTTCTGCGAGGTCGTAATCTCGACGCCAGCGTCTTTCCTGATTCCTGCACCTTTGTTTCTCGAGTCTTAATGTCTCAGAGAACCAAGGGGCGGATGGGGTTTTTCTGTTTTTAGAAGCATTTTTACGTGGTACCAAGGCACTAAATGCGTTGTGGAGCCATTGTGTGTAGTTAATGGCAGCCAGTTCGGGATCTTGCAGGAAGTCTTGCTGGGTGGATAGCAAGTGTGATTTGAGGACATGAGGGGCAATGCTGCCCCACGCCTTAAACTGCTTATGAGGAAGGGAGCTGGCATGGCGGCGGTGTTCCTCTCTGTTTGAATATCGAAGAGAACCGCAGAGTGGTCTGTCCAGGATAAAGGGAGGACGTTCTCTAGGGAGATTTGCTGGTTGTTAGAGAACAGCCCGTCCAGCGTGTGGCCGGCAGAATGTGTGGGGCTAGTCACTAATTGAGAGAGGCCTACCTCCTTTAGTTCTGCTATGAGGGCTGAGGTGTCCTGATCATCGTGGGCTTCTAGGTGGAAATTAAAATCTCCCAGGATGGTGAAGTTGGATTCTCCTGCTAAGGGTTCTAATAGATAGCCCATGGCCGAGAGGAATTCAGCTCGTGAGCCCGGTGGGCGGTACAGAAGGATGCCTCTGAAGGAATGGGAGTGCGTGAGCGTTATCGTGAAGGTAAATGCTTCACAGATCTTAGAGGGAATTAACTCTGTCCTGACTGAGTACTTGTCTCGGTAAATGAGCGCCAGGCCTCCTCCTTTCTTGATAGTTCTGTCAAATCTGCAGATGCAGAAGCCGTCAGGCGTTACAGTGCAGAAGTCTGGCCCGGAGGAGGGGTCACCCCAAGTTTCTGTAATGAATAAAAGGTCTAATTTGTAGTCCTCTAAGAGGTTCAGTATTTCGTATTTGTGTTTGGGAAGGGAACGTGCATGCACAAGGTATGTGCATCACCAATGAACGTGGGTGCAGTAAATCTGTAAATGGACAAATTGAAGTGTTCAGAAAGGTGTGTGCATCATCGATGGTGAGTGTATTAGGAGTTAAGTGGTTTTATAGTCGTGTTCAGTAATTGAGGGGCATATTACCAAGGAAGTGGTGGAGAGAGGCGTTAGCCGTCGTGGCTTAACACCTCTTCGGAAACGCCAGGCTGCACCATATTAACAAGGATATGGTGCAGCCTGGTGTTTCCCCCTGCGATGGCGCTAAGTTACACAACTTAGCGCCAGCGCAGGCACCCTTGCACCAGAGTGCAAGGGTGTCTGCGAGCAGGGAGGTTTGTTTATGTGTAGGAAGGAGTTCCTTCCTGCACATAAACAAACCTAAAATGCCATTTTGTAACTTTCATGTGTGCTGCTTCGTGCAGCACACATGGAAGTTACAAAATAGCATTTTGAAAAACGGTTTGTTCATGTACAGGAAGGGACACCTTCCTGTACATGAACAAACCATGGCATTTGCTTTTTCCATGTGTGCTGCACAAGGCAGCACACATGGAAAAGCAAAACGAGGAAAAATAAAGCCTTTCTCCTCGTTTCGCCACCTTAAGACCATGATTTTTCTGGTCTTAAGTTCGGCGCTGCCACCTATTATCGCCAAACTTGATAATAGGTGGCAGTGTCGACTTCAATGGGTGTTGCGGTGGAACGCCCACCGCAACACCCACTGCACGCCCCCTTTCACGCTAAGTTTAGCATGTAAGGGGCCCTATTATCAAGGCAGCGTTAAGCCACTTAACGTGGCTTTAAGCCACGTTAAGTGGCTTAACGCTGCCTTGATAATAGGGCGCTGACCCTATCGCCACCACAACGTCACAAAAAGTGACGTTGTGGTGGCGATAGGGGCTTGATAATATGCCCCTAAATGTCTTACACATTCAGCAGCAATACCACTTAGTGTACATTAGGCGTGCGTATCACCGATACACCGAAAAGAGGATCCCCCTCCCTTAATGCCTCCTTAAACTGCAATCGCTGGCCCCATTGACTCATCTGCTCACTCCCTTCCTAGCACGGTTCACTTACTGGCACAGTTGCCTGGAGACAGATGTCACTGTATTGCTGGATACACGTTGCTGAGACGCTACCCAATCACTGCCTGGGAGAGCACTGACTGGGAGCACAGCACATTATTGCATCTTTGACGCTGGCTGCAGAAATTCATCCACTAACTTACTTCTCCTCCTGATAACCACACGGTTGCCTTGAAGCGGACGGATACTGGCTAAACATTACAGCTTAGTCGTGAGGCTGTTTTTCACGTGCGGTGACGTTACTGCCTGCCCAAAAATGCTGAAAATGCCACAATATCTTTCTGGTCGGAGTCCTTCTAAATAGTGGCAACCAACACATTTGTTGCCAAGGCAGGGCAGCATGCAACAAAAGCCTCTCGCACACACTAGCTTGGGCAGGCTCGTACCTCTTACAAAATGCCTACTCTGCCAGTTTTCGTCGCCACTGAAAAGTCCTGAATGATGACGCGTCTCAGGTAAGTTTAAGAGGTTTAATGGAGTTACAAGTTACAGAACCGGCAGAGTGGGCAGCCGTCACCAACTGCCTTATCTTTTGAACATAGACAGCATGTACATTCTACAACTTGTCACAGTTGTCATGTTGCCAAAATGCAGTAAGTTCTGGATTGAGAACCCAACACTACCCAAAAAAACCAACGTAATATAAAAATACATACGGGGGAACGTGTAATTTAGTCCTAGATTGCCATGATGTGTTTTTGGTGACCTTTACAAATCTCTTGGCCTTCAGGTTTATGGTTTATGATGTCCCCAGAGCCCCTTGATGGCAATGTTGGACCATAGTGATCAGTTGCATGTCAGCTAGGGCAAAAATCTGGACACAAAAGGATACAATGAATCACAAAGAAATTAAATGTTCAGATAAGAAATTACGTTAACTGATTAGTTCATCAAACAACAAAAATATATGTTTCTACTGCAACATTTGGCCTCAGCCTTTTACAGGTGGTGCAAAATTCCTTGCTGAGCTGATAGTGCTGGATTTGCACAAAGCAGTATCAATAAAGTTTATCTTTGCAATTTAGAATCAGATCAGTCATGAGATATGCTAAGATATACAGTTATCAGATGGTGTTGTTACTGATACACAGTCCACCTGGAATCAGTGATTTCAAACAGTACTTTTAGAGGTTTTCTCTGGAGTTCAGAAGATTTGTCTCATAGGGATAATTTCGTGTCTGACAGCAAATGGACTGTAGGTTTTAAATGAATGGGGACAGACTGGCAAAGTTTCTTATTAATCATTGCAGGTTTGTGATTCTTGAAGCATACAAAACTTTTTTTTCTGTTTCACCTACATATTGGTTGATACAATGTTCTTCTTGGCACTAGATCACATCAATGATAAGTTTAAAATGTCTTATGCAGTGGGTTCTTCCTGTAATAGAACTTGTGGCTGATGATGTTTGTAAAAGGTCTTTGCATGTGGCATGCATCATTTAGAACTATAACAGTTAAATCCTGAATTTGTTATAGGTTTTTTGATTTGCCCACCCACAATAAGTGTCCATAAATTGTCATCTGCAATGATGGAAGGTTTAGGAAAAACCTTTTGTATATTTTTCAGAAATGGACAATATAGGAAACATTTTTGCTTTAGGTTTTTGTACTAAAGGTGCGGATAGATGACAGTCTACTATAAATGGGATTTTGTCACTTTTGTATACCCTGTTAATGTTCCCAATAGGTGTTTCCCCGGGTACCTACAGAGATTTACACATTTCTTGCAGACATGTATTCGTAAAACATGAAGAAATACACACACATCAAATGATAAAAGGAAATGAGGAAACGGGTAACATAAGGGCATTGAAAATGTTGCGATGACAATTGTTGTAGGTAAAGGGAAAGGGGGTATAGGGAAGAATGAGAAGGATGAGCAAAGATTAATGGGCAAGAGTGGTTGGAGGACGTTTAGGGGGTAAGGTGTGGCACTCTTTTTAAAGAAAAAATAGCATTTCAGCCCAAAAGTATCTTCAAATAAATTCATGCAGTCATTTGCTTAGAAGTCGTTTTTCAAAGCATATGATGATAAAGAAATAACCACTGAATTGAAAAGCAGTATTTAACTATGCCATATAATACGGCCACATTTAGGAATTGGTGCCGTAGACTTTGAAACACTTGCATAAAGTAGCTAGAGCTACTGCAGCAAATCAAAAACCTGAAGTCTACGCCATCTCTATTTTAGAGAATAACATGTGACAGTAACATGCTAGACAATATTCAAGTCACAAACAAATCAAACTTTATGTGCATAGTTGTCATGGACGCCGTTTGGAGGTCGTCAGGGGTCGCAGCTGTGACCTCTAGCTTGCCCCCTGATATTCCTGTCACTTCCTTTGTGACCCCTGATCTCAGAGGGGGCAAAACTTTCGCCTTCTCTGAGGTCGCAAAGTAAGTGGCAGTAGTGGCAGGGAGCAAGCTAAAGTCACAGCTGCGACCCCTGACTACCTCCAAATGACGTCCATGATAGTTGTACCCATTTCTGGAATGGGAGTTGAAAGGTTCATGGACAACGACTATGTACTCAGGAAGTTGTAACTCAGACTTTGTTGCAGAACTGTATTGTCACACGACCATATAAGGAATGTACTTATGTATTTATGTGTTAAAATTAAATAACAAATAAGTCTGCTGCTGACTCTGTGTACTCCATTTCGTACATTCTGCAGGACATTCTCCAGCATGAGAAAACAATGTCGTTACCTAGTGTCCCAGTTCAGTTTTTAGTCCTCAGGCCAAGATTAGTCGTGAAGTGCCTTTTAGTGCTCGTGTCTAGCACTGGCTTTTAATAGCAGTCGTGTGATTAGGGTTGTGCTAGAAATGCTGGCCGCAGCAGTGCACGTCTGGCATTTGGGCATTTCCCCTGATAATCCAATAATTATTGCTGCTGTCAAGACATTTTGATTCATTTCTACAATTTCAGTAGCTAAAGAGACGCGAAGCTGCTTATTTTCATTCTAAGTCGAGCCATCACTCCTACCTTTATACCACTGCTCTCCTTTGTGACGCAGGCGGTAGGGATTGTCACCTGTTCTTGGGAGGTAACGTGGAAGACTCTGATTTAACCACATCTGCAGCCCGCCCTTGCAGGAGATCAGAAATAATGTTGACCATCAAGTTTATAATGACCATTAAAGTGACCTGCACCCTTTAATGTGAAATATAAAATGCAGGACCATTTGCTGGAAGTGATATTTGGTGCTAGATTTACCACCGTTGGGGTTTATTCTTATAGGCGCTAGATCAACATCTGCACTTTTACCTTATTTCTGTCAATTGCCTATGCTTGGATGCATGCTTTGGTGAGACCCAATGAACACATAATATCCCACCAGTTTGCACGTTTTAGGTGTGTATTTATGCAAGTATGCATTTATGTCAAGGGAGTAGTCAAACAATTCAAACACCCCCCACTTAGAACCATACCTCCAATTGCTCCAAGCGAGCAAACCAAACCCTCCTTGAAAGAGTGTCCCCCACCTCTATATATCCATCCTTTTAGCCTTTCACTTATTCGTCCATCCATTCTTTGCCCACCCGTTCACCTTTCCATCTATTCATACACCCATCAAACTCATTCACACACCTGACCCATCATCCAGCCATCCAACCCATGCTAATCTATTCATGTGTCAGTCCGTCTGTCCATCCATCCAACCCTTCCCACATCCATCCAAGTTTTCTACCTTGCATCCATTCATTCTTTCAGCCTTCCAAATACATATAGATCCTTTCCACCATCAATGTAGTCAAGTGTTGGTTCACCAATTCTTTCACCCTTTCATCCATTATTTCACTCATCCATCCTTTCACACTTAAATCATCCATCCTTATGCTACTCGGTCCATACAGCCATCCTTTTATCCTTCCATTCACCCACTCATACTTTCACCCTTCCATCTTTTCTTACCTTTATTCTTCCTTTGTCCTTTCTACGTTTCACCTTTTCCTCCTTCCTTTCACATTTCTTTCCTACCTTCCTGCATTTTACCCTTCCATCTACTCACCTATCCATACCTCTTTTCTTCCTTCTTCCCTCTTTCTTACTTTACTTTCACCCGATCTTTTCTTCCATCTTCCTTCTTCCCTCTTTCTTACTTTACCATCACCCTTCCTTGCTTGTACTCTTCTTTCCTTCCATGGCCCATTATTTCCTTTTTATTTAAAACCACCTGTCTTTCTTTTCATCTATCCTTTTTCTTTCTTAACTTTCCTTCTCTGTATTTGCCACCTATACTTTATTTCCCCCAGTTTCTCTCATTTATCTTTCTTTCCTTCACTAATCTTGGCTCATTGGGCCGCTTGCGGGCCACGCCCCCATCAAGCACATCCTGTTCCCTGAAAGTGTTATTTGTCAGTAGTTTGTCTGCGGCGCTCTGCGCCTTTGCGGCCGGAAGCGGCTTATAGTGAACTCATGAACGTTTTAGTAGGAGTATTTTACCAGTCCATTGGGCCAGGTGGCAGGTCCTGCTGGAGCTGCTAGAGTGGGGGGTTTACAACCCCAGGGATTTATGGGGATTTGCAAAGCACAAACTTAGCTTGCCAGCAATGGAGCCCGGAGATAAATCTTACAATCGTTTATATTATCATTAATCGTGGCTCCTATCATGTGGAGATCTAGTGTTCTTGGAAGAGGCGACTTTTCAGATCCTTTTGGAATTGCAGGAGGGTCAGGCAGTTCTGAAGTTGACTCTAATGTTGTTCTAGCTCGTGGAAGTGTAAATGGTGAAGAATAAACATATATGTGACTGTTTTTCTTATGCTCTGCTCTTATGTAGTTTTCTCTTATGCATTACCATTTTATGTCATACTACTCTCATTACTTTAAATATACAGCATTAAACCACTTTAATGCAAACCTCTGCCGCCTGAGGGCTATGAACCATGCTGGGACACAGAATGGAAGCCGCTAGACCCTATGGTGTCTTGATAGCAATTAGGGGAAACACGCTGGCCAGGAAGGTGGTGGAAGCTACTCTGCTGTTTATTTATGCAGTATCATTTTTCTCCTGCTCATGGCTAAAGTTAATGTGTATGTGTGTATGTACTAAAAGCAATAAGAGAGGGCTCATTCACATAGGTAAACATCGATATATACCTCTCACAAAACTTTTGACAGGAGCTGAGCTTGAGCTGGAAGTATATGTAGGCTGAACGGTGCATGAATAACAGCTTTTTATTTTTTAATATATATGTTTATTGTTTTATATACTTCAACATACATATAAAACATTGATTCAACAATGCCAATGCCTTGACCCCAACTGAATTGCAACTCAGTCTCAATACTTTTGTGATACAAATTTACTCACTTCATAGCCCACTGCCCACTTCTTTGTTCCTCTCCTCGGTGTCCCGACTCATATGCCTACGGAACAATCAAGGCCGGACTGGGAATGCAAACCGGCCCTGGCAATTGAGTCGTATTGCCCGCGGGGGGAGGAGGGGTGGAGGGGGATACACTGCAGCTGCTATGCTGCAAAACCGGCCTCCGGTAACAAAACCGGCCCCCACTCTGGCGGCCCACCGGGGCAACGCCTGTTGCTCGCTACGGCCAGTCCGGTCCTGTGAACAATCATGATATTACATACATACATCTATCAGTACTTTCAGAATACTTATCCAGTTCACCCATGGTCCCCACCGGTACTCATTTCCTAGCCAGTGAACACCAGCTTTGATGATATAATGAAGACAACTTCCCATTTGCCTTCCTATTCTTTCTCTAGCTGGAGTGTTGAGGTGACAACTCTTCGGGAAATTGGCAAGGAATCCCTTCGCTGCTCCTTTTTTTTGGGAGCGAATTTGTCTGCATAGTCAGGTGACAGTACAGGCTTTGCAGTGTGTTATCCTCAACCCTTTTTTTGTTTAGAGGTTTAGAGGTGGAATCAGCACAATGTTTGCAATATCTGATCCCTAAAACACAATAGTAGAACAGCACTAAATGTCCTAACCTGTAACTTGTATGAAATAAGGGGTCATGTACACTGCCTGACATGCACCAAGCCTTCAACGGCGTAGACTATTTCTAAAGAAAAGAGAAGCTTCGGTTAGTCGCAAACCCCTCACATTACTTGCAAAGACAGAATACTACATTCATCTAATAAAGATAACTCAATGCTGCAAAGGGTCCGACTGTCTTTTCAATCTCAGTCAAAAGGGGAGTACCATCAGAGTACCTACTTACAACCCCCACGCCTTAACAATTACAAGTGCCCACTGTTTCACAACTCAAGAGACTTAGGTCCTCGTTACAGGCTTAATGGGAACACAGTCTCATCCCCAGACAAGTCTTTGCACCTGAGTCTGGACTGCAGGAGATGCGCCAGTGGTGCTAGATCACATTTCAGAGTAGGCGTACGCCCATCAATGTTACATGACTGAACTTATGAGGATTCTGAAAAATCCAAGCACACATGGCAAATGAGCCATGTCCATTCAGCAGGATAGTAGTAAGGGTGTAGTATTTAGCTGTTGTTGCATTTAGTGCACACTGTTACACATATATCACTAAAGTGCTGTGTGGTAGCGTACTGGCATTTACAAAGAGCACATTTTCCATTGAAATCACTGCTTACTTTGCAGAGACATAGAGCTTTACTGATAAAACTAACATATAAACGATAATGTGTGGATATTGGGTTTTGGCGCATATTTGCCATTTGTGCATCACCAAGTAAAATGTCTTGATTTGTTTTGATCCTGTTACAGAATTAGAAAAATGTACTTAATTTGTGCTTTCCTGCCTATTTATTTACTGTGAAAAATCTGTACAGTTTATTTATAGGAATTTAATTTTGTTCAAAGCTCCTACTACCTTTCCTTATACACTAGCAAGATTGTCACATAGTTCACTTTACAAAATCCTCACACTGTGCAGTAAGAGAAGAAAAGTAAACACCAGTCTCCATGTTAACAGAATAAGCAGCAGCATGTCAGAAGACTAGACTGATATTTGACCTCAGTCTTTAAAGTATGTGACATAATAAAAACAAAATGTTCAGCATTTCTAATGCTCATTCACCATTAAAACTCCAGCAAGGGTATTTTGGGTGTGGTGCTGCAGCACTACTTCCAGTGCATGTGGGCTGCACAAAAAGCGCTCTTACCAGGCATTATTTCCCTTCACCAATTTTGCCAAGTAGAAACAATGGAAAACATATCATTGCCTAAATGTCATCAGGATCACAATGCTGTACGTTCAATGAAAAAATAAATACTACTTCCTCTTACCCTTAAATAAAAACTAGAACATGGATTTTGTTAGGAGCAAAATAAAAAGATGCAGGAACCAGCACCTTCTCTTTTTGGGAGAAAATCAGATTTATAAAAGTAGGCGGCTATTGTAATACAAAGAATAGAAAAGTTATCACAACAACCTGCCTTGGAAGATTTGGACAGGCGTCCACTCTAAGAACACTGGTCCTACTATACACACATCTTTTTGCAAATGCCCTAAATGCAGTGCAGAATAGTATCTATTGTGCCAGTTATAAACTCTCAGTTTCAGTTTTAGGGCAGGGTGGCACAATACCTCTTTAACAATCATAATGCAAGCTGTGGCTATCTTGACGAACTCCTCTAAGTAGAGGGAGTACCACCAAATGAACAATATGATGAGTGACAGCACTGCACATAGAGTGACCATGTCCCTGCAGGTCATTATGGACACTGTTTCCAGTCGTGGATGTATGTGTGAAAGCCTAATGTGGCAGTCGTGTTTGGCTTCCATTGAACTAATTAGACTAACACACCTGAAGTCAGTGATTTGTAGGTAAAAGGTTCAGGACAGGTGACAGTGTCCGTGAAAACCTGGAGTGAGTTGGCCACCCTAGCTGCATAGGGTGTGGCTCCTGAATATCGACTCTAGGATATCATGGGATCTAAAATTGTGAACAAAATATTGATCGACAAAATATCGAAAGGGTAAGTATGTATAGATTTTCTATAGTGAACTCCACATCTATGTACCTTAAAGCTATGTATATGTCTATCTTCAAGGTACATAGAGTTAAAAATAGTAAATTTATACTTCCTTCTCTGCACTTACCTTTTGATATTTTGTCCCTCGATATTTCATCCACGATATTAGTGCGTCCTGATATTCTTGTACTTGATATTCAAAAGTACAATTGCTGCATAGGTATTCCTAAATCATAGATGAACAAAAAAGCCATATTTAAATAGAAGTCAGGCTGCATTAGACCATGTGTGACCTATACAGTACCAGTGTAATGGTTTCATCTGCGATGCCATGTGACTGTGGCCCAGCTGCACAAAGCTTCCCTTTGTATTTCTTAAATAGCGACTCCGTAGGAATCGCTATTTAAGAAATGCAAAAGGGTATGTACTAAATTAGCGATTCCCTAATAGCGCTTCCTACAAAGTAGGAAGCGCTATTAAGGAATCGCAAACAGTAAATTCCAATTCATTCCCGCCTATGGGGAAAATAGGAAATGGTTTGCATTTCCGAAATTGCGTTTTCCTATTAGGAAATTGCAATTTAAAAAATGCAAAGCCAAGGGCTTAAGGCCCCCTTGGAGGCACCCCGAATTTCCTAGCGCATGTGTAAGTAAACATATGCCCTAAAACCATATGTGCTCTTTATGTCACATTAAAAAATGCATTTTTAAATGCGTTTTTAAATTTTGCACATGGTTACCATAGACTTCAAGTCCATGGTAATAGCGTTGCTTAAATGCCCGATTCGCATTTAGGAAATGCTACGTACATGGGCTTTAGGAATCGCAAATAGGTAATCCCAATTTGTGATTCCTAAATCGCGGTCGCAATTTGCGATTTCTACCAGGTAGAAATCGCAAATTTCGACCGGTTTTGGCCCTTTGTACATCAGAAAAGGCCATTTAGCATTTCTTAATGAGCCGAAATAGCGATTTGGTCCGTTAAGGAATGCTAAATGGCTACGTACATCTGGGCCTGTGTCCTACACATTCTTATTGCTATAAAGTGCTAGGCGCCCCTTGTTCATAAGAATGGAGCAAGGTATATGAATGGGGTAGCACTGACAAAGGTGTGTAAATACATTGTGCACAAGAGTCACGTGTCACAGAACTGTCCAAGTGCAGCATTAGCATTTAAAGTATTGCACACTAAAGAACCGAGGGGCTTATTTACAAGCCCCTTGCGCCACCCATACGTCACTTTTCCCATGTTAAAAATGACGCAAAAGTGGCGCAAGGGGCTTGTAAATAAGCCCCCGAGTTTCTCAAAAGCATGCAAGTGTGCGCCTAAAGACTGTGTGGTTACTCTTTCCTCTAGCTTCGCAGCCATGTTGCCCACATCATGTCACAAGGCAGGTCACACTCTGGCAACTTTGTCCCTGAGGATTGTCTGTGATCTGTACCTGTTCTTAGGCCTTCGTTTCCTCATGCTGATCTGTGTACTTCACGGTTCGTGGGTAAGGTAAAAATTTACCCTGACATATATGTTGCAACATATGTTGTTTTGCTGACAAATTTCTGATGCTATATTGATGTATGTACGGTTCCAATCTTTGGCACATGTGCACTTTGTCATATTTGTTGCTGTGGAGCGCAGACAGGCAATGGAAGTCTATTTGAGTGTGATTTTGTTCTTTATGATTTTTCACATAGTGTCATGGTTGCTTGTGCACATGTACTTTCTTGTTGTAACTGCCCCACTTGGCGGTAAGTGCTGCCATGCCTATGCGACGATAATCTACAAATATAGGAAATCGCTCCAATTGCTCCTCACTGCAACATCTCTTGATTCCAGTACGTTTGCTGCATGTTCACCTTTGTGATTGTATGATCACCTGTTACCTCTGCTTGTTTGGAGCGTACTTAAGTGACAGCAGATTGTTTCAGCTGATGAGGCTCATGCCTGCGTGGATGGCTGTCTTCACACCTCCTCATTAACTGGTGGTGGAGCAGGCTTACAGGACATGCCCTGCAGCTTGAAGCATAGGAAAATATTTGCAAACTCTGCAGGATTTCAGCTCGTAAATCCTGTGATGAGCCTTCTTAGGTCAGAAGCGTGCTTAATAGACTCCATCCACTGCTTAAGAGTGGTAGTCTGTTCATACACAAAAGTACTTTAAAGAAAGAAAACAGATGGTGTCTGGTAAATTTTTAGTTCACCTCGTTCACCACGTAAAATGAGTTAGTCCTTATTGTAAATCAGAGATGGGGTATATCTGATGTTGACCACCAGGGGCTGTATTACACAAAGTGCCCCGGGGGCACAACGGGTGTTTGCGCCAGCTTTGCGCGCCCCTGGGGCACTTTGGTATTACAGAAGGGGCGCAGATGCTTGTGGTGCCCCTTCTGTAATACCGATAGCACTGGCTTACATAAAGCACCAGCGCTATCTTCAGGGAGCGTTTCCTCATTTACATGGGGGAGTGCCCCAGGCAAATGAGGGAATCCCTTTGCCTCTGATCCCGCGCCATAATACAGACGCCGGCGCAGAGGCAAAGAAGCTCACAGGAGCCACACTGTCAGGGCGCCCCCTGAGAGCAGCCTTCTGGAGGGGGGAAAGGGAGGTCCCATGGACTCCCCAGACATCCCCTTGCAGGAAGGCGTAGTCTCTGACTCCGCCTGCAAGGGGATCTCTAATCCCCCTTTAAAGTGCAGGTGGGTTTGTCAACTGCACTGTGAAAACACAGAGGGGTCGATTCCGATGTCGGCCGGAAGCGCACCTAACAGTATTCGTCCGGAAAAAATACCAGCCGAACGCGTGTTTTCTGACCGACTAGAACACTCTACCGAACGAACAAGTACGATGCGCATAACAGCCCAGATTCCGAGCGAGCCGTACTTACCCATTCCAGCTCCTGTTCCCCGCCCGAGCCGGATCCGTAAACGCCGAATCGAGTCGCATGGAACCAAATACACAGCACCTTCCGGCCGGACTAGTACGATGCGTCTTCCGTACGCGCCGAACTCGTCGCTACGTCCGGCACGTTTGAGCATCCGGGCGAGCCGTACATAAGCTCCGTTTCGCGCCACAAGACGATCCACGGCTACGAGACGAACAAGCCTGCTACGAGTACGACTCGAAGACACGAGAAACCCGAACGAGACGATCCAAGCATGAATCCCATTGCGCAGGTCCTACCTATACTCTACATCTATTACCGGGACCGGCACGGACGCGTACGGCGCAGACGGTAAGTCAAACACCAACAATACAAACAAACCACACGTACACGAAATATGTCACACACACATAGGGATGCACAAATAACGTACACTAGCAACAGCAGAACCATAGGGTGGGATGGCCAACACCAATGCCATACACACCCATAGGGGGATGGATGCCTGCCACTACTACCACCCCTACCCAGGGGTGCCTGGATGCCTGCCACTACTACCACCCCTACCCAGGGGGCCCTGGATGCCTGCCACTACTACCACCCCTACCCAGGGGGCCTGGATGCCTGTCACTACCACCACCCCTACTCAGGGGGCCTGGATGCCTGTCACTACTACCACCCCTACTCAGGGGGGCTGGATGCCTGCCACTACCACCACCCCTATCCAGGGGGGCTGGATGCCTGTCACTACTACCATCCCCACCCTTAGGGGGATGGATGCCTGCCACTACTACCATACCCACCCTAAGTGGGATGGATGCCTGCCACTACCACCACCCCTATCCAGGGCGGGCTGGATGCATGCCACTACTACCATACCCACCCTTAGGGGATGGATGCCTGCCACTACTACCACCCCTACCCAGGGGCCTGGATGCCTGTCACTACCACCACCCCTACTCAGGGGGCCTGGATGCCTGTCACTACCACCACCCCTACTCAGGGGGGCTGGATGCCTGCCACTACGACCACCCCTATCCAGGGGGCTGGATGCCTGTCACTACTACCATCCCCACCCTTAGGGGGATGGATGCCTGCCACTACTATCATACCCACCCTAAGGGGGATGGATGCCTGCCACTACCACCACCCCTACCCAGGGGGGCCTGGATGCCTGTCACTACCACCACCCCTATCCAGGGGGGGCTGGATGCATGCCACTACTACCACCCCTACCCAGGGGGGCCTGGATGCCTGCTACTACTACCATACCCACCCTTAGGGGGATGGATGCCTGCCACTACTACCACCCCTACCCAGGGGGGCCTGGATGCCTGTCACTACCACCACCCCTACTCAGGGGGGGCTGGATGCCTGCCACTACCACCACCCCTATCCAGGGGGGGCTGGATGCATGCCACTACTACCACCCCTACCCAGGGGGGCCTGGATGCCTGCCACTACTACCACCCCTACCCAGGGGGGCCTGGATGCCTGTCACTACCACCACCCCTACTCAGGGGGGCTGGATACCTGCCACTACCACCACCCCTATCCAGGGGGGCTGGATGCCTGTCACTACTACAATCCCCACCCTTAGGGGGATGGATGCCTGCCTCTACTACCATACCCACCCTAAGGGGGATGGATGCCTGCCACTACCACCACCCCTACCCAGGGGGGCCTGGATGCCTGTCACTACCACCACCCCTACTCAGGGGGGGCTGGATGCCTGCCACTACCACCACCCCTATCCAGGGGGGGCTGGATGCATGCCACTACTACCACCCCTACCCAGGGGGGCCTGGATGCCTGCCACTACTACCATACCCACCCTTAGGGGGATGGATGCCTGCCACTACTACCACCCCCACTCATGGGGGGCTGGATGCCTACCACTACTACCATCCCCACTCATGGGGGGCTGGATGCCTACCACTACTACCATCCCCACTCATGGGGGGCTAAATGCCTACCACTACTACCATCCCCACCCATAGGGGGCTGGATGGCTGCCACTACTACCATCCCCACCCTTAGGGGGATGGATGCCTACCACTACTACCATACCCACCCTTAGGGGGATGGATGCCTGCCACTACTACCACCCCTACCCAGGGGGCCTGGATGCCTGTCACTACCACCACCCCTACTCAGGGGGCCTGGATGCCTGTCACTACCACCACCCCTATCCAGGGGGCCTGGATGCCTGCCACTACTACCATACCCACCCTTAGGGGGATGGATGCCTGCCACTACCACCACCCCTATCCAGGGGGGCTGGATGCCTGTCACTACTACCATCACCACCCTTAGGGGGATGGATGCCTGCCACTACTACCATACCCACCCTAAGGGGGATGGATGCCTGCCACTACCACCACCCCTATCCAGGGGTGGCTGGATGCCTGCCACTACCACCACCCCTATCCAGGGGGGGCTGGATGCATGCCACTACTACCACCCCTACCCAGGGGAGCCTGGATGCCTGCCACTACTACCATACCCACCCTTAGGGGGATGGATGCCTGCCACTACTACCACCCCTACCCAGGGGGGCCTGGTTGCCTGTCACTACCACCACCCCTACTCAGGGGGGGCTGGATGCCTGCCACTACCACCACCCCTATCCAGGGGGGGCTGGATGCATGCCACTACTACCACCCCTACCCAGGGGGGCCTGGATACCTACCACTACTACCATCCCCACCGATAGGGGGCTGGATGGCTGCCACTACTACCATCCCCACCCTTAGTGGGATGGATGCCTGCCACTACTACCATACCCACCCTTAGGGGGATGGATGCCTGCCACTACTACCACCCCTACCCAGGGGGCCTGGATGCCTGTCACTACCACCACCCCTACTCAGGGGGGCCTGGATGCCTGTCACTACCACCACCCCTACTCAGGGGGGGCTGGATGCCTGCCACTACCACCACCCCTATACAGGGGGGCTGGATGCCTGCCACTACCACCACCCCTATACAGGGGGGCTGGATGCCTGTCACTACTACCATCCCCACCCTTAGGGGGATGGATGACTGCCACTACCACCACCCCTATCCAGGGGGGGCTGGATGCATGCCACTACTACCATACCCACCCTTAGGGGGATGGATGCCTGCCACTACTAACACCCCTACCCAGGGGGGCCTGGGTGCCTGTCAATACCACCACCCCTACTCAGGGGGGGCTGGATGCCTGCCACTACCATCACCCCTATCCAGGGGGGCTGGATGCCTGTCACTACTACCATCCCCACCCTTAGGGGGATGGATGCCTGCCACTACTACCATACCCACCCTAAGGGGGATGGATGCCTGCCACTACCACCACCCCTACCCAGGGGGGCCTGGATGCCTGTCACTACCACCACCCCTACTCAGGGGGGGCTGGATGCCTGCCACTACCACCACCCCTATCCAGGGGGGGCTGGATGCATGCCACTACTACCACCCCTACCCAGGGGGGCCTGGATGCCTGCCACTACTACCATACCCACCCTTAGGGGGATGGATGCCTGCCACTACTACCACCCCTACCCAGGGGGGCCTGGATGCCTGTCACTACCACCACCCCTACTCAGGGGGTGGCTGGATGCCTGCCACTTCTACCATCCCCACTCATGGGGGGCTGGATGCCTACCACTACTACCATCCCCACCCATAGCGGGCTGGATGGCTGCCACTACTCCCATCCCCACCCTTAGGGGGATGGATGCCTGCCACTACTACCATACCCACCCTTAGGGGGATGGATGCCTGCCACTACTACCACCCCTACCCAGGGGGGCCTGGATGCCTGTCACTACCACCACCCCTACTCAGGGGGGCCTGGATGCCTGTCACTACCACCACCCCTACTCAGGGGGGCCTGGATGCCTGTCACTACCACCACCCCTACTCATGGGGGGCTGGATGCCTACCACTACTACCATCACCACTCATGGGGGGCTGGATGCCTGTCACTACAACCACCCCTACTCATAGGACGGGTAATGCATGACACAACTAGCATACTCCCACATAAGGACTGTCTGTAAATTACATCCCAGCCCCCAACACCATGACAAGCGTGTGTGGTCTGTGTCAAATGCATACAACACTGAACATGACATTGAACATACAATGTGACCCCCTAACACATGTGTCACACATAATTGTGTGTGTGGCCTACACAATGCAAGCAGACCATGACCACTGTGGCAATGTGGCCCAAAGCCCCATCACCACAGTGCCCATAAGGTAAGTGTGTGCCCCATAGCTGAAGCACATTTTGAACAGTGTGGCAATGGGGCCGAAAGCCCCATCACCACAGTGCCCAAAAGGTAAGTGTGTGCTCCATAGCTGAAGCACATTTTGAACAGTGTGGCAATGGGGCCCAAAGCCCCATCACCACAGTGCCCAAAAGGGAAGTGTGTGCTCCATAGCTGAAGCACATTTTGAACAGTGTGGCAATGGGGCCCAAAGCCCCATCACCACAGTGCCCAAAAGGGAAGTGTAGTCCTGGTAAAAGCTGCAAAAACATAACTGCAGGGATTATTCCTGGCCACACAACACCAAACACTACAGTGGCATTGTAGTGCTTGTGTCCCATAGCAACATAGATTGTGTGAGGCAAGCAGTGCAGTGCCAATGACACATCGTTCTGGCCATGTGCACACAAACATCAGCCATGGGGGCCCACATTGTCTACATTCACAAATAACACAATGACAGAAGTGAGCATCATAATGCAGACCCACATATCAGCACCAATGGACACACAAATGTAGATATCCTGTGGAGACTGTAGATGTCAGGTGAACAAATACCATACCATGGCAGCAATGGGACATACTAACCATGATCAATGTGCTGACTGATGACCTAGCAGTCCCAGGGCCAGCAGGGGAAAGCCAACAAACATCATACAGCCAATGGCAAACTAAAGATATGCCAATGCAGTGGTGCAAAAGCACAAACACAAACAGGCAGACTCACACTGCATATCATACACAACAGGTGAGGGGGGTTGTGTGCCAGTGTCCCCAGGCAAACACACAACACATGAGGAGGCCAGATTCACTGATACACAGATGTCAACACAGTCACATACAAAGTAACTCATGGATTGGATTCCCCTATGTGGGCAAACAGGCATTGTGAGATGAGAGGGAGCCCAGATTACACATGTCACACAAGCTTGTAGGAACAGCAACACACACAGCAAGAGACAGAACCACCACAGCACATTGTGGTGACACTAGCCTGCATGACAATCACACTGTGATGACAAAGGTAGATGTCATCCACACTGTGAACCACAGCCATGTGTCCTGAGCAACAAACTACCATCACACCTATACAAGCACAAAGCACTCAGCACGGCCTGCCAGCCAAGGAAAATATGGAGGTAGTGCCCCAGCCATGCAACAACTCACATTTGCACACACTCAACGCCACACACCTTGAACTCCACCAATGTGCAGCGTTGAAGCTCACCTGGACTGCTGACATTGCACATGCACCCATGACAATCCCTGGGGTGGTGGGGGGAAATAAGGTGCAGAAACCCATCACACATGGCCAGTCAACAATACTTGTGAATGTCTGACACACTGCACAGTATGCCGTACATGGGCATGACGTGAAATCCACCCCAAACAATGGGATCCTGGCCATAGTCACACACCGATGAAGAAGCCAAGCTAACCCACAAAGGACACACATAGACAACTTCCAACATTGCAGCTCTGACCCTGAGGAGTGGCAGCAGTCACACACACAACGTGTCACAATCACTGAAAGCATACACAAACAGAAAATCACATTACTCGTGTAACCAACAAGTGCCAAGAGGAATCCTGACTGTGTCCCATCTGCGTTTGCCCACATCCCCAGCCCTGACAACAAAGACAACTAGGGATGACAACCTCATGAACATTAGTTTGCCATGCACCCACATCCCGGAGTAACCAGGTCCAAGATGCTGGATGAACACAGAACAACTCAGCAAGCATCACAAACAGGAACATCCGTAGGGACACAGCCTGTGTAGGAAAAGGAGAAGGGAACACGCACAGACATGCCTACACAACACACAACATGGGCACAGCCTATATCACGGAATCACGCACTGCCATGAGGGCACTCCACTCCTGTGGAAGGTCAGCTGTGCCAAACCTTGTCTGTGCATGACTCAAACATGTCAGCAGAACACTCGGTCAGTGAGTCAACAACTACAACACACTGAAGGCTCTGCTCATATCAGCCTGGGCACGGGAGTGTCACGTCAGTCATCTGCATACACCCAAGACACGTGTCAAGCAACTTGCACTGTGTACACAGATGAGTCCTCCAAATTTGATGTGCTAAACTGCATGTCCATTGGAGACGGGCACACAGTCAGGGTACTAGGAACATTGGACAGTGGTAAGCCCACCAGATGTGCATCAGTGTAGGACAAAGATGGTAATCTACAAATGCTAAACGTACATCCCTGTGTCAAATGCTGAACATTACACCCTCAGACTGCAGCAAAGGATGCTATAGATCCAGACTAGATTAGGACACATATCCCATGGACCACATGGAGCCCATCACAGCAAAACTTCATTTACCTGATCTGAACACTATTACAACAGCAAATGCATGATTCTACACATCTACATCATGTACCTCCAAAGATTAACCACAAGTAAACAAAAATAGGCTTTATTCAGCAAGTGTGCAACTCAAATCAAAAGTCCAAAATAAACTAAGGCCAATGGCCAGTCCAAATATACAGTCCCAACAGGGTGATGTGTGACAACTTGTCAACAATTGCTTGCCTGCACAGGTACGGACAGGGGACATCCCCCTTGGAGGGGCATACGAGGGGCAGGCCAGGCACCGCAGGGACAGGATCAGGGGATGCCAGAAGGAGGCAGTGAAGGGGAGGTGGGTGCAGGAGTGTCACCGGCAACTGCAGTGGAGGTGTCTGACTCAGGGGGCTGGCACCACCGCAGGGCTCAAGTCAGATGGAGTTGGTGCTGCAACCACTGCAGTGGGCTGGTCAGATGGAGTGGACTGGGTCCCCAATGCAGTGCCCGAGTCAGACGGGGTGGTTGTGGACTCCACCGCAGTGCATGACTCCAAGGTAGTGGAAGGGGGGCAGAAGAGCTGGGCAGGACAGAGGGGGGGACACGGTCTCCACACCAGTGGCACAAACAGGCAGAGCATCTGGTTTGGGGGTGGAAGAGCAAGTGGCAGGGGGAGGGCCTAAGCAGTTTGGGGATGCGGGATCGGTGTGTGGGGGAACCTGGGGCAGGGTGTGGCGGTGGAACCTGTGGAGTGGTGGCCTGGGGGATGGAGGTGAGAGACTGGGTGGTTGACTTGCAGGGCGATGGCGGGGTCTTGCTCTTCCGGGACCGGGGGGACTTGCGGGTGGGGGGCTTACTCTGCCTGCACCTGGGGGAGGGTGTCCGGGGGCGAGGGGCCCTCCCCTCTGTGTGGGTGGACTTCCTCTTCCCCCGGTATGCTGGATCAGCAGGATTGGAGGGGAAGAGGCCGAGGTCACACAGGAAGATCTGCTGTGTAGGTGTGTTAGCAGGCGAGGCAAGGAAGGGGTCTTGGAGGGAGAGGATTTGGAGGACTGCGGAGTTAATGTGGATGCCTGTGTGTGTGTGTGTTCCCCGTCCCCTGTGTCTGTGGTATCAGTCCCCTGAGGATGCGTGTGTGCACGTCTTGCCTTTCTCTTGGGTGTGTCTGTGCTGCTCGTGTCTGTGTGTTTGGGTGACTGTGCAGGTGTGCATGTGCTTTGGACAGGTAGGGGGCAGGAAGTGTGGATGGGGCAGAGGTGGGAGGGGTGAGGGACTGTTGGAGGAGGGACACTGCTGCCGTCAGGGAGGAGTCCATGGACCTATTGCTCCTCTGTAGGGCAGACATACCCGTCGAGATGCCCTCCATGAACGACACCAGCTGTGTCAACAGAGTGGTGTGTGCATGGAGGACACTCAGCATTGCTGTCTGCCCTACATGGAGCTGCCGAAGGAGGTACACAGACTCCTCACTCAGGGCAGCAGGGGACACAGGGGCAGGGGCTGCGGTGCCTGGCACGAAGGAGACACGCTCCCGAGTACGGGAGCCTCCACGGACCTCAGGAATGGGAGCCAATGGGAGGGCGGTGGTGGTGGTGGTGGTGGCGGGGCCAGACAGACTAGCTGGCCTTTGGTGGCTGCTGAGACCCGCCTCCACAAGGGAGTCATCCTCCGAGCTGCTGTGGTCCTCAGCTGAGGTGGATGGTGCTGAGGACTCCTCGGTGTGGCTCCCCTCGCCCTCCGTGCCACTGGGTCCCTCTGACCACTCGTCCGATGCTGACCCAGTCTGGCTCCGCTGCTCCTCCTGGTCCGTGGAGCTGTCCCCTCCTGTGGCCGTGGATGTATCTGCAAACAATTAGGGAAACAGACAAACATCAGTCACCTGCACTGACCGCACACACCACAGTAAGTACAGCACATTACAGAGCAAGCCCTGGCATCCTTAGTTGAACATTGCCTAAAGTCCTCACACAGATTCGGGGAAGCCAATTGTCAGTCTGATGGTCAACCATGGGACTCACACCCCTCCTGCCCTTGCACCCATCTGTCCGGTGCCTGTCTGATGGTAAGACCCCAGTGTGGACACATGCACCACCTACACAGTTGTTGGACATTGCAGGGAACACAGTGAAGTATGTGAACATGCACACATCACATCTCTTGCCACTGAGTCAGTGCAGGTGTCCGGATAAAGGGATGGCCAGAGTCTAAATAGAAATGCATGTGATGCATACCAGCACCAGACACCATGATGCACCCATGTCTGGATAGTCAATGCCACAATGGGGTGCATGTTGCACATGTCACTCCCCTGCAGGATCAGTCTCAGGAAGTTGAATGCCATGACACAGGAATGCGTGCAAAGTCATACATTACTGTCTCAAGTCACATGGCCATGGCAGCCAGCCAACAACAGTCTGCACTGTGTCACAATCCGAGGGCATGGGGAATGCAAGTTATGTGACTGACAAGTGCACATGTCCATCCCCCAAATACCACATCATCTGTACTACTATTTGTCCACGTCATACCAACTGGACATATGGGGGACATGAAACACAACTCTCTGAACATGAGCACCTCACAGTGTGCTGTGAATGACAATACAGCTGACTGAAAGTCACAGTCGCAAACACCTGTGTGCACAGTCAAGTGATCAGACACCTATAAGTCACAGAAGTATCGTCTATCATGGTCACATCTCAGATGGCATGCTGAGCCCTAACCGATAAACATACCAGTAGTCCTGACAACGAAGACACAGCACAATGAGACAGAGGCAGACACCTGAGGGTACATTACACTGATCACAACATGCCAGATGATACACGGGAGTGGGAGTACAGAGTGCATTGCATGCCCTGGAGTAGGCATGACTGTCCAGCTCCACCTGTAAGAGGGATGAGTCCTGGACAGTAGGCAGGTGGCTAAGCATGTGTGACACACTGGATACACATACTCCTGAGGCCCAAACATTGTTCCCACCAGCAGCATGGGTGTGTGCCAAATTCCCCAGGGACATGTGGTGAGTCAGAGCAGCAAGCGGACCACATATCAAAGTTACACCCAGATTACATGTCAGAACTTAGGCATTGTGTAAGCAATTGACCCACCCATGAATCGTACAACATAGTCACGGGAATAAATGCTGTCCCCCAGCTTGAGCAAAGCTAAATGCAATGACACAGTCCCCAAATGACACAATTTCCTGACTATAAGGGCCACACATATGCGTATCAGAGGAGAAGTGGGCATGTCACAAATGAGGGACATGGGTCCTGGACCACATGACTGATGTACTGTGGAAGTTTAACCAGGCCAGAGGAGGGCACATAGCATGTCAGACAAAGTGCACAGTGCAGTCATGGACTCACCCCCTCCTTGCTGCTGTCTGTCCTTCAGCTGCCCATCCAGGTCAGGGAAGACCACCGCCAGGATCCGGAGCATGTGGGGGGTCAGGGTCCGGTGTCCGCCCCTCCTGCGAGGAGGCGACAGCTTCAGCTGGACCCTTGCGATCCTCCGGGTCCAGCCACGAAGGTCCTGCCACCTCTTCTGGCAGTTGCGGATCCTGCGCCTGTAGACCCCCACGGATCTTACTTTCCGGGCGATGGTCAGCCAGATTTCCTGCTTCTGGTGGGCATCAACCTGTGAGGATGACAAAGTGAAAAGGCCATTACTACACATGCAACATATACGTGCATCACACAGTTGGATATACATGTCTCAATCACAGGGGCATATGATGTACACAGGCAGTGCAACAATGGCTATGAACAGTTTGCCAGCAGTCACTACATGGTATCATTGCATGGGAAGTAAACCTAGTTGGAATGCACTGTTACTGCACTGTACCAGTTCAGTGCATGTAACTACACACTTTGGGGTGTGACAACTACTCAGTGGGCATGCTAGCCAGTGGTGTGCACACTGAAAGCCCTGCTAGTCAGACAACATGCACAATTAGTGAGGCAGTGGACAGCACACTCACCTGCTCCCCTGGTTTCCCATACAGCTTGCTGTACTGTGGAAGGAGGCTGTCCAGCAGGGCCTGGTTCTCCTCAAGGCTGAAGGCTGGGGCTCTCTCCACAGTACGTGCCATTGCAGGAGCCAGAGGATGCATAAACAGCAGCAGTGTTGGTGGCAGATGTCGTCCTGGAGCATGTAGTGCAGGCAAGTGAGCTCTCAGGGGAACAGCCAGCATTATATGTGTGCTGCAGAGGCAGATACTGTCCCATGTGTCCAAAGTGATAGGTCCAAGTCGTTTGCATCTTCTGAATCTGACCAATCCATGGAATAGCAGCACTAATACACGCCCACAGCATCCTTCAAATCTTCAACTTCATGACACCCATGATTTTGCAACATTGTTGTGGCTGGCCAACTGAATTCACTGCATCAGACTCGTTGGAGCTTCGAAAACGCGTCCGTTGCCATGCCAGGCCCCAGCCAATGTGTGCGCACCGTTCGGTCCACTGCTGTACAACGCGTATTTTGGGATACAACGCGTACCCGCTCACATACAATGCAATGGGCCGGCCGGGCACACCGATCGGTCCATTGCTGTACAACGCGTACCCGGGACACAACGCGTACCCGCTCACAAACAATGCAATGGGCCGGCCAGGCACACCGATCGGTCCATTGCTGTACAACGCGTACCCGGGATACAACGCATACCCGCTCACATACAATGCAATGGGCCGGACGGGCACACCGATCGGTCCATTGCTGTACAACGCGTACCCGGGATACAACGCGTACCCGCTCACATGCAATCCAATGGGCCGGCCGGGCGCACCGATCGGTCTATTGCTGTACAACGCGTACCCGGGATACAACGCGTACCCCCTCACATACAATGCAATGGGCCGGCCGGGCACACCGATCGGTCCATTGCTGTCCCAACGCGTACCCGGGATACAACGCGTACCCGCTCATATTACAATGCAATGGGCCGGCCGGGCACACCGATCGGTCCATTGCTGTTCAACGCGTACCCGGGATACAATGCGTACCCGCTCACATACAATGCAATGGGCCGGCCGGGCACACCGATCGGTCCATTGCTGTACAACGCGTACCCGGGCTACAACGCGTACCCGCTCACATACAATGCAATGGGCCGGCCGGGCACACCGATCGGTCCATTGCTGTACAACACGTACCCGGGATACAACGCGTACCCGCTCACATACAATGCAATGGGCCGGCCGGGCACACCGATCGGTCCATTGCTGTACAACGCGTACCCGGGATACAACGCGTACCCGCTCACATCCAATGCAATGGGCCGGCCGTGCACACCGATCGGTCCATTGCTGTTCAACGCGTCCCTGGACAGGTCACACGCATATGTCACCATGCTGGTCACTGGTGAACCTATGCCAGCCACAGATACTTTCCGGGGACTCAGGGGCACACCTACAACACCACACCCAGTCCACACTGTATCTAAGGCATGTGTGGCAGCATAACCTTATCTGTGTATGGGGGTGCACATGTGGTTTTTGGGGTGGCATTTGGGGGCAGACACACCCAGGCTGTGCACGTGTTCATGGGGACAGGGTCCTTTGTGTGTTGTGCACCTGACCACTGTGGTGTGCAACTTTTCATTTATGGGCATGTGTCATGGTCACATTTCCAGGTTGTGTATGTGTATGACATGTCACATACCCCCAGGCTCACATGTGGGAAGGCATGTACGTCACAGGGTGGCCCATTGCCACAATAGTGATGTCCCTCCGCAGTCTGTGTGCATGTTGTGTTTCGCATGTCTCTGACTCCATGTGCACAATGGGAGACAGTCTCCACATCCACGTGGTTTGTGCATGAACTTTGATGTTGTGTGTGTGTGTGTCACAGACGTCCATGTCTGTCCTGCAGAGGCTACAGGGGCCACTACCTGTGGGTGTCATGTTAGTTTCTCTGACGTGTACATGATACGCAATGTCATGCCAGTGTCCATGTGGCAAGACAGGGTCCCTGGGAATCTACCTGTCAATGAGCTGTGATGCCTGTGGAGCATCTGTCCAGACATGTCACTGTGGTATGTGTGTGGAACGTGAGAGCAGTAAATGGGTACTGTGACACAGCCTAATGGTTTCCCATAGCACACCCTGGAACCTGTTGTCAACACTTGTTGAACAGAGATGTTAGATGATGTCCATGTAGGTGCCATATATGTCCAAACAGAACGACACACACATCAAGTACTTGTGTTTGTTAATGATGTATCATGTGAAATTGAGTATGGTGAACGGCACATAGTTGGGGTGACTGACAATCTTGCTTTCTTCACCTATGCACTGCAGGGCTCCTGCTGTCCATCGACCATTCCCAGACCTGGCAACGATGGTGGAACGTGACAGCATCCGACGGTACCGCTTCACCAGGCAGCTTATTGAGGATTTGGCAGTGCGGTTGGACCCACATTTGCAGCCTGGCCGTCCGTATCCTACAGCGCTGACCCCCAAGGTGAAGGTGATGGCAGCCCTACACTTCTTTGCCACCGGTACCTTTCAACACACTGTGGCGACTGCCGGTGGGATGTCACAGACTATGTTCAGCCGTGTGCTACGCGATGTTTTGGGGGCAATGTTGATTTACCTGAACCAGTACATCTATTTCCCAACACGTCAACGACTCACTGACGTCAAGAGTGACTTCTATGCCCTGGGGAGGATGCCACATGTAATTGGCTCCATTGATGGGACACATGTGGCTTTGATACCACCACAGGCACATGAGCAGGCATACCGGAACCGTAAACATTACCATTCGATCAATGCTCTGGTGGTATGTCTTGCAGATATGACCATCACACATGTGTGTGCCCGTTTCCCCGGTTCGGCACACGATGCCTACGTGATGAGGAGTAGTCGCATCCCGAGGATGATGTCACAGATGCCGAACCAGCGTGCCTGGCTTGTTGGTGTGTACTGACTTTGTACCATTGTGTGTGTTCTGCTATGTTGTTTTCCGCACACATTTTCAAATCGGCTAATGTGCAATTGTCTGTCTGTAGGTGACTCGGGATACCCCAACATGCCGTGGTTGCTGACACCCCTCAGGAACCCTGTGACACCAGCCCAGATGCGCTACAATGAGGCACATGGTCGGACGAGGAGGGTGATTGAGCGGACCTTTGGTCTCCTGAAGAGCCGCTTCCGCTGCCTGGACAAGACAGGAGGGGCCCTCCCATATGCCCCAGCAAAGGTGTGCAAGATTGTCATCGTCTGCTGCATGCTGCACAACCTGGCAGTGCGGAAGGAGTTGCCTCTCATCCTGGATGACGATGACCAACGTCCGCCACCTGTGGAAGATCCTGGCCTGGGTCACGATGCCAGTGAAGATGATGATGATGATGATGGTGATGTCCGCACACAGCTCATCACCAACTTCTTCAGCTGAATGTGAGTCTCCAGAGGGTTGTAATGTCAATGATTTGAGTTTGCATGATATGTGTGTGTGGTGCTCTGTTGCTGTTTGAGTGTGGCCATGTGCTACTTGACTGGATGCGTGCAGCGATGTGTCCTTGCAGGTGGTCTGTACTGCCCAACAGTGTTGACATGCTAACTTGGTTTTGTGTAGTTATCTCGTGACATGTATTAGACATGAGTATTGCCGTTCTGTGCTGTTCTTCAGTGGTTTTGACTGTGTGTCATGTCTGTCCTTCACAGGGTGCTGCCGGAGTTGTTTGATCAACTTGGATCCCACGAATCCATGAATCAACTTGCAAGGTGGAAGCAGTCGTTTCCCTACAGGTGATGTGCCACACACCCCTGGACTTTCTATCTTCTGCACTTTTTGACTTTGTGGCCACAGCCAGGTTGGATTAGCTAGCATTTGTAGTGGAAACAACATGTTGCAAATGTGTAATAAACCTGTGCTTCACTTTGGGATGTGCGTTGTCTGTGGTCACACATCTGACTGACATTTGCTTACTGCACCTGTAGTCTAGTTGACAGACTGTGAATAGGTGGCGTGTCTGTGCATTCCACTGTATTTAGTTGCAACATCAGTATAGGTGATGAGTCTGATGGCCCTGGTGTGTATGTGTTGTGTGGCCCTAGTGGTGTGTCTCCCTCATATGTGTCACGTCGCCATGACTGACATGACGGTGTTGGACTTGCTGTAGCAGTTAGCATGCACAGTGTCATTTTTCTGATCACCATCTCCATGACAGAGAGCACGTTGGAATCACAACAGAGGCAGATATGGTGTATTGGTGAGTTTATTTACATACAGGTGTGAGAATGGTGCACAGGATGGTGGGTGCTGTACATAGAAATTGGAATCCAAAGTTCCCATGTGATTTGGAAGTCTTGGTAGCTGAGATGTCCAGAGTAAAGTCCACAGTCATCTGATGAATTTGGCCAACTAGAGCTCCCCATGTCATGTGGGAGAGTTGGGTTGGCTTCGACAGGGCGTGCAGTTTGCACACAGAGGAAAAGTTCCAGAACAGGTGTTGGCTTCCTGGGGGATGTAGATGGCCATCGGCCTCTCAGTTTGGCCTCCTCGGACGGCCCCTCTTCTTGGGGGGGGACCCTCAGGTGCAGGCTGCGGCGGTGCAGGGGACTCTCTGCCAGAGTCCTCCTCCCTCCCTGTGGCATTTGCAGTTGTTTCAGCAGCAGATGTTGTGGGCACACAGGGAGGTGTGGCCATGTTGGTGCTGATCTGGCGGGAGGCATGTCAGTATGTCCCTATGCACCGCTGTCAGTTGTTCCAATGTGTCCCACTTGGACTCCATGCCAGACATGTGTGTCTCGACACGTGACATGTGTGTCTCGACACGGGACATGTGGGAGTCCAAGCGGGCATGATGGGCAGCCTGCTGCTGTTGTATGTCCTTGAGGATCCCCACTACCTGGCTGACCTCTCCGGTGCTAGTCTGGTACGCATCCGCGATGCGTGCCAGTTGTGGGTCATCATGCAGTCCAGACCCCTCTGCAAAGAGCGACCTATGTCTACCACCCCTCCCACCACCCCTGGCGACACGTGCAGGACCTGCGGTGGCACGCACAGGTGACCGTGGGCCCACTTGGGTGTTGTTCCTGGGCTCGTTGTCACCAGCTCCAGTTTGGGTCTGGGTCCCTGCGCTGTTGTCATCTGTGGTCCTTGGTCTGTCCGTGTTGGCAGGGGTGGCCTGTGTGTTGGCAGTTGTTGGAGGGGTGGGTGCAGGGGGTGCAGATGTTGGTCCTGCTGGTGCTGCATGATGACTCACACCGGAGGGTCCAGCTGGTTCTTCGCCATCCGAGGAGTGCAGAGGCTGATCCACACCAGTGAGCTCAGTGTTCCCTGGAGCCTGGGACAGGGACTCCTCCTCGTCTGCTGCTGTGTCCCCATCATCACCTGTTTTGGGGAGAGACACAGATTGTATGTTATGTTTCTACTGGCATCAATTGTTCAAACACCTGACAGTTGTGACTGTACCTCTGGATGTGGGCCTGGACATTGCATTCTCCTAAATTGTGACAGTCAGAGAGTGATATTGGTGTAGCACATTGTCCTGCCAACCTGTGGCATGTCAATGTGAATGTTGAGGTGTGTGCATGACCAGCATTGGTGGTATTTGCTTGCCATCCAGGCCTCCTTCTCCCCCAGCCCAGTTATCCCACCATGAAGCGTGCTTCCATTGCAGGGAGTGCAAGTTGTCTTTCAGGATGTCAGTCAGTGGTGTTCTGCTGTTGGTTGTTGCACAGTTCCCAGCAGGGCCTTGTGCTCCCCCAGCAGTACCCAGTGTCAGCCATCTTGTGAGTCCTTTTCCACTCCCTGTGATGTGAGCATGGTTCAGGGTGGTGTTGATGGGCCAATTGTGAGGCTGACCAACATCTGTGACTACCACTCCCATCATGCTATTGCCTACACCCCCTTCCCAGCATGCCCATACTTCCTTCCTTTTGAGTGGACTTCACTGTGTGTGAGTGTGACAGCAATGGCAAGATGGCTGGCAGTGTGGTCCTGTTGTTTGTTGGTGCCCAGTTCCCAGCAGGGCCTTGTGCTCCCCACAGCTGTGGCCCGTGTCAGACATCTTTGAAGTGGCTTTTGACTCCCTGTGAGGTGTGCATGCTTCAGTGCTAACTTGCTGGGCCATGTGGGTGTGAGATGTTGATCTGTGACTACCACTCCCATCATGCTATTGCCTCCACCCCCCTTCCCAGCATGCCCATCCTTCCTTCCTTTTGACTCTGCTTCCCTGTGGGGTGGGGTGCCTGTGCTGACAGGATGGCTGGGAGTGTTGTCCTGGCAGTTGTTTGGCTACAAGTCCCAAGAGTGTCCCTGTGCTTCACACAGCATGACCCAGGGTGGTGGTTCTTTGTGGGATCTTCAGTTAGGATGTGAGGCATTGCATTCTCCCAGGTGGGTTATGTGGAGTTAGTGTTGAGGGTGTGTGTGAGTGGAGGTGCTTGTAACTATGGTCAGTGCTGTGAGTCCTCCTTCCCACCCAGCCAGATATCCCACCATGGTACGTGCTTCCATTGCAGGGAGTGCAAGTTGTCTTTCAGGATGTCAGTCAGTGGTGTCCTGCTGTTGGTTGTTGCACAGTTCCCAGCAGGGCCTTGTGCTCCCCCAGCAGTACCCAGTGTCAGCCATCTTGTGAGTCCTTTTCCACTCCCTGTGATGTGAGCATGGTTCAGGGTGGTGTTGATGGGCCAATTGTGAGGCTGACCAATATCTGTGACTACCACTCCCATCATGCTATTGCCTACACCCCCTTCCCAGCATGCCCATACTTCCTTCCTTTTGAGTGGACTTCACTGTGTGTGAGTGTGACAGCAATGGCAAGATGGCTGGCAGTGTGGTCCTGTTGTTTGTTGGTGCCCAGTTCCCAGCAGGGCCTTGTGCTCCCCACAGCTGTGGCCCGTGTCAGACATCTTTGAAGTGGCTTTTGACTCCCTGTGAGGTGTGCATGCTTCAGTGCTAACTTGCTGGGCCATGTGGGTGTGAGATGTTGATCTGTGACTACCACTCCCATCATGCTATTGCCTCCACCCCCTTCCCAGCATGCCCATCCTTCCTTCCTTTTGACTCTGCTTCCCTGTGGGGTGGGGTGCCTGTGCTGACAGGATGGCTGGGAGTGTTGTCCTGGCAGTTGTTTGGCTACAAGTCCCAAGAGTGTCCCTGTGCTTCACACAGCATGACCCAGGGTGGTGGTTCTTTGTGGGATCTTCAGTTAGGATGTGAGGCATTGCATTCTCCCAGGTGGGTTATGTGGAGTTAGTGTTGAGGGTGTGTGTGAGTGGAGGTGCTTGTAACTATGGTCAGTGCTGTGAGTCCTCCTTCCCACCCAGCCAGATATCCCACCATGGTATGTGCTTCCATTGCAGGGAGTGCAAGTTGTCTTTCAGGATGTCAGTCAGTGGTGTCCTGCTGTTGGTTGTTGCACAGTTCCCAGCAGGGCCTTGTGCTCCCCCAGCAGTACCCAGTGTCAGCCATCTTGTGAGTCCTTTTCCACTCCCTGTGATGTGAGCATGGTTCAGGGTGGTGTTGATGGGCCAATTGTGAGGCTGACCAATATCTGTGACTACCACTCCCATCATGCTATTGCCTACACCCCCTTCCCAGCATGCCCATACTTCCTTCCTTTTGAGTGGACTTCACTGTGTGTGAGTGTGACAGCAATGGCAAGATGGCTGGCAGTGTGGTCCTGTTGTTTGTTGGTGCCCAGTTCCCAGCAGGGCCTTGTGCTCCCCACAGCTGTGGCCCGTGTCAGACATCTTTGAAGTGGCTTTTGACTCCCTGTGAGGTGTGCATGCTTCAGTGCTAACTTGCTGGGCCATGTGGGTGTGAGATGTTGATCTGTGACTACCACTCCCATCATGCTATTGCCTCCACCCCCTTCCCAGCATGCCCATCCTTCCTTCCTTTTGACTCTGCTTCCCGGTGGGGTGGGGTGCCTGTGCTGACAGGATGGCTGGGAGTGTTGTCCTGGCAGTTGTTTGGCTACAAGTCCCAAGAGTGTCCCTGTGCTTCACACAGCATAACCCAGGGTGGTGGTTCTTTGTGGGATCTTCAGTTAGGATGTGAGGCATTGCATTCTCCCAGGTGGGTTATGTGGAGTTAGTGTTGAGGGTGTGTGTGAGTGGAGGTGCTTGTAACTATGGTCAGTGCTGTGAGTCCTCCTTCCCACCCAGCCAGATATCCCACCATGGAACGTGCTTCCATTGCAGGGAGTGCAAGTTGTCTTTCAGGATGTCAGTCAGTGGTGTCCTGCTGTTGGTTGTTGCACAGTTCCCAGCAGGGCCTTGTGCTCCCCCAGCAGTACCCAGTGTCAGCCATCTTGTGAGTCCTTTTCCACTCCCTGTGATGTGAGCATGGTTCAGGGTGGTGTTGATGGGCCAATTGTGAGGCTGACCAATATCTGTGACTACCACTCCCATCATGCTATTGCCTACACCCCCTTCCCAGCATGCCCATACTTCCTTTCCTTTTGAGTGGACTTCACTGTGTGTGAGTGTGACAGCAATAGCAAGATGGCTGGCAGTGTGGTCCTGTTGTTTGTTGGTGCCCAGTTCCCAGCAGGGCCTTGTGCTCCCCACAGCTGTGGCCCGTGTCAGACATCTTTGAAGTGGCTTTTGACTCCCTGTGAGGTGTGCATGCTTCAGTGCTAACTTGCTGGGCCATGTGGGTGTGAGATGTTGATCTGTGACTACCACTCCCATCATGCTATTGCCTCCACCCCCTTCCCAGCATGCCCATCCTTCCTTCCTTTTGACTCTGCTTCCCGGTGGGGTGGGGTGCCTGTGCTGACAGGATGGCTGGGAGTGTTGTCCTGGCAGTTGTTTGGCTACAAGTCCCAAGAGTGTCCCTGTGCTTCACACAGCATAACCCAGGGTGGTGGTTCTTTGTGGGATCTTCAGTTAGGATGTGAGGCATTGCATTCTCCCAGGTGGGTTATGTGGAGTTAGTGTTGAGGGGGTGTGTGAGTGGAGGTGCTTGTAACTATGGTCAGTGCTGTGAGTCCTCCTTCCCACCCAGCCAGATATCCCACCATGGAACGTGCTTCCATTGCAGGGAGTGCAAGTTGTCTTTCAGGATGTCAGTCAGTGGTGTCCTGCTGTTGGTTGTTGCACAGTTCCCAGCAGGGCCTTGTGCTCCCCCAGCAGTACCCAGTGTCAGCCATCTTGTCAGTTGTTTTCCACTCCCTGTGATGTGAGCATGGTTCAGAGTGGTGTTGATGGGCCAATTGTGGGTGTGACCAATATCTGTGACTACCACTCCCATCATGCTATTGGCTACACTGACTTGACCAGCATACACAGACTTCCTTCCTTTCAGTGAGCTTCCCTGTGAGGTGGTGTTCTAGTGGTGTTTAAATATCTGGGAGTGTTTGTTGGTTCTATTTGTGCCACTGCCTTGCTGTATTTGTTGTTAGATTTGTACATGTCATGACACAGTTACATATTACTATGAGATGGGAGGTATTGTGTTTGTCTGACTAGCATTCACATCTTGGGATGAATATCTTTTGGTTGCTGTGTATTTGCTGAGGGTGCATGGTTTGCCTATCCCCTTGACTGTGATGTGTGTGTGTTGTCACACCATATTGTGTATATTAGTTGTGTACTCACCAGGCTCTGGGATGTCTGTTAGTCCGTATACGCTCACTGGTGGTAGGATGGCCCGCACTTTCTCCTCCCAGGGCCTGAGGTATACTGGTTTTGCAGGAGGGCCACTGCCGGTGTGCTGGCTGAGGAGGTAGTCCTTTTGAGTAGGTCCCGGACCCTCCTGCGCACATCATACCACCTGTTCTGGATGTCTTCCTTTGTGCGCAAACATGGTGATTGTGCGTTCACCCTGTCGACAATCCTCGCCCACATCTTGGTTTTCTGCAACATGGGGGTCTGTTGTACCAATGTACCAAACAACTGTGGCTCTACCCTCAGGATCTCGTCTACCAGGACTTCCAATTCACTATCTAGGAACTTATGGTTCTTCTTTGGGGGCATGGTGATGGGTGGTGGTGGTGATTGATGTGTGTGTGTGCAAGTGGGGGGTGTGAGTGTAGGTTTAGCTGGGTGTGTGTGAGGGTGCTATTTGTAGGTGTGGTAATGGTGTGTGGCTTGTGTGATGTATGAGCTGTGAGTGTGTCTGTGGTTGCTGTGTGATGGTGTTGTGTGCTGGCAGGTCAGTGGAATTTGCAAAGGATCATGGTAGGGATTTGTGGCCTTTATGTAGGTGGAGTTGGAGGTGTGTCCTTGTTCCATTTTTTTTTCCTCCCTGTATTTATTGGCTTTGTGGTTGCTTGTTTGGCCCTTTTTTTCTAATTTTTCCTTGGTGTTTTTGGTGCATGTAGGAGTCGTTCTTGTGTCCGAGTAGGATGCTGCAGTTGTCTGGTGCGATCTTGTCCGACTCGTTCCCGCTGTGTGTCAGCTAGGTTTCATATGCGGCGTACGAGTCGGTCGCGTAGTATTGGGTTGCTTCGGCTGGGTTTTGTATGCGTGTCGGTCGTACGGCTTGTGCTCCGGGCGAGTCGGTCGTGTTTTGCACGCACAGCATCGTACTACGCGGGTCGGAGTTCGCGGGTACGTTTCGTTCGGGTTCAATCCGGGTGCGTGTCGGTCGGTTCGTTTCGCGTGATTTCCCGGCCGGATGGCTTGTTTCCGTCCTGCTCGGTCGGTCGTTTTGTATTCCGTCCGAGTCGGTCTGATTTCATATGGATTTCATCGTACTACCAGGGTCGTACGGCGCCGGTACGTGTCGGTCGGACTTTATTCCCGGACTGAGTCGGTCGGTACGTTTTCCGGCCCGAATCGGAATCGGCCCCAGAGTGTCTCTAAAGCAGCCGCTCCATCTTTCTCCTGAATGTGCTGCCCCCAGGGCAGCGCATTTATCATAATAAAACTCGTTTTCTTTCATTGCGCTGGGAGCACCTTTTTAAAGGTCCGTCCAGCGCAATGAAGGAAAATGCGCCGCATGTAAAATGCAGCCCCAGTTGGTCAGCCTGTAGCTGTTATAATTAGATACTACAGTGTGGCGTGGCTGTGATTAATAGTAGGCATTATCTCTAGCAGTAGCGGCCCGTGGTGGGAGTGCTGCCGGGCAGTGACGTGGTGCGGGGGAGGGGCTGGGTGGGGGGTAGTAAACTACGGAATATGGCCGAATAGAGGTAAGTAAACATATAAATAAATAAAACGAATTTCGTTGCACGCGCTGCATCGCCAAATGCGATGCAGCGCGCGCAATGAAATTCGTTTTATTTATTTATATGTTTACTTACCTCTATTCGGCCCTATTCCGTAGTTTACTACCCCCCACCCTGCCCCTCCCCCGCCCCACATCACCGCCCGGCAGCACTCCCACCACGGGCCGCTACTGATCTCTAAGTAACAACTGAAAGAATAAAAATGGACGGGGGGTGTTTCACTAGATTTGCTCTGGTTTATATTAATAAAGCATTCTGCACTAAAGTCATTCACTACTTCCACTTGCTGTCACCATGGTACGCATGTGTGCCCAGTGTAGAGGGAAGATATTTTTGCATAGATAGTTTTGATAAATTTTAAATTAAATACAAACTATTAGATGAAAACATGCACAATGTAGTGATGTTATCTTTTCTGTTTCATTAATTTTACCAAACATATTTTGATCAATTACCTTTTGTAGTAATATCATTGTACACAAATAACTTTAAACACAGAATGTACTCATTTTTAAAGAAGAAACATATTGTAAATCCAAGGATGGTTTACCATCTTGTGTATCTTGCCCCTCTGGCAAGGAGCACCCCTTCACAACAAAATGGTTGTAGTTAGTTCACATTAACACCAGGATTCCCCGCCCCACAACTAGTCAAAGTATACAAAAAACATAGGCTTATGAACTAAATTGTATTTATCTATTAAGAACACACCAATATAAGTAACAAAAACATTTAACTCCCTTTTTTTGGTTTTATTTTTTATTGCAAATCAATAAGCAACAGTCCAGCTTCGCATAGGTCATCTCAACCTTATATTAACACTGCGCTTAATTAGGGCTCCCTGTTTTATGGTATTTTTTTTACATTTCCTTCTGTATTTATCCATATTTATATTTTGGGTAATTTTATCTATATTTATCCATATTTATTTTGCATGTAGTGTATAAAATGAAGCCACATTGGGTATATTTCCACGTTTATTTAACCAACAAATCTTTACACTTGTGTGAATGTCCAATGGGTTTTAGCTAGTTATTGTATAATACAGTCCAGTTGAAACCATTTGCATTGTACAACAGCTTAAACCATCGCACTGCTGCAGTTATTTAAGCTTCATTAAGAAATCTTTTTAATTTTTTTTAACTCCCCTGCCTATCAATTTGCATAGTTATTGGCATAGCACTCATGATTGACAGTAGTGAGAATCGTCCAAAGTAAAAACGATTTTCCATATTTAAAATTAAATATAGACAGGAATATAGATGATTTTCTGTCTGTATTTATCTGTAAAAATCAGTAAAACCGTAAAACAGGGAGCCTTACTCTTAATTGATCACATTGGTCAATTAAAAAGAGTTTAATTTAGCAAGTTCTAGAGTGCTAAACAAGGCAAATGGTGCCACTCCATTATTGTTGCAGGGGCATCATGCAACTGTACCATAATAATTCACCTTAGAGTTAATCCGCGGCTCCTGATACGCACTTTCATCTTTATATTCACTATACTCGTTGAATTTACTTAGGAACCATATGCTGATCTGTGAACGCTTTCTGCGTGCATTATGTTTGCATGATGTCTCAGTTGTATTGTGAGTGTGATAAACTGGTCCCAACTGGCCATAAGTAGGATATTGGAAGTCACTGACCAAAAACACTTACAACAACTTGCTATGTTGTGAAGTTAAATATACGGAGACAACTTGACTCCTAGTAATATATGGAAAACAGGACATTCTATTACAAATCATTCCCGGAGCCCATCACAGGAAGCATGAGGTGCATACCTGGAAGCACAAGTAGTTTTATAGCTTAAGGCTAGGTCCCATAACAATGGATTTTTACTGCATATGGTGGTACAGCTTCTTTGCCACTCTCTCCAACCACTAAACAGGGTGAATTCAGTATGAAATGTGTAATGTAGTTGTGTAGGTTGACAGGTGCGTCAGGGGTTAGCAGCACTGTTAGTGGGTGAATAGCCATGATTTGGATGGCTCGGTCAAGACACCTCTATGTGGATTATGCACTGGTTAGAAAGACTGCTGTGTGTCATGAATAGAAGAACCCATTTATATTCATTCAAAACATATACCTGGAGGTACTGCATCAAACAAGCCTTAATATCTTTTAGTTGTATTTCTTAATAGCCCGTTCTCTCTTTCAGGTCTCCTATTGCATTGTGGACCATGAAATTATATGACTTGCAGTTAGTCTGATTCATCTAATTTGAATGCAGTTCTTGGTTTAATGCCCGTATGACTAACAACAAGGCGATGGAAGGAATGTTTGAAGTAATCGCAGCCATTAGCAATAAGTCTGGCCGCATTCCCGACCATTGTTTTTGATCCACTATGCAACTCTAGACAATTACCTGCCATATACAATCATTCTTGCTTCTGCTCTTATGAGAACAATCCAGCCCGAACTGCCACCATGCCAGGTATCCTCCAGATAAAAATGCAAGCAGAGGTAAAAATATTTCTACCTACTTAGGTCTCGTCAGCAAGGTATAGCTTGTGTCCTGTGGCACAATGAGCAAAGGACCACACCTGGGCATACCCGTTGTATTTTGGGCATCCACTGCAACAAACAACAGAGTTATTGCAGGAATACTTGAATTATTCTCAGCCCTTGGCAATCGCTATGGGCTGCATTTCAGACCATCGTTTTTTCACTCCAGGCAGAGATGTGCCATAAACAAACCCATCTTGGTTCTGCTCTGTTAGGAAGGCTTATACCAGTATTTCCATGTTGACACCTTTTAAAGTAAATAATACAGTTCCTATTTGGTCTTCCAGTTGCAACTGCTAATTTAACACCAGCGCTCTTTACTTTAATGACTACATTTCCAATGCTCCTAGCTCACTTATGCATGTACGTACTGCCATTTGCTGTGGCCTTGTTATACGCTTTCCGTAAATCCAACTCTTTTACATAGTGACGTTCCATACACTCTGCAGTAACCATGGCATTTTTCCACTCTGCCCCAGGTTTGGATGGCATCGGTTGGTGGCTGGGGGTGTTCCTTGACAAAGTAAGTCACAATTACCATGTGATTAAGAAGCCAGTTTTTTGTTCCACTTGAGGCTGTCATTGAATTCCTTTTATGTGTCTTCTAGATTTGTTTGATGAATGCCCTTGTCCTGCTTTTAAGCAATAGAATGGGCAGAAACATGTTGGCAATCGAATGGATGAAAAGGGCATAGCACCTAGATCATCCTGGTTGTAGGTTTTTAACCATGCATAGGGTACCTACTAATAAAAAGAGAAATCCTTTAGGTTTAGCCTAAGGTATTATTATTTGGATCCTTGCTCTATCTAGGCATTACATTTATCAAGAATTCCTCATACCTTGAGGTTGAGTCTGCCCTGCTAGTATCATCTTAGCAGGGTGAGGTGAGGTAGCCAATGATGAAGTATTCCACATATTGTAGGTGAGGCTTCCTCATCCAAATAAACTGGATTCAGTTCTCGATCCTAGGGTTTGGATAGGATACCACATATATCCTATCCTCTCTTTTTTCTACCCGTACTCTTTGTGCATACTGCCAATAGGAACTGTCAGGCCACGTCCCCTCCAGTTGGGAATACAAGCAACGCCAGACCAGTTTCAATCTACTTAGGTCTTGTCAGTGAGCTATCGTGGCACAGTGAGTATGGGACCCTCCTTTGGGCATTTCTGTCGCACTCAGGGCATCTACTTCAAAAAACAAGGTGATGCAAGGAATTCTTGAAATAAGCTCAGCCGCTGGTGATTGTTCATGGGCGCATTCCCGACTGTTGATTTGTGCCCACTATGACACTGTAGACAGAGACCTACTATATGCAAATCCGTATGTCCTGCTCCAATAGGAACAGTCCAGCCTGAACTACCAAGCCAGATCCCCTAGAGATGGGAACACAAGCAACCCCATACCAGTGTCAACCTCTGATGTAACGCCTTAAGTGGCCAAGTGTATGTTCAGACGTGGGTTCCTACCACGCTGTGCCATAGGATCCAAGCTAAGCCTCACTGATGACACCTAACAAGGTCATAACTGGTCTAGAGTTGCTGGCACTTTGGAATGGACTGTTCCTATAAGGAGCAGGGAAGCACTGATTTGCATAAAGTGGGTCTCTGTCTATAGTGGTAAAGGAGGTAAAAACGATGGATTGGGAAGCTACCCTGGGTGATTGCCAGTGGTTTAGACTGTTTGCAAACATTCGCTCCATCACTGTTTGTTTGTTAAATGGCCAAATGCTCAAATCCAAATCCATTATGGTTATTGTAGTTGTTCATGTGAATTACATTTCCTCATACTTCACTTCAAAACACCTCTTCACTGTCAGTGTTATAATTCACATGGGAACGTTTTTTTCACGGTGTACTTCAATTGATATTGTGATATGTAGTTTGCTCTGTATATGTATGTATTTCGTCTCAATACTGTAATTTTCATGTGATAAAAGATTATTCAGGGGCTGGTGTATGTAATGTGGGGTCTCCCAAACCCAAAACATACCGTATTACAACACAGCTGTGGTCTTCGTTGGATCTCACATTGCAAATAGCATATACTTGGAGAAAGATCATGCGGTAAACTTTGACCTTTAGTGCAAAACCTTATAGCAGATCTAGATTGTAATGACAATATTCTTCAAGATTAAACATTACTGGTCATTGAGAAACATGTTTCGTTGAGTACTGGCAGCTGGCTTTAATTTAAGTGTTTGAAAGTGAGCCGTTTTCGACACTCGTCACAAATATTAGCTGTCTTTCAGGTTTGACAGTATGCACCCGATACCAGAATGGTTTCAGCCAGGCTCTTTCCTAATCCTTTTTTCTCTGTAGCCATTTATCACAGGTCGTTGTCTACGTCAAGGTGACCCCGCAAACCCTGTTTTGCACAGTACACAGGTGACAACCTATCGGCGCACATTTTTGAGGATTTTCTTACAGTGCTGTTTTCCTTTTCAGTAAAAGTTGTCTGAAGGGCTGTGTTGATTTTACACTTACCAGACTGGGCCGATTGTGGATTCCTATAATGCAAACACTCTCCACCCTCATAAACATTTTACTCTGTGACGAGCTTTACTAGCTAGCTTGAGATCTCTCCTGGGCGGGTGCCAGCTACGCCCACACAAACAGTAGTTCTGTTCAGACACTCGGCCTGTGGGGTTTGGTGCGGCCGGGGAGAGGGAAGCAACACCCAGGCTTGAAATCAGACACCTACCTTGAAATGACTACTGTAAAAGGGAGATGCAGTCGACAGACAGTCAGAATAAGGGGTCTTACGTCTTTTTAGGTCTTGCGCCTAGCGTTGCAGTGCGCAGTACTGCTCGTGCAGCGCGAGACCTCTTGTATGGGCTTCAGAAAGCTAACCACACGCTCATGCGTGTGGTTTTGCTTTCGCAGGCTGGCATTGGCTGTAGCGTGCTTTTTAAAAAAAAAAAACGGCACGCAATTGGGCAAAGGCGGGCGCATGTCCCACCTTTGCTCCGCCCATTTCCGTCCGTGTCTAGGACGCGCATCAGCGCGAGGCACAGATGACAGGCTCCCTCGCCCCCCCGCTCCTCTGTGGTGCGCGTGCACCACTGGTTTCGATTCCCGCGTTCGGCTCCTCTGTGATGCGCGCGCACCACAGGTTTCGATTCCGTGCTTGTTTTGTTTGGAGCGGAGCCCTCAGGACAAAAACTAGCAAGACCATGACTTTCTGAAAAGTCTCATTAAACCATCCATCGGTTCAGAAACTCACTGTTGCTGTTTTATTACTCTGACCGGAATGCCCCTGGAGCACTTTCAACTGGAAAAATGTAGCGTTGTTGTGCCTTACCCTGCCTGCCTGCATACGTGCGCGGTGGAGAAACAAGCAGCCCTTTCTAATACTCGACTGGGGAATTTGGCATTTTGGCAAAATGAGTGCCTCGTCTGCAAGTAGTAGCCTGGGAAGAAGACTGGAAAAGTGTATTCTTCTCAAAGTGAGCACAGAGAGGGAATATTCCAAGTGTCCCCTTCTGGTAAGGCATGACTCAGGAAAGCAGGGTGAATGTGTGAAAGTCAGATTTCTCATGAACAGTGACTTCCGCAGTGCCTAAGTTTTAGGAGATGTGCGACATACACATAGCCATGCTCCACAGCCTCGGAGAGCGGCCAACGCACGAGGTGGTAAATGATTAGTGTCACCCACAAGACAGGTATGAGCTTCCACATGACTTGGACTGCTCCAGTGGAAGGAGTGTGACTTAAGGTAGCGAGAACCCACATTTTTTCAAGAAAGCTTCACGCAAACCACTCTAGACCACTTTTAGATCAGTTACATTTAGGCTCGAAACTAAGTACTGATGCGTCACTGAGTTCTGCCCAATGACAGGCGTTGCAGTCACAAGCCGCAGTAGTAAATACGATGCACATGCATTCTGGTCAGAATTCTTAATTTTGGGCCTACCCTGCCCATCTAGCAATGTATAGCATCTAGTGTACCCCGAGATGCAGGAACGCCACCTCTCCTCCCCCCCCTGCTACACGGTACACCCACTCCCTCACCTTCTCGCACATCAACGCCACCCGATATCCGCTGCGGATCCGACACCCAGATCAGACCAGGGGCCGACCCGATCCTACTCACCGCCTGTTCTCCCCCACCATCCTCCCTGTCCCATAATGTTCATCGACCTTTCCCAACATTAGGTTTTTTCCCCCTCTTGCATCTCACACATGCACTGCCACAGCCACAATTCAGACCCTAACGCATGACACTCGCTAGAAAATGCCCATGCAATAGGATGCCTCCCACCGGATATCCACCACTTACCGACTACCGTGAGCTGCTCTTTTGTTGATATTGAAGATGTTACTGTCTGTACAAATCCCACTATCTCCCACACTACCCTCCCATTGATGACTGATATGTAGATTTATGAAAATAACTTCAATGAAGTACAGCTGAAATGGATAATTCTTCAGCAACTATGAACTTGAAGTGTGGCGTGTGTAATAGTGCCATGTGTTGTCTCCAGTGTGCATTATTGGTGTAGAGTAAGACATGAATGTAACTTGGTTGATATGCTTAGCCAAGTAAATGCCTCAGAGACATGTTGTACGCATCGTGGAGTTAGGGTTATAACTAAGGAGTTTTGTGTGTGTAACAAACATGTTTTACCCACTATCTGTTATGAACTCTGCTTTAAGTAGGGTGCTAAAAAGAAAAGAGAAAAAAGCACAATCAAACTTTAAGCATTTTTTTTTTTAAACGGGCGGATTCCACAGTCTGGACTCGACCAATGTGCATATCAGAGAAAAGATCTCCCCCCCGTTTTTAGGTTGAGCCTTTGCGAGGCATGCTGTATTGAGGTAGGTACTTGAAGCTCCGCCCACATTTTTTATTGGCTTGTGTCATTGTCCACTGTAAACTGTGGCCGTTCATTGGTCAAAAGGCTTAGTAGTCCCTCCTTAGTACCGCCTGGTCTCGTTTTGTAACCTCCCATGGCGACACCCCGTTATGTGTGATGTTGCTCGGTAGGCTCTAATTACAGCCTCCGAGCACTATTTTCTCAAATAGCTTTGTCCTGCCATGCTCTCACCTAACGCTTTAAAAAAAAATTATAGCACGCATTTGCAATGCAATTGGTCTCGCATTTGCAAGAGTTGAAGCTATTGGCATTGTAAATGACAATGCCTTTTTTTTTTTATCAGTTTTCAAAACAACACATAAATAAAAGGCATTGTCATTTACAATGGCAATAGCTCAAGCTCTAATATATGCGAGACCTATCGCATTGCAAATGCTTGTTTATTCTTTCTGTTACGTTTTACCCACTGCCACAAGGAGCTAAAGACTAAACCTGATCAGAGCTCGTGTACTTTCTGCAAATGCTGAAAAATTATGCGAAATTATGCAATATGCGGAATGCTAGGCCAGCACCTTGTGTCCATATTTGACACGAGGTGCTGGCACAGCATTTTGTATAATAAATATCGAAATATCTATGTAATAGGTCCAACAGCTGTTCATGGTTGGCTTGTTCGCATTGTTCCCCTTCTTCCTCGATAGGGTTTGTTTCTCAACAAAATCTTGTATACAGGATGTGGTGTGATGGCGTAATCTTGGGCATTACGCGTAACAACCATATAACACAAAATGATGGAAATTAGTTAAGATTACGCAGGTAGGAAATTTCGCTCTCCCTTACTAAACACTGAGCGACAACAGGTAAATATCCAAACTAGTAGTTAGTGTCACGATTCACTGAAGCCAGATATTTCATCCATGCTGGTGAGAAGATTCAGCTGCAGGGACTTGGCAACCAAAACTGTCCATCAAGTTAGGAAAGGTATTCTGCCTTTGGGATTAGCAAAGTTTCTCAACTTTGCTTAACTTCAAGGCTGAAGGTATATCTTCACATACTCTTGAGGTCCTGAAGATCTGAAAGAAAGCACCTTAAACAACTACAGACTATTTTTGCCACTTTATTAGGTCTGGCTTGACAGTGCAGCAGTCTGCAAGACCTATTATTGCCAACTCTTTAACGTATACATAAAGTGGGCTTTCGCTCTGTCCCACATGAGTATTACTCTCTCACATCATGCAATTATCTGTTTAGTGTATATTCCGCATCCTATGGGGTGCTTGCACTGCAATGCACGAGTAGCTGAAAAGTACACTGCATCCTCACACATTAAATTCTTTATCATGTACATACATTGTTTAGAGAACGCAATGGTTTTTGTGTTGTTTTTAAACACCAGGTTTGTGAAAAATATTTTCTTTGTGACTCAAAATGAAAGTCAGACTTATTGGGTTTGCCAGTGTTTGTTCTATTTATAGTTGAAAACGTACATTCCAACTTTAATTTACTCCATCAATTTAGCACTACCTTTTAAGGAGGAAAATCTCAATAGCCCTAATCTTAAAATACCCTTCCCTTTAACCACCACCACCATTAATAAAAACATTTTTACTTCTCGTTCTGGAGTCTTGAGTTTGGTAGCTGTGGCATTTACGTTTTAAAAAACATATACAAATAGAAAAATAATACATATCAAGGCAATAATAAAGTCGAATGATAAATAATTAAAAGGATTGATACAACAATAAATAGGTGAACAAAACAAATAAATGAGTACATAAAGAAATAAATACATAACATGAATAAGCACTGGACTCATATTTTTGCTTCCCTGTAATTGTGTTGTTTTTATGGTTATTTAATTTCCAAGTTCAATTTTAATCTTCAAGTGGCAATTCATCTCCAAAGTTGTTCACATTATTACACAATGGATTCAGATCCCCTCAGTGGGAGTGACACTTTTTTATTTTTAGTATTTTTGACACGAAACCAGGCTGTTCCCTACCGAAATGGATGGATAGATGACCTAGCATCCTCACGAGACAATTTTACAAGGCATCCTAGTTAGATTTTCAACAAAGTATTTTCAAAATAGTAGCTCAAGTCTCACATACTCATTCATGGACAGCAACTTTGAATGCTCAGTAAAGGAAGATACTGTGCCAAAACTGGTAGACGCACCAATGGCCATTCAATGTGTAAAAGTTTGGATTTCTTCCAAAGCTAAACTTTTGGGGAGTCAAGACTACCCACACTCAGATGAGAACAATATGAGAACAATATGGTTCTCGTGTTCCAGTCAGGATTACAGTTGAATATTGATATAGAATTCTTCATGACCAATATGTAGCTCAGAGGTGAAAAGTAGTCGATAACCCTGAAGATCAGGTTCTAACGAGATAGTGGACATTTGAGAATCAGGAGGGTACCACTTTGAATTGGTAGTAAATACTGGGCAAAAGTTTTGAAAAACTAAATCATGGGCTCCATTTCTTTTAACAATACACCCTTTCAGTGATCTGTTCACTAAATGTCAGCTCCTTCATCAGAATTATTTAATATTTACCTGTGATCAAGAGCTCTTTAACAGAGCTGGTAAAATTAACCTTAAAATGTGTGGGCCTACATCCATGTCTCTTTGAAGAACAATCATGAGTTTGGGTGTTGGACACCAATACTCGACCACCTCCAACCAATGGATAACTAAATGGACAATGGATTGTTGCCTCAAAAGAATTAAACTAGAGTTTGCACTACATTGAGATTAGAATGTCACCAAACCAATAAAAAGGAATTTATGGGAGCACAGCACGTGACTTAATCTAGTTTTGGTTCCATACCTTTTGATCGACAGCCTTTACATCTTCAAGTTACACAGGGCCTGATTCAATCGATAAATCATTAAGTGCACTCCCATATGTTTCATCCTACACATGGAGTAGATTTACAATTCCTTTGTAATTCACAATGTTTTCATGAGTACTTCTTGGATGCTTCGACAGTCATAGCTTTACCACGAGTATTCCAGTAATTCTTTCGTGAATTTCACGTCTTAAAATACCTACGTATACATTTGTTCGTACAAAAATCTCTTCTTTTTTTTCGGGGAAAATATTTTCCCGTTGAAGAAATCTCTTACACTAAACAAGCACCTGTTTTTGGGGTGTATGTGTAACCTAAACTTACACGTGCAAATAGCTTTTCAAACCAGGCCCACAAATTATCCCTAAAAAAACTGGATCAGTTTGATGTTCACTGTTGTTTTCTTTCCGTTTGGGGGCCCATGCATGAGACACCTTCAGAATGATGTCTTCCAAAGCAGTGTTGCAATGTTACCCACCTCCAAAGAGCAGAAGACGAGTAATGCACTGATTAAGAGTGCCCCTTAGAATTCTGATATATACGGTAACTCTTGTTATTTCTCATTTTGGAAGGAAGCACTCATAGTAGGTGGTATTTAGCACACCCAATAAATTCGAGGCATGGGATTTTACCCTAACCTGGGGCACTCATACGTGGGGCCAAACAGTAGGATGTTTTGGGGTCACTTAATTTTGAACCCCCATGTAGTGGCCCAGTACCTCGGCCAGTCACAAAGGGCCTGCCTTGACTTTCAGGTTTATATTTGCTCAAGAAATATAAATGTAGTTGAGTCGGAATATGATGTTGCTGTAAATTGACTTTTCAGCTGGTGACATGGTGCCAGCATTTATAGTGTTTTAACAACTAACAGAACGTGCCATTTGATGTTTTCTTCGGTTACGGAGCGGCTCCATGAATGTAGCCAATGTTCAAGCTCTACATACAGACCTCTATTTGTAACAAACCCTTCTGTTCAGGGCTTGTTAAATTTTTGGCTGAATGTTTGTTCTTTTGAAAGTTATAGGACTGGCAGCGCTATGAATAGAAACTGTCACTGCTCTCTACAAAGGCAGGCGAAAGTTGTGTGGTTACTTTATTCATGTTTCAACCTTGCTTTCTTTCGTTCTTTCTTCCTTTCTATTTCTTTCTTCTTTTTATCTTTCAGTGTTCTTATTTCGCTTTCTTTTTAACACTTTTCCCATTTTTTCTTTTCATTCTTTATCTTCTCTTTCTATCATCATTTCTTTAATTTTTCCTCCTCCTCTTCCTCTCTATCTTTTATTTTTTGTGTTTCTTTTCTCCTAGTTCGGCCACCTTTGTGCTCATTTTTCACTTCTCGTTTATTTCCATATACTTGACTACATATTTCCTCTTTCTTTATCTTCACTCTCCTTCTTCTTTCACCGAGTTCTTTTGAATTCTTTATATTTATTTCTTTATTCTTCTCGCCTGTTACTTTCTGTTTTCTTTATTTATCTTTCTCTGATTTTCTGTTTTTCTCAGTCTTCCTTTTGCACTGTTCCTCTTCTTCCTTTCTTTGGGCCGCCTTCTTTTCTGCCTAGAATGAGAAACAAAGGAATAGTCAGCCACCTGATGCAACACCCATATAGTTGATTTTTTACTTTTTTGGTGGGTGGTCGTTAATTGCTGCAAACTTATTAGCTCGAGGGGTTTATTTATTTTTGCTTTTAGAATTATTTATATTTTTCAGTAATGCAAGGGCCAGTCATCTTGAGCCCAGCTGGGTTTTGGAACTTTTTATTTTTAATTGATGTAGCTTTTGAATTTACTGTCGCTTAGTAAGGTATACATTTTCAACTGCTCTTCTAATGGTTGTTTTTGTTGTTGTTAAATCATTGAAACATTAGTCTGACTTAGAAAAATGGATACAAATAGAAGAAATCGGATTGCAAACAGAGTCCCTTTTATTCTCCCCAACAATCATATTTCCAAAAGGAACCTTTTAAGACTAACAAGACAGAATGGCCTCTGGCGCTGCGTGTGGTCCTATGCAGAGACGTTTAGGTTGGACTGCTTCTGTTGGGCAAAGGCTGGACAGGTTTGCATATAGGTGGATTCCTTTTGTACAGCATAATTGACAAAGATATTTAGCATGTTTCTTACGTAGGGTTGCTCCTATGTTTAGAGAAAATTGAGAATTTCTTGGATTCACAGAGAATTCAATGAGTAGTTCCAGAAGGTGAATCTATAGCAGCTCTCCATTCGCAAAGGTGACGGATGGACATTTGCAGGTGCCTACATCTGAAATGCAGGTCACGGGGCAGTGGAAAAAAGGCAAAATAAAGAAGAGAAAAATCTTAATTTCTATTAACAATCGTAGTACATTTATATAATCATTTTATCAAACAGTTTTGTACCAGTAACTTAATAATATATAAACACTACATACAACAAAAATTCATTTTTTACAATTTATATTGTCCATAATCTCTATATAAATCTATCAATAAAGTTGTGTGTCAATGCCCGTATCCACAAAACAAAACCTGTACATAAATCTACATTTCCTCAATCCTCTCTCATATTCACACATAAAAGTTATAAAAACCTCAAGATGTTGAGGTGTCTGTGCAGACTTCTAAAATATCAAATGCGGCCACAAAACAGGACTCATGTCTGGGCACTTGAATGATATTGCAAATTGTCTACTAATTCTAAACCGCATCATGCCAGACAGACTTTCAGAAATATGGCCCTCATCTGAAGAGCCGGTTGTCTCAGCTGTTGGGAAGCACTGCCATGCTGGTTAAAGAGAAGACAATAGTGTCTGTGCCCGGCCAAACCCCTGTCACTTACTCATGTGCAGCCGCTGCAGGTAAGAGCGGAGGGGCGGTGGGGCGGTGGTTGCCGGCTGGGGGGGATTTCGGAGTGTCGACCACAAGGGAAAATTAAATAAATAATTAATTTTCCCTCATGGTCGCCTCTCGAAATCCCCCCCAGCCGGCCCCACCGCTCTTACCTGCAGCGGCCACGGCTGCTCATGTGAAGCTCATGGCTTCCCTGCTCTTTGTGAACATCTCCACTAGAAGAGGGAGCTACTCTTTCATGGCAGTGTTGGCATAGTTAGAAGAGAAGAGCTCGAAATACAAGAGGCATCAGTGCAACTCTGCGGAAGACTGATTGTTCTTCTTTCCCACCCGTGGCCACCGCAGGGTCACCTGAGAGCATCAGCATCATAGTGCATCATCCCTATGCCATTATAATCATGTTCACTGCATAGAAATCAGAATGTTTCTTCTTAAGTAGAAATGGTTTTAACTGCAGGGCTATTGCATTTTTACTGAGCTATTGGACTGAAAGGACAATAACAGTCTTAGTTGTTTTTCATATTAACACCTTCGCCGCGATCGGAATTCCGCCTAGGTGCTGGACATTCCGATCGCGGACGTGGTCGTGATGAGCTCAGCTTGTCATGCGCACACGCCGACCGCGCAGCATGACGAGCTGAGTTCGTCATGAGCAACGAAGGGGTTATTAGAACTAACTGGATAAGGTGCTGTGAACTACGCATGTGATGGCTGTAGGTGAGATTCAACCTCACACCACCCTCCAAGAGTGAGCCTTGTCAGCTCATCCCAGCTATCCCTTGAGAATCAAAGCCTAAAGACAGGGACATCTTGAGGATTTTGGGGGCCCCTGGCCAAATATAATTTGGGGCCCCCTTCTCGTAACAACTCTGAATTTATTATCCATTTTCAGCTCATTCATGTCCTCAGCAACTATGGTCTGATCATTGACAACCCTCTTCATTGGCTCCCAAACCTTTAAGGGGACCCCAGTCCTTACGGGGGCCTCCATTCAGTGCAAATCTTTTGAATATTTAGGAGATACTGGAGACCTGCGAGCCCCTTTTCATATTGTGCAGTGGGCCCCATCATTTTTGCATTATGCCACCTTCTGGATCTGTCCCGAAAGCTTAATGATGGGGGCGCTAGATTGGTGGGGGCCCTGGAACAGAGTCCACTTTGCCCACGCCGTAAAACCTCTCTGTCTAAAGAGGAGGTTCTTGGCACTTTTGTAAACTAGCAGTAATACTTGGTTCCTGAGATTTCAGTGAGAACTGCCAATGATTGTTGCGAGAATTGTCTAGGTGACCATGACCTCCCAAAGTCCTGTGGAACTGGCCTGAGATTTACAAGAATGGCGAATTCATGGCACCACCACATATGGTTATGTTCCACCAGCATCAGTGAGGTATGAAGGCTATACAGTGACACATAACTGTTTCATAAGCAGTGGTCCCTCTGACCAGCCCTGTGTACATGAGGCATGACTGGTGTGTTAGTTAATCATACTGTAGTACAATGTTATGGATGATGTATCAAAGCAGACAGCCAAATTGAGCACCAAAACACACACGCTGGATGTAAACAATCAAGTTTACATGCACTGTGTGATTCCTCCACACACGTGATTCTGAATATCATATCCACTACAGACATCGTTTCTGACTCCATTGCATCAAAATGTAATAATAACAAAATACTGCATGTATTAATTTCTATGGCATATCCATGGGCATATTTGGAGTGCTCAAGATGTGATTATTATGGTTATTCCATTGTTCAGATCAGGATCTATGTGTTTGTGCCTCTATGTGTGTTTGTGGTTTCTATGATGTGTGTTTTACTCACACGGCTTTATGTGAACATATGCTCTTTTTTCATACTCACTGCATCTTTTAGTTGCTCATATTCTATGCCTCTGTTTTTGCTATCCACCTTTACATGATCTCTCTCATTCCATGATAGTAGAGCTAGGTCCTATGGGGGTTTCCTCACAAGCAGTTTTCTACATTATGAACAAGGCTTCTACCAATAATTCAAACAATTGGAACACCAAGGTTACACAGAGTGAATCTGTAACCCTGGGGTTGTTGAAGACAGTCATGTGAGGAGTAAGGAATCTTCACACATGTGCACCAGAGTCCCAAGTCTGTACTCAGGAGACAATTACATGTAAAAAGGGACCAAATGCAGTGCAGTTTCACAGCAGCCTCCTACCTTTATGCAGACTCGTTCTTAGACTTTCTCCTCTTGAGCTGTTAGCATGATCTTTGTGCTGGCAGTTACCGGTTACTGATTTGATAACTAATCATTGACCCGGCTAACACAGGTGTGGGGCATACTGCACCTGAGGTAATGGGAAATCTGCCACTGAGCCTCTACCGGTACCAGCATCATATTCTGTATAGGCAGCTGCATTTTTGTGTAAACCTCTGTATGACAGCTCACCTTTTCTAGATGTCTTTTACTGTCCATACGGCAGTTGCTATGATTTCAGGTTTGTTGAAGATTTCTGACCACGTTTTGGTGCCTTTTGTTTTATGCTGTTGTTGAATTATCATGAAGTTTTGGAATTAGGGTAGGCGTGTGAAGAATTCTTTAGGTGCTTTGCAAATGAATAACACAATCCTCCTGAAATTGCCGGACCTCTCATCTGCCTTCGACACAGTCAACCATCCAACCCTCATCCACACCCTGGAGTCTCGAATGGGATTCACTGGCGATGTCCTTCACTGGTTACCCTCCTACCTTTCCAGTCGACACCAGTTTGTTCAAATGAGCACCTCCATGTCCCAAAAAGCCCTATAATCTGTGGCCATGGTTCCATACTGACTCCTGTCATCTTCAACCTCTACATCCTCTATCTGGACCCCTTTGGGGGCTCTATGCACATATTCAGTGATGGCCGGTGTAGGTAAGAGCGATGGGGCGGGGGGGAGTCAACAGACGACGTCGAGGGAAAATATATTATATTTTGAATTGCAGACTTTGCAAACAATTACGCAAAATAGAATTACTGCTACTTTCTCCTTGTTGCCAATTGATTTGTGGCAGAGTTTAAAAAAAACTGAATGTATAAGTTGAGGCCCAGTTTTTGCAATGGGGTTGTGTCACTTTTTTGGCACAAATCTGACGCACAATCTCATTTGTTAAATCTCGTAATGCGCTTGAATGTACTCATGATAGACCTAATAAACATATGTGTGAGGTGTTAAGATCTGATGTCACTTTCTGTGATGTCACTTCCTGGGATGCTTCACCATGATGTCATATGCCATGATGCCACTTGCTTACTGCCTATCTTGGTTAGTCTCCTCCCACTTCTTCTTTAAGATTTGTGCCCTGAAAAGAGGTACAAAAGAGTGAGAGCAACGAACGTAATTGTGATACCTAATCATTCAATTTCTGATGTGGTTGAATGAATGAATGACCGAAGCACAAGGCAGCTGGAATTCCCTTCATTAGATGCTGTATTTGTTATCCATCGGGGACGACAGGGTTGTGTTTAGAATCTACTGCCCATATGCTCAAGAAGTGCAGACTCGTAACTGACCCAGGAGACAAGGAAAGGTTAACTACACACTGTGTGCAAGGTTCATCTGGGCAGTGAAAGAGTGCTTCCATCTTCACGGAGTTTGCAATTGTCCTAAACTGGTCACATTTGAATAGTGTGGATGGTGATAGTGAGATATGCAAGGACAATTCCTGCAGGGTTTCAAAAGAAGGGCTGTTACTGCGTTGTGCCATATCTTTCATGTGTTTGATTCATTTCGGTTTTAAATAGAGCCAACAAATGACCAGTTTCTATGTGGTGTGAGCCAGAGAGTACACATAGTAGATATGTGAAGTAATAACACAAATAAACACGCTGTGAAAAGGTTGATTGATCTCTTGTGGTATTATTATTATTATTATTATTATTATTATTATTAATATTGTCTCATGTGCAGCCAGGCACACAGAAGCAGATGATTTGTGTGGACGGACGGACACATGCACACTTATATATGGCAACAAATGCACAACTGGTATCATGTTTACACTACTGTAGATAGACTTTGAACACTGCACTAGCTGTATCATGTGCTCAGTGTCGACAGAGACTAAAACCTGCTCTGTTCGTGTCCCGACTGGTCAGATAGTTACAGTGACCGGAAATCTTGCACTGCTTTTTAACAAGTGCTTAGGATATTGTAATTGAAATTGTATTTATATAGCGCTTGCTACTCCTGATGAGGCATCAAAGTGCTTTTCGGCAAGTAGCACGCTACTCCGGAACCCAAAAAGGATTAGTGGTGAATTAGTATAGGGAAATGTGAATTAATTTGAGTGGTGGACATGTGAGTCTGTTAGTTGGATTGAAAAGAATAAGGGAGGAATAGAAGAGGGAAGAGTCTAGAAAGTATTTATTGGGCGATCATAGTAGTGGGAGGAGGTTTGGGGTGAGTAAAGTAGAGATGAAGAAATGGATTAGGGAGGTCCTGGTAGTAAAATGAGGTCTCAGATGAGTCTACACGAGGGAAGAATTTAGAAAGTATTGTTTGGGATATGGTAGTAGTAAAATGAGGTTTGGGGTGATGCAAGCAGGGAAAGAGGATTTGCACCACATACTACGAATTCTGCTCTAATTGTATCATGTGTTTAGCATAGGTGGACACAGAGATAAACTGTGAACACTGCACTGTTTCTACCATGTACTTAGTATGTGCAGACACAGGAGCAGACGAGAACCATTTAATATGTGCACACATGTGTACACACTTACACACACTATTTGAGCCCTAGGATTGGTTCAGCCACGCATACAAAACATGGAATGACTGCACTATTTGTACCGTGCCTAGTGCAGGCAAGTACTGCGATGATGGCACTATTTGATTCACATACTCAGGGCAGCCAGAAACACAGTGAATCATCCACTATTTGTATCATGTGCTCCCTGTAGGTGAAAACCCAGATCACTATGTTCGTAGTTTAGGCTAAAAGTCTCAACAAATCATAGGTCAGATTTCACAAATTCTCTGATAAAGTGTTCTTTAAATCCTATTAAATTATGACCCATGTCTTCTAAAAACTACCAATTTCCAATAATCTCCCCCTAACTGCGTTCTTTGGGGTAAAGGGGAATGCACCTGTCCGTAAAGTGGTCTTTAGAGCCCTATTGAATTCAATTTAATGTTACTGCACAATTGTGCTGTAAGAAGCCACTTTTCTTCAAAACGTATTCAAGGTAAAACCTGACTGAACTTACTGAAAGGGGCCGGCAGGACCACAGCGATGTAGTTTAGAAAACTGGGCCGGTATGTGCCATGTGGTGCATTGCATTGACTGTGCCTGTGTTCTCTGCAAGATGCTAGACTATGCAGTTCTGAATTCGTTCAACATACCTACTAACCATCACACTGCTACAAGTGTGACAATTCAGAGTATTCCTTGCCCCCAATGCTATAAGAATGGCTTGGGCGGCAGGTATTAGTCATTTTTACGTTATATTGAACAAATAAAGAACTGTCCTGGTCCTGATCTCTAAATGAGATTTACAGTGCCATGGGGCAAACTGTCCAAACTTCCGGTGCTGGCAATTAAGCGCCAGTGCCGAGCACCGGAAACCACCGGCTCCAATTAAGCACATAGACTATGCAACCAGTTAGCCAGCACCAAGAACAGTAAGGTCAAAAATAAAAAATCTCTTCTTCCCTCCTCCCTTGAACTTTGGGGTCTCTTGTTTTTGGTTATGCTGTCCCCTCTATTTAACTTGTCCTCCAGCCACTTGTGATCCCCTCTAGCCCTCTTCTCCTATCACTTGAGAGCAGGCCAAGAGTTGCACCAGCGTCAGCTTGTGTGCATTGCTGGTGAAATGAAATGAAATGAAAATAGGACTTGTATAGCACGCATTTACCCCAGAGCAGTGGTACTATGAGCCACTGAGTGGCAATGCAGCTAGTGCTGCATTACCTGATGCTTTCGAAGGTGCCTAGGGGTGAAGTCTGTGTTGGTGTACAAGGCAAGAGATGACAAGCAGCAGTAAAGCCAATAGGTTTTACGCTTGTACGGTGTGCTATTGTTCAGTTTGCCAATGCTTGTTTGTGCACTGGACAGTGGGTGCGGGCAAACGCATCTGGAAAAAAAGATGGCAAAAGTAAACAAGCATTTGCAATGCAACAGGTCTCGCATTTACGCGAGTTTGAGCTATTGACATTGTAAATGACAATACCTTTTATTTATGTTTTGGTTTTTTAAACATAATTAAAACGCATTGTCATTTACAATGCCAATAGCTTAAACTCGCGTAAATGCGAGACCTATTGCATTACCTAGTGTCCTCTAGTCCATCTATTCAGCCTACCACCCATTTGCAAGAACTCCCCTTGCCTCCACTAAGGATCACACATCACTCCCATAAATCTAACCTACTGCAAAGAAACTGAAGAAACTGCATGAAATGAGTATACAGAGAGCACAAGACCATTCCCAAAACCAACTAAATCAATAAACACGGGGTTGATCACTAACCTTAGATTCCAGAGTAGCGTGTTACTCAACTCAACGTAAAGAGCTTCAATGCCCCGGTAGGGGTGGTAAGTGCTATCAGTATGTACAACATGTAAAACAAATAGTTTTTTTTACAGCGCTTCGAAACTACACAAACTGCGAGATCCAGCACTGCATAAGTACATGAATGATTTACTTCTCTACGAAAGCCAGTGGATGGATGAACCTGGAAGGCTCTCTCTCTACCCGTGCTCGTCCAGCGGGCCTTTCCACGAATATATTTTCACAGCCACTCACTAGTGACTAACTGGCGTGATTTACAGCGGCGCTCAGCGCCGCCCTCGAACTCAGCACACAAGCTGAATAACAGGGACAGGAAGGCGGACGGGTATGTAGGTTCGACAGTCAGAAGCCCCCTGCGCACCCCCTTGGCTGCACCCCCTCGCCCTCACCCTCTCAGAGACATTTAGCACCGTGTAAGTGGGCAGGCAATCGCTCCAGTCAGAAGGAGCTGTCAGTGTTCCAGCACACCCCTGCTGGATGACACCACCGCCCCAATGCAGCGCCTGCCTGGCACTGACTGCTGGAGTGATTTCCGCTGGAAGTCCGGGGCCCGCATGCTGCGAGGAGACAATGTTCTGAGGGCGCAATTTTTACCTGCTGCCTACAGGAGAGGACACGAGGGGGCGCCAGAGGGGAGAGAGAAAAGAGAGACACGTAAATAGAAAGAGGTAGGTAAAAGAGGGAGAGAGAAAGACACGCACACGGGCACACGCGTACACACGACACAAAATACACACCACACTACATTTATGAGTACGTGAAGTAACACTACAGGGGTACTACTTCACATACTCGTAAATGTCTTTGTATAAATGAGTCAAAATCTCTAACTTCGAAGTGCTAAAAGTGCCAGGATGACACAGTCTGTTCAAAAAGGAACTAATTCTATATGAATATTCCCTAAATATTCCCATGTCATTACTGTTTTAGATGTATTATTGCCAATTCACAAAGCCATTTGAGTACGTTAAGAAGTATTAGAGGAGTACTGCTTTACACACTGATAAATGCTTTTGTGAATTGACCACACCATGTCATCGCTGTCAAATGTAAAAAACTCTGGGCAAGCTTTCGGAAGAGGATACGAGTTAAAATGTGACAGTTATCAAAGGGGGACCGTAACATACCTTAAAAAATGGCAGATTTTCCATGATCACTGTTAAAGGGTTGCACCTTTCTTACAACGAGCGGCCGCCATTGTCCCGGCGGGCACGTCGTCCTGCCTGCTGTAGTAAAAAATGGAGAAAAAAAAATGATTTCACTTACGTAACGTGACGGGCGAAAAGCAAAGTGGCTGCAGCTGAAGTCATGATGCTCCGGAAACAGGAAAAAGAGTACTCTGGAACAAGAGAGGAAGAATGAAAGTGGAAGGTAACTGTAGTTGGTCGGTTCTTCTCTTAGAAAAACGGAAATGAGGTATCGCTGCTTATACCATTTAGCAAGTAGCAAAGACGAACGACTGATGGATTGAACCAATGGGAAGGCAGCAGGCGGGACATAAGTCCTTTTCAAGTCCTTTCCCCCTACTACAGGTCATCCTGACAGCGCATGCGCTGTCTAGGCTCGACCTAAAAAGAACAACAACTAGAAAAAGTGTTGCTTTCTTTCCTGTAACATCCATTATTTGGGTGCTTTTGTCATCGCTTGTTCCTGAGTGCTGCCAGCTTCTTTCTGACTTTAACATAGGTCTTCATGGGTTATAATGGAAGCGGAGGGATATAACCAAATAACTAAAAGAGAAATAGTGTGACCAAAACGCTCTTGTGGGCTGAGTCAAGTTGTGATTGACAACGCTTCAAGCCAAGCGCTGAGGGTTCTGTAAAAAAACAAGCAAATAGCTAAAGAAGGATGATCCAAAGCCCCTTCAAGTAAGTACAGTACACAATATATTTGCCATAAATCAAACCTAAAAGGGGGCCAAATGAGCTTCCAGAAAGAACAAGCATTGGATGGGAAGTAACTCATGATCAGACATTTTGCACCAGAACGCCATAGGCATACAATATGCAGGCAGTAAGTCTTCTACAGGCAATGTTGGGCAGTAATAAAGAGCAGCATTTTCTTAATGCCTTTTGCAGCTCTTTTACTTGACCACTGCTTTTACATTTCGGACTAGGGTAATCAAGGATGTTGTTCTTTGCAAATTTATCCACCATTACTAGAGCTGCCAACTTTGATAGTTGCTTCTCTTCCAGTTAATTGCCAGTGCTAGTTGCCATAATTCTCAAAACATTGTTGGGTTACACATTGCCCACCTTCTTGCAGCTTATTTTTTCTCTGCTTACTTGCATATGGGCTTCATGAACACAAAAAATGCTGAACACTATACAAAAGTTTAAATTATTGACGTTATCAATGCTTGTTTTGTGAAAAATGGTATAGCTATCTGTTCAAGAGTTTTCATCTCAAGACACAATTAAATCTAAAGCCAAAAACGGCATTCAAGTTCAAAATTATTTCCTGATATCGACGCTTTTTAAACCGTTTTTTAGGTCTCGCCTACGCAGCGCGCATGCGCTGCATTGGAAAAAAGACCTTTTGCAATTGATTCGGCTTTTCAGCCAAAAACGTGCACGCGTTCCATTGCCTTCAATGGCAACGCGTGCACGTTTGGCGATTCACTTGCGGGAGCGAGCAGCTGGCGCCATATGGTAGCAATTATCGCTCCTGGCGCCGCTCGCTCCCACAAGTGAATCGCGCAGGCTCCCTCCTCTCCCCCCTCCCCCTGCTGCCGTGCGAGCGCGCGCGCTTGTTTGTTTTGATTACATGCACACCTGTCACTATATCACATTTGCTGCACTGTGTGATCACCTTTCCTGAGCACTCTATTATTGTCAATGAATAAATAAATATCTTACACAAAGTTATTTTAGGGAATGTTTTGTTTATGCCACTGTTGGCTATGGTTGTTTCCATGTGTGATAATCTGCACGTTAGTGGATGAATAAGATTTCCACCATATTTACTACTGTTTTCCAGAATGAGTCCACAAAGAACCACAGTTTTCCATACCTTCCCTCTACTCCTGGCACATGCATCTCACTCACTCCTACCCTTATTCTTACACTCTACATTTCTTTAGTTTCACACGTCTACATTTTCAGCATTCTTCTGCAAAGTTGAGGGCATTTCCTTCTCTTCCCACTAGTAAGGAGAGTGTTTAGGTATGAGAGGTGCCCGGGTGTATCACATGGATTGTTTACTCTGTGTCCATTCCCATGATACACCCGTGCCAGACTTCAGCTAAGCACATCACCCTGCCACATCGAGATACTCCAATCCCAACCCACACCTGTACAAGGAATCAGATTGTCACCCACTCAACTTGTAAATGACACCCGTTCAACCTACCATTAAACCCATTCATGTGCTAATTCGATGCGTCTCCAACTTGTAGTTGATAGACACCTTTTTGAGGGTCTGACCACCTAACTGCACGTCCTATAACGTGACCCTCAAAACATTTATCCAATCGAGTTATTTAATGTAAGAAGTACATTCAGATGTGTCAAGCGATCATCGTATGGAACATCCAACCATACACTATATTTGGTACAAATAAATACAGAGTGTATGTCATGGTCGCCTTAACTACTCCTTCAATCCACAGCACTAAAAGGAAACTTATGTCAGAAGAGGCTATTGACGTCAATGGGCTCTAAAGATCTCGAAAGGTCAAGATCTAAGCGAGTGCAGCATCTTTTCCGGGTGGAGACAAACTGGTGACAAGAATATCCAAATCACGTACGACAAATGCCACCGGTCATGTCTTTTTAGCCAACACCACTTTGCATGCTGGGATTTTTAAACCCATAATTAAAATGTTTCCGAGTAAAACTACGACTCCCAGAATGCAACATGCAGTTGCCTTGAAAAAACAAACAACAACCGGAAAGTGTCATATCAGGCACTGAAACACTCTTAGCTATGCCGACCTTTGGTACAAGAATAACTATGCAGGCGTGACGCTGCCGTCGGAGCATGGGATCACCAGCTCGCCCGGGAGTCTCTTTTCGGATAAATAAACTGTAAACCTGCCCATCTAATGCATTGTTATTTACAAGCTGTGTGCTACAAACAAGGCGCTCCGGATTCTTGCCCTACCGGGTCCTCGCTGACCACACGGAAGGTGGAGGTAGCGCGGTTCTGCTCTACCGCAGCCGAGCACGACTCGCAGGGTTCGGCTAAGGTTCCGAGCGCAGCGAGCGGTCGCATCTCATCACAGAACCGTCTCAACGGAACAGTTTTTCTAACCGGAACTGTGAAATCGGCGCACCACGTTTCCACCCGTGCTGTTTTCAACGTCTAAACCGAGTGCTCTTCGGAAGGACATTGTCAGCTCGGGTGGCCATCTTTAAAACACTAATCCAAACCGACGAATTCGTGCTCGCTTGAGACTGGGAGCAGTCTTCGTGACTGTAGCAACCTCAGAGTTCATAATGTTTAACTTAATCTGGGCTGATTTACAACTCCTAAATTCGTACGAGCATTCTCATTTAATGAAAACAATAAGTCACCGCGTTTATTTCTAGTAAAAGCTTTCCTAATTGTGTAACTTTATACCCGCGCTAAACCTTCAATTTAGACGGCAAAATAATAACCAATCCAGAACTTGCCAGCGGTCAAAAACGCCCATTTTATTTTCATTCACTGCTTCCAGATCGTGTCACTTCGGGTCTGTTTTTTTTCTCCGCTACACTGTTTAGGTCGAGCAAGGTCAGGCTGTAGTTCTGCAGAGAGGAGAAGAGGAGCTACAAGGTACTTACTAGGAAACCTGGTTCACTTTAGTCACCTCTCTCCCACTCCTGCGCCACAGCTCAGTGGGGTAATGCATGAATCAGAGTATGCCTTGATCGCTGCAGATTTGAACACAGACGGAACCAACTCAGCATCTCATCTTTCCAATGTGGATAAAATGAGCACCACTGGAGAATAATATCACCTTTTATCAATGCCCTCCATTTAGAGTGCGCATTGTGAGGTTGTTGCACACCCCTGACACGGAACAGCTTGAGGTCTATAAAAATAATGAAGTGCGCCTACCAGAGCACAGCTAGACCCCTGAAAAGCCCTCACAAAGAGACAGACTTGTCTCTGCAGCCACTCTCCCGAGTGAGGTGGAGCCAGTGAGTGGCTGTGTCAGACCCATGCCCTACCTGAACTTCCGGAATAGTTGAGACTTCGGCGTCCGTTGCGCAGGCCACCAGGGTGCTGGTGGGCATCCCTCCTCCACTCTGCAGATGTCAAAGTGAGGGCAACCTCAGACGAAACCTGCCCAGTCACAGACACTCTAGGGGTGCGGAGGTCACAGGGTGCGGTAACAACGGACACAGGCCGCTCACACCCAGTCCTAGCCGGCTGCACAGCCCCCTCCATCACGCGAAGGTCTGTGTGAGATAACTTTAGATGGGTGCCTGGAGAGTGGTGCGGTAAATACAGACCTCAGCGTGGAGGTCGGTGTGAGATAACTTCAGATGCAGCCTGCATACACCCAGCCCTAAAACACACATATAGGAAAGCGGGTGCTGTGCTTATAAAAAACAAAGGCACGCTTTCTGTACTTTTAATTATTAACAAGGACGCTGCGCTGAGAGTTAAAGTATGGAGGTGGGCAAGCCATGCCGTGCAGAATAAAAGAAAGGCGCGGCCACCAGACTTAAAGATACAAATCAGCATGCCACGCTGCAACATATATAAACAAGCATTGGCATAGCCAATAGGTCTCGCCTTTGGGACCTTATAAGTGTTTAGCCATGCAACAGTTGATGTTGTTGCACCAAGGATATTGTGCTGCATAACTAAATACTTATAAGGTCCCAAAAGCGAGACCTATTGGCTATGCCAATGCTTGTTTATATAGCTCTTCATTGAATTTTTACTTTTATATCACTGCTTATGTTAATGTGGTACAGGTCTTTCTCATTACAATATTTAGTTGTGTGACCTCGTGCACATCCCATTATCAGAACACGCAAGTAAATTCCCATCCTAATAACAGCATAAAACCGAATAAACTCCATCAAACGTGTCCATTCATTGATCTGTTGTCAGTGCGGTTCTCGTGATGTGGGCTCGTGCCCACTCTTACAACATATGCACGCGACACCTTCCTCTTCTCCGCGGTGATTGCACAGCCCCTCGTGTTCATGGGCTGCTTTGCTTGTTAAGTTTCCTACAGTGCTCCGTCTTTTCGCATTACACATTGTGGTACCTCTTTTCTTAACATATTCACACTGCTTGTGTTTTCTCCTGTTCTTTAACAGGTTGTGTCTCGGCCGTAGAATAACCTGACACCGAGCGTAGCTCCATACTGAAGATTTTTTAAAACATGATGGAAACCAATCAATAAATGTGAGTGGGAGCTTTACTTTTCGAGTCGCTGGTGTCTATTTGCGGGACACCCTTTTGGAACGGGCAATAGTAGAGCGCGCACATCTGATCTCTGGAAATTTCTCTTGCCCAGGAACTCGCGGCTAGTATTGTGCTTAGATAGAGATTAAAAATTCTTGCGCACTGTCGGAGCACAATCGCTACGAAAACACGGCCCATTTCCAGAAAAAAACACAAAGGGTGTGGGAAAGCGTAGTTAAAGGTTTTTTTGCACGCCAAAAAGGCACAGAAAACACACGGACATTCGCCGACTTATAAACTTTAGGCGACAGCATTTGTAGGAGGCGAGTCTTTCCCAACTGCAGGGTTTCAAACAGGTTTGAAAGTTGCGCAGCTATTTTTAGCCCGCGCTCCGGCTCCCCTCACAGTTTGCCTTGTCTACTTTGCTTAGTCTCTGCGCTCGCTGTCAGACATCCTGACTCCACTTAATAAACCAGTGAAAGCAAAACTTTCTTAAAGTAACAGTGCGGCTGGAACATAAATTAGTTCCTTCGGCATCAGGCAGGCACACACCTCCTTTTATTCCACTTTGCCCTATGCGCTGCGAGCCACAATGAACTAGCTGTGGTCACTAGTTAGGAAGGAATGTTTCCACCGCTCCAAGAGTCGTAAATCTAAAGTAGGCTAAAGTATGACTCACGTGGGGGTCGTTAAAATATATCGAGTGCTTTAAGTGGGATAAAAAAAAAGTGGGGGTCTCTAAAAGGCGCGTGGCCAAAGAAGCACAAATAGGAATTCTTTATGAAAGTTGTGGCCTATGTAATTAAGGGCGTGGCTTAATACACATGAAGTAGAATTTGGTGGTTTACACAGGAGCCTGCCACTTGACTATTTGGACGCCTCTCTGTTAGTTCTCTCTTATTGCATCCAGACACATCACATAAAAACAAACATATACCCCTAAAACAAGCCAGATATTTTGGCTTTGCCAATGCTTGTTTGCAGCATCAATTAAAGGAAATACAGCACTGGCATTGTGAATAATTAGAACTGAAAATATTTCAATTTTGAAAACATAGGGCAGTGAATTGAACGTTACAAAGATCGGTGGAAGGGAGAGTGGTTTTTTGGAGTTTCACAATCTCTCCTTTCTCTGCTTCACCTCACTTTCCTGTACAATCCCTCACACCTTGAGACGTGTGGCCTTTCTCTCTCCACATGTTTCTGAAATCCTTCCTCTGCATATCTCACACTTTATCTTCTTGCTCTTCATCACTGGCTTTTCACTCTTTACTTCGTGTATTTCCTTGTATTCAATTATTTTCACCAATCATTCCCTCTCTCCCTTTGTGCCTTATAAACTTATAACGCTCATTGCAAAATACATAAATGCTGTGAACACGCACTCTCCTTGAAATCACTCCGGCATCTAGAGGTGACTCCGTTCACACTTATGCACTATATGTTGAATGGAAAAAAACTACAGAAGCACACCTGGAAAAAGCAAATACTCTTAGGGAGTGAACAGTAGCGGCTCGTGGTGGGAGTGCTGTGGGGCGGGGGAGGAGCAGGGTGGGGGCATACGGCCGAACAGAGGTAAGTAAACAAATAAATAAATAAAACGAATTTCATTGCGCACGCTGCATTGCCAAATGCGATGCAGCGCGCGCAACGAGTAGTTTACTACCCCCCACCCTGCTCCTCCCCCGCCCGACCCCACCGCCCCGCAGCACTCCCACCACGAGCCGCTACTGGGAGTGAAAGATGAAGTAAAACATGAAATACCAACAGGGACTGCACTGTTGAAATGGATTACTTGAAGGGGCTCTACAGTCAGTGCAAAGATATTGATCGGAGCTCAATATAGTGCCAAGTAGGGACTTGTTCGGAAGTCAGTGTTTCACTACTACTTAGTCTGAGCACTGGTAGTACCCACCTAACTTTAAGCCCTGGGCATGTGAAAATTCCCGCTCGTATAGGCCATTTTTAACATGGGCCTGAGGACTCTAAAATTAAAACATATAACTCTTGGATTTCTCCATAATAATGCATGAAATGCAGACAGCGCAAGTCAGCAACGGTGAGCAGGAATTGCCTCTCTCTGCAAATTTTGCTCCCTAAAGTATATTCACTAACTCGGAGAATTTCCCAGGTATATATATATGAACTTTGCACACCTCAGTCGCAAAAAACAGATGCGTGACTCTGTGCTGAGCCAGAGCAGCTCTCCATGATATGGCCCCTGGTCTCAATGCAATGGCCACTAGGATTGCCATGTAACCCCATGTTACAAGGAAACCATCGCCCTGATTCACAAAAGTTTTGCACAGGTAAGTGTAACTTACACGCGCTCGTAGAGCATCAGCTAACAAAATCAGCATCTGAGGATATTTTTGAGTGGATATTGCACTTACATTCATGGCAGTGGTGGCTGGCAGAGACAGGGAGTGGCAGGGCGGGGGTGTTTGAAAAAAAACAAATGATAAAAAAAAAACACTTACCTCTTCGGCCGACCGCGTCTCTCCTGCACTTCCCTTCTGATGAGTCCCGGAATGGAAGCAGGAAGCACACAGGCTCCCCTAAGCCAATCAAAACGCTACAATGCAGCGTTGTGATTGGTCTAAGTGCCGTGGTTCGACGCTCAGACAGGGACTATGAGCCTTTGTATGTTCCCCACCAGGCTGTGCATTCCACATGGTGGGGAACATGCAAAGTGCCCATGACTGTTTGGCTGGATCAAGACGGCCGGTCAAACCATAATACACACTTAGAGTGTGCCCACCACTCCTCTCCCTGTGATCCCAACCCGGCCTAGCCCTAACCTAGCTCCGTAGGTAAGAAAAATAAAATGATAATAATGTTGTTATTATCATTTCATTTTTCCTTTTTCACTGCTCTGAGAGCAGTGGGGTGACACTCCTCTGCGTTAGAGGAGGAGCCGCTCCTGATTTATGGAAATTCCGTAAAATGCAAGGATTTGTTTGCAGCCGCAATGGTGACCAAGGGGTTTGGAATAGAGTTTTCCGATGTGAGAATGCAACGCAATGTAAATTTGAAATCTGTTGTTCACTTTGGTTTAATTGATGGAAATCAAGCCTACATATTCAAGAATGCAGTCAAATGTTGAATATGAAAAACAAAAAATAAGGGATGTGCATGCTCAAATTAAATGTTACCATCTGCGATTGCTTTGCTGTGATACATTGTGTTACCAAATTCAATTTAGTCTTGGCTCCACCAAAAACGTATGACTGCAAAATTCCTGAAAAGAAGAAGAAATGAAGAAAAGTGGATGTACAAAAAAGAAAAATGCGTACTCTTTGTTTGAGCACTAGATCAAAGGTTTAGTTAGTGCTTCCATGTTGCCTCAGTCTTTCTTTTTTTGATGGTTTACTACACATCAATTGGACGTCTGAGCATAGGCTAGAATGCTTGGAGTCAGTTGGTGGATAACAGGGTTGAAGAGTTACCTTGATTTCCCAGGCGGGAGGCAATGACACTCTAGTTCTATCAAACAACCATCTTGAATTTCTGCTCCCATTGCCACTTGTGTTTCTTGCTGCCTTCTACTGTGGTGGACTACAAGCTAACATGTGGAGCTGGTTCACAGTCTGGGACTCTTGAGTCCCTGTTTTTGGTCAGGCTTACAATAAATATGAATGTGTATTATTAATCTCATGGCATGTCATGTTGTATCCTAGCTCTTACATAACACTTTATACACTATTATAGCATGTTGAAGCACATTTTTGACAGGCAGTAATCTACACTGTGGGGGTGTGCACTATTAGCAGTGTGTTGTGTTTTTTGGGATCCTGTGTGGAAAGTGTTTTGGTGTTGTGTGAGTGGTCAGGGATGTGCTCCAAGCTTGTCTTGGAGTGCAACACCTAACAGTGAGATGGAGTAGGTGTGACATATTGGTGTTCAAATTGTAATCGCAATTAGCAGTCCTATATTATGTTTCATGCTTTCTAGAATGCTAGAGGCGGAGGAAAACAGCAGGAATCTACCTGGACAATGTCTGTTATAAAAAGTCAAGTGGGAGAGAGGGAAAGAAGGTGGACTAAAACATATAGGCAGCTAGACAGCACAATGCTATCTAAAGGGGCAGGGCCAGTAATCTAGATGGTAACATGCACAAGACAGTTTCTAATCAATTTGACAATTCTATTCTTCTTGCTGGGGGCCTTGGCACATGAAGTGACACTGATTTTGGTATCTGTTAAGGATTTTAGGATACTTCCATTAGTCCGGTCCACCATATCATTATGTCCACAAGAGTGTTTAATGAACACTAATCCTCTCCACACACTTGAAATTAAGAACATGTGACTGATACGCTAGCAGGGCTAGAAAGGTTATCATAGGTAGATGCACTGCTGGGACCACAGGGGCACGGTTTTTACAGAATTGAGAACCAGGAGCCATCAACAAAGGTGGATGTGTTACACCGAAACTTTAACAGCATGTCATAGATAGTCATAATAGAACACTGCACAGTACATTGAGCTTAAGCTTTTTTTGACCGATTTGAAGTCTAAGATGCCGATCACCAGCAAGATAAGTCTCCAGCCATCCACCATTTTATAAGGATTATTGCCCCCCACCTTCATAACTAACTACTGCCATTTAAACAGAGTTTAGGGTGGTGGCGAGCTGTGACTTATCGTTTTGTGAAGAGACCTTTAGATGCAACTTGGCGTCTTCGTATTGGTGATAGAAGATCCCTGACTTCTTAAGAAGGACTCCCAGTGGCTCGATGTATGAGTTGAGTAAGGTTAGGGCAAGGATGGACCCTTGCGGGAATTGGCCCGCCGTAATCGGTGAGGCGAGATGGTCATCAATTTTTACTCACTGCGACCAACCCATGAGGAATGAAGCGAAGCATTTCAGGACCATGCCAGCAAATGCTCATTCGATTTTTGAGTGTGACTAGGAACATGTGGTGGTTGAGCTTGTTGAAGGCTGATGATAGGTCAAGAAGAGTCAGAAGGCAAGGGTTGTCTGTGTCTAGAATGTGTAGAGAGGTTTCTGTGCTGAAGCCCTGATTGAAACCAGTTTGGAATTTGTCTAGGAGGTCATTGTTTTTGATGTGTTGGGTGAGTTGCTCTGCTACACATCTTTCAGTGATTTTTGAGAGGAAAGGCAGGTTGGAGATTGGGCGAAAGTTGTTGGAGTTGCTGATTTCTGCAGAAGGTTTTTTTAAGAGAACATTTGATTTGTCCTGTTTTGAGGCAATCAGGAAATGTTCCTTGGCTGAGAGAGATTCATCAGTTTTATCCAGTGGGGATGCTTGTGAAACTAAAGCTCTTTTGCAGTGTCACCAGGGACTGGGTCTGCAATGTGGTTTGAGGGTTTTGTTTTTATGATAACCTTAAGTAAGTCTTCCTTTGTAACAGAATTAAATAGTTGCCAAGTCTCTTTGAATTTCCACACTAGCAGAGAGGTGGGGAGGACATCATGATGTAGTAGCCATTGAACTTTGGAGTCAAAGAACTGTAGAAACTCCTCTGCTTTTGATGGTGGATCTTCAAATTTGGTGGATGTGGGCATGGAGGGGGTGTTGGCAGTTCTGACCAGATCGAAGAGTTGCTTCGGTCTGTCCTTGGCTGAGTCCAGCAGTAACCTGAAGTTGTTGAATTTCTCCCAGAAGATGTGTCTTTGTATTGGGAACTACCATTTCTGGGGTCAGTGAGTCTGGCGTCTCGAAAACAGGTAATTGCTCGTTTCGGTTGACCCATTACCACGGTGTGAGATAGATGTTGGGTGAAGGGAATGAGAAAGTGATTGGACCAGTCTACCGGGATTGGATCATTCACTGGGAGCATGTAATCTCTGGAGATTATTAGGTCTAGTATGGAGCCTTAAGCACGTTTTGATGTGAGAATATATTGAATCAAATCATTGTTGAGGAGAATGGAGGCGAATTGCTTCGGTATAGAGTCTCAGAGGAGATGCGCATACACATGTTGCCGGCGAAGCAGACTTTGTGTGAAATATATTAAGCTATGCTTGTGTAATGGGATTGGAAGGACATGCTGACATAATGTTCAAGTGCTCTTAGTAATAGCACCTTTGACTATCTGGACAGTACAACTAGCCCGCTACTCAAAGAACAAAGTGCAAATCACAGCAGATCTAGAGACACAGGAGGGTGAATGGGGTGTGTAAAGTCACAATTATTTTTCTGTTGCAAACTTCCCGTATTTTATGCAAATATTGTGATTGTGAACTTCTTTGTGTGTCCAATTGCACATAAAAATCTAGACCTTTTAAATTGTTGCGAGAAAAAACAATTGCCAACATCCATGGCTTGACTGTGGCTTGCTGCTTGCTGAAAAAATGGGTGTAGTCCCTCTATAAAGTGCCTATTTCTTTCGATACCAAATGCTTACAGTATTATTGTTGTATTGCATTTACATGTACAAATTAATTCATGAAGGACGTGTGTCCATGAAGAATGACAGTTCTCTCCGAAATGCAGGGGGTAAGAAAACAATGTTTACAGTAGATGTGCCAAAGACCTCTGTTTAAGGGTACGAAGATGCTTGTCTCAAATTATACAACTACAAAAAAATATATTGACCATTAAAGAAAGAAGATACATCCGGGTTAGAGCATTTTTGGGTTTATTTTAATACAGTATTGGTGATAATCTGCTATCAGAAGAAATAGGCTTAGTAGAGCCCACTTAGCAGTTCAATGTGGGACCACAGCCTATATTCTTGGCGGAGCAGCAAGCCAGACCCATCATGTTTGTATCCAAGGACAGAGGCTACTTCTCGGCAGCACACGTAAACTTTTTAAAGTTCATATATGATACAGAGTACAGTTCCATACATAGAAGAGTGCATTCCTGGAATCTGGTAATCTCTGTAATAATATCAGATAACCTAAACTAACCAGTTTAACTACTACAGCCTCCAGAACTTTATTTGTTCAAGCAGATGTGTTTTTTTTGATTCTCTGTTAAATAAAATCCGGTTGCCATTTCAGCGACCTTCTGGCCTAACTGGATCTACGCTGTGTTTTATCAGCACACAAAGAGGGCCGCCTTTCCGGAGTTTTGAAAAGAAATTGGATCGCACAGTGCTGCGCACGCAGATTCCGCTTGTGAGGGTTCCAAACTGCAAACATTATTGTCGACATTCCAGGAATTCACAACATTTTTAACAGCTATCGTATTGTAATCTCGGTCTCCGATAAAAAAAAGGCATATAAATCCAAACCAAACAAGCGCACCCAGTGTCTAAAAGTGCGATATGCACAGAGAAAATATCCACACAGCTAACATGTGGGATGCAGATGATAATGTAAAGTGTTTTCTTTGAGCAACCACATGGAATATTCGATTTTTTTCTGATATTGCTGGATGACTGGCTGGAATGGTTGACACTCATTGTCACATAAACATGCTGCTTGGGAACTCTTCACAATCAACTATCAGCAGCACAGCAGCGCTGAATTCATGGCTCCTTTTATCCAGGTTAATATGGAATGAGGCCTAATTGGAAATCACATTTTTACAATTTCTGCAAAATATGTGGAAATGTTCCAGCAACTTTATTTAAGTAAAATACTTAAACAAGTGGTGGCCAGGGTGTCAGAGAACCGTGACACCTGTCAAACATTTTTTTCGCTTTGTCTTTAAAAGTTGCCTGCCTGCAGCAGCTAAAAGTAAACCCTTTAAAATGAATGTGGATTTGTTTCTAGTAACTCACACTTTTTATCCGAATGTGTAATAACTGGACAAATACCCATAGTAGAAGGGAGTGAAGATCCCCGTGTTGCCTAGGAAACAATAAACCAGAATTTACTCCTTCTGGAAAAAGAGGAGAGAGTAAAATTATAAAACAAAATTGGACATTTTTAAATTGAGTTATTAAAACGTTAATACAAAAAAACGGACATTCCTTATTTTCTCATTTGTAATAGATTAACCTTTATATTACAGATCACAATTTGATCCAATTTTCTCCACCGATTCATGCATTTTAGGGGGATTTCTGTTGTCCATAAACTTACAGTTGGCATTCTACCTTCTATCACTAGGTAAGCAAAATCCTACAATGAAATGATAACTGGCAACCCTCAATCATAACTTATTAAGAAAGTGCTGAGCTCTGACATTTTAGAAATTTGAATAAGGCATATGTAACAGGGATGTGTGGTCTCTGTGCATCTTGAAAATCTCTCCCTAACTTCTGTAATCAGGAACATAATTCAAACAAAATGGCTTTTTTTAGACTCATAACATTGTCGATGAGTCGAAGTGAAAGAAAACAATAATCATCTTTTCCTATTATTTTTTTCTCCTACATTGTCTTAGCATATAATTGCTCCTCCTCAAGAGTTGACTTAGAAAACCGAGAAATATTACATTGATATATGTCTAGTGCATGCCTTGTTCACAATATTACATTGGACAGATTTATGCATGTTATAATATTCCTTTATGTTAATTAGAAATGTATACTGTTGCAATTGATAAGTAAGATTTGATAATTGAGAAGCTAAAAGTTTATCCCAAAAAGTAGCTTGGCAAGTTTTAAATAAAGCTTTGTGATTCCATTACGGATAGAACTGAATTGTATTTTGGATGTTGATTTGTAGCCAATCTTTATCTAATCTATCAGTTTTCCTGCATCTCCTTTCTTCGACTGAAAGTAATGTTTTATGTTCAGTTATGCAGACCAATCAAATATTTCAAAGTATTGCTAAGCCAATCCTTATTTTTGCAGTGAATATCTAAGTTTTCATATGAAACTCTGGGGCATATTGACAAGTCCAAATAAGGCCCCCCTTCACGCTATGCTTAGCGTGAAAGGGGTGGGCAGTGGGTGTTGCGGTCGGCGTTCCACCGCAACACCCATTGGTTTTGACGCTGCCACCTATTTACAAGGACAGCATAAATAGGTGGCAGCGCGAAAATTAAGACCAGGAAAAACCTGGTCTTAAGTTGGTGAAACAAGGAGAAATGCTTTATTTCTCCTCGTTTTTGCTTTTTATATGTGTGCTGCCTTGTGCAGCACACTTGGAAAAAGCAAAACGCCTTGGATTGTTTATGTGTAGTAAGGTGACCCTTCCTGCACATAAACAATCCTTAAAAAAATGACATTTTGTAACTTCCATGTGTGCTGCATTAAGCAGCAAACATAAAAGTGACAAAAGGGCATTTTAGGATTGTTTATGTGCAGGAAGGGACAACTTCCTACACATAAACAATCCTCCACTGCACGCAGACACCCTTGCACTATGGTGGAAGGGTGCCTGCGTTGGTGCTACACTGCTAAGTGTAGCGCCAGGGCAGTGGGAAAGGCAAGGCTGCACCATATCCTTGAAATATGGTGCAGCCTTGCGTTTCTGAAGTGGCGGAGTGAGGTGTTAAGCTATGACGGCTAACGCATGACTCCGCCACTTCATTGTAAATATGCCCCTGTGTCTTAAATCTCAATATACAGTAAGGAATAATTGCCTGTAACAGTATGTATATGGTTTGTTTATGGTAATTCTATAGTGTAAACCTAGCCAAAAGGCAGAGGAGTGCTGTACATGGTGAAAGCCAAGCATAAATTAAATGAGTAATAGGAGAGGAAGCTGGGTTGTTGATGGTTAAAACATTGTGATGTAGTGTTCTTTAAAGAGGTGTGTCTTCAACACTTTCCCTAATTGGAGCAGCACTGGGGAGGTCCTAATGGATACAGGAATATTGTTCAAGATCCTGGATGCATAGATGGAAAATGGCTGGGCTGCTATTTTGTTTTTTGTTTTTTACACTTCTTAATCTGCAGTCTAATAGTGTCCTGGCTGTAGAAGTACAGAGAACCACTAGAGATGATGAGCTTGGCTGAAGACAAGTCGAGATGCTGGTCTGGTGACTTTGTAAATTATGCAGCTGGTTTTGAAGATGGTGCAAGCTGGCAAGGGAAGCCACTGGATTTCCATCAGGATGGAGGTGATGTGATCATATTTCTTCAGGCCCTGGATGAGATGTGCTGGGATGCTCTTAAGGGGCCCCAGTGTGGAGACTGAATGTCATGAAGCAGAGCTCTGACTAACATACAGATGCGAGAGTTCCAGGCCAACATTGTTTTTTGGTAATACGTTACATGAGGCTGAAGATGTCCAGGAAGAACCAGAGTGACTTGACATTCAGTGAAAGCTGGGGTTCAAAACTGTCGATGTTCATGTAATTGAGACACAGTTGCACTGTATTCTTTTTGTTGCATCTTGTGACCTATAGAAAAAGGGGGCTGAGAAGTATGCTGGTGTTACTGATGCTGATATTTAACAAATACACTTCAAGCGCAATCAGCATCCATAGGGTGTTTATTTTCTTACAAATGAAAGAAGTTCTTCAAGCGATAACTTGGACTTCAAAATTCACGTTCCCTGAGCTGATGATCTTGTGCCCCAACATACCTCATTTAAGACTTCTCCTAATCCATACAGTGTCATTTCTCTTGCCTAACCCCAATCCTGTAACCTGCATACTTTCTAATTTTTTCAAAGTTCATTTCAATATGGTTCATCAAAATGTGTGGCTTTGTTTATGGTTATGTTTGTGTGTTTTGTAATGCACGGAACGGCGCTAGGAAATGCCCTAAAATGACAATTCCCATGTCAAACTTTTTCCTCCCACCAGGTTGAATGGTATACGAAACAAATTGCTCATTTACTTTTTGCAAAATACGTAAATGTTTCACCATAACCTAGGAGGAACTGAGTACAATTATGTGGCTATTGCATTTTTCTTTTACATATCTTTTTATTGGGATTTTTTACAATAAAACAGAGCATTTGCACAGCATGTTGGGTAATACTTATAATGATACAAATAACAACACCCCCTCCACCCTCTTACCTGTTTAGCCCGGAATAAAAGAAATCCCAAGAAGGGCAAGTAATGTGGAAAGAAGAGGGAGTAAGAGTGCAGAGTGAGTAGAAATAGGAAGCCTCAGAGGGGGGAGGAACGTGAAGGGGGGAGGTGGGGAGGGAGAGAGGGGGTGAAAGATGAAGGGGGAAGAGGGGGGAAGGAGTGGATGCCTAGTGCCTTAGCTTCTAGTATTGACCCATTTCTCAAGGAGAGTTTGAACAGTTGTAGGGCCATGAGTCTCTGTGGTATGCAGCTGCTGTATTCGAGCTGTGACATGTAAGCTATAAGGGGTTGCCAAAGTTGGTCGAACTTCTTATCTGTGTTAGCTAGGCTGTGCGTTATTTGCTCCATGCAAGGACCTGTGACCTCTTATGAAACCATAAAGAGGTGTGTGGGGGGGGGGAGTCCTTTTTCTTCCAGTAAAGTGCAATCAGCTGTTTGTCCACTCTGGTCATATGATGTATAAGTGGCCAATCTGACCCCATCATGCCCTCCGTTTTGGTCGGTCTCACTCCTAAGAGAATAGCGGCAGAATCAGCTGGGATAGAGTAGCCTTGCCAGTATCTCTTTCCTGAAAGTTTGGTTGAGCGTGCAGTCCCGCCACACGTCCATGAAAGTGCCCAGCTCTTAGTTGCACTGCCAGCAGAGGGCAGAGACAATGGGGATTATGTAGTGGAGTCTATGCAGGGTGAGGTAGCATTGGTACATCACTTTGAATCCGGTCCTCTCTGGGGAGTACTGCGGCGGGATTTGTGCATATCCCTCCACAGGAGATCCCAGTCCTTTGGGGGTATGTCTTGCCCCAAAGTCTGTTGCCCATGTTGTTTTGTAGGTGTGGGGTTCTGGGGTTTGGAATCCTGAATATCGCGGTAAGCTTAGAAGATCAGTCCCCTCATTCCCTCAAATGAACTCACCATTTTTTCAAACTGCATAAATGGTCTGGTGGCAGCTGCGACATTGGTTGGGTGTACTGCCCAGTGTCTGAACTTTTAGTACTAGATCCATGTTTCCGCTGAAATGTGAACGCCTTGTTTCTGTTGCTCAAACAGCTTAATGTAGTCTCCCAAGACTAGATCACGCAGAGCTCTATATTCTCCCCTTTACCAGTGCCTGTTGGCTCAGGGGCGGTTCCTCTGCCATTGCAGAGGAGCGTCGCCCGACAGCTTTTAAGCAGTGCGAGGAAGAAGAAACTTAAAATTACAATAACTTACAATTATTGTCATTTTATGTTTCCTGCCTCTTTGTGGGCGGGGCTGCTTTTCTCATGGAGCAGGGCAGGGGAGGAGTGGTTTGCCCACTCCAAAGTGCGCAATGACTGTTTGGGCGGCACTTTCGGGCCGCCCAAACAGCCATGCGCACTTTCCCCATTGCGAATCATGCCGGCCGCGACTGCTATTGCTTTTTGACCAGGGTTGTACTATACAAATATCACATACACACATGAATATATACATATTATTCATGTAGAAAATATTTTTTCATATAAAATTTCATATGATCTATTAATAAGTTTTGCCACCCTCAAAACTTGTTATTTCCAAATCCTTATCTATAGAAGATTTTCAGTTTTATAACACAATCTGAAATGGATTCTCCGAATCCCAAAATTTCTTCATTTATATCCAACCCCCTTAATTTTCTTTGGGGTGCCAAAGATTTTCAAATTTGTATTGCACACAAGAATTTCATACTGCTGAGGTTTACATTGGTCAAGAGAGAGATAATCTGCATTGATACATTTCATATGAAAACCTATCTCTACTGTAGAGTTCTTTATAGATCTTCCTGGTTATAGCGTCTAACTTAATTTTTCTATTTTATCCCCAAGGTATTTGACCAGCAGCCATCTCCCCCAATAATATGCAACACTCATCACTACGTTGCTGCAGCCGCAGTGATATCTTCTGGAGCACTAACTCCCCATTCTTTCTATTGACATTAATAAAATAAGATCCACTCGCCTTCTCCAAGCACCTGTGATGCAAACCCTAGATTACATCTCGGGTTATTGTTTGTCAAGTGGCTCAGGCACTTTCTCTTTAAAGGATTTGGTCTTTTCATATTGTGTGAGGGCACCTATGAAAAGAATTTATTGTAGTGTGGAGAAACAAACGTTCCATTAGTGGCTCATGTGATGTGGTGATGTGGTTTGTGCAGTGGCTGGGCAGCTACTATATGAAGCTTTTTATGGTATGTTTTGGCTGATTACATCTGATAGAGGGAGACTTGCAGCAATACATATACATTTTGACTAGGGTTAGGTTCCAGTTTTGTAGGGTACTGGCCCTTCTTTTTTCATGCATTTTGAAAAATGGCTATGTTAGATGATGTACATATGGGACAGAGATTATTTGGGTGAGTGCTGAACTGCTTTGAGCCAGCAACGAACCTGTATGTTGCATATATTGTATGTTTGGAGTACTCTGGTGATGTGTACCAAATACCATGAGGAGTTTGTAGTGGATTGAGAGCATGATGTGTTAGCTCCTGGATTAAGCCGCTATTGCTTGGGAAAGTTAATATAAATTAATTAATTAGTACAAATTGAGACAGAGTTAGAGCAGGCATCTGATCCTAAAGATATAATTGATATTGATGACTTACATGAAGGTTGTGTTGTTGTAATTTGGCAGCACTTAAATTAAGCATTGGCTAAAGACAGCCTGTATTTAGAGGCTAAATTGTCCGCTTTGTGGAATCCATTTTGTATTTCTGGCAGCCATTTTGGTTGCCATGTGCTGCCATGTGCTCACCATGTGCTCTGTCCTACCTTCCTGTTAACTGCTCTTGGAAATCTGCCTAGAGACAAGTTATATTTAGTTCCTCTTGCTTTGCACATGCTCAGTTGAGCTTGCAACTGTTCCGAGTTTATAAATGTCAGGATGTGTCTACTAGAAGTAGAAACTGTTAGCTCCACCCACTTGTCGACTGTGCATTTTCTGTATGACCTTATATGTATCTAAAACCAGCATTTGTGTTTGTACCGCCTTCATTTGAGCCCCTGTGTGGGTATAAAAGGACCATGGTCCTTCCATTCAGTGTGCTACTTCATGCATTACTGAAGGGTGATGTGCGAATTTAGCTCCACCTCATGAGGTTTAATAAACTCTGTCTTTCTTATTCCAGTTTCTATGCCAACTTCTTCCTAAGTGTCTGAGGACTCTGTGCAGAGAAGGGTGAACCCCTAAGCACTGGTAGGCCTTGCTGAGGCTCACTACTACAAATTGGCGCCCAACGTGGGGCTCATCAGCGACTCGGATGCCCGAAGGACTGGTCAAGACGAAGGATTGGAATCTCGCTCTTGGACGCGATCGCTGCCTGAGGAGACCTGAGTCTTGGCACCCATGGCGTTTTCCTTTCTTTCTGATCTGACCATCCCGGCGGCGCCGGTCCTTGACTGAGATCTCTTTTGTTGATTCGCCGTGCAGTGACCATTTGGTCGATTTGAGAACTTGGCAGTTGGAACCTGGACACCATTTGATTGGTAAGAGCCGTTTTGCGGCACTTGCTGTTGGTTTGATGCCTTTGATTGGTAAGGTAGTTTTAGTAACACTTACAGTGGCTTTGTTTGTATGATTGGCCAATTTTGGAATTTGTTTTGTAAGTTATATATGCATTGCAATTCATATAGGCAGGTAATGAGGAGATTTTTCTCTATTTGAAATTGTTTGAACAGCGCAACGTACGAAGAGTACCTTAAGCGCTACTTTGATTATAATACTGCATATTCTGCACTATTTTTGGCATGCCTGTTTCTAGCACACTTCGCAGAAAGTGTTGCTGTTTTGGAGGTACCAATAGGGATTTAGTAAGTACTCAGTTGACTCCCTCAGAGGAGATACTTAAATAGGTTTAGATATAGTAAAAAGATATTTCTTTCTTGGTGACTAAGTACCCCATGGAACTAAATATGTACATAAAACGGATCCTGATCTGTGCACTTAGTAACATTCATAAGTGGTGATATGCAGAGCGCTTTTGAGTGTTCTACCAGCCAAAACTGGCGAATTTGGTGTATTTTGGCTTCTTGACCATGGAACAGTTTTTGGGCTACTTTTGAGAGCTTTTCTTGTAAATATGACTTACAATTAGTATTTACAAATAGTTTGGTCTTGCGTACAATTTGTAAGCTGTCTTAAAGTCCTAAGTGTTGATTTGTGGGTTAAATGTGTGTTTCAATGTCTATGTGGTTTGACATTGGTGATACTTGTGTGAGTAAATAGCGATTGCGCTCTTTGTGTAAGAATGGCTAGCTTTAAGCGCGCTGTGTTGTGTGTTTTGAGTGTATGACCCCCTTCTGTAAATGTCTGGAATGAGCTCAATGAGTTTGTTTATGTTTTTTTGCTGTCATCATTCTGTTATGCAAACTGTCATTTAGTTACTTACATATTAAATAAAAATCCAGAAATGAATTATATAACATATGCTAAACAGCTGCATGTTACTATTAAATTGACAGAGTAAGACACTATACATGTGTCCAAATTGCCACAATGCTAAAGATAAAATTAGAATTCGTATTCAATAGGATTAAAATAGGCCTCATACAGAGGAAGAAAAACGAAATTGTGTGTTTTGTAATCAATAGACTAAAATACAACATGTTACAGCATTTTCCTTAGATACATTGTATTAGACATTAAAAGGCATGCACATAATTTGAGTGAATTTGGTCGTTGCTGAACTAAATACACATTATAGAAAGATAGATTTGACTGCATTGAAATGCCTCAGTTTTTAAATAGACTGTGACATGCTTTTCTTTCAGCACCCGAGAAAAAAGCTTTCCAACAGCTGTGTTTAAACTGACTAACTGAAAAGAAACTGTTTGACACAGCAAATGGGGATTTACCTCTGTCAGGGTATTTCAAATAATAAAGGGGTTTTTTCCTGAGAAAGGCGTGAAAATTCGACGCCAGCTGACAAACAACAGCTGCATAAATAGCTTATGGCTATTCCTGATCACGGCCACAGACAGGAATGCTGAGTCAGCGAAATTTTAAGTCAGTGTAAAACTGGTATGAAGGCCTGCATTATTTTAAAAGTTTCAAAAAACCAGTTTCATTATTTTGGATAACAGAGAACAACATTGAAAGTAGGGATTTCCTTTCTTAATGCCTTTTTAACAAGTACATCTGTGGTTCTGCTGTTAAATAATAACTGTCCTTTTAAAAAGTGGCGCAGACTTTTCATGTTTCAAGTAAGGCTTCTGTGCTTAGGGTTATACATGAATGCGTTTAAATATGATAGGCTACGAATGAAGCTTGCTTTTCAAATGTGGAATCATCAAAATGGTTGGTTTTATTAAAAAAAAAAAATTTATATGAAAAAATATATTATTAAAAATAAATGCTTTAAATTCGTTTTTTCATCTTTATAAAGCCTAATCATCATACTGTGAATTCCTAGCATCAAAGTTGGATTTAAGCAGTGCTGTACCAAAAACAAAAGGAAACTTAAATGTGAAATGTCACTTTACCCAGCCGTACAAACCTCATTTTTATAAGGGTATACCTTATACATTTCTGATCCCCCATCTCTGGGATATCTAGAGGACACCCTGGTGATCCCTAATATGCCAAAATATTGTAGGATATTCATTTTTAAGTGCCCCTACCACCAAAGTCGAAATTGAGCAAAAGTCACTATTTTAAAAGCAATTCTGCCACTCAGGGCAATTTTTAAACTGATCAGAGGCTTCAATAAAGTATACATGCAAGTATAGAATAAACAGTTGACCTACTGCACCCAACACACTGTACACAAATGAAAATAAGTATACAGAAACCACAGCAGAAGTTATTATCCTACCTTTAAATTACTGGCAAACACACAGGACAGGACTGCCTATCAGCCGTGATTCTCCAGAGTTGCTTTGAATTACAAAAACCGCATGGCAAGCCTTGCACAAAAAAAAAAATGACCAGCTGCTGAACGGGTCAAAGGTCGGAGTTCTGCATTTAGCAACTTAGCAGGGTGAAGGGTAAGGTTTGCTTGGCCACTTCGACCTCTGAAAAGTTTTTGAAAGACGAGATGACAGTGCAGAGAGAGGAATGAGAAGCTTTGCTTCCTATTTTTGGCAAACACACGTTTTGCGCAGTCATATGAAACGAAGGAAAAGCAGCCCTCAGTTGAGCATTGATCTGTCATGTATATAAAAATAATGGTTTTAGTTTAAAGAATACTGTGCAAGGGCTAAGATAAGGAGGAAATGGATTTTAGTTTGCATTCATGCGCCCTCATGTTAATCTACTACAATTGCTGAAGGAATTGGTACATTGGTTACTAACGCTTTCCACAGTACTCAATGTGCTTGTGTTAGGCTGAATCAGAAAATAGCCACTTTCTAAGATATGTCCTACAAGTTGTTTGTGCCCAGTTGCCACAAATAGGGGTAAATAGTGTTGACAGAAGGTAAACCTGTTTCAGGTTTTCCTACTGTCAAAATGGGGGAAGGAGGCTAGCTCCTATACAAATTAAGGGTAGGCAAAATTATGTTTTCTCTCTCTTTTCTCACTCTCTCTTGAGTCTGTCTAAGCTGTCTAGGAAATAGCCATGAGATAGTTATTGGCTATTCAGTAATACTGTTTTAAAAATTGTTAGAATTAATAAAATGATGAAACATATATACTATGTTACTGCCCATCCTGTATGAAAGAATGAGTAGAACAGATTGATGTTCCCTTATTTGACCTTTAAAGGGAACTGTATAGTGGGGGTTTCTGTTCAAAAATCTCAGGTGGCAATACCATTATTGTTTATGTTATTCTCATGTTCTATACAGTTTTGCAAGGGCATTGCTAGTCTTTTATTAGCTAGTCTGTGTAATTGAGCTGACAGCCCTTATTAGAGCTGGAGATAGGGTTTTTTCCTTTTGAAAATGATGTTGCATAGTCCGGATCGTGAAAAGTAGAATGCAGGAAAGACGCCCATGTGATCCTTAGCAAACATTTTGAAGGAAAATATTGTTTTATAGGAGTTTGTTTGTCATAACATGTTCTGCTGGAGAAAATGTACCCACTATGTTGAAGTTTAGTTCTTTTTGCAATAAGAATCTGTTAAATTAGCAGTTTTAGATTTTTCCTGCTGCGCCTATAACATGAAAGCATGACCTTAAGTGTAACATGTAGGTGTTTTTATTAAGAGAAAGTATTTTAGAAGTGTCTGCAGTCCTGTACAAGTAATGCAAGGTTCATAAGTAGTAGTGTAGGAAAAGTTTCTTTTTCTTGAGGTTCTTCAGATGAATAATATAGGAATATACAAATGTAAGGATTTGGAGTATGTCTGTATTGTTTTTCTTTTTTCCTCAGAATTTAGTAAATGAACACAGACTTCCTTGGCTGTTTGGGATTGGGTGATGTATTACTCTTGTCAGTTCACCAAAACGTTCCTTTTATACTTGCCAATAGGTCTAGGGTGTTTTTTTATTCTCAGATAAGATGAAGTGGTTCTTGGGTGCCTTGCTAATGAATGGGGCCCCAGGACTAAGAGAGTATTCTGAGACTATCCTCTCTGTTGATAGATTATTTTTATGCCTTGTCTAAAGACTTTTTGTTCTGCCCACCAATAGATATTTGCTGCCCTACAACCATTGCCAGAGGGGCCCGGACATCAGATCCAGCCTGGGAGTCAGCACCAGTCCAGCCTACAGTCAAGATAAAGGGAACCAGCACAGACGTTGCTGGCAACTAGGACCTCAGTGAAGGCCGGAAGCACTGGGACGTAAAGTGTGTACCCCTGCCACTGTCTTGGGCGAAAGACGGGGTCACAAATCAGGATGAAGAAATCTTTCTGTGGATCCAGTTTTTGATGCCGCCCAGCTGAGAGAGTCACAGACCGATAAGGACGGCAAGGAGGCTTTTGCTTGAGGTGACCCCTTTGAAACAAGGGTTGCTTCAGGCCTTGAGTCCTGGTCCCAAAGTGAATGCAAGTCTACGCCTTTGTTTGTTGATCAAGGGATGCCTGAGCATATTGGCTACAATCAGTGGCCCCAACAAAAGAGCAGTGCGCCAGTGGTGCAATACAGGAGTTAGGGAAGGACTTGAGTTTAGTGTACAGGTGCTGTGCCCTTGGTGCTTGTTAGATTAAAGTGAAGAAAACTGGTGCACTGCCTGAGACACTGGACAGGATCGTTGAGGGTATTTGCCCTGGGGGGGTGACTGCCCTATTCTGAAAGAAAGACTTTTTCTTCTCAAACTGGGCCGTGATTCTTGAGTTGCGAGTTGTGCAGCTCCACCGTGGGAACAACAAGAGCCTGCCTGTGAGGCTCAAATGGACACAGGGAGAAGACTCCCCTCTGGCTGGTTTGTACAGCGGCTACAATTTCCCAAGGACTCTTTTTTTGTTAGTAATCTACCCCTTTGGTCGTCCCATTTTTGAGGAGGAACAGCCCTTTGCGGCTCCTTGTCCTAATTCCTATGGCCCTGTGTGGTCCTCCTGGTCCCCCGGAGCCAGGATTGTTTTTGTAATAATATGTCTGACTGCATTAATATTTTTTTTAAGAGTAATGTTTATTCTGCACGAGAAAAGTTCATCTGAGCATGTTACTTTACTCTTTCCTTAAGTATATTAATTGATACTTTAGCCATCATAAAAAATACTGAGAAAGTCTATTGAAAATGTTTTTATTAGGTATGTGCTGTTGGCTATTCTGAAATTGAAATAGATAGTCACTGAAATACATCAGAGCCCTGAAACTTAGAATTAGACTAGATGGTTTTGGACTCTTGTTTCTGCTTGGGGCTGGAAGCTACTGACTATCCTGTATGTAATGTTGATACTTTTTTTATGCTGTGTATGTATCCAATGTGGTCCAATGCTTTGCTCCATTTGCATCTCTGTTTGTATACCTGCCAAAGGGAACGTTGCTGAAACAAAGGCCCAACAAATGTTGAATAAAGAGGTGGCCGAAATAATGTTAATAGATGTACGGGATGAATATCTAGATTACCCCAGATAAACGAATGTCTTCAGCCAATGCTGAAAGGGTCGTCTGTTGTAATTTGGCAGCACTTAAGTTAAGCATTGGCTAAAGACAGCCTGTATTTAGAGGCTAAATTGTCCGCTTTGTGGAATCCATTTTGTATTTCTGGCAGCCATTTTGGTTGCCATGTGCTGCCATGTGCTCACCATGTGCTCTGTCCTACCTTCCTGTTAACTGCTCTTGAAATCTGCCTAGAGACAAGTTATATTTAGTTCCTCTTGCTTTGCACATGCTCAGTTGAGCTTGCAGCTGTTCCGAGTTTATAAATGTCAGGATGTGTCTACTAGAAGTAGAAACTGTTAGCTCCACCCACTTGTCGACTGTGCATTTTCTGTATGACCTTATATGTATCTAAAACCAGCATTTGTGTTTGTACCGCCTTCATTTGAGCCCCTGTGTGGGTATAAAAGGACCATGGTCCTTCCATTCAGTGTGCTACTTCATGCATTACTGAAGGGTGATGTGCGAATTTAGCTCCACCTCATGAGGTTTAATAAACTCTGTCTTTCTTATTCCAGTTTCTATGCCAACTTCTTCCTAAGTGTCTGAGGACTCTGTGCAGAGAAGGGTGAACCCCTAAGCACTGGTAGGCCTTGTTGAGGCTCACTACTACAGTGTTATAGAAGTGTTAAGTCCTGATGAATAGGTTGTCCACATTTTGGGTATAATAGGATTTCCCTAGATGCCTTTGAGACTTCAATATTATGAAAGAGAATGTAGGACGCAACTGAGATATAGTTATACAAGTTTTCCACTCTATTGCTAAATAGACTGCCTCGTTAAAATAAGGTTTATAAGTAATAACGAGAGGTATACATTAATTTACGAGATTCACAAGAAAGACAACGTAGATCGTGGATATGGTTGTCTATATTAGGATATTACCGTAGAGAGTTATGTAAAGTAATTAATGATCCCCTTCTTAGAGTAATATTCTGTCTTTATTTATCTTCATGCATGAGATGAATTATGAATTGATTTGTTCACCAGAATATCTTTCGATTGGAGTAAAGATAATGCTGTTAGCGTAACAACTCGCTTATATGGGAAATGGCAGAACTATATATATATATATTCGTATATATATATATTCGTATATATATATATATTTTTTTTTTAACATGGCAAAAATAACATTGCAAAAATGTTTCATAGGAATCTGTAAATAGCAAAAGTGGTTTTTCAAATTTGAAGTTATGGTGAACAAATTATAGCAGTATAGGCTTTGTGTGATATTGATTGGTGCATTCCTTGCCTAATTTAAATTTTGTTTGGTGACCTTCCGTTGTTTATAGAGTAACCGGTGTCCATACCTCCATTCTTTTGGCCACTTTGTTCCACCTTCCGCCATGAGCTCTCAGCACTCCATGTAACTGTCTTCTTTTCTGCAGGAAGTGCACCGTTAAAATCTTAGGTTCAGCCAAAAGCATTTGCAGAAATGGGTGCCTAGATCAAGGCCATCTATGGGACTAAGGTGTCACCCCAATTGCTTTCTGCATTTCTAAACCTACCTTTCAATGAGACCTGAGTGTGCCAATTGGAGGACGTCAGTGATGAGCAAAAGCTACCAAGGACATTTCTTGGACTGGCTTTTGAAAACAATTTTGAGCACATGCACTAAACTCTTATGTGTGAATAGAGCCTGTCAATTGAAAAATAAAAAGATTTTATAAAGATGCTTGCACACCATGTCAATGACAACTGGTTATTTATTCCACCTGTATGATCTCCAGAAACTCATCATAATGCACAGTCCACGTCTTTTTTCGGCAACGCTTTCTGTCGCTAACACATGTTTTGTTAAACAGACATTTAACTCAATGGCTTCGTCAGGGCCTTAAAAGGCAAATTGTTAATTATACTGCTATAATACTAAGAATCGAAAATGCATCTTATCTATCTCTTTCATAGAATAAATATTACTGTAATTGTTAATTGGTATAATGGTCAATAACAAATTAATTGATTTCCCAACAAAAAGTGCACAGAGAGATCTACACACATAGTAACGGAAATGTGAATGCAATCAACAATTTACTTTTTAACATCACAACAATTTTTATTGAGTCAAGCCACGGATCACATTCTATGGGTAGACTCTTGCATGTTTTTTATGTCTTAAAACAATTTTAACACTTTTCTACTCCCCTGCAAACAACCTCACCTTCCCACATGTCTCATACATTTTTTAACTTTTCAAGGAGCTCTAGTTATATCCTTGATGTAGAACCACAATAGACACTCTTTTGTTTCTCGTATTAATAGTATAAGTCCAGTGCTCTAAGTCTCTAATGTCTCATTAAAAAGTTTTCAACTGGTTTCAATGAGTGCTTGAAATGTATGTTTTTGTTGACATCATGTTATTTACTCCATCACCCGTACTGTCCATGGTTTAGAGTCTCATCTAGCCACGGAGGGAGGATTAGGACTTCTCCAAACAGCTATTAGTTGTTCAGCTGCTATTAATGAATGGCTCAGTGTTCGCTCCGCCCTCATCATATTGCCCACTTTTTTGTCGCTGAGGACAAAGAGGATACGTCTGATGACTCTGCAATAAGATAGCACACTATCTCTTTAATTTGACTAAGCACCTCTCTCCAAAAATGTCTCAGATTCCTGCATGACCGCCAGATGTGTATTATCCTCTCCTCTGCAACTCCTGCACTTTCCACTGATGTTCAGGTAAATTAATTTCAGTAGTTGAGGGGTCCAATGCCAATTATACATCAGTTTGTAACACTGTTCTCCATGGTGTACATTCTTGTGCTTATGCACAATATCTTTAAAAAAGGTTTTCTCACTCTTTGTCATCAATTTCCCTTTTGTATTGCCTGATCCAGAATGGCCTGGTATCCCCACTTTCTTTATCTTTCCCCAGCTCAATTTACATTTTAAGAGCCCTGAAGAAGTCATTGGAATTCGCACCCATCTGAGGAAACACGTGTTAGTAGCAGGAAGAACGGACTCAAGATATCTGGCAAGAAGACAGTGTTGCCAAAACAGACTTGTATTATGATGGTATCCTGGAGATTATACAAGTGGAATAATCAATGGACTTTGTGTGCAAACATCTTTATACTTCTTGTGTCAAGGATCATGACTGTGCGCTTCTCTTGGTGACTCAGGGTGATGAGTCATTGTTGGTGCTGGGCACCCATACCTTCTAATGTCTTATAACACTTGGTTTTATATTTGGAATATTATAGGTGTGCACATCTTTTATCCTTATGTCACCCACAATTTGTGTATCCTTGAAAAATGGAAAAAGTCAAATGTGATCTGCAGCTGCTTCTGTGTGCAAGGTGCACTTACGATTTGCAAAAACCTTTAGATGCTAAGATTTTCCAGCTGTAAGTTTAAACTAGGAGTAGGGAAATAGATGCTCTGGTCAGAGTAATCTGGTAGATTGTATTCTAAAAGTCATAATAAGTGGGAGTCGATTGTGGTAGAGAATATCGAAGACAGAATTTTGAAGGGTTACAATGTGACCAGAATATAGACGGACACAATATGTAAGAAGTAAGTGCACAGAGGGAGATATAGATTTACTATTCGTAACTCCAGTTATGAACCTTGATTGATATATATATATATATATATATATATATATATATATATATATATTGCGAAGGTTTATGGAGTTAGGTACAGAAAAACTACACAAAGTTACCTTCTGATATTTTGTTTGTCAGTATTCTGGTCGTGATATTGTGAACCTTCAATATTCTGCCTTTGATATTTCTGACACACACCAGGAGAATCCACAAACAGCAAAACCTTTCCCCATACTCAATGCACGTCTAAGTTAGGGCATCGGGTGTCTGTGTCGTTCAGGCTCAAAACGTATAGAACAGTTGTATGTTAAATAAACAAATGTACTGGGTACAGACCTTATGTATGAGAAAGAATATATATTATAGGGTAGCATCCCTAATTTGAAACTAAGGTAAAAGCTGGCAATTCGCAAATAATCCCTTAGGATCCCTTCAGCTGTGGTTCACCTTCTCCTACTGCCTATTCTACCCTTCACCCTCTTGAGATTCCCATAATCCCTCTCTTCTTTTAAACTTGAACTAATATTGTTGGATACAAGATTGTTTAAAAGTAGGAGCTTTGATTGTTTAATGAAATGTGTGAATTTGCCTATGTGATGAATTTTCCAAGTGTTACATTTTGCCTTGTTCCTGATCCAATTTAAACAAACAATACTACCACCGAGTTGAAGGAAAAAATACTTTTTACTAACATTTGCAAAATGCCGAATAACAAATGTTGAGAGTTTTTCAAACATTTCATTCCATCCTCTTTTATTGCTGCTTAACTTAAGTACTCATCTTCTTTCTATTCTTAGTTATCAACTTCCAGTTAATGTACCGTGGATGGGCAATTTCAGATTTCTTTTAAGAGTTTACATCTAGTATTATGTACTGCCATTTACAGACCATTTTTTCACTGTACACTCTACTTTTTCTGGTACTCCACTTTAATATTCACTCCTGAATATCATGCTCCCAGAATATCTCCATATATGTGTACTTTGACAATAATGATATATATATTTGCAATGTACATAAATGTGGAGTTATGGAAAGTAAATCTATATTCACCTATATATGCACTTTCCTTCTCATTATTTTGGTGCGCAATATTTTAGCCATGATATTTTGCTAGAACAATATTTGTGTTGTTTATAGTTCAACTTACAATCTGTTTTCCCAAACAGTGTGTGTGCCATTTCTAACCTTGCTCCATGAGCACTTTTATGGGGTCTGAAGGTTGCCTCACTTCTTTGTTTAGGGTTTTATCTGAGCTTCTTGGTCGGCTGCAAGTGGAGTCTATGTAGGGTCACTGTGTTACCTGTGGCAGCTGTGGTTGTCTGCTCTGAGAGCCACACGGTCTGTACCGCAGCAGGTAGTTGGAGTTGGGAGGAAGGTCACACATGCATTGCATTCTAGTTTCTATCAGATCAAAATCTTTGGATACTTTATTGATGGATATAATGTTATTTTTAGCCTTCTATCTTCTGCAGCAATTATTGTTTCTAATCAATTAGGAGTAGTCAGTTCCTTTCAAGCATACATCATTTCTAGGGTTTGTAGTGAATGTAATATTATCATATCTTAAACGATGGAATAAAGAGAATTTCTTTTTCCGTCTACAGTTATAGGGTCAGAATCCAATGCAAGGCTGTTGGGTTGGGAGGCATGATGTTGCCAGTTATTACAAACATGGTCTATATTACAAATCAATTACTTATACTTCGTGGAGGTCCTTTTGCCATCACTGTGTTAGCAGTGAGCATTATTCAATATTTGGTTCTTCTCTGAGACAAATAATGTTACAAAAATTCATTATATACATCATTTGAGTGACGTACAATCAAAACAATTGGCTAAGTGCTGAGTTTTTTAAATGTTTGTTTCAACCACCACATTTTGGTTAAGTTGGAGCAGAGTATTTGTTGGGAGCTCAGTGTAAGAAATTGGGATATTATTTGAGAGGGATGGAAGGCCCACTCTAATAATATACCCAATCCTTGTAGGGTGAACCACAAAAAGTCACTAAATTAACGTGTGCTTAACCCTCTGGTAGCCTAGTGCAAAAGCAGTCAGGATTAACGTGTAAATTATTTATGCACCACACAAACAATAATAAAGTGAAAATACAGCAAAAGAAAAATCCCAACCAATTTAGAAAATAGATTAAATTGTCAGAAATGTTTAGTGAATGATAAGATAGCACATAAAAGATCAAAAAGCCAACTGTGGATATCTGGTTACACGAGATCGGGTCAAAGTCAAAAGTTAAGGCTGACCGCAATGGAGAGCGAGTCGGATAAAGGGGTGTATTGGCCTCGGTCTCAGCTTACCTGGAGACTAAGAAAAAGTCTTGGAAAATTCTTGAGAAGGTAAAGTCTTCACTGGGCAAGGCATCAGGTTATAAACGAGGATGAGTCATTGAGCCGCTGGACAAGGTCTTGGTGAAGCCGTATACGAAGGTGGGAAAAGCTCCTAGCGAGAGAGGCTAGATTTTCAGGCTGGAGAGAGTGCTGGTTGTCGTAGAGTCTGGTGCAGATTTCTACCTTCGGACTTAAAGGTTTTTCTGGAGCTCAGATTCACCCAGCGGGACGAGACTGCAGGCTGTAGCCAAAGAGAGCTCCACAAGGCTGGATATCACTGCCAAGAGGTCCCACTAAATAGGAGAGCTGCTGTAGAAAAGAACGTAGCGGGAGCTAATGTGAAGTTAGGTGACCGGCAATGTAAATAAAAAAATGTAAATCCGTATTTGCAAAGCGCGAACTACTCACCCTTACGGGTCCTCAAGGCGCTGGGGGCCGTCGTGGAAATTAAGTGAGCTATTGCCCAGAGTCACATGGTGCTGAGCTGAGCTGCCGCCAGAGCCGGGGATCGAACCGTGAGCCCTGTGCTCCGAAGTCAGCTGCCCTGGCCGCTGCACCACACCTCTCCACTCCTCCACACCTCTGCACCTTGGGCTGATCAGCTGGCAGGTGGGTCCTCGGCTTTTGTCAGTTCTCCAGACAGTTTTTCTTGAAACAAAATTTGAAATCTCAGCTTTTGGGCTTAGGCAGGAGGAGTACCACCAATACCACTTGCAAGGGTCCAGGACTTGGTTGGCACCACTTGTGGGTGGGGAACTTAGGACTCACTCCAGCAGATGCCTGCAGCATGGTTCAAGGCCTCTAGAGCTTGCTGTGTTCCTGTTGCTCACACAAGAGGCCATGCAACTAGCCCTTCCAGTCACTGTGGTAGTCCTGCGTTCAAGTAGCAGGTCCAGTCTTCCTTCCTCAAGCAGCATGGCATCAGGGCAGTCCTTCCGGCATCAGGGCAGTCCTTCCAGCAGCAGAACAGTCCTTCCTCTAAGTCTTCCACAGGTCCAAAAGAGTGGTTCTGGGGGTCCAATATTTATACCTGGTGCCAACCTGTGTGTATAGGGACACCCTGTCCTACACTCACATCTGGTTCTGGAAAGTTCTTCCCTTCCCCTGTCAAGGTTCCAAACTATCTGCGGTGACAAAAGGTTGGTGTGAGGTTCATTTGTGTGTTCTGAAGGCTAAGCCCTTTGAAGTGTAAGTCGGGCAGGGTACAGCTCTACCCCCAGCCATCCTGGCAGAATGGTCCATCCTGCCCACACTTAGTCTCCAACCCCAACAGAAGAGCCATGCACAGTTGTGTGACCTAGGATACTTATAGAAGGCAGAAGTGGAATTTTCAGAATTATGACAAAATCTGACTTTACCATTAAAGAGGATTTTAAATTAGAATTCATTTGAGTCTAAACAACATATCCCTAGCTGCTCCCAACCCAAAGTTAGCACTTATTATAATAAGGTAACCTAGTGTTAATGGGAGAGGTAGGCCCACAGTGAAAAAGACGATAGGATGTTTTCACTACCAGGACATGTAAAACGTAAGTACACATGGGAGACAGCGTTTACAACGCAGTCATCACATCGCAGTTCCTTTACAACGCGGTCGTTACAACAACTGCATTGCTAGAACCCGATGCCTTTACAACACAAGTCATTAGATCGACTTGCTGTAGGGGGCGCTCTAACATAAGGAATAGTATAATTTACTATTCCAACACCTTCCCTACTGTTGCGCAGGCTGGAGTTGGAAAAGTAAATTATACTATTCCTAAGTCCAGTGCGCCCCCTACAGCAAGTCGATCTAATGACTTGTGTTGTAAAGGTATTGCGTTCTAACAACGTGGTCGTTGTAACGACCGCGTTGTAAAGAAAAGCGATGTGAAAGCATGCATAGTAACATCCTATATTCGTACACATGCCCTACCTTTTAAATACCCTGCCCTAGGAGTCCTAGGACATTAGAAAAACTTCTAATAAGTGGATTGAAACTTTATTCCAAAAGGGATCTCCCCCACTACTCCAATAACCAACTGTTTCTTTTTATTAGTCACGGTATAATAAGCCACTGTTGGTTATGGTCACTACTCTGGGGCACAAAAGTCACCTCAATCACTTTTTTTCTTGTATATAGTGTGAATACACAGTAATTGTTTTACTCTTCTTTCTTATGATTGTCCTGTGCCACCAAGAAGTCGGCACTCAAAGAACGACTGGACAACAACGCCCACGACAGCAAGGAACTTTTCAGCATCGTCAAAGAGTTCTCCAACCCCAGCGCCGGAAACAACGACATCACCCCCTCGCAAGACCTCTGCAACTCACTCGCCGCGTTCTTCCACCGCAAGATCACCGACATACATAACAGCTTCGACGCACAGACCACGCACCCTACCGCCGAACCAACGCCCGCCACCACCACCCTCTGCAACTGGACCCCGATCAGCACCGAAGACACCACCCGCACGATGAACTCCATCCACTCCGGATCACCAACCGACCCCTGCCCACACCACGTCTTCAACAAAGCCGACGCCACCATCGCACCCCATCTCCGGGACATCATCAACTCCTCCTTCCACACCGCCACCTTCCCGGAGAGCTGGAAGCACGCCGAGCTTACCGCCCTCCTGAAGAAACCAACGGCGGACCCCACCGACCTCAAGAACTACCGTCCCATCTCGCTCCTTCCGTTTCCGGCCAAAGTCATCGAGAAGACCGTCAACAGACAGCTTGCCGCCTTCCTCGAGACTAATGGATCCCTCGACCCCTCGCAGTCCGGGTTTCGGGCCAACCACAGCACCGAGACCGCCCTTATCGCAGCCACCGACGACATCAGAACCCTAACCGACAACGGGGAAACAGCAGCCCTCATCCTCTTGGACCTCTCCGCGGCGTTCGACACCGTCTGCCACCGCACCCTAGTGAAGCGCCTCAGCAACATCGGAATCCGAGAGAAAGCACTGGAATGGATCATCTCGTTCCTCGCCGGAAGAACCCAGAGAGTCCGCCTCCCCCGTTCAGATCCGAGGCCACCGAAGTCATCTGCGGCGTTCCACAAGGATCTTCACTCAGTCCAACCCTCTTCAACGTCTACATGAGCCCCTCGCAGCCATCGCACGCCAACACAACCTCAACATCATCTCCTACGCCGACGACACCCAGCTGATCCTCTCCCTCACCAACGACCCCACCACCGCCAGAGCCAACCTACACGACGGGATGAGAGACGTCGCCGACTGGATGAGGAACAGCCGCCTTAAACTGAACTCAGACAAGACGGAAGTCCTCATCCTGGGCTCATCACCCTCCGCCTGGGACGACTCTTGGTGGCCCCCGGCCCTGGGCACCGCGCCCAAGCCAACGGACCACGCACGCAACCTGGGCTTCATCCTGGACTCCTCCCTATCGATGACCAGACAAGTCAACGCCGTCTCATCTTCGTGCTTCAACACCCTGCGCATGCTCCGCAAGATCTTCAGATGGATCCCCACTGAAACCAGGAAGACCGTCACCCAGGCACTCGTCACCAGCCGACTGGACTATGGGAACACCCTCTACGCCGGAACCACAGCCAAACTTCAAAAAAGACTCCAGCGCATCCAGAACGCCTCCGCACGACTCATCCTGGACATCCCCCGGCACAGCCACATCACCGGACACCTGAAAGACCTGCACTGGCTCCCCGTCAGCAAGAGAATCACGTTCAGACTCCTCACCCACGCACACAAGGCCCTCCACGACCTGGGCCCCAAGTACCTCAACGACCGCATGACCTTCTACACGCCCACCCGCCAGCTACGATCAACCAGCCACGCCCTCGCCACCGTACCACGCATCCGCAGAGCCACCGCCGGAGGAAGATCCTTCTCCTACCTGGCAGCCAAGACCTGGAACTCCCTCCCCACTCACCTTCGGCGAACCCAGGACCATCTCTCCTTCAGGAAGCAGCTCAAGACCTGGCTGTTCGAGCAGTAACTTACCCCCTCCCCCAGCGCCTTGAGACCCTCCCGGGTAAGTAGCGCGCTCTATAAATGCCGTGATTGATTGATTGATTGATTGATTGATTGATTGCAAAATAAAAATTACGCCCATGTTCGGCTGAAGTGGGCTTGATAAAATCTTTTTGTTGTTTGTGGGCTTCAATATCAAAAAACTTTGATTTATTCATTAGTGAACCAATATAACAGTGTTAGAAGGATACAATTTGCCGTTCTAACTACAAACTCTGACTTGTATGCAAGGAACTAACACTCCTTGCTTTATTCTTACATTTGTTGTTCAAATGAGTTCCTTGTGAACAATTGTTTGTTGGCTGATTAGCTATACCCAGTTCACAGGGACATATGGGTTGCTCTTGTTTTTTGTTAAACTAGGAGCTGTTAGGGCTTACCTTAGGGTTGACCTATAAGTATTAAATAGGAAAGTTAAGCCCTGGCAAAAGGTTTATTTTGCCAGGTTGAAATGACAGAGTATAACTACAGGCTGCAGTGGCAGGCCCGAGTTATGTTTTAAAGTGCTACTTTAAAGGGTGGCACAACGAGCACTGCAATCCCACTAGTAGCATTTATTTTACTGGCGCTGGGTACATGTAGTACCAATTATCAGGGACTGAACAAGTAAATAAATGTTCCAATTAGGGGTAGGCTAATGTTACCATGTTTTAAGGAGAGGGCACACGCATATTAGCATGAGTTAGCAGTGACAAAGTCTTAAAGCCAAAAAAAACAAATTCAACAAGATAGGAGGGGTGAAGGCAAATGTTTGGGGGACTACCACCCAAGGGTGTCAGGTCTAACAAAGGATACAGCATTTCCTTGAGTACAACAATTTTTATGGAGGTCTGTTTGCTTCTAGAACTCCCAAGAATCATTTTAGTCCTTTTTAGCCTTTTGTGGTTTTGTGCCACTACTGTATCACTGCGTGCCTTGTTACTTGTTAGGTGTTGCTGTAATTTTTTACTTTATTGCTGTTTCTGTACAGCGAGCTGGCCCGCCTCACCACTCGCTTTGTTTGCCGTTCCCGCCTCCCAGCGCCCCGCCCTCTCCCAGGACCTACTTAGTGGAGGCTGCAGCTTGACCCCACTGAGAAGGTCCATATACCAGCTACCCCCTCGCTGCTAGCTGAGTGCTGCATTTTGTTTGGTTTTGCCCTCTGGGCTCTTCCTCCGCTGTCAGTTACTGTTGTTTTGTGCCACGATTGTATCACTGTGTGCCTTGCTACTTTTTAGTGTTGCTGTAATTTTTCACATTATTGCTGTTTCTGTGTAGTGAGCTGGCTTGAATCTCTGCACACTTTATTCCACCGATCGCCGCTCCCGCCTCTCGCTTCCCACCTCCTAGCACCCTACTTAATGGAGGATGCAGCACGACCCTATTGAGCAGGTCTGTATGCCAGCTCCCCCCTTGCTGTTAGCTGAGTGCTGCATTATGTCTGGTTTTGCCCTCTGGGCTCTTCTCTCGCCATCCATTCACCGTCCATTACTCTTGTTTTGTGCCACTATTGTATCCCTGCATGCCTTGCTACTTGTTAGTGTTGCTGTAATTTCTCACTTTATTGCTGTTTTTGTTGAGCGATCCAGCCCGCCTCGCTGCTCACTTTTTCCCTCCAGTTCCACCTCCTGCTTCCCACCTCCCAGCGTCCGCCCCCTCCCAGACAAAGGCAAGCCCGTCTGCACCCATTCTTGCCCGCACAGTGCCCATCGCCAGGAACCCTGGATCTCCCGCCACCCGCAGCTATACTGGCATGGAGCTCTGAGCCCTGGACCCCAGGCTCAACCACAAAAGCTGCTGCCAAAACTCTCCACACTCAACAGTGGGACCTTTTGCATGCCACCACTGCTGCTTCTCTTGCAACACCAGAGCACCTGCACAAACAGCCACCACCACCACACCGACCACGACTTCGCCTGGACAACTCCGCTGCCTCCTGCTGAACACCTGATCGCTTTGCAAACATGCCACCGAGATCTGAGACACCATCACCTCCCTCACCCCGACGTCGTCTTCTTCACGGAGTACTGGCTCAACCCTGCATCTACACCCGACATCACCACACCCAGTGGCTACATGATTGCACACCAGGACCGCATCAACAAACACGGAGGTGAGATCGCCCTCATCCAGAAAGAATCCATCCACTACACCACCGCCACAGACGACACCACCCCGATCATGGAACACCTCAAGTATTCAGTATAGACAGCAAAACCACCATCAGAGGCACCCTCGCCTACAGACCTCCAGGACCACACCCTGGCTTCTGCAACACCATCCCGAATTCATTGCTCCTCAAGCCATCGACGCCAAACACCATATCTTCCTTGGAGACCTCCACTTTCACTTCAACGACCCCACAACCAACCTCCTTGAAAGCATGAACAATAGTGGCTTCACCTAGCTAGTCACTGACCCCACACACATCGCAGGGCACACACTGGACCCTATCTTCACAGCCAGCAACTGAGCCAAGTACAGTCATGTCATTGAACTCACTTGGACGGACCACTCAATCGTCCACTTCACCTTCACAGCAGCAGCCTCTAGTGCCACAACCAGACCACTAAGCACCTCACACCACAGCTGGAAGAAAGTATCTGAAAGCCAATGGACCGACACCTTCAGCTCCTCCCACCCTGATATCATTACCAACCTTGAACAGACTGTCAAGAACTTCACCATCTGGATCTCCAACTGTGCCGACAAAGTCGCCCCCATCAGACACACCAAACTCAAGAGATCCACCAAACACACCGGCTGGTACACCTCAGAACTGAGAACCATGAAACGCAACTGCAAGCAAGTGGAAAGGAAATGGCGCACCAGCAATGAGCCCACTGACTGGACCACCTTCAAGACATCGCTCAACCACTACCACAGACTCCTGAAAGAGACCAGAAGGAACGCCCTAGCAACTGCATCGTAGCCAGCTCCAACCACAGCAAAGAACTCTTCAGCATCGTCAAGGAGTTCACGAACCCCTCAGCAACTAAAAACATCATAACCCCCTCCCAAGAACTCTGCAACACCCTGGAGGAATTCTTCCACAACCAGGTCTCCACCATATACAAGCGCTTCGAACACCAACCTGCCACCGCCGCCGACATCCTCAGCCTCCTTGCTCCCACAGTGGCAATTTCCGACCACCTGATCACCACTTGGGACTAGCTCACCATGCAGAGCACCACAGACATCATGCATTCCGTCCACTCAGGGGCAACCATTGACCCCTGTCCCCACCACATGTTAAACCTCAGCAACAGGACCATCAGCAACAAGCTCATAGCCATCTTCAACACATCCATAACCTCAGCCACCTTCCCAGATGAGTAGAAACACCTCAAAGTCAATCCCACCTCAAGAAACAGTCCACCGACCCCAACGAGCTCAAGATCTACAGACCCATTTCTCTGCTCCCCTTTCCCGCCAAAGCCCTTGAAAAGGCCATCAACTGCAAACTCACGGAATACCCTGATAACAACAATCTTCTAGACTCATCCCAATCTGGATTCGGCAAGAATCACAGCACTGTTCGCAGCCATGGACAAAATCAGAACTCTCCTAGACCAGGGAGAAGCGGCCGCCCTGATCCTCCTTGACCTCTCAGCTGTCTTTGACACTGTGTCCTACCACACCAAGATCAAGAAGCTTCATCAGATCAGAATCTAAGAGGACGCCCTCAAATGGATCGCATCCTTCCTCACCGGAAAACAGAGAGAATCTGCCTTTTACCATTCACCTCAGAGCCCAAGAACATCATCTGCAGAGTCCCTCAAGGTTCATCCCTCAGCCCTACTCTGTGCAACACCTACATGACCCTCCTGCCGAAAATCGTCAGAAACCATGGACTGAACATCATCCCCTATGCAGACAACACCCAGCTCATCCTCACTCTATCCGAAGACCCATTCACCACAAGGGCCAAATTCCATCTGTACATGACCAGCGTCGCTAACTGGATGCAAAACAACTGCCTCAAGCTCAGCACAGACAAGACAGAAGTACTGATCTTCAGGAACAACACCTCCTTGTGGAACAACTACTGGTGGCCTGCTGAACTGGGACCCTCTTCTACCCCCACGCACCACACCTGGAACCTCGGCATCATCTTGGACAGCAAACTCACCATGAAGAACCAGATAAACGCAGTCTCCTCTGCCTGCTTCCTCACTCTGCGCTTGCCCAGAAAGATCTTTGAATGGCTCCCAGTCTCCACCAGATGCACCGTCACTCAAGCCCTCATCACCAGCCGCTTGGACTACGGCAACACACTCTACGCAGGAATTACTGCACAACTGAAGAGACTGCAGACCATTCAGAACTCAGTGGCTAGACTCATCCTCAACCTCCCCAGATGGACCCACATCACCCCTCACCCGAAGAAGCTCCACTAGCTCCCCATTCATAAGAGATGCCAATTAAAGATTCTGACCCACGCCTACAAAGCCCTGCACAACTAACGACCAGCATACATCAACCACCACCTGAGCTTCCACCAACCCTCCAGACTCCTGTGCTGCACCTCCCTCTCTCTTGCTCACACCCCACATCCACCAAAGCAACAGTGGAGGAGGCTCCTTATCCTACTTCGCTGCAAAGTCCTGGTACAACCTCCCCATCCATCTCTGGACCTCACCCTCTCTTCAGGAATTCAGAAGGAGACTCAAGACCTGGCTATTTAACTGATGCCACACGAGCAGCTTGGCTCTCAGTGCCTGGACACCCTTGCGGGTGATTAGTTGTGCTCTATAAATCCTGTTTGATTGATTTAAGTGAATTTTATGTTCCCTCCTTTCATGGGAATTCCTCATTTTGTGATTAAAGTTCATCATTTAGAGGCATCTCTGATGTAAACTCAATTCTGCATTACAGATTTTCTAGAACGTGACATCGATTTTCGAGAGACTCCCTCATGAAAGTTGACGCTGTAACACTCACTCGAAGTCATTTTCACATGGCTAGGAGATATTCCACACAAGAGAATATTGGAGGGCACCTCACGTGTCATACAATACTCATGCTTCAGCAACGACTTATAGCTATGAATGACTCTTGAAAATTTGGAGTAATTCTGTGATTAAGGACATCAATCCTTTGTTGCCAGTTGTCCATTATGTACTGGAGATTGTGGTTTGTTCACAACACAGGGGAAGTTTAATCATACTTTTATTGATTTCTGGTTAGCAAGATCAGAGTATATCTTCGTGGACTGTAAATGAACAAGAGAGTATCTTTTGACATGTCTTTTAATTATGTCTCTGAGGCCCAATATCTCAAATGTGTAGGATGTCAACATATGTTTCATATGTTTCATAATATGTGAATGCTAATCCCTGAAATTTGAAGTGTATTTACTTTCTTTTATAGATAATCTGACACTCAGTCAATATGCAGTTGCAATATCCGGGGTTTGGAATCCAATACTTGCTCAAAGTCATATATGCTTGTCTAAAAAATCATTTTTGTAACACTGTAAAATGCATTGGGAGCTGGTGATGTTTGGAAGTAGTTCGGTATAAATACCTAATGAGTGAACAAAGTGAGAAATATTACCTTCTTCATGGCAGGTTTGATCAGATGGAGATTCATCCCACAAGAAAATTAGCAAATTTTGAAAAAAGAGTATAATAAAACAGTTTGCCACATAGTTTTCACATCTTGTGGATATTTGAATATTTTACAGTGCGACAAGGAATTCTAACATTCTTCAGGGATGTTGAGGGTTCCAGTTACAGTTAAATGAAAGATACGTAGTCCAGTGATGTAGTTCAGGATCACAGCTTTATTCTTCAGATAGGATCCATATTAAGTCTCATGCTAGGCCTCATACAATGCCCCACCAGGAGCAGCCTCCTTGCCGCTCAGCCCTTCCACACCAACTGATTCCTTCTTACACTCAAACACTCTCAACATTCTGATGACATCACATAGACTGAGCAGCAAGGCATAAGGGCAACAACAGAGAGGATGCATCATTCACTTACTAGATTACAACACATCCCCCCTCATCAAAATTGTAAAAATACAAGCATGCGAGATCATAGCACATACATGCAATATGACTGACAATAAATAAATAAATGTGTGGAGGTGGACATACACACATACGAAAGTCAACGAGCTTCAAAAATAACATAACGCTACAAGAATAACATCAATCTTCAAGAGCATCGTCAAACACCCCATCCCATCCCATCTTGAAAAGATGAGAGAAACACAAAAGTGTTGTGTTCTTCAAATCGCACGCCCAACACTCGAAGGCGTACACTCTAAGAGTAATTATGCAACCCCTAAACACAGGGCGATACACATACCACAACCAAAACAAGGGTAAATCCAGAGAAGCTAAAGAGAAAGTAGTCTTCTCATGTGCGCACCCGTAACGCACAGTCCAAACACCTCTCACGAGGCAACAACCACTCACAGGGTACATCCAATACAAGTAAGACAGAGAAGCTACACAAAAGGTAGATCTCTCACGTGCGCGCCCGTAACGCACAGTCCAATACCTCACACGAGGTAACAATTAATTCAGAGGGTAAAACCAAAACAGGGAAGTCAAAGAAGCTTCAAAAGAAGGAGTCTTCTCATGTGCGCACCCATAACGCACAGTCCAACACCTCACACGAGGTGTGCGCACCCGTAACGCACAGTCCAACACCTCAAACGAGGTAACAACCAATTCAGAGGGTAAAACCAAAACAGGCAAGTCAGAGAAGCTTCAAAAGAAGAAGTCTTCTCATGTGCGCACGCGTAACGCACAGTCTAACACCTCACACGAGGTAACAACCAATTCAGAGGGTAAAACCAAAACAGGCAAGTCAGAGAAGCTTCAAAAGAAGAAGTCTTCTCATGTGCGCACCCGTAACGCACAGTCTAACACCTCACAAGAGGTAACAACCAATTCAGAGGGTAAAACCAAAACAAGCAAGTCAGAGAAGCTTCAGTTTCAGAACATGACATGACCGGGGACACTACACTCTCTCTCCCTCTATTCATACAGATACAAAACAAGGACACTACACTCTCTCCCCCCTCTCATACAAATACAGGATCAGGTACCAGTGAATGGTACAATCATCACATAAGAAACACACATGAAATTGAACCTTAAGGAATGACACAATAAAAGCATCTGAGCACAAACAACATTATGAAAAATGCACTGTCCCAAGAAAATAATAAGCTAAAATAAAGAAGGTAGTCACCGTTGTCAGTAAACAGCCAAAGTCTGGAACATGTGAGCCACAACCAGGAAAAACAGTACCTAGTAGGAGGATCAAGCAACAACAACAACAGTTCAGCAGAAAATCGTGACTGTCAGAACGTCTTCAATTTCTTCTTTTGAATTAACTGGATCACCAAATGTCTACGAGGTAAGGAGGCGGTCAGAGGACATCAGAAAACGCCTCAAGATGTGAACCGGAATACAACTGGAATACAGAGATACTCGAAGTGCTTGGTTGGCAAAAACATGGTTGGCAAAATGGGAGCGTGCATCAGGCAACAGCCAAAGGAAAAGATGGATGCCAGCCACAAGATGGCGGCACGTTTTCAGCATCGTGCCGGGTGGCTCACGGCACGCTGAAGCAGCTGCGCGTCTCTCAACAGGAGCAAAAGGAAAGCAGAAAGAACGTAATGGGGCACACATCGCGTGACAACCTGAGGTAAGTGGCACGCGCTAGATGTGTAATTCAAACAGCAATGCGGCGGTTTATATTTCAATGGCGCAGCAACAAAGTCTTGACAGGAAAGCGCCAAACACAATGGAAGTAGTGCCACAGCAAAACCCTAGATGATCAGAGCAGTGCCGATGCCGCACAGTACAAAACGCTGCAGAAGAGTGCTCAAAGGGCACAAGACTGGGAACACGACAAAACTACTCTGAGACTGTCCCAAGGAGCAGGAGGGCAGACTTCCTCCAATACAGGCAGGCAGTGGACAGTAGACAGGCAGGTAGGAACTGGCACCTTAGATCACTGGTAAAACGTTCCCAAAATCCAACAGGCAGCAGGAACCAACCCAAATCCAAATGTACAGTACTCACTAGTACACGCAAATAATGTCCAGGTCACAGATGATGTTCTCTGTCAACATGTTACAGGACAGGAACAGTTCAGCAAAGACAGGCAAACAAAGATAATGAAGGAAAGTCTAAGACAAACTGGCACTTACTGGTTGGGGCGACCGATGAAATGGTCACTGGTGGGGCATTAGGGGTGCCAGGTTTGTTCAAATCCACAGGTTGTAGTTTCTTCAGTTTTAAAAGTCCAATCTCCATTGAAGTAGCACGCAGGTTCTTTAAAATCGTCGCCAGTGTTACAGTTAAATGAAAGATACGTAGTCCAGTGATGTAGTTCAGGATCACAGCTTTATTCTTCAGATAGGATCCATATTAAGTCTCATGCTAGGCCTCATACAATGCCCCACCAGGAGCAGCCTCCTTGCCGCTCAGCCCTTCCACACCAACTGATTCCTTCTTACACTCAAACACTCTCAACATTCTGATGACATCACATAGACTGAGCAGCAAGGCATAAGGGCAACAACAGAGAGGATGCATCATTCACTTACTAGATTACAACAGTTCCCCCACCCCAAGAATATTTGAGAATAATGTGGGAAATTGGTGTATTGTTCTCACACCTTTCTTAAAAATGTCTAAACAGCTGTAAATGATAGCTGCAGTTTAGAGAATGCTGTTTCACATAGCCTATTATTTTCCGTGATTAACCATTCTTTAATGATTATTGAAAGACTAAGGCCTTCAAGGCTCAACATTAAAATTCCATGTGAAAATGCATAGAATTATCTTGCTGTGTGACTCAGTAGCCAATATCAACTGTACAGTACACAATAAACTCCTGACCAAGTAAGAGAAATTGGAATAAAAAAAACGTTTGATCTACATTCCTTCCACCATTCCATTCCCACCACCCAGTTTGTGCCCTCTCTTTCCCCTCGGTCCACTTACATATAATTTATTGTTCCAGGCTTGTCCTGGAGGACCAACCTATGAAGCAATAAACCCACTGCACATGTCCTCAGATTTTGTCCTCTGTTCACTCAATTTACATAAGACACCATATTGAACATGTCTTGCAGCCATGTATGAAAAGGATATTTGTTGTCTTCTTTGATACCAATAGCACACGTTTAGCTGTTGCTAATGTGGATGAGTAGATGCGTACTCTCAGCAAACATTGACATGTCATGTCATCATGCAGTTTGTCTGGTTATACCTTCAGCCCACAGTAATCATTTCAAGTCCTCCCAGATTTATGCATACTGCTTGAGTTTTTGACAGTCCCAGAATATGTGTACTTTGTTGTAACTAGATAGGTTGAATCTTCAGCGCAACAATGTCCTGCTATTTGCAGCTTCAATGGGGACCAGTGCCATTGGTGCAGAATTTTGAAATATCCCAGTTTCAGCTGTGCGTCATATAGGTGTTTATAGTACACTAAAAGAAGATTACCCATTCCTCATCTGAAACTTCAGCTGCTGATCAGTGTGTCCACCAGTATTTGAAGCCCCAGGGCCATGTGAAACTGTTGTTGATGAAGCTACATGACCTATTATTTTCATGGCACCAGCCTTGCCTTCTACAATTCACTTGTTTTCATATTTTGCCCTGTGACTTCCAAGGAGATTCTCAGTGATATCTAATATTGGGGTCGGCATTATACTACATTGGGGACTACTTGGAGTAGTCCCCAATGTGTCATGGATGCCTATAATACGGCTAAAATGGTCACCACTATGCATCCAATGTAGACAGAACTGGCCCCATCAAGCCAGAGATGATCCTGGGGTGAGGGGGCTTTCAGGATCCTCTGGCTCCTTTGTTTCCATAATTTTAATATTTTCTGCTTATGTTCCCCCCACTGCATTTCATATATTTCATATATTCCTTTATTGTGAGTGCATAGTTTTCATTTATAAATGTACATTGCAGTTGTTGTTTGCATATGTCTATTGTATAACATTTGCGTAATTATAATCTTATAATGTATTGGATATTCATATATGTGTATTCACATGATTGATGAGGTTTTAGAGAATTAAGTGAAGGTGCAACAAAATTAACATGTTCTTGCATTTGACATCATTCTATGTAAGGTCTGCTGTTTTCAAAATAATTAGAAAAGTGTATTTAACCTGAGTACAGACAAGTACAAGGCAGAGAGCAATCTTTGACTTCCTAGAAGAGTGAGATTGAGCAAGCCTTTGGGAAGGCCACAGGCAGGAAAAGAGGAGCCATCCTGGCCTTATCGGTTTGCTGGACGCCAATATTTCTGAGCGCAGAGATAGACAACAACCTTCGTCTTACACAACTAAACTTCTGTTGTTCCATTAAGGTATGCCGGTAAGAGGCCAACTTACAAACTTGTACAGGCTCTTTTGCTGCTAAAACAGCTTAACTAGAGCTAGAATGGAGGGGTTGAAGAACAGAGACTGAATCCATCTTTATGTGCATAGAAATTCAGAAAAGCTGTTCCAAAGTTGCAGTTCTTTTTAATATTTTGATTAGTAATTGTTTTAAGTTCCACTGTTTTGTTCATTTTTATTTTTACTACTATACACATTTTATGCACATCCCTGGAGTGTATTCTCCAGTGTGTCTATTCATGGTTAAAAGTGATTAAAAATTTACTAACAAAAAATAATCCTGTGAGTCTCACAGAACTAACACACCATCCTCCTATAATACTCAAGTGGTTTGTGAGCTACACTTCACCTGGTTTCTCCCTCAATTCGGTAAATTGGCATTAAACCTGCATTTTCGCCAGGGAGTCAGAAAAACAAATCAAGATTACTTTTTCCGACCCCATGGGTCATATTTTACTCAGAACAGCAAAAAACATATCATGTGCTGCTCAATGTGGGGCCAATCTTTGACTACTCTTGAATGACACACCGGAAACTACCAATATTACTAATTGCAGAGACGTCCAATGAGGGACCATGATAAAAATGAAACAGCCAGATTGATATCAATATTCCTGTAGCTGTTCTTCCAAATGCTTTACAAGGAGTGGACAGTCTAAGTATTACAGAAAGGACGAGTTTATCAGGCAAAAAAGTAAACAAGAACCACCACTCTGCTCTGGGGCTACGACTGCTATACTTGCACCCTTTCTGTCCGGATTCCAACAGCTTGGTCGAGTGAGCCAATGGTACACTCAAGAAAACTTATAGGATATTGGATACAGGATACACTAAGCTGTATTGGGCTCAGAGAGGACTAAATAATTTGTATTAGGTGACCAAACACAGTACCAGATGTTGTTCAGTATCATGATGTATGTCCTAGATTTTGATCTCCCTGGAACAGTAGCGGAGTCGAAAACAAATTCTTCTGACCATGTTTCACAATTGGCTTTGGTACAGAATATTCAAGAAATTAGACAGACATTCTCCAACTTCTGAAGATGAAATTGCTGACAGGTGGCTCCCCAAAATGGGAAAGGGAGTTCAGGAACGGATCATAAGACCATCTTACAGATCACCTGTTCCAGTTCTTGGGGAGGTGGCACACACTGTAATCCTTCCACCACCTCCTGGTGTAAAGAAAAACAAAAAGTTGTTGATTGATAACATCAAAAGGCATCATATGCTTCCTGGACAATGAAGATCTTTATCCTGACACTGAAAATCATAATGACCCGTTTTGTTTTCATCATTGTGGGCATCCCTACATTCATCAATCTAGCAGCCTGAGGGAATTATATACATTTATGCAGTGGGACCATTGCAACCCCGCCCTCCCCACACCAATTCCCAGTCCTGAAATTTTGGGAAAAGGTTTTCTTATTGTAACATTGATGGCAGATCTAACCCATATGCATTTTAATATTTTCAAGAGCCTGAAAAATTGAAGACGTTTTTGATTACTAATCACAGATTTATCTAATAACCACAGTTCATTGGTTTGTTTTTACAACAAGGTTATACATATTGCAAGTAAAATATTCATGAAAAAAGGGGTTGGGGTACTAGATTAATTACACAAACTCAGCAAAACAAGAGAAAGGCAATTAGAAGGTGCTGCTTTTTGTCTGCATATCCGACATAAGCAAGTTTTTTGTTTTCTCCTTTTTGGGAGGTTTTTGCATCAAGCTGCATAGTTAAATTAGGATCAAGGCATTTTGCCCAGCCGTTTAATGTATCAATGCGCATAGCCATACATTCATATATATTCACTAGAACTGCTTCACTATCAATCGGGGAATGATGTAATCTTTGCATTTGCTGCTTAGGCACCCGCCATTGCATTTCATATATTCATTTATTTTGAGTGTTCATTTTATAAATGAACATTACATTTAGAGGTGTTTGCACATGTATAACGTATAATATTTGCTTTGCTATAATTTGATAGTATCTCAGTGTTTCACACATATGTATTCACATTATTTAGAAGGTTTTAGTGGGTAAGCTGACATCGAGCCACTTACACTTTCACCGAAGGGTTGAAAAAACCTAATCTTAGGCCGTGTTTTGCTTAGGATAGCAAAACATGTATTCGGGCTGCTCAGTAAGAACAGTGCTGATCCCACATGCACTGTACGTCCACTACGTATTAATTGGCTGTGTTAGAAACCCTGGCCACTGGTGTGAGTGCATACCTAAAGAAGAAAGTGGCACCTCTACAGCACCACTTACAATTTTTTTTAGATCTATAATAGACTCGAGGAAGTTGACCGCCAACATGTCCTTCACTCGGCTCTGCCATTGATGTTGTCATACAAAAGCCTCACACTCCCTTGGCACGCATATACTACTGATCTATTTTTTTGCACTGATGTTAATGCGGTTTCAGAATCATGCGCCTGTGTAACATCTTTGTTTCAGTCTCATCACATGCTCTCCATTGGACCCCCTAAACACGAAAACCTATAAATGTATGTATTAACTCTGCTTATGCAGTTTATGCTCATTTTAGGTGCTGGGGAATGGCCTTGTCACTCATCTAAGTGACTCACAGATAGATGTTTTATTAGACAATAAACATTTTCAGATTTTGAATCGGCATGTAAGCAGATTTTCTTTAAAAAAAAATATCAGGAGGGGCTGAGTTAATACAGCTGTAAATGAATTATTTTGATGTGTGTTTCAAAAATACCTTGGGCAATGCTACACTTTAAGTGCCCCCCCACACACAATAGAGATGGGTTTCCATTTGTTGCTGCAATGCATCACTCATCTCTGCTGTCCTTGAGGCCTCAACCCAATAGCGACTACTTCAAAGATGCCCTCAAGGTATATATTGGTGCCACCAGATGAAAACATGGTGGCACCCATTCTGTTAGTCAAGACAAAAATCCCAAGGCAAAGCCTGCTAATGATTGTGTGTTGTTTTTGTGATGCAGTAGTTTGCTGGCATCTCATGCAGACAAACTTTGAAGGAAGGCCAGCGGGAATCTTGAAGTTGGGGCACATGTCATTTTGGTGACGTGTTAGGTCATCATGCCAATGTCATTGGCAACATTGTTACACGAGCCACTCCTGAGAGTAAATTATAGTCTGCACCTGGGAGGAGAGAAGGCTGGAGGGAAGATCATTGTGATGGAGGAGGTGGAGTGCCATGGCGCGGGGCACTGACCATCCAATTTCTCCGAAAACCTGATCTATACACATTCCCAACAAGACACTTGTGGTTAGTCTGCAAATTAAGATTCAACTATTTATATAGGCTTAAATACCACAACCTGGCTTTTAATATTTAAAGCCAATGAAATTCAGTTTTCTACTAATTGAATGTTAATCTGTAACTGACAAGTTATCACAAGGATAAGTGGAGCTGTAACTACGTAGATTAATTATTTGATAAGATGTAGGGTTCCATTCAGTCACTTCCTTGGACGAAGTTCGAGATTGCCAGCCTACTGGTGCTATATTTCAGGAGGCTTTACAGTGGAGAACTGCTGTCCAATTATTCCTAGTATGTATTACTCCTTCCTGAAACCATGAAGTCTGGACCTAAAACTGCCAACTTCCACCCTCCAGTTATAAGTTGGTGTGAGAAAGTGATAAGGTGGTAATGCCACAGCTGACCAGCCCAAAGATTGCTGTTTATCTTGGAGGCTGCTAGCGGTATACCACCCACTAATGACCTCCCTGTTCTGTGAATAACATACACAAACCACACAAAGACACATACGTACACACACACATGCACACTGAGCCACAGTTGATGCAGGACATTCGGCTACAAAAGGGGCACAAAATGTCCACCCAAACATATAAGAAACAAGCAGGCAAAATAATTCTACTAGCACCCCAAATGGTGACTAGAAAACCAATAGTTACCAGTCTCTGTACACTGATTATGGGGCGGAAACCCCACAGTGGCTTCCACAAACCTATTAGTATGCAATTGTTATATGTAAGACGAATGCCCGTTCCTTGTCTTTACAGATGATTCACAAAACATAATCTAATGCATTACGGATCTGGTATCCAGTGGCCATTTGTAACGTCTGAGCCAATGATCTTGTCTCTGATGTGGTTTTGGAACAAAACATTAGATGCAAGCAGGACCATACATTGCAAGAACTCTCTGGCTATCTTAGTTGGTGGATTTAGAAAACGCAACATTAAATGCAAAGGACATCAAGCAGTACAAGAGCTATCCAGCAGTAAACCAAGTACTGGACATTTGGTCCAGAACATGATGGACAACATAGTCACATAAACCAATGCAAGCAGCATCACCACCCCCGAGAAGGGCAAGTTGTGACTGAGCCTTATGCCCATTGCCTTGTCTTTCATGGTGGCCTCAGGCCACATAACATTGTAAAACTATGATACCTGTCCTACAACGTCATGTCTGAAACTAATGACCATTTCCAAATCTTTTATCATGACTTAAGATCATAATTGATGAATGTGCCATCACAGCCTAGTGTACCATGTGCCCCAGCAAGTTATGTCTCAGCAAAATGTCAATCTCCTTGTCATTGATAATGACCTGAGACAACATTAACCGATTCAAGAAGCATCAGAAAACTATGAATCCTGACCCACTACATGACATCCCGGAATCTAGTGCCCATCTCCTTGTCTTTAAACTAATGTGAGAGGCATCCCGGCACTGTAACTCTACCCATGGTACTATTATACCTAATTGTTGCTTGATAATAAAAACCCCAAAGCGATAAAAGTTGCCACTCATCACTGATACCACATCCCGCTGACAAACCTGGAACCCTTAACATAATGACCCCTTGCAACAACTTGTTGTGTCGCACATAGCTTCTTGTTCTGGGCAAATCTCCCTCCTTGGCCTGTCTCGTTTCGGTGGAATGCTGCAATACCGTCTATTGGAATTTGGGTCTCTAGTTGGCAGAGGTTTGCACCTTGTCCAAGTAGGGACCACAATCCAAGTAAGGGTAAGTCACATACACATCCTAAATTAACCTGTGCTCACCCTCTGGTAGCTTGGCACAGAGCAGTCAGGCTTAACTGAAGAGGCAATGTGTAAAGTATTTGTGCACACTTTAATTACAGTAACACAGTGAAAACACCACAAAAGATTTTCTACTAGTTTAGAACAATAGAGAATATTTATCTGAGTAAAACAAGACCAAAACGACAAAATTCCAATCAGTAGAAGAAGAGATATGAATTTTATTTTTAAAGATTAAATCCTAAAACAATGCTTAGTAGTCAATAGTGCTAAAAGTTACTTGAGGTTGTGCTAGACCGAGTTAAATCTAAAGTTCAGGCCGACCGCGATGGAGGTCAAGCCGGCTACAGCACCCAACCAGGGCCCGCTGAAAAATAACTTTTGTATGGAGCAAGCGTCGACGTTGGAGACTCAACGCGGCGGTTCTGATTCACGCAGTTGGGTCGATGCGTCGGAGTCGAGCCTCGGAGTCGGTGTCAAAGGATCGCCTCTGCATCGTCGTCGAATCTCACAATTGGGACCCACATCGTCGTCGAATCGCCACTGCATCGGAGGGCACTGCGTTGGTTCCGATATGTGCAAAGGTGTCACTGTGTCGATTTTTTCAGAAAACAGCTGCAGAACCCACTTCTGAGGCCCAGGACTGCAGGGGGCACCTCCGGCAAGGGTAGGACTCACAGATGACAGAGTCCAGCAGCACCAGCAGAGTTGCAAGACGTTTTTTGTGTCCCTAAGACTTCAGAAAACAGGAAGCAAGCCAGCAAGCCCTTGGAGAAACTTGGGTTCAAGGATGTAGAGAGCAGGTCCAGTCCCTCTCACTGCCAGGCAAAAAGAGGCAGGCCAACACAACAGAGCAGTTAGCAAAGTGGCACTACCTCCTACAGCACAGCAGCTCTTCTTCCAGGCAGAATGTCCTTGGTTCCAGCAAAGTTCTGATTTGGTGGTGTCAGGGGCCCAGTACTTATATCCAAATCTGCCTTTGAAGTGGGGGAGTCAATAAAAGGGGCCTTTGAGGATAACAAGGTCCCTGCCTTTCCTGCCTTGGCTCCAGAATCACCACAGGGAGGTATCCAGCTCTTTGCGTGGGGACAGGCACAGTTTTCTAACTGCAACACGTCAAATGTGACTTATACTATCACCTGTCCATGTAACTTGATTTATATTGGTCAGACAACACAAAAGATCAGAGTGAGGATATATCAGCACAGGAGCCAACTTCGGGGCGGAACATTTTGAGGCACTTAATCACATCAAGAATGATCTGAAGTGGCAAGTGATTTCAGTTGTGAAGATACCTGAACGTCGTGGCACTGTTTCAATAATCAACAAAGAAGAACTCAATCAATCAATCAATCAATCAGGTACTTGTATAGCGCGACTACTCACCCGCAAGGGTCTCAAGGTGCGGTGGGGGAGTAGGAGGACTGCCGTTCAGTCGAAGAGGCAGATCTTGAGGTCTTTCCTGAATTGAGGCATTGACTGTGATTGCTTGGGGTGTAGAGGCAGGGTGTTCCAGGTCTTTGCAGCGAGGTAGGAGAAGGATCTTCCTCTAGCCAAGGTCTTGCGGATCCATGGGATGGTGGCCAGGGCCAGTTGGGCGGAGTAGAGGTATCTGGAGGGTGTGTAGAAGGAGAGGTGGTGGGTGAGGTATGTAAGTCCGGTGTTGTGGAGGGCTTTGTAGGCGTGTGTGAGGAGCTTGAATTTGATTCTTTTATTGACTGGGAGCCAATGGAGGTCTCTCAGGTGGCTGGTGATGTGGCTGCGGCGGAGGAAGTTCAGGAAGAGTCTGGCGGAGGCGTTATGAATGCTCTGCAGTATCTTCGGGAGTTTTTGGGTGATGCAGGCGTAGAGTGTGTTGCCGTAGTTGAGTCTGCTGCTGACGAGTGCGTGCATGACTGTTTTCCCGGACTCGGTGGGGATCCACTTGAACATCTTTCGAAGCAAGCAGAGCGTGTGGAAGCAAGGGGACGATCCTGCGTTGATTTGGCGGTTCATGGAAAGCAAGGAGTCCAGGATGATGCCAAGGTTTCAAGAGTGGTCCGTTGGTGGGAGGGGGTTGCGAGCGCTGCGGGCCACAAGGAGTCATCCCAGGCAGAGGGGGTGGAGCCCAGGATGAAGACTTCGGTCTTGTCTGAGTTGAGCTTGAGGCAGCCATACTTCATCCAGGTGGCGACTGCCTTCATCCTGTTGTGGAAGTTGCTCTTGGCACTATGGGGTTATCGGTTAGGGCGAGAATCAGCTGGGTGTCATCTAGGCCTGAGTTTTCTGCACTCCGCGTTACGTAGAGATCGCGGAGTTCCGAAAAACTCCGCTTCGCGGTGCGGAGCGGAGTTTTTTTCCTTGCTCGCGTTCGTCAACGTCAAGTTGGTGACTGCGAGCAAGGAAAATCAACCTCCCGGCGAGATTTTTCCTTGTTTGCGATCGTCAACATCAAGTTGGCGAGCGCGAGCGTGGAAAATCAATATCACAGCGAGATTTCTCAACGCGGGGGGGTCAGGTTTCTCATTGAGAGTGGTCGCGTATGCTCGCGACCGCTCGCGTTGAGAAACTGCCCGTTCGCGTTGAGAAACCTGCTGCTCGAGTAAAAATCTACTCGAGCGGCAGAAAAGGAAAGCTTGCGCTGTGCATGGTGCCGTTGATGGAGCAGGGTAAATGAAAATTTTTTAACCTCCTAATAATTTTCGTAAAATAATTAATAAACATGTTCGTTTAAGTAAATAACCCACAATGTATGTTACATGTAAAGGGTTAAAGGTAACACGCTATTTTGTGTGCAAATTAATCAACTTATAATTGTTTACGTGTCTAACATAACATAATATTTGCGTACTAATAAAATAATAAATGCATGATTTGTGCTTTTTAAATAAAACGTGTGGTTGCAAAATAAAGCGATGGTAAGTAAGGGACGGCTTTATATGTTGCTTTTTGCTAGGTAATACCTAATTGGGGTACGTAGAAAGACGGGAGGGAAACGAAAGGGTTTATATTCTTTATTTTAACAATATTTTGTTTATCTTTAGGAAAATAGTGCGCTTAAGCCTGTTGAGCAGCGATATAAAATGGCCGCCGTAAGCTAGAGTACGCATGTCCAAAAAGTCGTGTGGTAGAGGAGAGAGGCTGTGGAAAAGGATGACCACGTGTTCGTGCTGAGAGCATAAGACGGAAGTATGGTCAAGGCTATTGTGACCTTTCTGAGCAGATGTGTGCCAAGATGATCAGCAAGAAGCGTGAGAAGTCAAACTGAATAAATGGACGGAACTGTTGAATCTAAAAAGTAGCAGAAAAAGATACAATTTGGACTGATCGAAACGGATGAGCAATGTCATGAACTGTGGGAAACGATGCAAGCATGGACATTCCACAAGGAACTGGTTAAGACAAGGAAGTTTGATTAAAATGTATATGGGCCTGAGTGAACCAATGAGAGAGAATCACGCCATGAAGATGCAACATTTTTATTCAGTAAGCTAGAATTAGGGTATAAGAAGACCTACTCTTGGTGGGAGGGGTAAGATGCTGGAGAGTGAGATGCTGGAGAGTTAGATGCTGTAGATGGGTGAAGTTGCGGTTGCTGATGCTGACGAGCTGATGCTGCTGCTGCTATTTTTTATTTCCAGTTGAGTGTAATTTGCTGCTTTTGGAGAACCTTTTTATTCCTGATAGATTTTTCAGTTAGAACTATTAGATTTTTCCAAGACAGATAGATTGATCTTTTAGAGTTCTTGCTATGATAACCTTATTTTTCCGTCTAATAGATATGCATTGCAATTTCAATTTATTCTTATAATGATGATAAATGTAATGATCTGAATAATAAGCTTAAACTTATTTCTTGCTTCGAAACTTTTTATAAACTTTATTATTCTTTAAACAAATGACTCAGTGATTCTTTAGCTCAATGATTAAGGTAAATTGTTAAAGAGTTTATTGTGATTGAGCTGGTCTTAATCACCATCAACTGATTCCTACTAGTTGGTCCATCGACCAATGAGCGGAATACCTTAAAGCAAATGAGAAACATTATGTCATGTTAAAAGAGGTATCCCGTCTCCTTCCAGCGAATCGTTTTCTCCTAGGTTAAGGACGGAGGAAAATCCAGGGAATAAATGAGTAAGTGAATATATATGCGGTGTTATGGGCCCCACCGTCATATGGATATAGTTTGTGTGTTGGAGGAATAGTTGTACCTGGATGACCAAAGCATATAGGAGAATCATTTTTATTGTTAGCGCTGGATCAGATTTCTTGGTAGCAGAGTTATGGTTACTATAGATTAGTTTGGTGATTATTGATTATTGATTAGTGATTATTGATTATTGATAAATTCATGTCTAACACTTTATGTTGAGTCGCGTTATGTTATATGTAAGTTTTCACGCTTCCGGGAAGTAGGAAGTGGAACACGTGTGGCAAGAGAAGTCACATGGAATGGTGCATTGTCTGAGTTCATATAAGTGATAACACAGGTTGTGTTATGATAGGGACAATTTCCGTATAAAAGGTGTGTGAATGGAATAGCGACCGGTTTTCTTGTGAAACTCTGGCCTTAATTCTCAGGAGCAGTATAGTCTCCACATGTGTTTTATCGCCAGAGAAACGGGTTTATTGCTTGCTTGAAAGAAGGGTAAGGTAGAGGGAAGTGCTACTTTATCGGCGAAACTGAAAAATTCTGTGGTAGGGTAGAGGTAAGCGCTGCCTACTGGAAAATACAGAGTTCTTGTGTAACTGGACAAAGCTATCTCTTTGGTTTAGCGAATCAGACAATGGAAAATGTGTTTTAAATGTTGTAACTAACGAAGAATTGTTGAAAAAGAGATTGCCGATAAATTTTGTAAAGGAGGAGTCAAGAGCAGAAATGACGTAGACAAAAGCCGCGCTGGGATTTGACAGTACGCTAGTCATACGGAAACAGGAGCAGAACTGACGTAGACAAAAGCCGCGCTGGGATTGGACAGTGCGCTGTAGACAGAATCCGCTCTGATTGGAGTGTTGGTGTGAGTCGCGCTAGGATTGGTCGAATAGCCTAGTGACGTGGAAGTTTGTGATTGGAGTGTTGGTGTGAGTCGCGCTAGTATTGGTTGGAATAATGCATAGAGAACAGTGTTGAATTGCGGATCGTTTGAGGAGAAAAAGCGATTGTGAATCATGTCGTATTATGAGTATGGTAGAGAGAAAACGTCGTGGATGTCGAAAGTTAAGAATTTCTTTAAGAAAGACAAAAAGGTAGTGACTAGAGAGGGACAAATAATTCCTCCGCCGAAATCACCAGCTTCGCATATGATGCTGAAATATGGATATCATACATGCATATGGTTAGAAAATTGGACAAAATATACCAAGAATGATGGAGCATTGGCTTTCCCTGAGAATGGTTCATTTAATGTAGCTGTATTACAGAACTTGAGAGAAAAGATGGCAATGTTAGAACCTCGACCTAGACCGACACAGTTTGAAGCTTTAACTGAATGGGAAGATGAGATGTATGAACGAGAGAGATTCAGAGGATTAAAGAATCATGAGTTTGTGCCTGGAAGGTTATGGGGAGCAAATCATGAGGACAGAATAAAGCGTTGGAGATGTGCTAATATGACAGGAGGTTTGTTTCCAGCTTTTACAGTTGCGGAAGAAGCAAAGAGAAAGTGTACTGAGAAAAAGAAACATGTAGTTATAGAAAAGTATGTGTATGGTGGTAGTGAAACGGATGACAAATTGCTGGAAGATATTTTAAACAGAAACCCACCTCCATACCAACAGACTTCTGCAGTGGTGACACCTAATGCACCGCCAATGGAAACTGGGAGGAATAAAAATCCCGAACGAAGAGATGAGATAAATAGGTCACAAGATCAATTAAAAACTTCACAAAATGAAGAGATAGAAAGTGACAATGTAACTGAATTAGCAAAAACCACAAGAGAATTGACTGAGAAAATAAGAGCATTGACAAAGAATATGGAAGCTGTAACTGTACCAGTAATGATAAGTCCAGTAATGCCAATTTTTGAGAATCAGAAAATTGATGAACGGTCTTTAGTGATTCCCATGAATTCACATTTGCAAAGAAAAAGAGAAGGGATGGAACTGAATAATGAAGGTGCACACCATTTGGCTAGTACCTATAGACCAAGCCCACCTACTAATTTGACGATAAATGAGAATGAGATTGGGAGAATACCTATGGTAACAGAGTCTGCATCAGGGACACCAGAAAGAAGTAACAATTGGATAGAATTAAATAGTACGCCTGTAGGTCCGACTCCAGATGAGTCAAATGAATGGATGAAAGCGCTAAAAACAAAAGAAACAGAAGTAAAACCATTAGATGTAATTAGGTTAAAAATAGACATGGAAGAATTGATTTTAGGAACAATTGGTACAGAAAAATTAAAAAATTATCAGGATGATGAGATTATGTTTTTGTGCAAAAGTCTTACATGGAGAGCTATAAATTTACATGACAAATTGGAAGAACCAGCAAGTGAATTAGGAGTAGAGTTTGTAAAAGTGAGAACGTTGCAGAAACCATACAGAGTAGATTTTTGTGAGAAAGATATAGAGAATTTGAACACATCAGGAAGACTGACCCAAATAAAAGAGTTAATTGTTTTACTGAGAATATGGGGTGATGTGGATAGATGGAGAAATAGATGGACGAAAAAGAACGAGAAAACAACAGATAAAGCATCTTTGGCTTTTGCAGTGACAGATAAGGAACCAGTTATAAGGGAGTACCCGATGAGAGAAACTCCAGGTGGTAGTTACGTGCATGTTCCATGGACCAGACAGGATATACTGTCATTTACAAATGACTTCCCAAAGTTGAGAGAAAAGCCAGTAGATTGGTACAGACAAGTGGAGAGATTTGTGAAAGTTTCAAAAGTGTTGTGGATAGACTTAGATGGATTGTTTGATATAGTAGTGCCAGCTGATTTGTGGACAGAATGTAAGATTACTATTGATTGGCCAACTGTAGAATATCCAAGGGATGCTAAAACAGGAGCGCCAGGACCAGAAGTGATGAGGAAGTATGACCAAGTAATTACCTTTTTGAAGAATAAGATTCCACCTAAAGAAACAGATTGGGTAAAAATAGACAGAACAACGCAGGAAAGTAAAGAATCAGTGCATGCTTATTACGAAAGGCTGTTGTTGGTTTTCAAACAGTATAGTGGTTATGAGACACTAAATGAGAAGGATATGAGTCATTTTGTATATAGATTTGTATATGGGTTGAAACCGGAGATAAGTGAAATGATTAAGCAGCATATGATTTGTTGGCAGAATAGCACAGTTGACGAGGTTTTGAGATATGCTAAGTATTGCAGTGATGATATTGAGAGTAGACAGCGTAAATTGAAAGAAAAAGCCATGTGGGCACAGGTGAAAGTTGCAGAGAAGCAAGAAGCTCAATTGAGTAATACCGGTAATGAAACAGGACAGGTTAGATCCCGACCTAATATAGGTAAAGGAAAAGGACAAATGAGCATAGATGAGGCAAAGAAAAAGTGGCCATGCCACAACTGCGGAAAGCTAGGGCATTGGAGAAACGAGTGTAAATTTCCTCCAAAACTTAATGTGGAAAATCAATCATTAAATTCACAGGTGCAGAGTGAGGTAGTTACTCAACAAAGTCAGGTGCCACAACCACCACTTCCCAAGAGTGTTAACCAACAGAAATACAGTGCAGAAACAGGATTCTACGGAGGAGAACAGGTAACACAGTTGCCGCGTGCAGCTGCAATTTCTCAATATTGGTTACGACAGGATGAGGATGAAAGGGATGAAAGTTTCTGACGGTGCCTAGGAGAGGGGGAAGAGTGCGTGCTTGGCGCAACTCTAGAGGTAGATCAGTCTGGTCCATTTGTGGATGGAGAAGTGAATGGTGCAAATGTAACATTCCTGGTGGACACTGGAGCTACCCGTTCTACTGTTAGGTCAGTGGAAATTCCAAACCTTCCTCTCTCAGGTGAACATATCCAAGTAGTTGGAGTTTCAAATCAGCAAATTAAGACGCCTCTTACTAAATTAGTGGAGGTAAGAATTGGTCCATTTAGTGAAATGCACCGATTTGTGGTATGCGATTGTAGTCCCGTGAACCTATTAGGACGCGATTTATTGTGCAAGATGAATTGCACTATCTAATGTACTCCAGATGGAATTGCATTTCAGACCCCAGATGAAGATGTGCTGTATAAAATGACAATGGTAAATTTAGAACCAGAAGTAAATGATTTGTTTCCTGTATTTGATGCAGAGAAAATCCCAATTGAATTGAAAAAGACAGTGAAAGAAGAAGTGTGGGACTTTACAGGAGAAGATGTAGGATTAATGAAAGAAGTAGATCCCGTTAAAATAACAGTAAAAGAGGGAACAAGTTACCCAAATACGCCCCAGTATAAATTGACACCAGAAATAATTGAAGGAATAACGCCAGTAATAAACAAAATGGTTGAACAAGGGATTCTAAAAGAAATCATGAGCAGTCCATGTAATTCGCCAATAATGGGACTGAAAAAGCCAAACGGAACATATAGAATTGTACAGGATTTGAGGAAGGTAAACAACATTGTAGTGCCTTGTTGCCCAATAGTACCGAACCCTGCTGTGATTCTATACCAGATTCCACGTGAAGCAGAATGGTACACAGTAATTGATTTATGTCATGCATTTTTCTCTATTCCATTGCATCCAGATAGCCAGCCATTATTTGCGTTTAGGTTTGGAGAGCGTATTTTGGCATGGTGCCGAATTCCTCAAGGGTACACAGAAAGCCCCTCAATCTTTAATCAGATTCTAAAGAAATCCTTGGAAGATTTAAAAATGCCAGAAAAGTCAGTGATGGTTCAGTATATTGATGACCTACTGGTGGCATCAAAAACGAAGGAAGCATGTGTCAATGATACAATTGCTTTGCTGAATCATTTGGCAAAAAGAGGACATAAAGTGTCCCCATCAAAATTGCAGTTTTGTCAACAAGAAGTCCAGTATTTAGGGCATAAAATTGAGAAAGGAGTGCGAAAGGTTTCGACTGAAAGAATAAAAATGATTCAAAGAATGAGAGCTCCAATGACGCAAAGAGAGGTAAGAATGTTTCTGGGAATGGTTGGATATTGTCGACAATGGATAAGCGGTTTTTCGCTGATTGCTAAACCATTGCAAAAACTGACAAAGAAGGATGTTAAAGATCCTTTTGAAATGAATGATGAGGAAATGAAAGCATTCAGAGAGCTGAAAAAGAAATTGTGTGAAGCTCCAGCATTGGGAATGCCTGACTATGAGAAAGATTTTGAGTTGTATTGCAGTGAAAGAGATGGATGTGCATTTTCAGTCTTGGTACAGAGACATGGAACTATGAAAAGACCCATTGCATATTTTTCAGCTGTTTTAGACCCTGTAGCGAAAGCGTTGCCTGGATGTTTGAAAGCAGTTGCTGCTACTTGTGTGAGTCTGGAACAGAGTGAAGGCATAGTGATGGGATATCCACTGAGAGTATATGTTCCCCATTCTGTGGAAATTCTCTTGACAAGAACGAAAACCCAATACATGACACATAGTCGGCTGACTAGGTATGAAAAAGTAATTTTGAGTGCAGATAATGTGACCATTGACAGATGTATGAATGTGAATCCTTCGACATCATTGCCAGATGAAGAAAGTGTGATTGAAATGGATGAAGTAGATCACGATTGTCTGAATGTGCTTGAATATTGTACAAAACCAAGATCAGATATACGAGATGAGCCTTTAAAGGAATCAGATTATATTCTGTTTGTGGATGGCTCATGTTTGAGAACGAATGATGGAGTTCTAAGTGCAGCATATGCGGTTTGCACAGTAGCAACTGTAATGGAAGCATCTTGTCTGAAAGGAATACGGTCTGCCCAAGTCGCAGAACTAGTAGCTCTGATTCAAGCATGCAAGTTGGGAAGAAATGTACGGGTTACGATTGTGACAGATAGCCAGTACGGCTTTGGGGTGGTGCATGATTTCGGTCAGATTTGGTCACAAAGAGGTTTCTTGACGTCTGCAGGAACACCAATTAGAAATGGAGATTTTGAGAAAAAGTTGCTTGAGGCGATACAGCTGCCTAAACAGATTGCTGTTGTGAAGTGCAATGCACATAAAAATGGGGAAGACTACATAACTGTCGGTAATAAATATGCTGACGAAATTGCACAGTACTGTGCAAAGAATGTGGGGGCATATTAGCAAGACCTACGTTAAAATTATCGCCGTTTTAGCGGCAGGAAACTGCCGCTAAAACGGCGATAATGGGCTTGCTAATATGCGTTATGGAATTCCAATAGAAGCCCAGGTTAGATGTCCTGCACATCTAACCTGGGCTTCTATTGGAATTCCATAACGCATATTAGCAAGCCCATTATCGCCGTTTTAGCGGCAGTTTCCTGCCGCTAAAACGGCGATAATTTTAACGTGGGTCTTGCTAATATGCCCCCTCGTTTCTTTGAACAAAAGTCGAGAAAGAGAGCATATTTCTTGTCCTTTGCTTTTTACTAACCCTGTTGAGACATGGGATGAGGTGAGACAGTTACAGGAAGCCGCAGATGATGAGGAAAAAGATACATGGATAAAAGCAGGATGTAGAAAACATGAAGAAAATGATGTTTGGGTTTACAGAGATGAAAGACCAGTTATGCCTGATAGTATGATTTCTGACATGGCACGGATGTACCATGGACAAGCCCATATTGGGAGAGATTCAATGATCAGACTTTTTAGACAAACATGGTATAATCCAAAATTCAGAGCCATAGCTGAGAGTCTTTGTCAGAGATGTCTTATTTGTCAACAGTTAAATCCAGGAAGGAAGACAGTAGTGAGTCTAGGAACAATAGGACGAGAAGGAGGTCCGTTCACTAGAATGCAAATGGATTTTATTGAAATGCCCCCTTGCAGCAGACTAAGGTATGTCCTAGTGGTCGTCTGTTTGTTTTCCCGTTGGGTGGAAGCATACCCAACCAGAAGGAATGATGGAATAACGGTAGCAAAACTTATGCTGCGAGAATTCATTCCGAGGTATGGTTTTCCAGTCACGATTGAAACAGATAGAGGATCACATTTCCAAAATGAATTAGTTAAACTGATTTGTGAAGCACTTAGTATTAAACAGAAACTGCATTGTGCATACAGACCAGAGGCTTCTGGAATAGTAGAGCAAGTGAATGGAACAATTAAAAACAGGTTAGGAAAAATGTGTCAAGCTACAGGACTCAAATGGCCAGATGCCTTGCCATTAGTTTTAATGACAATCAGAAGTATTCCGGAAAGGAAAACTGGACTCAGTCCCCATGAGATAATTATGGGACGAGCAATGAGACAAGCACAAGTACCTGTCAACAAACTACTGACTATAACTGATGATCTAGTGCTGGATTATTGCAAAGGATTGGCTGATGTGGTGCGTTCTGTGTTTCATCAGGTTGGACCGGATGCGACCACTCTTGAAAGAAAACCAGCTCACGACTTGAATCCAGGAGATTGGGTCCGCATAAAAGTCCACAGGAGAAGAAACTGTTTGGTTCCTCGCTGGGACGAACCACGACAAGTGATCCTGGTGACAACCACTGCAGTCAAATGTGCAGGAGTGAAACACTGGGTGCATGCCAGTCACACCATCAGAGTTCCAGAACCTGAAGATCGACATGTGAGTCGACATCTGGAAATATTGGATAACAGTTCAGCATCAGAAGCAGAAGAAGAAACAAACAGGGTGCCAGAATCTGAAGATCGACCTGTAAGTCGACATCTGGAAGACCCAACTACAACTGCAACGACAGAAGAAGTAGAGGAAATAGCTGAAGTTCCAGAACTTGAAGATCGACCTGTAAGTCGACATCTGGAAATATCAGATACCAGTTCAGAATCTGATACAGATCATTCAGATTGTGAAGAAATTCTGAAAAGAAATTGGACATTTGAAAGCATAAGAGAAGAAACTGAGCCAGAAGATAGTAACAGTGAGCAACCAAGTACAAGTTGTGGTAAAAATCCTTCGGAGATAATATTAATAGATGAAGAAGGGAGAGTTTCAAACAGAAAGTTAGAAAAATCGGAAGATCCCCGAGGAGCAATAGGGACAGATAGTCAAACACAAGAACAGGGAAATTTAGAAGCAGATAGAGAGACTGACACAAATTCGGAAGAACCTCGAGGAGGGACAGAAATAGGTGAACGAAGGAAGATAAGAAAAGAACCACAAGTAGAGGAAGAAAATGAAATCATAAGATTCAAAATAAGAGACAATAAAGAAAAAATTGAAACAGAGTCTGAAGAAAGTGGAGAAGAAAGAAACAAAAAACTAGAGTCAAGAAAAAGGAATTGGAAAACAGAAAGAGAGGAAAAGGAAGTGAGGCAAAAAGGCCAAGAAAAGGAGACAATTGGCCCAACGAAGTAAGAAAATTAAGATACAGAATCATAAGGTTAGATGGAAAAAGTGCTGAACAAGTGAATGAAATAACAAGTCAGAAAGAGCAAGAAAAATAAGGTGGAAAACACTTGCAGAAAACGAAAAGAATAAAGAAGGTAAATGCGAAGTATAGATCACCTGAATGGTTGTATCTTGCTTTGACTGATACCAAAGAAGAAAAGAACACTCACGAGAACCCAGAACCAAGAAACCTAATGGGTGAAGGTGAGGTGCAACAATCTTGAAGAAATTTAAACAATTTCTACCGGACTTGACAAAACACTGGATCTGGCGAATTTCTACCGGAATTGACAAAGAAAGAATTCTGAAAAGAATTAAAAGAAAGTACCAAGCAAAGACAAAAACATTGAAGTGCAGAGTGGCTAATAAGTCATTTCTGAGGTGTAGTGACACAGTTTTCTGGAAAATAAATAAATAAGGTTATAAAACAAAATGGAGAATACTAGAGATAGAAAATGTAAATGTGAGTTTTTAAGTAGATGGTGTAAGATGTGCTGCTTTTGTACAGGATTATTAATGACAGTATGGGTGGTTTTAGCAATCACTATTCCAATTAGTTTAGCTGTAGTGGAAACTTCTAATAACACCGACAAAGAAAAAGGAGCTAACACTCAAGAACCAGTTATATTAAAAAGTAGTGCAGAATTACACAAGGACAAATCAAAAACAGATTTTTCTAAAAATGTTTTTACTAAATTATTATATGAGTATGTAGAAACAATGGATGTAAGAGATTGCTATGTTTGTATGCAGTTGCCTGCATCTGTAGCAGAGGGTGTGACTTATCATCACCTTCCTTTGACGTATGGAATAACATGTAGTGTTTTAGCAAGTTTATTTTATAAAACAGGTAGATTAGAATATTATTACACTGACATAGATAAGATTTTTGCGAAAGTTTCAGTAGTTCCCAAGCTAAACAAAATAAAAACGTTTGGTGAATATTTTTTAGAAGATAAGATTTTAACATTAGATAATATAATTAAATACAACCTTACCTGTGAGTTAAAGAAGGAAGAAAAAGTATTTTTAGAGATGGTTGAAGAGAGAAGAGTGAAATTTCAAAGAAAAGTGATAGAAGAGACAAAAACACCTCTTTGGGCGTTTGAGGAACACAATCATGACAAGAAAAAGACAAATGCAGCTATGACTCTGGATTGGCCCCAACAGGGAAGGTTGTGCATTAGAAGAAATAAAACAAGATATGACAATTATTTTGTGGGTTCCAGTATTTGCCATGACAATTATCAAATTTTAGGTGGATGGGGATTCAAAGGGGGAAAAGATCCAATATTTCCAGGGATCTATTATGTTTGCGGTAATAGGGCTTATTACAGGTTACCGGACCATTGGTATGGCTCATGTTATTTAGGCCTGGTCTCTCCAAAGATTTTTCATATGGACAGAAAAGAAAAAGGAACACACAGAATGATAAATACCTTTACACGTAGAAAAAGGGAAAGTTTTTCAGAAATAGTAGGTGATATTTTTGGAGCATTGATACCAGCAGTGGGAATATCTTTGAATGCATTTAGAATTCGGAAATGATCCACAGTGGTAGATCGTTTATCTACAGATACTGCTGGAGGGTTCTTGATGGTAAATACCGAGATGGTTGCCATGAGAGCTATGGTGCTGCAAAATCGACTTGCCCTTGACATTCTTTTGGCAAAAGAGGGTGGAGTCTGTGGAATGCTGAAAGTCCAACATTGTTGCACTTACATTCCAGATAAAAGTGAAAATATACAAAAGTATATAACAAATATTACAAGTTTGCACAAAGAACTTGTTCCACTGGAGGTTGAAAGTGCATTGGGAAAACTTGGTAAAGGGTTTTCTTCAGTAATAAATTGGTTAACAAGAATGAGTGGATTAATAATAGGGAAAGTTATAATAATAGCAACCATGATAATAATAATAATTTTAGTGCTGAAACTTGTAATTACATGTATAAAGAGAAGAAGAAGACAGAATAAAATAGAAAAAGAAAACATGATAAACAAGGAGAGAGAGAGAGAAATGGGTGAAATAGAGTTAGAAGAAATAAAAGAGAACATGTACAAGAAAACGAAGAGACAAGTTGAAAGGGATACAGTTGTGTAAACTAACAAAAGCAAACGGATAAAAGATATATGCTGTCTGAGAAAATTGTATAACTTGGGTGTTGTGGTGATATTAAAAATCACCAAAGGGGGAGTTGATGGAGCAGGGTAAATGAAAATTTTTTAACCTCCTAATAATTTTCGGAAAATAATTAATAAACATGTTCGTTTAAGTAAATAACCAACAATGTATGTTACATGTAAAGGGTTAAAGGTAACACGCTATTTTGTGTGCAAATTAATCAACTTATAATTGTTTACGTGTCTAACATAACATAATATTTGCGTACTAATAAAATAATAAACGCATGATTTGTGCTTTTAAATAAAACGTTTGGTTGCAAAATAAAGCGATGGTAAGTAAGGGACGGCTTTATATGTTGCTTTTTGCTAGGTAATACCTAATTGGGGTACGTAGAAAGACGGGAGGGAAACGAAAGGGTTTATATTCTTTATTTTAACAATATTTTGTTTATCTTTGAAAATAGTGCGCTTAGGCCTGTTGAGCAGCGATATAAAATGGCCGCCATAAGCTAGAGTACGCATGTCCAAGAAGTCGTGTGGTAGAGGAGAGAGGCTGTGGAAAAGGATGACCACGTGTTCGTGCTGAGAGCATAAGACGGAAGTATGGTCAAGGCTATTGTGACCTTTCTGAGCAGATGTGTGCCAAGATGATCAGCAAGAAGTGTGAGAAGTCAAACTGAATAAATGGACGGAACTGTTGAATCTAAAAAGTAGCAGAAAAAGATACAATTTGGACTGATCGAAACGGATGAGCAATGTCATGAACTGTGGGAAACGATGCAAGCATGGACATTCCACAAGGAACTGGTTAAGACAAGGAAGTTTGATTAAAATGTATATGGGCCTGAGTGAACCAATGAGAGAGAATCACGCCATGAAGATGCAACATTTTTATTCAGTAAGCTAGAATTAGGGTATAAGAAGACCTACTCTTGGTGGGAGGGGTAAGATGCTGGAGAGTGAGATGCTGGAGAGTTAGATGCTGTAGATGGGTGAAGTTGCGGTTGCTGATGCTGTCGAGCTGATGCTGCTGCTGCTATTTTTTATTTCCAGTTGAGTATAAGATGCTGCTTTTGGAGAACCTTTTTATTCCTGATAGATTTTTCAGTTAGAACTATTAGATTTTCCAAGACAGATAGATTGATCTTTTAGAGTTCTTGCTATGATAACCTTATTTTTCCGTCTAATAGATATGCATTGCAATTTCAATTTATTCTTAAAATGATGATAAATGTAATGATCTGAATAATAAGCTTAAACTTATTTCTTGCTTCGAAACTTTATATAAACTTTATTATTCTTTAAACAAATGACTCAGTGATTCTTTAGCTCAATGATTAAGGTAAATTGTTAAAGAGTTTATTGTGATTGAGCTGGTCTTAATCACCATCAACTGATTCCTACTAGTTGGTCCATCGACCAATGAGCGGAATACCTTAAAGCAAATGAGAAACATTATGTCATGTTAAAAGAGGTATCCCGTCTCCTTCCAGCGAATCGTTTTCTCCTAGGTTAAGGACGGAGGAAAATCCAGGGAATAAATGAGTAAGTGAATATATATGCGGTGTTATGGGCCCCACCGTCATATGGATATAGTTTGTGTGTTGGAGGAATAGTTGTACCTGGATGACCGAAGCATATAGGAGAATAATTTTTATTGTTAGCGCTGGATCACCGTTCGCAATGATTGCACAGTGCGGAGAAGCATCCGGCACTGTGCAATCACCGCGAACGGCATTTGTCTATCATACTCCGCCGCTCGCGGAGCTCTGCGTAGTGCGACGGAGTTTTTTATGCACTTCGCGGTGTTCCGCGTAGTGCAACTCAGCGAACTCCGCCCAGGGTTAGTGTCGTCAGCTTAGGAGACGATGTTGAGTCCATGGTTTCTGATGATGGCTGCAAGCGGCCATGTAGATGTTGAAGAGGGTGGGGCTCAGGGAGGAGCACTGAGGCACTCTGCAGCTGATCTCTGTGGGTTCTGAGTGAAACGATGGAAGTCTGACTCTTTGTGTTCGGCCAGTGAGGACAGAGCGGATCCATTCCAGGGCTTTGTCACGGATGCCGGCGTCGTGTAGTCTTGTGCAGAGGGTGTGGTGGGAGACGGTGTTGAAGGTAGCCGCGAGGTCAAGGAGGATGAGGGCTGAAGTCTCGCCTCGGTCGAGAAGGTTGCGGATGTTGTCTGTAGCGGTGAGGAGAGCGGTCTGTGTGCTGTGGTTGCTTCTGAAGCCGGATTGGGAAAGGTCCAGGATGTGGTTTGTTTCGATGAACTCAGAGAGTTGGGCGTTGATGGCCTTCTCGATGACCTTGGCTGGGAAGGGGAGCATAGAAATGGTTCTGTGGTTCTTGAGGTCCGTCGGTCGACAGAGGGTTTCTTCAGCAGGCGGTTGATCTCTGCGTATTTCTAGTCATCTGGGATGGTGGCAGAATCAATGGAGCAGTTGATGGTGCAGCAGAGTTCGGGAGTGATGGAGGTGCTGGCTCTGTTGAAGATGTGGTGAGGGCAGTGATTTGAGGGAGCTCTGGAGTGGATGTTCTTCATTATCTTGGTCAGAGGTGAGGGGGGTCCAGCTGAGTAGGGTCTTCTGGGTTCTGGTATCGTTGGGTGCGATGGTTGTGGGAGGGGTGGGTGGATCCTGGGTAGCAAGGCTTTCATAGATCTCCTTGATCTTACGGTGGAAGAAGGTGCTGAGGTTGTTGCAGGGTTCTTGTGAGGTAGTAATGTCTGCTGTCTCTGTGCTGGGTTTGGCGAATTCTTTGATTACAGTGACAAGTTCTTTGCTGTTGTGTGCGTTGGTATTGATGCATTACTGTATGGCCCTTTTCTTTATTGTTCTGATGAGATGGTGGTGCGCGGTGATAGCGGTTTTGAAGGCTACATGGTCTTTCAAGATCTTACTGATCCTCCATCTTTTCTTGAGCTGTCTACATGTGCGTCAGGACTCTTGAAGGGCGGGGGAGAACCAGCTGGCTTTGCTTGGTGGGCTGCTTGCCTGAGGGTTTCTGGAGGGGAGCCAGTGTGTTGGCGCAGTTGGAGATACATAGGTGAAGGTTGTGTGCTGAGGCTTTGGCATCCGTGGATGTCGGTGGTGGGGTTTTGCTGAGGGAGGTGGTGAGGTGGTCTTCGGTGACCTTGTTCCAGCTTCTGCGAGGGTAGCGGTGGGCGTAGTGGTGTACGGTGGGTTTGGTGAAGGAGAAGTGGAAGCAACGGTGGTATCCAGTGCAGCTCGGAGGTGTGGCTGAAGGTTATGTTTTTGCTGGCAGAGAAGATGGGCTTGAGCGTGTGTCCTGCAGAGTGGGTTGGAGAGGTGACTAGTTGCTTGAGTCCGATGGTGGCGAGGTTCTCCAGTAGGGATGAGGTGTTGTGGACGTTGGTGAGATAATTCCCCTGCATTGAGCACATGCCAGTGGCGTAATATGATTTTTTTCAACTGATTGGAGATAGGAGAGAAGGTAGTGATGCACACCAGCTTATCCTTCTCATTTTTTGTCCGGGGGGTAAGAATGGACACTCTCAGGCAGTACCACGCTCTCTTTATCGATCTGGTAACCAATTTACAAGAACAGTCCCTTCCCAGACGCTTTTGAGATAGTACTGCAGCTTCTCTGAAAAAATCTTGTTTGAAAGAAAAAACTCATCTGATTCTCAAGAATTGTGATAATGGGAGGGAGTCATGTAAGGCTCTGGGATGGTGACTGGATTAGGCAAGTTGTGTATTACCTTCAGTCGGTTTACGATACAGGATAAAGGGTTACACACAATTGGCCCTCATGTGGAGTGATCATAAGTTCCAGGCAGGGGATACTTACTCTGTTTACTATATTCTAGGGTGAACTTAAGTCCCTTAAAATGAATATTAAGCCATGCTTGGAATGCCACTAGACTGTCTGCAGCCATTCCAAATTAGGAAAATGTCATCAATAAAATGCTTCCATATGGTTATGTGGCTGTAGAAGGGGTTAGTGTTGGAGAGAATGATTTCTGTTTCTAGATTATCCATAAACAGAATGGCAAAGTTGGGAGCGTACACAGCACCTATAGAAATACCCTTGATCTGTTGATAAAAGTCACAATTGAACTGAAAAAACTATTTTTTCTAATGTGAGATGTAACAGTTCTAAAATGAACTCCATCGGCAACTGGGATGGGTGTGTCCTTTTCTCTAGGGTTTGCCTAATCACCTCAATCCCATTGGTTTGTGGAATGTTGGTGTATAAAGATTCAATGTCGATAGTGCACAAAAGACACCGAACTCCAAATCTCTATTTTTTCCCAATTGGAAATTACACTAAAAAGATGTTTTAAGGCACTCCCAGTGTTAACCTAAGGGATAGATAGGCCTTGCAGTAGTGAAAAACTAATTTAGCAGTTTTTCACTTCCAGGACATGTACAATTCAAAAGTACATGTCCTACCTTTTAAATACACTACACCCTGTCCATAGAACTGCCTAGGGCCTACCTTAGTGGTGACTTAAGTGTAATAAAAGGGAAGGTTTGGGCCTGGCAAGAAGGTCAACTTGCCAAGCCGAAATGTCAGTTTACAACTGCACACACAGGCTCTGCAATGACAGGCCTGAGTTATGTTAAAAGGGCTACTGAAGTGGGTGGAACAATCAGTGCTGCAAGCCGACTAGTAGAATTTAATTTACAGGCCCTGGGCACAGGTAGTGCACTTTACTAGGGACTAATATGTAAATCAGATATGCCAGTTGTGGATAAACCAATGTCATCATGTTTAGAGTACAGAGCATATGCACTTTAGCACTGGTTAGCAGTGGTAAAGTGCCCAGAGTCCTAGAGCCAACAAAAACTAATACAGTAAAAAGGGAAGGAGGAAGGCAAAATGTTTGGGGATGACCATGCAAAAAGGGCAATTTCCAACACCGTCTAACCATCTTCATCCATAAGACTTTCTGTAGTGAAATCTATATAACTGAATTACAGTGAAAATAGTTACGCCTCTCAGGCTGGTTCCATGCACCACAACATCACGACACTAAAGCTACAAGCCCTCCAATGCTGTCCGACTCAAGATTCAACTTGAGAAATTGTTCCCTGCCTGCATGGACAAACATGACTGACTAACTGCCTTGCTCAGTCAAGAAAACCTGAACGTTGACTCCAAAGTATAGGTAGACTAGTTTTCCTGTATTTAACCCTTGATTGTCAAGCCCGAACCTCACATGCAATCAGTTCAGAAACAGTAAACTACTGCAACCAATCAGCTCTCTGAATTTAAAACTTTATGGAGGGAGGTCACTACCTGAAACATCTATTGCTCGAAGGAATGTTGGTAGCAAAATTCACTTTCTCTCAAACAAATAACTTCTAACAAATCCCCTGCAAGTGATTATTTGGCCCTCCTCTGTTACGGCACTGGAAGAGGCCTTCAAAACAGATTTCTGGCAGATAACCCCAGTTTTGAATGCAGCTTAAAAAGTCTTCAAACTTAAGTTTCTTGTGAAGTTATCTGCCTCCAGTAAGGAATGCTTAGAAAAGTGATTTTGTTTGGAATGCAACACTGTTTACAAATATCCCACCCCAACGCATTTACATTTCTTGTAAAGAACATTTGAGGGTGGTCGAATTACAATAGACCTCTTAGGGAAACAAGACTCCTGACTTTGTTGCATAACTTAACATTTTAGACAATATGAGTGTTTTATCTTTGGCAGGTTTGGAAAATTCATAGTGTTGAGGCAAGAGTTCAAAGAGTTGGCATTAATGTGCATATACAGTGATGGCTTGTGAGAGTAGAGTCCTACTGTGGGGGCAACTGTGTATGCATGCAGGTCTGGGAGCAGAGGCCTGCTCTTGGTCGCTTCTGTCCATGACATTGTGTGCCAGAGCAAGGGTGAGAGGAGAAGCCTAATCTGAAGTCTTCCTACCACCAACTATGTATGCAGGTGAAAGGATGGGGGTATGCGGCTACTTGGAATGTTGGGGCTGTGTCTGAGCTAGGGCCTCTGTTATCCCTCAGATCCCCCCCTCAGATCTTGAGACCTGTGAAATTTCCTGTCACTTCACTAATCTGCTGCTCCTTGGTAATAACCACATCTTCAAGCAAGGCACTTTTTTCACACAGAGTATATATATATATATATATAGGTATATATATATATATATATATATATGTGAACATTTGTACTTACCTTTTTTACATGCAACGTGTTTCTGCTGTCTTGTTATATTAGTAACCATATTTCAGTGTCTTCTGTGCAGTGGTGTAAATTAGTGGTTAAAATCCTAGAAAGTATTTCCATGTGGTTGCTGCAGAGATTGTTTATCCTGCAGGTCACTAGTCCTGATCTTGGTAAATGTTTCAGTGGATAAATGTAGCACTGGGCAACATTTTGTTTACTCCGGTGTAAATGGTGTAATTTTGTTAATTTCACCCAACAAAATGTACGCAAAATTACCAAGATTATGACTTTTTTCAAGAACCTTTCTATCACAGCTGAAAAGGCTTTACATTCCTTGGATGTAAAGAGATGTCTGAAATTCTATATTGAAAAAACTGAGGGGCAGATCTACAAGAAAGTGCCGCAGCGTGGCGCTGCAAGCCCTTTGGCTGCGCCACGCTGCGGCACTTTCAGAGCACAGGAATGCGACATATTTACAAGAATATGTCGCATTCCTGTGCTCTCCCTGCGCTGGCGCACAAACAGCTGCCAAGCGCCGGCGCAGGCACCCTTGCACCATGGTGCAAGGATGCCTGCGCCATGGGGAGATTGTTTCTGTGCAGGAAGGGGCACCTTTCTGCACAAAAACAATCAGTACAGGCATTTTCCTCTTTCAATGCGTGCTGCAGAATGCAGCACGCATTGAAAGAGGAAAACGAGGAGAAATGAAAACATTTCTCCTCGGTGCGCTCGCTACGCCACCTCTAGGGTGGCGTAGCTTTCAGACGCATCTCCAGAGTTACGATTTCTCGTAATTCTGGAGATGTGTCTTGTTCCATGGGTGTTGCGTGGGAACACCCACAGCAACACCCATGGAACGCCCCTTCACCGCAAAGTGCTGCGTGTGAAGGGACGGTATTTACAAGGAGAGGAAAAGTCACGCATGGTGGCTTTTCCTCTCCTTGTAAATATCGAGAGCCCCTGCGCCACCAGTACGTCACGAAAAGTGACGTACTGGTGGCGCAGGGGGCTTGTAAATCTGCCCCTAAGACTTTAGGAAGTCTGACAAACTATTAACAGTGATTGCCCCGCCTAGGAAAGGATACGCCCTCTCAAGGAGCAGTATAGCTTGCTGGGTTTCTGCAGTTATTCCATATTGCCATAATAAGGCTGGAAGGCCGTTGACTGCAAAGGAAGGTGAAAGCACATTCAATGAGGAACCCTATTTACCGGAGTCTGTTTGCCGGATATTTTGCAGAGCAGCAACTTGGTCCAATATTCATACCTTCACCAAGCATTATTGTTTGGATTAATCTTGGAAAGCAGATTCCGCAGTTGGCCAAGCGGTTCTACGTCACCTTTTTAAACAAGGCAAAACTCTTTTTAATAGAACATTCCAGCCTGAAATTTAAAAACTTTCTTATTTAAAAAAACAAAAGTGGTGGTTTTTCATAACACTTTAGGCCCAATTTGGAGACCGGTGGTCCGACTGCCATTGCGGCGGTAAGGATGCCACCAGACAAGCCGGAGGCATCCAGACTGCCATATTACGACAACATCGCTGGGCTGGCGGTGTTGTGTCAGCTGTGCAACGGTGGCGGCATGCTTCAGCTCATAGAGAGTCTGAAGCATATGCTACTGCCATGGCAACGCTGCTTGCATGTTGGTGCACTGTGTGCCATGTACCATGTTGTGCATAGCACACAGTGCACGCACAACAGTGGAAGCATAGGTGGGCACAACATGTGCCCCCATGCACACACCCCATGGGCTCAAACACTCTGGGGCCCTGTTTGGGGCCCCTTTCCCTGCCTTTCTGCCGACCTGTTCATGGTGCCATGTACAGCTCGTAGGAAAGGCAGGTCGCAATCTGTACAGCGGTGCCGGCATCGGCACCAGCGCCGCAGACCACCTCTTTCCCCACCACCGTCCCTTTGGGATCCAGGATCCTGATGGTGGCGGTGGTCTTGTATCGGGCTGGTGGCTGTCTGACCGCCAAACTCGTAATCGGGAGGTCGGACCACCGAGGTTGCGGCGGTCCGACCGCCACCGGGGGTATGATGGTCTTGGGACCGCCATACTCGTAATCAGGCCCTTAATGTGCTTAAGAATGGTTTTAGTCTATATTGTGAGTGGTTGGTTATTCCCACCTCCACTTACATTGGTTAATACTGCTCACTACTCGGATTCAAGCATGTGAATCTATGAAAGAATCAATACTGGAGAAAAAACAAGTTACTTACCTGTACACTATGGTATTGATTTCTTTCATAGACTCACATGTGACCCTGCCTCCTCCCCGTTGGGGCTCACCACTCAGAACAAGTTTTACAAGTTTTGGTACTCTTGTGCACGAAATCTGAAGTATGGCAGCACTGCAGGGGAAAGGTGGTTCAGGGGCTGCTCTCTGATTGGCTGAGCTTTGGTTCTTTTACAACAATGTGAATTGGTTACCAATGTCACATCTTTGTGCCTATTGTTTTTATTGCTTCTCTATGCGCTTCTTATGACTAATAGCGTAGGACTCCCACCATGATGATGGGGAAGATTCAAGCATGTGAATCTATGAAAGATATCAATACTGGAAACCCACAGTGTACAGGTAAGTGACTTGTTTTTTACGCCAAAGTGCGTAATTTTTTTGAGAAATTTCAACACCAGATGCACCATTCATGTAATTTTTTTAAGCTGAGTGGCATTTCAGGTGAATGTTTTACACAAGTGGACCTTTTGGGCAATTGTTGAGCACAAACCTCCAAGTCCGAAAACAAGTGGCAGTGTTTTCAACGCATGCAGCAGTTCCTTCAATGTGGACGGTCAACAAACATTTCAGGTAGATTTTATTTTACCAAGTGGTCCGTTTGGATAATTTTTGAGGGCAAAACTACAAATCTGAACATGAGCAGTAGTGTTTTGATGCGAGCAACCGAAAATCATTTTTCATTTGAATTTTTGCCCGAATGGACTGTTTGGGTACTTTATAGGGTGTGAGGTGAATTTTGCGTAATGACGCATAATTTTGCAGTAAAATGTTATTCTTAGCACATTAGGAAAATTGCTACTGAATTCAGCAGTAATATTATAGTTTGTAGTGTGTGTTATGTAAAGGGATGTTGTTAGATTAATTTTACTTCTCCATAACCCCCACTGTATACTTCAGGACACATTCGGATTTGATAAGATAGCATGCATATTTGGTTCCCCTCACTACCTGAGGATTCTGACATTCAGGTGTGGTTGCCCACCTGTGTTAATTTTGACTGATGATTCACATTCGAGGACATTCATAAGCTGCTATTTAAGAGAAGGTTAGGGGCCCCTCTTTGTTTTGCTGATCTGCGGTTTTCTCTACAGCACAAAGCATAGCTGTGAATGCAGAAGTTGCCTTTAGCTCATAAACACAGGTTTTTATCTGTAGGTCTCATCTCCCTGTACATGGCTCCAAGGCCCCTCTGAAGGATATCCCACATTACATTTGATAGACTACTGCTGTAGAGAAACAGATCCACTAACAATTAAAAAACGGCTGCCACACTAATGGTGCAGCTGGCTGCCTTCGCCCACTTATCCAACAAGCTAGTGATACTGACGTATCTGTTATTCCTTGCGACATGATGCGTCATACAGTAAATATGACGCATCCATCATGTCGCAAGGAGGGCGCACTGAGAAGATGCGTTACTTCTCATAAATAAGGCCCTCACTTTGTTTCCCTGCTGAGAGTGAAATCGGAAGAGGAACACTCTGAGAGATAACACGGGGTAGGACATCGGAGGACCTCCCGTCAAGCAATTCAGCCCGAGTCCTAGGTCGGGTTGTCCCCCAGACGGCTTTCCAGACCTATGTGGACAGTACTAATCTATAGTCTCGCCGCAGCTGCTGCCATATAGAATCGTATATCCCTCCTGCTCCTAGCGCCTCATCACGAATAACCAGACCGCCATAACAAAAGTTGAATACTAAACATCCCGGAATCCCATTCGGCTGAAACCCCCTGGCACAGACTGGTGTAGTCGGAACGGGGCGAACCTGGCATCAAATTGCAAGAGAGGCAGGACACACCAACCCCTAAACACCGTTCAGATAAACAGACTTCGTTAGTTGGCAACCAAGTGTATTGCAAAGTCGAAGATCAATAATGGGCTGCACCAAGGGAAAGCAGCAAAACACTGAAGATGCGACGTGACCGATGACAACCACCTTCCCTAATAGTAAACTATCAGGAGAAACGGCCTTGACATTGGAGGGCTCAAATCCAGACAAGCTAGATATGATATTACATAAAGCTATGGAAACACAATTGGGCACATTGACCACTGAAATTACCCTCATCAGAGCAGATCACAAGAAACTGGCGGACAAGGTAACTGCCAACACTGCTACACTACAAGACTTTGCACCGTGGCGGAAAGAACAAAATGAAACAGTTGAACGGCTGCAACACCAAGTCATGATACTTCAAGAAAGAATGGAAGATGCTGAAGGGCGTTCGAGCCGTAACAATATACGGATAATAGGGCTACCTGAACGCAGTGAAGGCCAAAATACCACAGGCTATATAGAGAGCTGGCTCCGGACGATAATCGGCCCGGGAGAACTCTTGGAATTTTTCTGTGTCGAAAGGACTCATCGAGTCTCCACCAGGAAGAGTGCGCCTGGATCCCCTCCGCAACCGATAGTTGCATGTATACTTAACTACAGGGACCGGCATCGCATCCTACCGACGGCTTAAGAAAAAGCACCGATTAAGCACGAAAACGTGTGAATCTCCCTATTTTTGGATTACACTCTACAGGTCCAAAAGAAGCGCGCTTCATACCAGGGAATCAAACAGCAACTTCGATCACTTAATCTGAAATATGCCCTCCTGTTCCCCAGGAAGCTCAAGATAATACACGACCAACAAAACCACTTTTTTGATACACCAGCAGAGGCTGGAGAGGAGGCTGGAGCACACTTTCCCTTATTCAACAACAGAGGCATCCCATAAACATGACAAGGAACTTAGAGAGGCGAAACACCCACCTAAACCTCGGTGTCCAAAACCACGCAGGAAAGATGACGACCTAGGACCCACACCCAAACAAATGCTAGAGGAGCAAAGATCAGCGATACGATCAGCAGAGCACTGATGATGAATCCTCCAATGGGGACACTGCTCAATCGGAGTTGGACCACAGTCAACTGCTTTTCCCCTCGATAACGCCGCAAACGGCGAATTACCGATTGAATTAAGGGACAGCGGTACTAGCAGATGATCCAAATACAGCCTGCTCGGTGCCACTTCCACCATGACATATTAAGGCATTGCCTGGACTCGACGCTAGATATGTAAGTGCCCAGAGGCGAGATGGCTGACCCAAGCGGAGGTGAGAAACCTTTTGTGTTATAGCTGGGGACCCCTGTATGTATCGTAGGACTGGAGGGGGTGCAACAGAGAATCATGTGCCCTCTGGTGTCCCAATGCCCCCGCCGTCTGCAAAGCGGTGTCGTTAATCAGATAAGGACATGCGGGATCCGGACTGATGCTATGTGAACTTCTCTTTTATCCGGTTGGCTATTCTGCAGGCCGGGGTTGGGGGAGGGTGGGCCCCGGTGGGCTAAACACATCTCTGAACAGAGTTTTGACCCACGATAGTTGGGGGTATACACGCACTGTTCCGCCACAATGACCCCTTTTGCAGTGGCACAATTAGGAGGCCTAACTCGGCCTTAAGTTGTTTTAGTTGTTTGGTCAGATGTACTTTTTCAGTTGGACCAAGTATTGGGAAGTTTTGAGGGGACGCTGACGGGTACTAGCAGTCACTTAAACAGAGTGAATCATCATAGTAGTGTGACAGATAACGTACGCAAGAAGAAAATACATGGCAATAGTGACTCAATATAATTATACCACGAGGGAACATAAGGGGCATGGGATCTTTACACAAAAGACATAGGATTCATGCCCAGTTAGCTAGATGTAAGGCACATATAGTATTTTTTACAGGAAACCCATCTAGCCTCATCAGAAGCCCTCAGATTACAGAAGAAGTGGAGGGGTCAATTATTTACCACGACGTTCTCAGCATTTGCTCGAGGAGCAGCAATTTGGATTACAGTGGGGATTCCATTCAAAGCGCTTGAAACACGTATCGATAAGGAGGGCCAATATATCTTTGTTGGTGGCAACCTAGATGGTACTCCATTAGTCCTGGGTAGTTTATATGCGCCCAACTTGAACCAAGAAACATTTTACATGCAGGTGGGAGTAGTATTAGCTGATTGGACCCTCTTTCCTTGGATACTGGGGGGTGACTTCAACGCAGTCTTAGATACCACTTTGGATAGGTCCGACCCTTTGCTCCCAGGAGCGCTCTCCACGAGATTGGCAAAGTCTTTGAGAAACTGGGCACAAGGCTGGTCACTGAATGAGGTATGGCGTAGTCACAATAAGGGCATGCAAGAGTATTCATTCTATTCACTCATACACGACCTACATACCCGTATAGACCATATTTTCTGTAGCCCACAGATACTCACACAAGTAACGCACACAACATACATCGGAAAAACAATCTCAGACCACAGCTCACTAGAAGCCATCTTCTCTTGGGGGTGGGCTCCCATGCCAGTGCCCACCTGGAGGCTCAATTCTACCCTCTTAGAGGACGGCGTATTTCATGCTACAATAGCCTCCACCATTGACTCATACTTTAGCAACACTACAGGTACTGCCTCGTCGGTGGGGCTTGAATGGGAGGCATTTAAAGTAGTGCTACGCAGGACGGCACTCAGCTCGATAGTAGGTGCCCCCCAGACTGTAAATAGGGAACTTAAACAAGTTAAAGACTCCTTAGCCAGGCTGGAACGTGAAGCAACCCAAAATGATGCGGCCAAAACGGACCTCCAGGAAGCCTGCATCAAATATGACCAACTGAGGATAATTGATTATTGAACATACACTCAAAAAATACACACAGAAGCAGATAGGGCAGGCACACTATTGGCTCGGATACTCAGGGATACCCCCCCATCGGCACCAATCCTAGAAATAATCACCCCGCAGCAAATCCGGGTAACAACCCAAAAAGACATTAATGAAGCCTTTTATGCACATTATAAGGCACTTTACACCGCCCCATTGCCGGTAGATACGCTTGAGACAGAGGATTTCTTCAGCACAATTCAGCTACCGCAGGTGCCAGCTGAGATGCTGGAACATTTAGCAACACCAATATCAATCGCCGAGATAAACGCGGCGATAAAAGAACTCCCCAAATACAGAACTCCGGGATTAGATGGAATGCCTGTGGAACTTTATGCCACATTCGCTCATTTGTTAGTTCACAGACTTGAAAAATTGTATCAAGAGGCATTTACAACCGGAACCTTACCCCCTACAACAGTACAGCCCTAAATAACTTCTCTGCCTAAACCAGGCAGAGACCACACTAGCTTATCTTCCTATAGACCACTCTCGCTCCTAAACACTGAATATAAAATACTCAGCAAGATTCCGGCCGCCCGTCTCCAGCCTCTCCTTTCTAAATTAGTCCATTACGGTCAATGCGGGTTCATACCTACGTCCATCAACATCCGCCGGCTATGCAGCGTCATGTTCTCTTGTCCTGAAAATATGGCTGGAGCAGGGTGTATATCGTTAGACATTCGCCAAGCATTTGATACTGTAGACTGGGAATACATGTTAACCATCCTGCAGAGATATGGAATCCCATCCGAGTTCATACGCTAGGTTAGAATCCTCTATCAAGCCCCCACCGCCCGGGTTAGGACAGGAACACACATTTCGCCCACATTCACCATACAGAGAGGGACGAGACAGGGCTGCCCTCTTTCACCCATGTTGTTTGTCTTAGCACTTGAACCTTTAGCCCAGAAAGTACGCACCGACGCCACTAAATGGGGGATTGAAATTAATCACACTTGCCATGCAATTTCGTTATACGCTGACAACATGATTCTGTACTCCAGGGACTTGCGGACTAATCTGGGAACAGTAGCGAAAAATTTTATGCGGTTTGAACGCATAGCGGGACTAGCCGTCAACCATGAAAAATCTTATGCATTTCCTTTTAAGGCTGAGCTGAACAGTCAGACGATTCCATTTGAGGATCGAGCCATCAAGGTAGCTCAGTCCTCCTTCCAGTATCAAGGAATACAAATATACAGGAACGCGCAAGACCTTTTAGACGGCAACATACAAAAGGCAATACACTCCCTGCGCACTCAAGTCATGTTTTGGACGTCCTTACCTCTCTCAATTGCAGGCCTCCTGGCGATCTCAAAAATGGTGATGCTGCCCCGACTCCTTTAATACTTTACAAACCTGCCGGTTATAATCCCCGGAGCTGTTTTTAAGACCCTGAATTCACTGCTAACTGATTTAATATGGGGAGCGGGCCGTAGACGACTTAGCCTGGTGAAGCTGCAGTTGCCAATCGATGCTGGGGTGATGGGAGCTCCCGATTTCTATTCATATTGTTTAGCAAATCAATTACAATGGCTTTCTTAATGGTGAGCGGGCCGTAACCTGCACGAAATCGCGTACACAACCCAAATGATAGATCGAGGTAGGTTGCATGCCCTTTTATGCCCAGGCAGCACTACCCCAGTTGCTACACCACTCCTTCTCAAAATAGCATTAGAGTATTGGAAGCAGGTGATTAAATACATGGCACATACCTCCATATATGCCCCAAATATCCCAATTCTAGGAATACCAACAAACACAGGGATACACACAAAACACAGAATTGCACAGTGGACACAATAAGGGGTTTCCGATATTGGAGATTTGTTCAGAGATGGCATGCTCCTAGCACACACCGATTTCGCCCATGAACAAAGGGTCCCGGGATCCCTGTTCCTAGTGCATGCTAACCTAACGCATTTCATCAAACAACACTGGGCACCCCAGGGGATTGAACCCGCCACAAACGAGCTGGTACATCTAATTTATCTCATGGGTGCAGGGCGGCACTTAGTTAGATGGTTCAATCAAGGGATCCGATCGCACCAACCTACTCCTGTGGCTGTGGTACGAAGTAAGTGGGAAAGAGACATGCACAGACAATTAACTGATAAAGAATGGAAGACAGTGCTCGAATACCCCAAGCATTTAAGTTTATACAATACATGGTGACGCAACGAGCCTATCTGACACCACACAAATTACATGCTACCTCCCCTAACATTACAGCGGCTTGCCCCCGATGTACTGTACAAGATGCAGACTTATTACATATGATATTGACTTGCCCCAGCCTGCGCAAATATTGCGGATCGGTCACAACTGCACCGAGGGAGGTGGTGGGGGACACAGGAGGATATTCTGCCGAAGCATGTATACTCGGGCTCTATGCTCGTCGCAAGGGACGGTAAGTTCAGATTAAATTTACAGACTTAGAGCTAATTCTAGCAAAAAGAGGAATCACTCGGAGAGGGAAATCAACAACGCCCCCCCAGCCCACAGGTATGGAGGGAGGAGGTTGAGACATGGGGGCTAGCAGAAAGCGGCACCCTCAGACGAAAAGAACGTAGAGGGCTCTGCAAACGACCTACAGCCATACAATAGGACCTAATATTAGCTTCCTTTAAAGCGTTAGACGTATCCGATCAGCAGGCCGCACAATCCCTGTCCTGACGCGGCAACATGGTACGTTAGCCTTAGATAGCACACAAGGCATAGTTCTGTCCAGTCATAGTAACTCATATCCAACGCACTGACCCTACTGCTAGCAAAGAAACTAATGGTATGTGTCACCCAATTTAGCTCCTCATTCTCCTAACTCTCTACTCAATGAACCACAAGCGTCTTAACTGGAGACTTTAGTCAAACCTGACAAGGTCTGACCACTAGAGAGATACATATAGGACTATACCCGTCAGCATGGGGGGAAGGGGGTAATTAAGTTACTGAGTTGACAGTTACTGTTATAACGCATATACTTCAAAGATCTTTGTAAAAGCAATGTCTGAAAGCTGCCTGGGACCTGATGGCCCCAAATGTGGGGATGTGGTTACCTATTGTTTGTGGAGCACTGTGAACCACTAGGATTGATATTGGGTTATAGAAGCACTCTGTTATCAGATCTACCTGGGAAGTGCTCCTCAGGACGCCTACGACATATAATTTGCATTTCATGTAAATAAATACTGAATAAAATATGTGTTAAAAAAAGATATATGGTGTGAGTACCTCTCATTGCCTCACATAATCTGCACAAGGACACTAAAAGGCATGCCTCACTCTGGGAACACCGATTTTTCAACATTGAGTAACAATTGCCACATGATTTTCTAAAGATTGCGCAGTCCTCCACCAATGGTCTTGATGGAACGCAATCTGTGATCCATTACCTTGATCCAGCGCAATATTAGCCAACAACATTCATACACCATATATTCACTTGGGCCCATACATTCACACTACACTAATACTTACACTGGGTGTCAGATGTACTCTTTTATCAAAGTCCCTGCTACCAATTACCTTCTGATTGAAGAGTAATAACTTACCAATGGATCCTTTGCTAATTGGGAAGTTTAAAATGAGTGACATTCATTATAGTACATAATCCTGAAATAACCACTGAGTCAGGAAGTTTTAAAATGTTTATCTAAAGTTTTAGCAGAGTAAAATACAGAAAACACGGTACTTGATTGAAATACCCAAGAAAGAGTATAGAAATGATTTTGCTAATAAATGACGGTGTTTAAGGAAGAGGAGAAGATAGAGACAGCAGCGCAACTAAAGGTTGCAGTATAGTTACCTAAATGCGAGAACCAAGCCCCATGGCCAAGGAGTTGGAAAAGATAGGACCCAGGAAGGATGAAGAACAAAGACTTCTTCCAGGATCAGGACAGGACCGGTGACCTCTCTACAACGACGCCTGCGCCGTTCCCCTCTCTGATACTCGACTTCTCCTCGATTCTCCCATTCTAATGGACTCCGCCGCCCCCTCCTCAGGACCTCTTCTGGACAGGGATTCAGTCAGCAACCGATCAGCATGGCAGTCTGGAGCTAAGAGCTCTCTCGCAGCATGGACGCCTGTTCTTCGTGAAAAGCATGCTCCTTCTAATTAACTAATGCTATATTCTATTATACCCTTCTACGCCCATGTACCTCCCCTTAATGTTGCTAAAATATGGGACCACTACTTCTGATTGGACAGGGACAGAGGGTGGATTCTCGCACCATATCGATTTGGCCTAAATTGTAAAGCCTATTGTCTTTACGTTCCCGCCCCTTCAAATTAATACATTCGCTTTATTTCCCACCCATCTCACGACAAATGTTATACATTTTACAGGGGAAAAGTATCATTTTGTCCTCTGGAAACATAAAGTACAGCATCTTCGGCCAATGGGTCATGGCCTTGGAAGACTTCCAAGTTGACTTCACTTGGCAGGCACACAGGACACATGCGCAGAACCATCTGTCTCTCGAGTTTCAAGTCACCAACCCAGGCCCAAGTTTACGAATTACTAAAAGTGCAAGAAGAAAATATTAAAATCACAAATAAAAAGTTTCACTGTATACCCACTTTCCCTACTCTATTCCCAATTAATTATAATACTATCCTGCATTAGTAGCATTAAGAAAACGAAAATGTAATAATGACATGAGAGCAAGCTTAAGCATGTGAAAACATTTAGCGGCCATTTTAGCGCACACTGCGCAGAAGCAGAAGTTTCCCACCAAGCAAAGAAAGACGTCACACCATGTGATCAGGTTGCGACATGCGCATTGAAGTTCCCGCGCTTTAGCGGACATTTTGGATTACAGACAAGCGTTATTCATTAGTAAAACACATAGGCAAGCTTCTGTCCCTCTTGTGTTTGTGAATGCAAAGGTTAGTTTTGACAATACAAGTTTAATAAATTAATACTATGAGGAGAATTGCGTACAAGCAAGTTTCATTTTTGAAACCTTGCTCCATCAATCCCCTCTCTGATAGCGTTTCTGAGCCATCAAAAACACTACCCTCAATCAGATGCCAACTTCTAGCAATTCGTTTCATTCTCATTTTTACATTTTCTGTTTTTCACATCCCCTTTCAACTTTTTGTATAAATCACTTCTCCATTCTTCAAGTTCTATTTCATCTAGTTTTCTCTTCTTTCCTTTTCCTGTCACTTTATATGTTCCATTCTTTCTACAGCATTTGCACCATATTGTTATTGCCAATATTATTATTGCTATCCCTGCTAGGGGTACTAATATTTGACCTATAAGTCCTTTCCCTACATTAGCAAACCAGGTTCCAATTGACGCAATACTATTTGTCAATCTTTCCCATACACTATCAACTTCCAGTGGTTTAAGTTCTTTCTCAAGTTTAGTTATGTTCTGAATATACGTTCCAATTTCTGCACTCTTATCAGGAATATAAGTGCAACAATGTTTCGTCTTCAATAATTTACAGACTCCTCCCTCTTTTGCCAATAGAATGTCAAGAGCAAGTCGATTTTGCATCACCATAGCTCTAATCGCAACCATCTCCGTATTAATCATTAGAAAACCTCCAGCAGTATCCGTTGATAAACGATCAACCACTGTAGACAAGGTATCAATGCACCAAATATATCACCTACAATTTCTGAAAAACTAGCTCTTTTACTACGTATTAATTCATTATTGTTTTCATTGCTTCCAGTGTTTCTTTTTACGTGGTATATCTTTGGAAAAACTATTCCAAAATAACAACTTCCATACCACCGTGCAGGAAGCCTAAAGTAAGCCTTATTCCCGCATACATAATAAATTCCAGGAAAAACTGAATCTGTTCCTCCTTTGAGTCCCCAACCTCCAAGAATTAAAAAATTGTGTTCACATTCACTGGTACCGATGAAAACATTGTTATAATCAGTCTTTAACCTATGAAGACAAATTTTTCCTGTCTTTACGAAATCCAGAGCCATTGCAGCTTGAGCTTTACCAGGTGTATAACTCCCTTCTTTCTCCGCCCAAGGTGGCAACTGAGCCTTATGCTCTGAAGCTTTCTTTTAAAAATCATGTTTTCTATCTTCTACTAAATTCAAAAATATCTTTTCTTCTTCTAGTAAAGAACATGTTAGATTGTGTCTATGTGCATGTGTTATGTCTATCGATTTCATTGTTAAGAAAAATTCTCCCATAAACTGTGCGTCTTGACTACTAAGCACTGGGTTCATACTCTTGCGAATCGGAACCTCAGAAAATATCACATCTAAGTTTGAATAATAATACTGTAGCCTACCTGTTCTATAAAATAAACTTGATAATACACTACATGAGATTCCATATGTCAGTGGTAAATGATGGTATGTTAATCCTTCCGCTACTGATTCAGGTAACTTCATACAGACATAACAATTACTAACTTCCATTGTGTCTACATACTGAAACAATAACTTTGTGAAAACATTTAAACTAGTGTCGTTATCAGCTATTTCATGATGAATTTCTGCCTCATCTTCTGCCATTAATTCTACTCTATTGCCCTTCATGTTTGCTGTCCTCCCTTTAGTTTCATTATTAATCTTCTTATCTATTATCATAAGGTAAGAAACTGCTACAATCAGTACTAACCATACTATAAGCACCAATACTAGACTACATATGCAGATTGCACAGCATCTCCTACAACAATTTCGTTTTGGTCTCCCAGTAACTCTATCGTCAGGCATTTTTCGACAAGGAAGATTGCTCTTCTTATCTCTTCTTCTTTTCTTTAGAGGATTCTTTTGTTTAGTTAGGGTGGTCTTGTTTCTTCTTCGTATGTTAGTTCTGCACTTGTTCCTTCGCCACCACTGTCACTTGACTCTGAGCTTTCAAAATCTTCAATAATAATATAAGTCCAGTCAGGACCCTTGAATTTGTTATTCACAAGTTTCAGTCTTTTGCTTTTTCTTTTCCCTGACTTTTTCTCTTGATCAGTTTGACTTGTTACTTCAGGTACTTGTTCTGGATCTTCACTTCTGGTTGTTATGTGGTACTTTACTCTTTTAATGACACTTGGCCAATGATCTCCTTTTCTTGTTTTCTTTGTTGGCACTGTTTCTTTGTTTTCGTCTTCAGGGATCTCGTTAATTTCACTTTTTAGCCCTGTTTCGTTTTCTTCAATTACTGTGTTTCTTGTTTGCTCCTTTTCAGGTCTAATTTGTTTTTCTTCAGTAGCTCCACAATGTCTTTCAAGATGTTGACTTTGTTCTTTTTTTATTTCTTTATGTTCATTTGTATCAACCCCTTTTTCTTTAGTGAATTCTTCTTGATCTAACTGCTTCTGATCAGGGCTTATTGCACTGTGAACTTCTGCAACCTGACCGGATTCTTCTAAACCTGTCTGTTCCTGTGTAAAGTCTATTAAATCTTCACTGTTTTGTGTCCAATTTTCTTTCCCTATCTTATTTTGTTCAGGATCTTTTATTGTCTTTTCTTCTTGTACCTGAGCTGCTTCTTCTTCACCTATCTGATCTTCTTCTATTTCTTCCAATTTCGCTTGACTTCTTGTTCTGTGGTATACTACAGGAACTTCTACCACTGGTATCCAATCCTGACTTGTGCTCGGTTGTTCTCCGTCAGCTTCTCTCGAACCTCGATCCTGAGATTCCTCTGCTGGGCAACCTTCAGCTTCTTCAGTGATTGGTGTTGTCTGTGAATTCTCTTCTTCAGGGTCTGGTACTCTCTTTGTGTGGCTTACGTGAATCCAATTAGGAAATCTTGAACACTTCACCGCTGTATTGGTAGTCAATATAACTTGACAAGGTCTGCTCCACCTGGGTGATAAACACGTTTCTCTGGTGTGATTCTTCACTACCACCCAATCACCAGGATTCAGATCATGTTCTAGTTCAGGCTGCCTGAAAACTGCGTCTTCTCCAACCTGATGAGAGACAGAACGCACTAGGTCAGCCAATCCTTTGCAATAATCCAAAACCATATCATCAGATATATTCACCAGTTTGTTTGTGGGAACATGTGTTTGTCTCATTGCTCTTCCCATCATTATTTCATGAGGGCTTAATCCTGTCGTTCTGTCAGGTATACTTCTGAGTCCCATCAAGACAAGTGGCAATGCGTCTGGCCACTCTAATGATGTAGATGCACACATTTTTCCCAATCTTGACTTTATAGGGCCATTTAATTGTTCAACCACTCCAGAAGCCTCTGGGCGATATGCACAGTGCAATTTCTGTTTAATTTGAAATGCTTCACAGATTATCTGGATCACTTCACTATTAAAGTGTTTTCCTCTATCTGATTCCAAAGATACTGGGAAACCAAACCTAGGTATGAGCTCTCATAACAAAAGTTTTGCAACTGTAATACTGTCATTTCTCCTAGTAGGGTAAGCCTCCACCCACTTTGAAAACAGACATACTATGACTAGTACATATTTTAGTCCTCTGCATGGTGGTAACTGTATGAAGTCGAACTGGAGTCTTATAAATGGGCCCTCTGCCTTTCCAATCTTTCCAAACCCAATTATCGTTTTCCTGCCTGGATTATGCATTTGGCAAGTTAGACATCTCTGGCAAAGACTCTCTGCAACAGCCCTGAATTTGGGATTGTACCAATTTTGTCTGAACAGCCTAATCATTGCATCTCTCCCTATGTGTGTGTCTCCATGGTGCATTCTAGCCATTTGTGAGAGTAAACAGTCTGGCATGACTGGTCTGCCATCTGCACTGATCAACACTTCATCTTCTCCTCTTTGGGAGCAACCCACTTTAATCCACAAATTTTTCTCACTTTCATCAACCTCATCTTGCAATTTCTTCACCTCATTCCATGTTTCAGGTGGCATATACAGCATAAGTTGGCAGCTGATTCCCATTCTTTCCACCCTCTTATTGACTGACGTTCTGGTTTTGGCACAATGTTGAGCCACCAGGTCTGCATATCTGTTGCCGACTACCACCCAGTCATCTCCTGACTGGTGTGCGGCACGTTTCACCACAGCCAATTCTTTTGGTGATTGTATTGCTTCTAGCAATTCCCTTACAAATTGTCCATTTTTAATGGGGGAATCCTGAAGAATTCATAAACTCCCTCTGCATCCACAGTTGGCCAAAATCATGCACAACCCCGTAACCATATTGACTATCTGTAAATATGGTCACTCTCTGATTCCTCCCAATTTTGCAAGCTTTTATCAAAGCAATCAATTCAGCTACTTGTGCAGATTTTACTCCTGGTAAATAGGATGCTTCGACTATTCCAGTTAATTCACATACCGCATAGGCAGCAGTTAGTTTACCATCTTCATGTCTTTGACATGAACCATCGACAAATAGCTCCCTGTCTGGCTTTTTAAGAGGCTGTTCCTCTATGTCTGGGCGTGGTTTTGTACATAATTCTGTAATTTGTACACAATCATGTTCATCTTCTTCGTCATCTTTATTTGTTTCATGATATGGGTCCGGCAATAAAGTTGCTGGATTTATTATTGTACACCTTACCATGGTCACATTTTCAGCACCCATTATTATCCTTTCATATTTAGTCAGCCGACTAGGAGTAAGATGCTGAGTTCGGGTTCTTGTCAACAGAATCACGACTGCATGTGGAACATATACTTTTACAGGATGTCCCATCACAATTGACTCGCTTTGTTCAATGCTCAAACAAGTTGCTGCCACTGCTTTTAAGCATCCTGGCAACGCGGCTGCTACTGGGTCCAATGTAGCAGAAAAGTACGCTATAGGACTTCTGTCTAGTCCATGTCTCTGAGTTAGGACAGAAAGTGCACAATTTTCTCTCTCTTGACAGAATAATGCAAATTCTCTTTTATAATCAGGCATGCCTAAGGCAGGTGCTGAACAAAGTGCATTTCTCAATTTTACAAAAGCTTCTACACTTTCATCTTCCCACTCAACAGGGTCCTTTGCTTTCTTTTTCGTCATGTTAATTAAGGGCTTAGCTAACATGGAAAAATTTGGTATCCATTGTCGACAGTAGCCTACTATTCCTAGGAACATTCGCACTTGTCTTTGGGTTACAGGCATTTGCATTCTCTTTATTAATTCTACTCTTTCAGAGGTTATTCTTCTTTTTCCCCTCTCAATTTGATGTCCCAGATATTTAACAGCTGTCCTGCAAAACTGTAACTTTTCAGGTGAGACTTTATGCCCTTCCTCAGCCAAAAGATTTAATAATGCTATGGAGTCAACAACACAGTCTTCTCTGGTGGTCGACGCCACCAATAAGTCGTCGAAATATTGGACTAAGACTGAGCTTCCTGCCATCACTAGTTTTTCCAGGCATTTTTTCAGTATCTGGTTGAAGATGGAAGGACTTTCTGTGTACCCCTGAGGAACACGATTCCACACATAGAACTTGTTCTCAAATTTAAATGAGAAAAGATACTGGCTGTCTGGATGCAATGGTATTGAAAAGAATGCTTGACATAAATCAATTACTGTGAACCATCCTGCATTCCAAGGGATCTGGTATAGAATTACTACAGGATTTGGTACTATGGGACAACAAGGTTCCACAATCTTGTTTATTTTTCGCAGGTCCTGAACAATCCTATATTTTCCACTAGGTTTCTTTAATCCCATGATTGGTGAATTACATGGGCTACTCATTACTTCTTTTAGGATGTTTTGTTCTACCATTCGATTTATTTCTTCAATGACTCCTGCTTTTACTTCTGCACTCATTTTGTACTGTCTGGTATTTGGGAAAATTGCACCTTCTTTTACCATAATTTGAACTGGATCTATTTTTGCCATAAGTCCTACTTCTTTTCCGGTGAAATCCCATACTATTGGGTTTACTGTACCTTTTAATTCTTCTGGTAACTCATCTCTTGTTATTAACGAAAACATTTCGTCTATTTCTGTACCTTGTTTTGCAACCATAATTTTATATACATGTTCCTCATCTGGTGTCCGAACTGCCACACCATCTGGCGTGCAGAACATTGTACAGTTCATTTTGCACAATAAATCCCTACCTAATAAATTCACTGGGCTAGAATCGCACACTACAAATTGGTGCATTTCTCTGAAGTTTCCTATTTTGACTTCCATTGGTTCTGTAAGAGGCGTTCTAATTCTTTGATTAGCTACCCCTACTACTTGGATATCTTCACCAGAGAGAGGAAGGTCTGGGATATCTGCTGATCTCACCGTAGACCTGGTAGCACCAGTGTCCAAAAGGAAAGTAATATCATTACCTTTCACATTTCCTTCAACATATGGACCAGACTGATCTACCTGTAAGGATGCGCCAAGTACGCACTCCTTCTTCCCCTCTCCTAGGCACCGTCATGAGTTGAATTCACAGTAATTGTCCTGCAAAAGAAATTGTGATGTCATATAATCATTCTTACCACTCCCTCCTGGGTATCCAATGTCTGTACCATGCTTTGCTCTGCTTACATTACCCTGAACAGGTGGAGGTGGTAATTGACTCTGGGGATTTACACCCTGCTGTGAGTCATTCTGCGTCTGTGGATTTAAGTTTTGATTTGGGCCATTATTATTCCGAATCTTTTTACATTCGTCCTTCCAATGCCCCAATTTTCCGCATCCATGACAAGGAAATTTCTTTTTAGCTTCTTCTCTACTCATTCGTCCTCTAAATTCCCACCATTTCCCGTATCACCACTCGTTCCAGAATCTTTTCCTTGATTTTCACTCGGATTTTCCCAATTAATTCCCTGTTTCTCAGCCATTTTCACCTGTGCCCACATCACTTTTTCCTGCAATTTCTTGTGTCTATCCTCAATATCGTCTCCACAATATTTTGCATACTTCAGAATCTCATCTATGGGCTTTTCCTGCCAACACAGCATGTGTTGTTTAATCATCTGGCAAATCTCTGGCTTCAGACCATAAACAAACCGATACACAAACTGACTCATGTTTTTGTCTCCAATGTCCTCAAATCCACTATACTGTTTAAACACCTGCAATAGACGCTCATAATAGGAATGTACTGATTCACTGGCTTCTTGGGTGGTTCGATCTATTTTCACCCAATCTGTTTCTTTCGGTGGTATTTTCCCTTTCAGGTAAGTTATCACCTGCTGATACTTTTTCATCACGTCATTTGACGGGGCACCTGTCTTCGGATCTCTAGGATATTCATCACTAGGCCAATCGACTGTAATTTTACAATCTGTCCACAAATCGGCAGGTACCACTATGTCAAACAAACCATCTAAATCCTTCAACAATACCTTTGCCACCTTCACAAACCTTTCAACCTGCTTGTACCATTCAATTGGTTTTTCTCTCAATTTTGGAAAATCATTCGTAAATGATAAAATATCCTGTCTGCTCCATGGGACATGTACATATCCTCCTCCCGCAACTTCTCGCATTGGATACATCTGGTCTGCTTTTCCTGCTTCCTTCATCACATATTCTGATGCTGTTCTACTTGTTCGTGCTTCTTCCTTTTTCTTGGCCCACCTAGTTTTCCATTTATCTAGGTCTCCCCATTTTTGCAAAACTAACATTAATTCTCTTATTTGTAATCTTCTTCCAGAGGCATTCATATTTTCTAAGTCTTTGTCTGAAAATTCTGCTCTATAAGATTTCTGTAATACCTTTGATCTCCCTATTTCTATTCCCATCTGTAATGCTAAATTGGACAATTTTTCATGAAATAACCTTACATTTCTGGTGATACTCCTGCATAGGAACAATAATTCTTCTTCATCATAGGTATTTAAGTGTTCTAGTCCTACATTTCCTGCTATTATTTCTTCTAATTCGACTTTTAATTTATGAATGTCCATTATTTTCGGAGGTGTGCACTGTTTAACTGACCCTTGCACCCATCTTTCTAGATCTTCAGGTGTTACTATGGTAGCACTTTTTGCTCCCGATGAAGTTACTAAACTTACATCTTTTGAACCTCCAGGTACATCTTTTCTTGGAGTACTATTTACAGAACCTCGAATAGGCAAGTCCATAAGTGATATTGTGGATTCACAGTCACTAAATTGATCCTCAATTATAACTGGAGCTTCAGGTTTGGGATTATTCACAGGAGTAGGTGCAAGTATGGGTGGAGGACAATTTCCCTGAGTACCATATAATGGAACTACTGGGCCAATTGTTACAGGTATGGTCAACGAATCAGGATGCACTTTTATCTGAGTTATTTTCTGTATTAATTCTGCTCTGGTCTTTTCTAGGGCTTCTTTTTCTTTATCATGTAGTATTCTATTCGGGGTGAATTCATGCATTACCTGTGGCACTAATGGACTTTTTGGTGGTGCACTTGGGGTGCATCCACTTGTCCCTTCCTGATATGGTGGGGGATTTCTTAACATTTCCTCCATAAATTTGTCTTCAGACTCCTCATTTCTCATGAAATGTTTTGTCTTTTCTGTACATTTGCCTCCTGATTTCTCTCCTTCTGTGAATAATGGATACAGTCCTTCTGTAATCATTGCCCTTCTCCATTGTTTCATCTGACCATCCCTAGACTCACGTAGATATCTGGGAAAAAATCCTGGATAACTCCTATTACTTCTAGATCTATCCCGCTCAAATGCCTCGGTTTCCCATTCTTCTAGAGCTTCGTACTGGGTTAATCTCGGTCTGGGTTCTAAATCATTCATCCTCAATCTCAAGTTTTGAAGAATTCTTCCATTGAAGGTACCATTCTGGGGAAATGCAAATATTCCATCATTTTTGGTGTATTCTATCCAATTCTCCATCCATACACAGGTATGATAACCTCTCTCCATCATCATGAATGATGCTGGCGTTTTAGCTGGTGGAATAATAATTCCTTCTCTAGTTTTGAGTGGTTTATCCTTTTTAAAATAGTTCTTAATCTTTTGCAGAAAGGACATTTTTCTCCTTTCTCCGTACATTCTATCTAATCTTCTGTGTACAAAATTATATTCTGCAAAACCTAGGAATCTCCTATCCGGACGAGTTCCTGTTAAAGTCGGATCGCGTTTTAACATGCAATCCTTATCCACTAAGAATTTTGCTTCTAAAATCTCGACCAATCAAATGTCTGCTATTTTTTTAATTTTTTTTATTTCCGAGCCAATCCTTGCACGGCCTTTTGGTGACGTTTATCTGTCAACCCCTCCTTTACAATCTGCTCTTTTCTGTCCTCGCTGGTTTAACCAATCCCAGCGCGGCACCTGTGATGTCAGTACTACTCCTGACTTCTGACCCCTCCTTTACAAGTGTCTCTCCACACCTGCTGTTTCAACCTACCACAGCGCGGCGTTTTGTGACGTCAGCTCCCTCTCCGGCAACTGACCCTCCCTTTACAAAAATTTACGCAAACTTATTTTCTCTATAAATCTTAATTAAATTTCAGTAACAACATAAAACATTCGCTATCGTGCCAGTTTCTTCTAAATTCGAAAAAGATAGTTTCTTCCACACTTTAGTAAAACCTTTCCGTTTACTAAAACATACACTACGAGTAAAACACTTCCGTCTACTCTTCACACAAGCTCCAGAAGTACCTGTTACTTCTCCAATGTTACCCTTACTAGGTGATATAACATCAAATTTTTATCAGCGTACCCTTTTTGCTATTACTCACACGCATAGAGTCCCTAACGAGTACTGAAAGTCCTGCCTAACTTTTCAGTACTAATTCTGCCTGACAGATAACCTTACTGCAGTATGGCTTCCACTTGCCACCCACTATTCTTTTTCCCCCCGGGGTATTCTGGACAACATAAAACAAAACTCAAAATTTAAGCGGATGTTAGTTCATAAAAATACAAATAAAAATTCTCATTACCCAATTAACAAAGAGTAACCATAACCGTCCTCTGCTTACCAGAAAACTGATCCAGCGCAATATTAGCCAACAACATTCATACAACATATATTCACTTGGGCCCATACATTCACACTACACTAATACTTACGCTGGGTGTCAGATGTACTCTTTTATCAAAGTCCCTGCTACCAATTATCTTCTGATTGAAGAGTAATAACTTACCAATGGATCCTTTGCTAATTGGGAAGTTTAAAATGAGTGACATTCATTATAGTACATAATCCTGAAATAACCACTGAGTCAGGAAGTTTTAAAATGTTTATCTAAAGTTTTAGCAGAGTAAAATACAGAAAACATGGTACTTGATTGAAATACCCAAGAAAGAGTATAGAAATGATTTTGCTAATAAATGACGGTGTTTAAGGAAGAGGAGAAGATAGAGACAGCAGCGCAACTAAAGGTTGCAGTATAGTTACCTAAATGCGAGAACCAAGCCCCTTGGCCAAGGAGTTGGAAAAGATAGGACCCAGGAAGGATGAAGAACAAAGACTTCTTCCAGGATCAGGACAGGACCGGTGACCTCTCTACAACGACGCCTGCGCCGTTCCCCTCTCTGATACTCGACTTCTCCTCGATTCTCCCGTTCTAATGGACTCCGCCGCCCCCTCCTCAGGACCTCTTCTGGACAGAGATTCAGTCAGCAACCGATCAGCATGGCAGTCTGGAGCTAAGAGCTCTCTCGCAGCATGGACGCCTGTTCTTCGTGAAAAGCATGCTCCTTCTAATTAACTAATGCTATATTCTATTATACCCTTCTACGCCCATGTACCTCCCCTTAATGTTGCTAAAATATGGGACCACTACTTCTGATTGGACAGGGACAGGGGGTGGATTCTCGCACCATATCGATTTGGCCTAAATTGTAAAGCCTATTGTCTTTACGTTCCCTCCCCTTCAAATTAATACATTCGCTTTATTTCCCACCCGTCTCACGACAAATGTTATACATTTTACAGGGGAAAAGTATCATTTTTTCCTCCGGAAATATAAAGTACAGCATCTTCGGCCAATGGGTCATGGCCTTGGAAGACTTCCAAGTTGACTTCACTTGGCAGGCACACAGGACACATGCGCAGAACCATCTGTCTCTCGAGTTTCAAGTCACCAACCCAGGCCCAAGTTTACAAATTACTAAAAGTGCAAGAAGAAAATATTAAAATCACAAATAAAAAGTTTCACTGTATACCCACTTTCCCTACTCTATTCCCAATTAATTATAATACTATCCTGCATTAGTAGCATTAAGAAAACGAAAATTTTATAATGACATGAGAGCAAGCTTAAGCATGTGAAAACATTTAGCGGCCATTTTAGCGCACACTGCGCAGAAGCAGAAGTTTCCCACCAAGCAAAGAAAGACGTCACACCATGTGATCAGGTTGCGACATGCGCATTGAAGTTCCCGCGTTTAGCGGACACTTTGGATTACAGACAAGCGTTATTCATTAGTAAAACACATAGGCAAGCTTCTGTCCCTCTTGTGTTTGTGAATGCAAAGGTTAGTTTTGACAATACAAGTTTAATAAATTAATACTATGAGGAGAATTGCGTACAAGCAAGTTTCATTTTTGAAACCTTGCTCCATCAACCTCAACATTTAGGTGACACAGTCAGATAGCCACAGCAATGTATACTGCTAAGTTTCAACTCAATGTGATTCTGTGTCGTCACAGAACATTGATGTCTGCAACATTCTATGCAGGAAAAGAGACAGCAATCTCACAGTGGAACACATTTTGTGTTCCAGCGCTCATTTCAGGGTGCTGCCTCAGGAACAACACACTTACTGAGAGCTTCCATGGGTTTAAAACAAGTAAGATTAACTGTGAGACACACACCTATTCCCTGTGTGTCCTACTCAGTTTCTCAATGATACACAAACCATTTTTTGGTTGTCCTTCGGCACTTTTTTCCCAAAGAAAAAAACTGAGTACAGTAAAGTTGTCTGATGAAACATTAAAAGCGTATCTTACTTACATTTTCCTGCACGGATTGCTAACACGCACAACATTTTGGAACAAATTTGGTCATCCAAGTAGAGCTGAATATACCGGCTAATCCACCAATGGACTTTTCCTTGAGGAAGAAATTTTTCTTACATTCTCGAGTGTCGCCAAGGAGTATCACATTTACGACATCCTATAGTACCATTTTATACCATTACTTCTGTCAGGATTATTCTCTGCTTCTTTAGCTCACTATGCATTAAGCAATCTCCCTCACCCCTTCCTTTTTGGGTATTCCTGGTGACTCTCCTATTCCTTTGAGATAGGGGTACAACCCCTTTGAAACCTATTTGGGAACAATATGTGCTTCCAGATATTTTAGACCTGAAAGGACGGAGTTCCTATTATTACATTATTTGGAGTTTGAAAGAAGAGCTATCTTCAAACATCTCCCAGATGTCATTTTAGAGGAAGCCAGACTTGTACTCTTACTGTTAAGACACAAGTTTGTAAAATGTGTGTAGAAACATGGAAAATATATTGATTAATATGTTACTATGTTACATCGACTGATGGCAGACTGTGAGTTCAAACATTTCACCGACCAGCTTATTCGAGACAAGTTATTCAGTCATTGTTTGGAAAAGAATTTACAGTGAAAGCTTTTTCCAATTGAGAATCCCTCTTTAGAAAAGACAGTTGGGGTGGCAAAGAGTATAGAAAAGTCTAAGACGTCAGAGAACCAAATGAACCTAGATCTGAGTCGATTTGTATCAGTAATCAAAAAGGGTGACAAAATAACTAGAGAAGTCCAATCAAGCAAAAGAGTATCTATTGGTAAATTCTTAAAACAAAAGAATATATCGTTTGAATCTGGTTATCAAAGTCATGTGGCAGGAGAGAGGGCATGTCCTGCTAAGAACTTGACATGCAGGTTGTGCAACAAAACTGGCCACTTTCCAAAAGTGCGTGAAAGTGTCAGGCACAATAGTGGCAAAATGGCTGCTCTAGTACAAGAGCAGGAGTAAGAAAATGGTCCCTTAGACTGCATGGACCTTTATTTAGATGTCAGGGTAGAGGAGAAGGTTCTTCATCTTTTGGTAGATTTTGGTGACAGAAAAACCATGATTAATAAGGAGTTGTCCAAAAATACATGGGGAGGTAGAAAGATGTGACTTCCAGATAGAGCACCTGTATCTTATGGGGGGGGCGGGGGGGAGATGGCATATTTTGAGGATGTGCTTGAGGTAAGAGAGAGGAGAATACAAAGGTATTGTGTCCTGGAACAAAAGAACCAGTGCTCGTAATCAGATGCAAGACATTTCTGGTCGAATTGCTTGGTAGATATCCCAGTGGTTTTTTTAAATTTTATTTTTTAGGGTAACGCAGTAAAATGAAAGGATTTAAACACAAAGTCAGAATTAAATCTGGGGCATTTTCAATCAAACATAAATTGTGTGGCATACCAAGTAATATCAGAAAAGATCTTGAAAAATAGTTCAGTAGTCTCTGCCAATGGGTATGATTGATCTAACTGAGTTTTCTCTTTGGATTTCTACTTTGGTTGTAACTCACAAACGTAATTATGAACTAAGGGTCTGTGTCGACTTTTACAGTTTGAATAAGGATATTTTGGTAGATGCTCACCCTCTTCCCAAAATTAGTGAGTTGTTGTGTATCATAGGAGGTGCATAGAGGTTTATCAAGACAGATCTTGCGGCAGCATACTACCAAGTTGAGTTGGACCCAGAGTCTACATATTTAACTGCTTTCATTTCCCCAATTGGATGCTCTCAGTATTGCTGAATGCTCTTTGGGTTGACTTTGGCAGAATCCGTTTTTTATTTGATTATGTACCATCTTCTCAAAGGTGTGAAAGGAGTGGCTTTATTTCAGGAAGCTGTCTTGATATAAGTGTCTAATGTGGAGGAACATGACAAACTTTTATGCAGGGTACTTGATGTATTCCAAAAACATGGTATTGTAGTGAAGACGGAGAAATGTGAATTTCTTAAGCACCACATTTAATCTTTGGGACACGTAGTGTTTAAAGAAAATGTAAAACCAAGGCGTGGTCTTATAAAAGTTGTTATAGAAGACCCTCCACCCAATGACAAAGAGGGTTTTACAGCTTTTTTGGGTTTATGTGAATTATATTCATGAGTTATACCTAATTATGCCACTTAGATGAAGTGTTTGAGTTACGTGCTCAACGGAAGTGTCCCATTTGTATGGAATTCAGAAAACTAGAGTGGTTTAAGTAGGTAAGGAGCAAATGACTAAAGCTAGAGCTTTCATGCCATGTTAGCCGACAAAGTCCTGTAACATCACAGTGGATGTCAGCAACGATGGATTCGGTGCTGTCCTCATTCAAGGGACAGACGAGCTTTGCTTTTTGCTTCCAATAGAGATGTGGTATTATATTATTCGGTGATTGAAAAGGAGCTTCTGGCATGTTGCTGGGCTGGGGAAGAAGTTTCGCTTAGCGGAATGACTACAAGCAACTGATATACATTTTGAGTGGCGACGAAGTGCATGGGTCAACCATGAGAATTGCCAAACAAGCTTGCAAGGTTGTTGAAATATGAATTTAAAGTTGTTAACATACTTGGTGGGAAGAAAGGCAGGGCAGACTACTTGTCGAGATTTCCCAATAAAGATATTCTGGATTGTGGTAAGAGTGATGAGTTGGAGGATTGGCTCATGGCTGCTGTTTGCCTTGAAAGGGTCACAACATGTCCTGAGCAGGAATGGCTGGCGACAACAGAACAAGATGAAGTGATGAAAGAGGTGGTCATGGTTGCTCAACAAGGCTGGCCTAAGAAAATGGAAATTTCATGTTGGCTTCCAGTCATATGGCACATTTTGTGATGAGCTATCTGTTGAAGATGGTATTTTAATGCAAGTTAACAGGCTTGAGGATTAGATCATTAACTGTGTGGTGCACCATGACCAAATGCCATGTGCGAGCCACAGATTGGTGGCCAGACATGGGCAGAGAAGTGGACAAGTGTGTCTTAGACGGTGTGTACTGTTCATCTAGCATACATAAACAAACATAAAGTGAGCACTCTAGCATCACAAACCAGTTGAGTTACCAGTGGGTCCATGGAACAAAACTTGTATTGACTTGATTGGCCCTTTTCAATTCACTTCTATCTCAGTGTTGCTTTGCTTTAGTCCTATTGGACTTATCCCACTTCCCAAAAGGCAGTTGAGTTTTTGAAGGATGCTCTGCAGGGGAACGTTTCCCGCAATTTCTTCTGTCTGACAATGATTGTCAATTTGTCAGCTTGGGAATGACTGCCTTCTTAGAGCCCACTGGAGTCAAACATTTGACAGTGCTCTGTATCACCCTCAGAGAAATGGACAGAGTGAGTGCAAACATGTATGAATGGCTGTGCGGCAGTGATTGCTGTACAATCCATGATCTGGTTCAACAGGACCACGCCCTACACACTTACCAAAGTTTTGAACTTTTGCCAGGTGGGCGTGCTTCATCTAAAGTGTGGCCCATATGGATTAGAACGTAGATTAAACTGGGGGTTCCATTGATGGGGTTGGATAGTTTTGTTCGTGGCAATGTGCAAGATGTGCAGGGTAAGCAGAAGGAAATATTTTATTAGAAAGAAGTAAAAAAACATGTTTGTGGTAGGTGATGTACTCAGAATCAAGAAACCCCATCATGTCAAGAAGGGAGGCAACAAATTTGACTAACCAGTGGTTGTTGAAAAGGTGTGTGTTAATGAGTGTGGTGAAGTTAGAGTCTGGGGAAAACAATTTTGAAATGTCGAGAGGATGGTGAAAGTGTCCAATGCTGCTAGTGAAGAATCTTGAACCAGTTCTGAGGTATCTTGTCCTTGCCCATCTGTGTTACATAGGAGCACACGTAGTCTCAGAGTCCCTACTAGATTTCACTGATTACTTTTTTCTTAGACATCTTTAAGAATTCTGCTAGGGTAATGTTTAAGATGTGTTTATAAATAAATTTGTTTATATTTTATGTTTCTTAGGGGAAATGTTATATGCAGTATCTTCACTGTGCATGTATGTTTACTGTTCACACATTATGCATGTTAGACCTCCCAGGCTTAGGGTGGTCTACCCCAACCTTTTTGCCTTCCTCCTCCATTTTTCCCTATCTCGTTTTTGCTGGCATTAAGACTCTGTGCACTTTACCACTGCTGACCAGTGCTAACGTGCTTGTGCTCTCTCCTCTAAACCTGGTAATATTGGCTTATCCCCAATTGGCATATTTAATTTACTTATAAGTCCCTAGTAAAGTGGTAGTACATGTAGCCAGGGCCTTTAAATTAAATGCTACTAGGGCCTGCAGCACAGGTTATGCCACCCACTTAAGTAGAACTTTAAACATGTCGTAGGCCTGCCATTGCAGAGTCTGTGTGTGCAGTTTCAAACTGCCATTTCGACCTGGCAAAATAAACCATTTGCCAGGCCAAACCTTCCTTTTTAAATACGTGTAAGTCAACCCTAGAGTAGGTTCTGGAAAGCCCAGAAGCAGGGTGCAATGTATTTAAAAAGTAGAACATGTACTTTTTAAAATTTTACATGTCCTATTGTTGAAAAACTCTTCAATTAGTTTTTCACGTCTGCAAGGCCTATCTGTCCCATAGGATGACATTGGAGGTGCCTTATTATTACATTTTATAAATGTAACTTCCCAATGGGAAGAGATAACCAGTTCATGTCTGTTGTCTTGAGAATCACAATTTAAAATTCTAACACATGGTGAAGTCGGATTTTAATCTGCAATTCTGAAAATGCCACTTTTATAAAGCTGGCATTTTCTTGCCATACTTATTTAGTACCTGTAACCTGTCTCTGGTCACATGACTGGGCGTAGCTGACAGTTCAGCTTTGTTTATTCCTCCTAAACAGCCACACACAATAGGGAGCTTAGATGTGTCTGGATGGATCATAACTTGCAGAATAGGAGTGGGCACAGCCCCATTTACACCTGAATAGGCGGTGCCCTAAGAGATGCATACCTCCTGTGGTTAGTCTGGAGCCAGGGGAGGCAGGATGCCTGGGGACTTCAAAGGGAAGCCTCTAGAAGCGTCTCCCTCACGTCAAAGGCACTACTGGGTATAAATACTGGATCTCAGACTCCACCACTTCATTACACTTCTGGACCTGTGTATACTCTGCGACGAAGAAGGGCTGCTGTGCTGTTGAAGGCCTACCACTCTGATGCATCTTTGCCGTGTATCTATGCAATACTCCACAAACCAGGATTTAAGGTACTTTGTGTTCAGCTGGCCTAACTGGGTCCATGTAGCCGGCCTGCGGTTGTCCTGAACTTATGACTTTACAGTGCGCAATCAGATATCCACAGTTGGCACTTTACGCCTTTTGGCGCTATTTTATCTATAAACTTTAAAATTCAATAGCTCCAGTTCTACTAATTGGATTTTTGTCATTTTGGTCTTGTTTTATTTATTAAAAATCATTCTATTTTTCAAATACTGTTGTAGACTCCTTTTGTGGTGTGTTTTCACTGTGTTTCTGTTTAAAGTGTTGCACAAATACTTTACACATTGCCTCCGAGTTAAGCCTGACTGCTCTGTGCCAAACTACCCAAGGGCTGGGCACAGGTAAATTTAGGGTTTACTTGTGACTTCACCATGAGAGGAATTGTGGTTGCTGCTTGGGAAAGGTTTCACCCTCTCAACCAGTAACCCAATTTCTTACAGTGCATCATTATGAGTACTGTACTTGCAGTCCTGAGCTGTGAGTGTCATCCTTCCAGGTTTCTTTAGTGTGAAGTTATTGAACGTTCATTCTTATCATGTGTAGAGTTGGTCTGGTTTGTAGTCAAGTGCAGCGGTGTGGAGAATGTAATCAAGTGCAGCGGTGTGGAGAATGTACAGCCAGCTGTGCTGGGGGTGGCTCAAAACACAGGCCCACAATTAAACTTGCACTTTGGTACTACATTATGTGTCATCACCTTTGCCAAACGCTATATGAGTCTAATTAGTTCAATTAAATCAAGACAAGACTACAGTGCCCAGAATGCTGACACATATAAGCCCAAGACTGGGAAATGTGTCCGTAGTGAATGAAATAGAGGGTTGGGTAACCATTTAAAAACGGGTTCTCCAGGTAAAAATACAAGCAGTGTTTCTGCATTTACGTGTTGATAAGTCGCGACTGCCACAATTTTTTATATGCTTTTGTTCTCATTTAAAAATATTTAGCAAGGGTACTTAAAACTGCAGTAAACCGAGCAGACAATTGACGCGATGACGTGGTTTGCAAAAGACTATCTTGCAGCTTTCCTTGAGTCATTTTAGGAAAAGTAGACAGGGAATCTTCTTGTCCAAAACTACGAAATGTTTGGCGGGAAACTCCGTGTACAACGTTACCTCACCTCACACACAACTGACTGCTAAGGCAGATACAGCTGCTGAGGCTACCTGCCTGGGCCTGCTGTCTGTTTACACTTTTGTTAGCTACACCCTTCCTCCTATTTCACTCCACAAGAAATGTGAGCGATGTTCCCTGCTTATCGCTTACGTATGCATCTTCTCCATATTAAGATATTATATAGACATTTATGAGTCCGTAATCAGTCATTACATTTTTATTTGAGGCACACAGTCCCCTTAAGGAGTTATCAGAGCTTTTTATGAGAGAATTATTTAAGATATTAGTCAAGAAAGACAGCGTGATCAAGCAAGGGCAAGATTAGAAGTGAAATTACCACAGCACTCTTACGCACACAGGGCATTGGGCCGTCCAAAAATCAGAGAGTGGAATGTTCCAGATCTCGAGAGCCACGTGGCAGACGTCCAGCACCCGCGTGCTGTTGGTAGTTAAGAGCGCCGCGAAGGGTTGTCTATAAAATTTTGCCCATCAGGTAATCAAGACTATGATAACTTATTTTGTATGTAGCGCTTCATACCTCACTACAACGATTTCTAAGAGCTGTAAAAGAACAAATGTTATCTTTACCTAATTTATGGTAGTCAATTTACCGACCTTGGAAGAATGAAAGGCTGAGTCTGCTTTGCCAGCATTGAAACTCATGACCTTCAGATCACGTAGGGGCAGATCTACAAGAAAGTGCCGCAGCGCGGCACCGCAAGCCCTTTGGCTGCGCCACGCTGCAGCACTTTCAGAGCACAGGAATGCGACATATTTACAAGGATATGTCGCATTCTTGTGCTCTCCCCTGCGCTGGCGCACAAACAGCTGCCATGCGCCGGCGCAGGCACCCTTGCACCATGGTGCAAGGATGCCTGCGCCATTGGGAGATTGTTTTTGTGCAGGAAGGTGCCCCTTCCTGCACAAAAACAATCACTACAGGCATTTTCCTCTTTCAATGCGTGCTGTAGAATGCAGCACGCATTGGAAGAGGAAAAAAACGAGGAGAAATGAAAACATTAAACATTTCTCCTCGTTGCGCCTCGCTACGCCACCCATAGTGGCGTAGCGTACTGACGCATTTCCAGGTTTACAAATCTTCTTAAATCTGGAAATGTGTCTCGTTCCATGGGTGTTGCGTGGGAACACCCACAGCAACACCCATGGAACGCCCCTTTCACGCAAAATGCTGCGTGTAAAGGGGTCATATTTACAAGGACAGGAAAAGCCACGCAGGGTGGCTTTTCCTGTCCTTGTAAATATGGGGCAGGGAAATGCGCTGTCAGTGCGTCACAAAAAGTGACGTACTGGTGGCGCAGGGGGCTTGTAAATCTGCCCCTAAGTCCGTAAGCGGCAAACTTTAATGTCACTGAGCCATGTTGCCAACTGTGGAAAAACATAACATGCATGTGTTCTATCTGTAGTGGCTACTTTGATGTTGTATCAGAAGAGCGGCTACCTACCTGGTATCACTAAACACAAATAGGCCATTGGTATTACGTGTCACTTGTGTTTTTTGGGGGGAAGGGGGGTCAAACAAGGCAAAGTGCTATTTCCCTATTATTTGCTTAATAGGCATTTTTTCAAGTATTTTGCGAGGGGAGCTCATAAAATATCCCAAACCTCTTGGTCTACCACCAGGGGCATCGTATCTCTGCAGCAGGAAATGTGTATTTAAACCAGAAAACGAGGCGTCTCGTGGAAATGCTGTAAAATATATGAGACAGTAATTGTGCTGCCTGCGAAATGGCTCCTCTTTGAAGCACTTTGTCAAAGCAGCAGACATTCCCATCAAAAAACCGTCGCCGACGAGGTACAATACTAGGTCCCTCATTCTCAAAATTAGATGCAAATAGGCAAAAAAGTGTTAATCTTGGGAAGTTAAACAGAAATATTAGTTATTTGTATTATTTGTATGCACACGAGAAATGTACATAAGGGGACGATTCAACACAGTATGCAAAACAGCAAATTTGGAATTGGGGAACGGCACGTTTCCGAATCTCTGGAATTGGGAAACTTGAAGAACTTCCACTGTGAGCTCTGGTGGCCTCACATCACCTAGAGGTGCACAGAGAAACAACACAGAGATTCACCACAACCTCACAACACAGTCCAAATCAGTTGCAGTAATGGCCTGAGCAGAGATCAGTGGCTTTATGGAGGCCACCCGGAGGCAGAAAAAGAGGTTCCGGGGGCACGCCGAATCGAACATTTTGAAGCAGTAGGTTAGATAACAAGGCGAGACCTATTGGCTATGCCAATGCTTGTTAAACTATGGTGCCAGCCAGACATGCTGCACAGATGCTGAACAAGTTCATAAAGTAGACCGGTCACAGCCAGGGAGTAGTGGGGGTTAAAAACAACAGATCGGTTTGGTATGAGACAAATACAGAACATCTTGGGTAGCTTAGGAAAATGTCAAAATGTATGCAAGATCTGTGGGGTGTAGGATGGTCTGGTAACTCCTGGGCGATACTTATTGCAGTGCAAAGCATATCTGGCTTCCTAGTTGAATTTTCCTCTCCGTGTCCTCACCACCCTACAACGCTTCTTGCGTATATGTTTTACTTACTTAATTGTTTAACACAGTTTAAAAATCAGACCTTAACAGGTAACGGAGCCCTTTGTTCCGCTGCCGCCCTTGGACACTGCTAGCTGACATTAAAACAGGTATTCTTTCAATAAAAATAGTTTAAAAAAAAAAAAAACAGGTATTCTTAAAATATTGCGTGTGCTGTCTATGCCTTGAGAAACCACTTCAACTTTTCAGACAAGGTCAGGCGGTACAGAATCTTTCTGGAGATTAACCATGTCAGCAAAAATGTTTAAAAGGTTAACATCTGCAGAAGCTCATGCAGCAAAAATATCTTTAATGACCCTGAAAAGTTGGCTCTGCTTTTTCGCATCGATCGGCCTTAGGATTCCAATGCATGACTGTGCTGAAATCAAATTACCAAAAATAGGATTTCTACCAACATAAAGCGTTCTACTTACAAGACCTGCGCTTTGCCGCTACAGAGTCAGCTGACACCAGATTAAAGTACAAACACGTGATCTCCCACTTCCTTCCTTGCCACATCCCCGATCCACTTTGTTGTAGTAGACGCTGTTTCCAGAAGCATTTTTGGGCGAAAATTCAAACCGAAACGCCAGGTACACGTATACTGAATAACCAGTGAGGCCGTTCTTTCTCATACAGCATGATAGAGGAAGAAAACATCAGCACTCGAGTAGGTCACGTGGCGGTGGTCTGCAAGCACATCTGCTGTAAACAAGGAACACGGAAGCCCTAAATATATTGTTCGACGGTTACGCAGTGCAGGTCCGGATTTTCGTGGCACATCAGCCTTTATATTTGAATTTCCGTACCGGATTCTGGGTCGGTTCAAGATCAGCTAGTACAATACGACTTATTTTTAGTCATATCCTGCAGCATTCTACAATTCAATTGGAAATTCGGTGGTCTATTGTCAATGCCGAGTTGATTATATTTGAGGACTTGGCATTCAACTTTTGGTTAACTTATTGAAACCAGTCAATATACTTGCCCTGATGAAGTTCTTGGGACAGAACGAAACGCGTTGGCTGTTGTGGCTGTCTACGTTATGTTTTTTTACCATGTGTAAAGAAGAATAAAGATTTCATTTTTTCAAATTACTGGATGGACATTTTGCATATGTGATATACTTGGACTTCACTGTTGAGTGGTGCAACCTGCAGTTGCTAAAAAAGGAACACGGAAGCGTCTACGGCGCTGCCTTAAACTGGTTAGGGAAAATGCCATGTACCTTTACTGATGTAAAAATCTTATCAGATGGGTTTTGGGGGAGGACCCGCGATTCTTTTAATGTATTTTGTCATAATAAAAGAAAAGCAAAATACAAAAATATTTTTTAGCTACAAAGGTGCTTCTCACGAGCAGTCCTCCTGATACTTAGTTTTGTTTTAACTTGTTCACGCTTCGGGTTTATCTAAAGGATGTGGGCCAGCTAGCAAAATCCATTAGGAGAGGCGGGGAGCCAAGGGTCAGGCTTTGCTTTTAGAGCCCCGCAGTGACGTCGCGAGAGGAGGAGGAGGCGGGTTGGGGGGGGGAAACGGGACAACATTTAATTTAAAAAACAACATACCTGCAGCTGGAAACGCAATTCCGAGGCTGCGGAGGGACAGAGAGAGGCAGGAGCGGCTTGCAGGCACGCCGTACAGCTTTACACGTACCTTGCTCGGAAGTACAAATGTCGGCAGGCTGGCGCAGGCTAACTCGGGTGGCGGGCTACCACAGAGGTAATTAGAGCGGCGGAGACCTGGATCCCAGCAAGGCGTCCTGAAACGTGGGGGTCCAGTGCAGGCAACAAATAGGAAAAAAAAATGGCGGCCGCGCGGTAAAAAAAAAATAAACAGTGGTGCGCGCGCACCACAGAGGAGCGGAGGGGGGGGAGGAGGGAGCGCGGCAGCCTGCTCAGCTGACCAGACGCTCGTGCGTCATGGCCTTTTGCCGGCATGTGTTTACAATTATCGCGCCCGCGTCTGGGCACGATAATTGGAAACACATGTTTGCCGCGCGTACCCATCCCAAAAAGGCCAGCCACGACGCACGCGCGTTTTTTGGACTGCTTTTCAAACTCGCTTACTAAAAGTCTTCGCTTCTAAGCAGCGCTTGCGCTTGCGTGCTACTCGAGGCTCGACCTAAAAAGCTCATACACTTTTTGGGAAATCATTCTTAAGGGTACGTGAAAGCACTAAAAGAGAAGTCAGGAGAAAGAGCGAGGCAAAGGTTGGTGGCTATATGTTCACACTCCATGGGGTGAATGAACACCGTTTGGGGAATGTGCAGTATTGTCTAAACCCCCTGACACTGTGTAAGGGAGATGGGTTGTCATGGAAACTTTGGGGCAGATTTACAAGCCCCCTGCGCCACCAGTACGTCACTTTTTGTGACGTACTGGAGGCGCATTTCATTTCTCCATATTTACAAGGAGAGGAAAAGCCACCCTGCGTGACTTTTCCTCTCCTTGTCAATATGGCCCCTTCACACGAAGCTTTGCGTGGAAGGGGCGTTCCATGGGTGTTGCTGTGGGTGTTCCCATGCAGCACCCATGGAACGAGACACATTTCTAGATTTACGAGGAATCGTAAATCTGGAAATGCGTGTCAATGCTACGCATCCCCAGGGGAGGCGTAGCGAGGCGCAACGAGGAGAAATGTTTTTTCCTCTTTCAAAGCGTGATGCATTCTACAGCACGCATTGAAAGAGGAAAATGCCAGTAGTGATTGTTTTTGTGCAGGAAGGTGGCCCTTCCTGCACAAAAACAATCTCCCCATGACGCAGGCATCCTCGCACCACGGTGCAAGGGTGCCTGCGCCAGCGCATGGCAGCAGTTTGTGCGCCAGCGCAGGGGAGAGCACAGGAATGCAACATATTATTGTAAATATGTTGCATTCCTGTGCTTTGGAAGTGCCGCAGCGTGGCGCAGCCTAAGGGCTTGCGTTGCCGCGCTGCGGCACTTCCTTGTAGATCTGCCCCTATGTATGTTCAGAGTGTTGTGAGCAGGGCACGGTGAAGCAGTGTAGTACCTGGGATAAAACGGTGTGCTCTCTCCTTGCAATGCGTTGGGATCTTAAAGACCTCAAAAAAAGTCTTGTCTTTCTGCCAGAAGCAGCCAGAAAGACAGTGGTCCAGTCTTTAATCATGTAGAGACGGGATTACTGCAATGTCCTGAATCTCGGGGTGTCACAAGCTCGATTAGGAAGACTACAGCGGGTGCAGAATATGGCAGCTCGGCTGCTATTAAATCTTCCTAGACGCTCACCATTGGCCCCAGCTCTAGCAATGCTGCACTGGCTCCCGTTAAGGCATCAGGTGTCTTTCAAAGCCATGTGCTATTGCGGCAAGATTCTCAACCATAAAGGCCCTAAATATCTTTACCCTCTGATCACACCTTATCTTCCTAAAGGAAATTTGAGATTAGCTGACGCCTCTCTTGCATGCATCCCCAGAATGAAGAGAGCTCGTATTGGAGGGCATTCCTTCAACTACTTGGCTGCCAAGATGTGGAACTCCTAACCCATTTGGCTCAGGCAAAAAAATATGAAATAGCTTTCCGCAAGTATTTAAAAACATGGTTTATCAGGTTAATTTAGATTAAGATTCTCATATTCGTGCTCTGGTTTATAGGACTGATACCCCAGTGCTGGGACACGTCAGCTGACATAGCTAAGCACTTTATAAATCCAGCCGAGGCCCGTGGAGGTAAGGGTGGTGGGGCTGGGTGGGGGGGATTTCGACAGACAACGAAGAGGGAAAATTAATGATTTATTTAATTTCCCCTCATGGTCGTCTGTCGAATCCCCCCCCCCAATGCGATGCAGTGCGCGCAACGAAATTCGTTTTATTTATTTAAATGTTTACTTACCTGTATTGGGCCTTAATCCGTAGTTTACTACCACCACCCTGCCCCTCCCCCACCCCACGTCACCGCCCGACCGGCACTCCTACTGATAGAGCGAAATGTTCTTGTGAATTGTAGGGGTGCATCATAATCACTGATAGGCCGCACCCACATGTATTCAGACATATATTCGTTTATATTCATTGTATACTCATGCATGTTTAGCAAAGAATGAATAGTTCACTGAGACGAAGTGAACTCAGCAGTATAATGGTGTTAGGATAATGATGTAATGTAATGCTTTTTGAATTGTGTGAACATAATGCATAGAGGAATTAGTTCGTGTATGTAATGTAATTGCAGTAGTTTAAACGTGCACCATATTAAAGTTGCACATGTAATTCATTGTTTGCATAAAGAATCGTAATGAATATGCTTATAGGGAAAAGTAAGATGTGTGTTTAAAAGTTATATGTAAGGGCCTGACTACATATATGCTTAAGGAAGGCATGGTATATTCTTATGTTAGCTTATAATGTAGGCCGAAAAGGGTTTCTCTTGGAAAGGCTCTCTGGGCACAAACGGTAGATTTAATTAGCACAGTAGAAGGTTTCTGTTGACCGTATCTTTTGTTGCAGGTGCAAGGACACATGTCTCGTTAGTAAAGACTAACTCTTTGTTTTCAAAAGTTAGAAAGATGGGAGGCATGGTACGGGGAGTGCAATGGAATTTAGGGATGATACTTTCAGCGGAGAAGGCGCCTGGGACTCAAGGTCAACGAAACCGTCCAGGATGAAGTCACCGTTTCAATGGAAAAGCACAAGAAAGAAGACCTGGCCAAGAGGGCGTAAACAAGGCGTGTACCTTTGTAGTATGGTTTTGTATTAGGGATAGTGCCCTGAGGGAGGAGGCCAGAGAAGCGGTAGGGGAGACCTGAGAGAAGGACAGAGCTGAGCTTAGGTATATGGTGATTGCACTTCTTAGGAAGTCTTCACAGCTGACACCTTTTATTCTTTCTTGCCTGGGAAAATCGTTATGCAGGGATGTCACTTAGCGTTAGTGTAGGGACAGCAATTGATTTTAAGCTTGTTTAGGCCCATGAAGAGCAACTTAGAAATAGGAGCAATCATAGTCTGGTTGGTCCTCCTAGAACTGTCTATTCTTCTTATCCTGAGTCGGATGAGACTCCTGCGTAGATTATTATTTGTATTAGTGCCCATCTATTTCTTTAACCTCGTGTTGAGGTGCATGCACGTTCAGTTATTTTTGGCGATAATAAATTCTCAAACTTGAATTCGGAGTCAGTGGTCCTTTCAGACAAAATGAATGCTGATATCTAACCTGATGAGATTCTCTCCTTTACACTATTCAACAGGTAAAAAGATCTTGGCGGCCAGAAGGTTCTTATAGATAATTAGATAAGAATCGGCGTTATCAGTCGGCCAGAAGGTTCTTATAGATAATTAGATAACAATCGGCGTTATCAGTTGGTAGCAGAGTAGGATGGTTACCTTTGATGGTAAGGGGAGATCTAGAGCAAGATAGGAGACTAAGTTGCCCCATAGAGCCCGAGTGACGCAGATCCAGAGAACCGCGAGAAAAGGATGTCGGAGGTCGTGGAAAACTGACGGAGAGTGACGGTGCGGCGGAAGTAGCAGTTCGTAGTAGAGTGAGTATGAAAAGAGTGATGTTTGGTAGATTGCGGTGTTATATTGTTGTGTGATGTCTTGCGGAGTTGGAACGAAAGTTGAGTGATTGAGAAACGGACCGTGAGCGCGCGCGGGACCGGGAGATTTATTGTGGTGTAGAATACACCCAGAGTTGAGAACGTTGACCAGAGTTGTGGGGGTCACGAGACGTCATTGACAGACCCACAGAAGATAGGGACACTTGTGTGAGTGTGTGAATAACCAACGCAGGTCGTAGGTTATTGTGTGCAGAACATCGAGTGATTGAATCCTATCGAGTGTATTAGAGGCGATTGTCCGGTCGTTCGTGGACAGACGGTTGCCAGATTGAGGTCAACAAGCTTAAGAGACTGATCGGTCATTGGTAAGACTGACGGTCAGAGAGGTAATTGTTCGGTAGGACGGACATTATTTCAGAGTATAATTGGGACGGATGCGAGTGAGAACAAGTGAATTAGAAAGGAGGGGAACTGCTGCGAGCGGAGGAAACGTGACGTCAGACAAGTGCCGCGCTGCGATAGGCCGGTTGGTGTGAGCCGCGCTGGGATTGGAGGATTGCAATCAGGAAGTAAAAGCGGACATTTTGAGTACGAATAACAAAGTTGATTCATCATGAAATGTTTTAAAGCTTTAAGGGAACTTTGCAGAGGTGATAGACATGTGGTTGTTCGGGAGGGAGAGGAAGCTCCTCCCGAGGACACACCAGCACATTATATGGCAAAGAATGTAGGATTGCATACTATAATTTGGCTCGAGAATTGGCATAAAATGACAGAAACAGAAGGAGATTTGTCGTTCCCTCGATATGGTACTTTCAGGTTAGAGGTGCTGTACCAGCTCAAGAGTGTAATGGCTTCATTACGACCACTACCTAGACCAACACAGTTTGAGGCACTACATGCGTGGATAAGGGCAGCGTATGATAGGAAGAAGGACAGATGCCAGGAAAGGGTGAAGAAATCGGTCAGGGCATTTCAAGATGCAAAATGGGATGCCTTGGAGAAAAGGTGGAGAGCAGACACGATCGAAGGAGATAAGTTATACCCACTGCTGATACAAAATGGAAAGATTACAAGAATTGATGAGGATGATAGTGATTTAGATGACAGTTTGTTGGATAGGATGTTGGCAGAGAGGCCACCACCATTTAACCCAGATTCAAAAGAGGGAAAGAGAACCCCAGCAGTGGCAATAGTTGATGAAAGCCAGAACCAGACTAGCATGAGAGTAGTGGGAAGAATTTCCACAGGAACGGAGGGGGCTACGGCGTCTATGATAACACAGCCTCCTGCGGGGAACACAAGATTACCGGACTCCTTGACAGTACCGGTTACCATTGGCCCTATAGTACCGGTATATGACCCAGACCGAGTGAGAGAAGGGAGCTCCGTGCCGATGAGAAGGGAAGAAGGAAACAGTGAGAGTGGGAATGGGTTTGGAGTAAGGGTGGTTCATTTCCCAAGACCAATAGACACAAGTACGCCGTTACCGGCTACTGCGGACTCTTCATGTGGGCGAGAAGAGGAGAGACCGGAAAGACCGAGGTCTTTACGGGAATCTAAGTCAGCTTTGAGGGAGTGGACACCAACAGTAACGAACCAAGAGGATAGGATGCAAAGAGATAGGGCACAAAATGTCTCGGAAGACAGACCAGGTTCCAGGAATATGGAAGGGAATAGGTCACAAGGACAGAATAGTGACTGTGATGAGCGGGACGGTTCAGGTTGTCGAGATGTACTGAGGAGTGCAGTACAGGCAAGGTTGCTAGATGTAGTGAGGCTGAAAGCAGAGGTAGACGAAATGATCAGTGGGGGTCTGCCTTTGGAAAGGATAGAAATCTATGGATCAGATGAGCTGCTGTTTGTAGCAAAAGATGTGACTCGAAAAGCTAGAATGGCACATGATAGATTGAGGGATTTGGCCAAAAGATATGAGGTGGACCTGAATAAAACTAAAGCGTTACAGGGACCACACAGATTGCATTACAGTGATCAGGAGTTGGAGGAGAAAAGAATCACAGGATTAAAGACGCACACCAGAGACCTGATCATAGGAATGAGAATATGGATTTTGTTGGACAAATGGGAAGAAAGGTGGTCCAAAAAGAAACCAGTAAAGAGAGCAGAAGGGGAAACGCCGCCGCCAGGAGGGGGGCGACGGGTGTAGGAAATTTTCCTTTACGAGAAGTACAGAATGGAGGGTACGTGCATGTGCCGTGGAATAGAGGTGATTTGGCTGCATTTACAAATGATTTTCCTCGGCTGAGGGAAAAACCGGTGGAGTGGTACAAGCAGGTTGAGCGGTTTGTGAAGATTTCAAAAGTATTGTGGATTGATTTGAACACTTTGTTTGACATAGTGGTACCAGGAGATTTGTGGACAGCATGTAAAGTCGCTATTGAGTGGCCGACTTCGGAACCGAAAAGAGAGGCGGTTACAAATGGTCCATCACCTGATGTCATGAAAAAGTATGAGCAGGTGATTACATGGTTGAAGTCGAAGATTTCACTTCAGGATATAGATTGGGTTAAGATAGATCGGACTGTACAAGAACCCAAGGAAACGGTGCATGAATACTATGAAAGACTTCTGCAAGTTTTTAAACAGTATAGTGGGTTAGATGTTTTGGACCCTAAGGATATGGGACAGTTTGTCTCAAAGTTTGTAACGGGTCTGAGAGGGGAAATCAGCCTCATCATACAGCACCATTTGATCTGCTGGCAGAACAAGCCACTAGATGAAATTTTGCGGTACGCGAGATACTGTAGTGATGAGGTGGATTCAAAACATCGAAAGCTAAAAGACAAATTGATGCTTGTCCAGATGCAGACAGCACAGAATCAGCCTAGTGGAGGGACCTTGGGGAGAAAGCAAGGAAATTTCCAGGGAAACCAGAATGGGCAGGTACAGGGAAAGGGAAAACCAATAGACCCCAAGACAGGAGTGGACGTGGCCACACTAAAGAAGACCACTGCGTGTCATCTTTGTCGCCAGGTCGGACATTGGAAACGCGAGTGTCCTTTGAACCCAGCTAATCAGGTACAGGAAGAGGAAGAGGGGGCTCAGGCACCCGCGCAAGAGGTGGTTAACACAATAACGAGACCTAGAACGATGAAAGGGGGGGTTTACAATTCTCATGCTCAGATTCCCCAAGCTCCGAAGTTTTCACAAGGAACACGAACGTACCAACAGATGCCCCTGTTCGAACGCTATGCTGAGGATAGCTTAGACCCTTTATCCTGACGGTGCCTGAGGGGGAGGAAGACTGCACACTTGGAGCGGTCTTGGAGGTAGACCAGAGAGGACCTTTTGTAGAGGCAGAGATTGAGGGCAATCCTGCAACACTTTTGGTTGATACTGGAGCTACCCGGTCTACTGTAAGATCTGCAGTAGTCCCTAACCTACCCCTCTCGGGACAATCAATCCAGGTTGTCGGAGTAGCGAACAAGAAGATGAGCAGCCCATTGACAGAACCGATCTTAGTAAAGATAGGTACTTTCCAAACTAGACATCAGTTTGTAGTATGTGACACGAGTCCAGTTTGTCTTTTGGGAAGAGATCTGTTGTGCAAATTGAACTGCACGATTTATTGTACACCACGAGGAGTGGAGGTCCAGACGAGAGATGATGATGCTGACTTTAAGATGGCCAATCAGCATCTGTGTATAGATCTGTACCCAATGGTGACTGTGGAAGAACTTCCACATGATCTGAGAGACGCAGTGTCGCCTGTGGTGTGGGATTTCGCAGGAGACGAAATAGGTTTAATCAGAGGGGTTGAACCAGTGCGGATTGAGGTGAAACAGAATGTTGATTTCCCCAGAACACCTCAATACAATTTATCGATAGAAACGATTGCAGGAATAAAACCTGTGATCGAGACTTTCATTGAGAAGGGTATTTTGAAGGAGATCAGAGGTAGTCCCTGTAATTCACCCATAATGGGACTACAGAAACCGAGCGGGAAATACAGGATCGTGCAAGACCTGCGAAAGGTCAACATGATAGTTGTCCCTTGTTGTCCAGTGGTACCGAATCCTTCAGTAATACTGTTCCAGATCCCATGTGAAGCCGAGTGGTTTACGGTTATCGATTTGTGTCAAGCCTTCTTTTCGATACCGCTCCACGAGGAAAGCCAATTTCTTTTTGCGTTCAGGCTAGAGAATCGCGTGTTAACATGGTGTCGTATCCCTCAAGGGTATACGGAAAGTCCATCGATCTTTAACCAGATCCTGAAGAAGAACCTTGAGAGTCTTGTGTTGCCGCAGAACTCAGTTCTCGTGCAGTACATAGATGACTTGCTCATTGCCTCAGAAACAGAAGATGCTTGCAGAATTGACACAGTGGCCTTGTTGAACCACTTAGCAGAGAATGGACATAAGGTGTCCCCGAACAAGCTGCAGTACTGTTTGAATGAGGTACAGTACTTGGGACACAGATTAGAAAAAGGCAAGAGGAAGGTGTCACCAGATCGAATTGAGGCAATAATGAGCATGGCGGTACCCACTACACAGAGGGAAGTTAGGATGTTTCTGGGAATGGTTGGCTATTGTCGACAGTGGATTCCTAGTTTCTCCTTGAGAGCAAAGCCTCTGCAGAGGCTTACACACAAGGATGTGAGTGATCCGGTACCATGGGACGAGGAGTGCTTGATGTCATTCCTGCAGTTGAGAGATGATTTGTGCAGGGCTCCCGCACTGGGAATGCCTGATTACAACAAGGCCTTTTCATTGTTTTGTTACGATAGAGGAGGATGTGCATTAGCAGTGTTAGCTCAGAACCATGGAGGTGTCCGTAGACCAGTTGCTTATTTTTCAGCTACTTTAGATCCAGTAGCTTCTGCGTTGCCCGGATGTCTAAGATCCGTTGCTGCAACAGGTGTCAGCATTGAAAGATGTGAAAGCATTGTAATGGGACATCCATTGACTGTACATGTACCACATTCGGTTGAGTTATTAATGACCAGGACCAAGACCCAGCACCTAACGAACAATAGGTTAACAAGGTACGAGCAAGTCATACTTGCCGCAGAGAATGTGACTCTGAAAAGGTGCTCCATCTTGAACCCTGCGACATTGATGCCTATACCGAACACAGATGATGAAGATTGTGAGGACCATGACTGTCTCGATGTGACCGAACTTTGCACCAAACCGAGACCTGACATTGTCGATGAGCCATTGGATGACCCAGATGAAATTTTCTTTGTCGATGGTTCATGCTTAAGAGACAGTGTGGGGCAATTGAGAGCAGCGTTTGCTGTATGTACTATTTCAGGAGTGGTCGACGCCGCTTGCCTAGAAGGAGTACGCTCCGCGCAGGTAGCTGAGATCATTGCCTTGACCCGTGCCTGTTTGGCCGCTGATCGAATTCGAATCACGATTTACACAGACAGCCAATACGGCTTTGGCGTGGTGCATGACTTCGGGCAGTTATGGTCTCAGAGGGGATTTTTGACATCATCTGGCTCACCCATTCGTAATGGAGAATATGTAAGACAATTGTTAGAAGCATTACAGCATCCGAAAGAAATCGCTGTTGTAAAGTGTTCAGCCCATGGGAAGGGGGAGGACTTTGTATCCTTGGGTAATAACTACGCAGATGAGGTAGCCCGCTTCTGCGCAGAACAAGGATGCATATACACAGGCAGGGAGATAGAAGAGAGCCAAGAGGGAACCGATCTCAGCATAATGTTGGCCATGGCAGACACTTGGGAAGAGCTTAAGAGATTGCAAGATGAAGTCTCAACCAAGGAAAGAGAGGGCTGGATCAAAGCTGGTTGCGAGAGAGGAGAGGTGGATGTGTGGGTATCAAACGATGGGAGAGCTGTGTTGCCGGAAGAATTGCTGAGTCCGATGGCAAGATTGATACATGGTCAGGCACACCTGGGTAGAGACGCAATGATGAGGGTGTTCAGACAGACGTGGTATAACCCACGGTTCCGAGCAATGGCTGAGACGGTATGTCAGAGGTGTGTTACATGTCAACAGATGAATGCTGGAAAGAAAACTGTAGTCACACTGAGTCATATTGGAAGGTCAGGAGGGCCCTTCAATAGATTACAGCTGGATTTCGTGGAGATGCCTAGGTGCAATGGCTTGAGGTACATTCTAGTGATAGTATGTATATTCTCACGGTGGGTGGAGGCATACCCCACACGAAGGTGTGACACTCTGACAGTGGCTAAATTACTGTTGAGGGAGCTTATCCCTAGATTCGGGATCCCGACCTCTTTGGAATCAGATAGAGGTGGGCACTTCCATAGCGAAATCATGAAGTTACTTTGTGCAGCATTGAACATTGACCAGAGACTCCACTGTAGCTACAGACCAGAGGCTTCTGGGATGGTGGAACAAGTTAATGGAACTTTGAAAGCCCGGATGGCAAAAATGTGTTCTTCAACATCCCTGAAATGGCCCGACGCCTTGCCACTGGTGCTCATGAGCATGCGAAGTGTCCCAGACAGAAAGACCGGGTTGTCCCCCCATGAAATATTAATGGGGAGGGCAATGAGACTGCCAGCAGTACCAGCTACAGCCTTGATAAGCATCACTGATGATTTGATTCTCGATTACTGTAAAGGACTCTCTGATGTGGTCCGTTCTGTATCCCAGCAGGTGCAAGCAGCTGTGGTTCCAGCCTCGAGTGATCTGTGCCACGACTTGTGTCCCGGTGACTGGGTGCTCGTCCGGAAGCACGTGAGGAAGAGTTGTTTGGATGCCCGTTGGCGTGGCCCGTATCAGGTGATACTTATCACGAACACAGCAGTAAAGTGTGGAGGATTGCCGAACTGGGTGCATGCTTCCCATACCCGCAGAGTTCCTACACCCTTGGAAGAAACAGCTTCTCTCGTAAATGAAAACCCAGCTGACGTGGTAGGGCCACATGAGAGGACAAGTCAAGCTGTAAGGGTCGCTGACACAGCTGGTGGTGCACTAGAGCAAGCTGAAGGGGGTTTCCACAGTTCGAACCCTGATTCAGGCACTGAAGAAAGAGAAGGTGCAGTGGGCGGAGAAGAGTCAAAGGCAGCAGAAAGAGGAAGTAGTGCACTGGGCATAGAAGGAGAAGGCAGACGAACGAACAGAAGTGCTGAAAGTTGGCCTGAAAGACAGAGGCGACTGAACCTGAGGTTAGCACCTGAGAGAGACCTTGCTCCAGTGTCCGAAGTATCTGAAACCGAAGCAAGCGACGAAGACCAAGCACAAGACAGTCGGCGAAGGTCCAAGAGAACAAGAGTGCCTTGTCGCAGATACTCTACCCCTGAGTGGACTTACACTGTGTTTGATGCAGGGGGTGGTGAATACAGGGAGACTGAAGTCAGTGGAAGTGTTCAGTCGGAGCCCGAAACTGGTGGTGAAGGTGGTGCTGCGGATGCCAGGGTTCGAGATAGACGGAACACTGACACTCACGATTCCGAATCCCCCACTTCTGAGTGAAGTCCGAAAATTGCTTTTGCATCGGGTCGAATTCCCGCCTTTCGGAGCTGAGCCGTTTTCACACGAAGTGCTGCTTTTGCGTCTTGAACTTTTGTATCACGTTCTGGTCGTGCTTAATGAGGATCTCATTATGGATCAGTAATGAACTGTAAATAAAAGTCTAAAAGAAGAAGATAACCTAGGTCCGAGTGGAAGAAGAATAAACTTAGGGACTTTCCACAAGAAGAGGAACGAAAACTAGGGAAGTCTTTTTCTGGACTGTGTAAATAAGTTGTGATCGGAAAGGGAAAGCCCGGAGATTTCATGGTTGCTCGAGCTGGTTAAGCAAGTCATAAATAAAGGACAGAGACTTTTCTGAGTTCTTTGCGATAACCAAGACTTTTTGGGAACTTTCGAAATCATGGAGCCGGGAAATCCCAATCGTAGAACAAAGTGGATTATAGGCATTCTTATAAGTAGTGTGATAATTTCAATAATCATAGTAGTTGTAGTCTCATATACTGGTTCGCATGAGCCAGAAGTAGAGGCAGTGACAGGGACACCCACACCTATCACACCTAGTCAGAAGGGGGTAGACAGGGCAGCTGATAGAGCTATGATATTAGAAGAAAGTCGTAGATTACATGTAGATTTGTCTAAGGGTGATTTTAAGCTTAATGCGTATGCTAAGTTGTTGTATGAGTATGTTGACGTGATGGATGCGAAAGATTGTTATGTGTGTATGCAGTTGCCTACTTCGGTGGATGAGGGTATTAGATATCATCATCTTCCACTGACTTATGGTATTTCTTGTAGTCTTTTGCTTAGTTTGTTTTATGAGAGAGATCAGTTCGAGTATTTCTTTTCCAATTTCGACGCAGTACTTCCTGAAGTTCCAGCTTACAAGCATTTGAATAAGTATGACTATTATAAGACCGAGGACAGACTGAGGAAGTACTTCATACCGAGTTTGGAATTGGATACAGCATTCGCACACAGGCACAATCTGACTTGTTTGATGTCGGATGTAGAGAGAAAGTTTGTAGATCAGGTTGAAGATAGGTATAGAAAGCTGACTGAATCCCGAGATTTAGGGCATCACAGGACAGATTGGACGGAGGAAGAACGGTTGCACAAGACCAGGGGAAGCTATGGTCCTATAGCGTTAGATAAGGAGCAGAGGGGTAAGTTGTGTATAAGGCGTTATCAGACTTACTACGAAAAGGTTCCAGTGGGACAGAGTACTTGTGATCACGTTTTCACCATGGCAGATGAGGCAAAAGATTTTCTCCAAGGTCCTGTACAAGTGATACCTACGGTGTATTACGTATGTGGGAAGAATGCTTACGTGAGGTTGCCTGCAAATTGGTATGGAACATGTTATTTGTCAATAATATTTCCAAAGATTTACCATACAGAAGACTTAAATCTTCTGGAGGGTGGAGAGCATTCAAGAACGAGAAGAGCTGCAAGTGCAGGAATCGTTGTGGGGGATATCTTTGGAGCTATGATACCTAGTCTAGGAGTAGTCTTGAATGATGTGAAGATCCGGAGGTTAGCGACGGTGGTGGATGAATTTTCGATGAACACAGCAAAATCGTTGGTGTTGGTGGAAGGAGAGATGTTGTCGATAAGGGGAATGGTTTTGCAGAATCGCCTTGCTTTGGATGTCCTATTGGCAAAAGAGGGCGGAGTCTGTAAAATGCTGAAGGTTCAGGAGTGCTGCACTTATATACCAGACCGAAGCAAGGATCTGGAGAAATATATAAGTAACATCACTATGATCCACACAAAGATAGCGGATTTGACCGAAGAAGGGGCCTGGGAAAAGGTCGGAAAGGGTTTTGGTCAAGTGGGAGGTTGGTTTGCAAACCTAGGAAAGGGATTCCTTGGGTACTTCCTGAGACCACTCCTTATCTTGGTGGTTTGTGTGGCTGGCTTGTGGATTATGATCAAGGCCTACAAATGGTATCGAGCAGGCAGAGTCAAGAGAGCTTTGAGGGAAAATGACATGAGATTGGCAAGACTGCAGGACAATCAGTATCAAAGGCTCAAGAGCATGGAGAATTTCAGATCAGGGAAGATGGGAACAAGTTCTGTTTAGGTCGGTTCCTTCTCCGAGGGAGTAGAATGGGATGTGATGACAGGAGTCATCAAAGGGGGAACTGATAGAGCGAAATGTTCTTGTGAATTGTAGGGGTGCATCATAATCACTGATAGGCCGCACCCACATGTATTCAGACATATATTCGTTTATATTCATTGTATACTCATGCATGTTTAGCAAAGAATGAATAGTTCACTGAGACGAAGTGAACTCAGCAGTATAATGGTGTTAGGATAATGATGTAATGTAATGCTTTTTGAATTGTGTGAACATAATGCATAGAGGAATTAGTTCGTGTATGTAATGTAATTGCAGTAGTTTAAACGTGCACCATATTAAAGTTGCACATGTAATTCATTGTTTGCATAAAGAATCGTAATGAATATGCTTATAGGGAAAAGTAAGATGTGTGTTTAAAAGTTATATGTAAGGGCCTGACTACATATATGCTTAAGGAAGGCCTGGTATATTCTTATGTTAGCTTATAATGTAGGCCGAAAAGGGTTTCTCTTGGAAAGGCTCTCTGGGCACAAACGGTAGATTTAATTAGCACAGTAGAAGGTTTCTGTTGACCGTATCTTTTGTTGCAGGTGCAAGGACACATGTCTCGTTAGTAAAGACTAACTCTTTGTTTTCAAAAGTTAGAAAGATGGGAGGCATGGTACGGGGAGTGCAATGGAATTTAGGGATGATACTTTCAGCGGAGAAGGCGCCTGGGACTCAAGGTCAACGAAACCGTCCAGGATGAAGTCACCGTTTCAATGGAAAAGCACAAGAAAGAAGACCTGGCCAAGAGGGCGTAAACAAGGCGTGTACCTTTGTAGTATGGTTTTGTATTAGGGATAGTGCCCTGAGGGAGGAGGCCAGAGAAGCGGTAGGGGAGACCTGAGAGAAGGACAGAGCTGAGCTTAGGTATATGGTGATTGCACTTCTTAGGAAGTCTTCACAGCTGACACCTTTTATTCTTTCTTGCCTGGGAAAATCGTTATGCAGGGATGTCACTTAGCGTTAGTGTAGGGACAGCAATTGATTTTAAGCTTGTTTAGGCCCATGAAGAGCAACTTAGAAATAGGAGCAATCATAGTCTGGTTGGTCCTCCTAGAACTGTCTATTCTTCTTATCCTGAGTCGGATGAGACTCCTGCGTAGATTATTATTTGTATTAGTGCCCATCTATTTCTTTAACCTCGTGTTGAGGTGCCTGCACGTTCAGTTATTTTTGGCGATAATAAATTCTCAAACTTGAATTCGGAGTCAGTGGTCCTTTCAGACAAAATGAATGCTGATATCTAACCTGATGAGATTCTCTCCTTTACACTATTCAACAGGTAAAAAGATCTTGGCGGCCAGAAGGTTCTTATAGATAATTAGATAAGAATCGGCGTTATCAGTCGGCCAGAAGGTTCTTATAGATAATTAGATAAGAATCGGCGTTATCACTACCACCGACCGCGCCTGGAAATAAATAAGGGCGAGCGCTCAGAAGGCGGGTGAAAATTAAACTTAATAAGACAGAAGAAGCCGGGCCGGATGTAAATTCCTTATTCTAAAATATGGTCCGGCATAGTTACAGGGAGAGGCGCCGATTAGGCTGCTAGCGGGCTTACCGTATTTGAAAGCGCGACGTGGTCTCTGTGGTCCCAGGAACAAATGAGGTTCCGAGGCGGGCCGCGTGTGAATAAATGACTCAGGACCTGACGTCAGACACGTCCTGTGTCATCCGTGATGCCAACGTAGGTAGGGAAAAGAGAAGAGTTACACGATGAGGCCAGCGGCTATAGGGGGTGGGAGCCGAAATTAAAGAGATAATATTGGGAGGGTAGAATTCAAGCAATTGGGCAAAAAATGATTTAGGCGCATTAGAAGCAGTGTCTACACTCTTGATCCAGCGCGGCTAAAATAAATTTTTCCTTTACGACTCTAACCCAGAAAAACACCTACACAACCTTGATTACTTGAAACGTATATCGGTGGGGCCCATAACACTGCATACATACATTCATTCAATCTCTGGATTAAACGCAAAGGAAAATGAGCTGCTGGACAAGCGGGATACCTTATTAAAAATGACAGAATTATAACCTATACATTATATACATTAACTTCGGATCCTGTCGGTTCTAAACATCAAGGCACTCCGCTATTCGGTCAATGGACCAACTAGTAGAATTAGTTGATGGCGATTAAGACCAGCTCAATCACAATTAAAACCTTTAACATTTATTAATCATAAATTTATTAAAGAACTACAGACTCATTTAGAGTTAAAATATAATTTTATCTAAACTTCTTCAAGCAAATAAGTAGACTTCTTTATCAAGTAAAACATTTAGAAATATCAATAAACATTTAAGAAAGATTTTTAGGAAAGGATGATAAAATACTCATTACCCTCAGCCATAGTGCGATGACAAGAATGGTTCACCAAAGGAAGATGAACCGCAGACCACAGGATAGGACTCCCAAACTGACTGACTGTCCCGCTAACCTCCTCGGACACAATCACCTCCCGGGCAAATTCCCGAACGATCTCGTTCCTTCCCCAGTCAAAGTTCAAAGTCCAAAATGACAGAGTCTCTCGCAGCATCAAGGTGGAAAAATGAAAAGCAAGTTTTTTTTTTCACAACGTAAGAGCAGACTCTCTTATACCCTATTCTCTGGCTCACTACACTCAAAAGTTGCAATCCTTAGGGGCAGAAATCACGCTAATTGGTCCATTGGAGGGGTGGTGATGGTCACCTCATCGCCCTCCTTGTTCTAACCGGTTTGGGGACAATAACGCATACAATAACTCTCGTGACTTGCAAATGTCTAAAACTAATTCAATTTGTTAATGTTCTTTGTAACAACTCCGATGGTCATGCATTAGTTCATTCTCTGTCGGTCGAGGTTCTCATCCAGTTCCCATGGATTTATGCTGAACTCTTGGCACGATCCTTGCTACAGGTCAGACTGGCCTTGACATCTCTCACTCCAAGCACAGGCCGCAGACACGTGACTGGAGCATCCATTCCACACATGCGTGGGGGCCATTTTGTTCAGCGCACGCACCTCATCCTTCTCCAGCGGCCATTTTCGAAGCATGGCCTAGCAGGCCCGAACGAAACTATCATAAGAACAAACACAGCGAAAATTAAAACATAGAAAATAAGCCTTTCTGTTTACCACCCGCCATTCTAATAACCCGTGTTAAGTATTACCTAGCAGAAGCAACATTTAAAGCCATTTTACTTACCACCTGCATTCTTTGCCACAGTGCAATTTTACTACGCAACACAAATCATGCAATTTATTCTATTTGCTACGCAAATCACAATACTAACGTTATTTTACTTCACATTTTTAAATAAATTAGAATTTGCAACATTTAGCAAGTTGCCCACGTGTACTGTTTAATTAAAAAGTGCATTTTGTTGGTTAGTCCATGCATTTCAAACGGTTAGTGCCATTAATTGTTATGGGGTCATTAACTTCCAAGGGGTACAAAAAATATTTTGTTTCCCCTGCTCCATCACTCTCAAACAGTGAAAGGGAATTCAGATCGGAATTGAAAATGGTAACAATGGACGTGTTCTAACCAAGAAAAAATTGATTGGTCTCATCTGTGTGGGTTGTCTTTAACCATCAGAAGTGAATGAGAATTAAAATTAAAATCAAATTGATATTGATAATTTTGAGAGAAATGCTGGGTTGAAATAATGAGACTAGGGAGAAACAGTAAGTGGTGTCTAGTATCCTTAATGTGTAACAAGGCCATAGATTCTGCTGTAGTAATGGCTATATATAGAGCCCTGAACATGATTCTAATACAGAGATAGAATACAAATATGCTTCCTTCTATCGGTGATATCGCTACAGTTATAGGTACATACAAGCCTTTAAACATGATTCTAAGGCAGAGACATTAAGAGAGTGACCACAAGTACTCATCTGGTATAGAAGGTTCCATGGCTCCCGGACGGAGGCACACACAGGCTGGACCTACACGATAAATGAGTTTTAGGAAAGGAAGCACAACCAAAATCCATCTAAATGTGTTTTGAGAGGTAGGTATAGTGATGTTAGTCGTGCCTAGTTGTAAAAAAATGGAGATATACATCCAAATAATGATACCGTGAATAAAAAAAAGAACCACAGGTCCCTGACAGCCAGCAGGTGGATAATGAGACAGACACATTCTCTGGTCAGGGTGATAGTGACAGTGCGTGCTTATCAAGACACTAAGAATCTATTTAGAACAGTGAGAGTAACTTCAATACAGCCAATAATGCATTTCTGCGTCTTTGTTGAGTCCCTGTGTCACGGTGTTCATCCGTATAATGTATTCGCTCTCTTTCTGGATAATGCGCATGGGCCGCACGGCGGAATGGCTGCGCTCTAGTGCAGCTCCGCCAGCTGACCGCATAATCCGCCAATAATCCTGGGTTCCCGTGGCCATCCGACACCGTAAAATGAGGGACAGTTATGCAGAAGTGAGGCGGACAACTGAGACGGTTTTTGATGCGGAGCACCTCCGCCTGTTAAGCGTTACAGACTTTCCCTCTGCAGACGGCCCCTGGCGGCAATATGGTGGCCGCGTGGTGACCTGAAGACTCCAGTGAATTTGCGGCCGGTCGCTCGACTGGGTTTCCGAGACTTCATTTTTTGTCCAGGGGAGAGCGGAAGCCTGCCTGATACTATCGAGACCCGGCTGGGCTCAATTTGGGGACACTAGTTATTGCCGGCTGCCGGAGACGCGAGGAGCTGTGCTCTGCGCCCCTGCCCCGGGGGAAATTTGGCTGTGCGCTGGGGGCCTCTATACGAGGTAACATACCTGACGAGATTGGCGGCGAACATCGGCCGGATCCTCGAGGGCCGCCGCGCTGCTGTGCCTGTGCGTTGATCAACAAGCGGAGCCCCTGCTGGGCGGTGCAGCATGCCGCCATTGCAGGCGCCCACTCGACTGTCTCTCCTTCGCTGCTGATGGGTGAGGCGTTGTGACTGCTAATGGCGGGTCTGTGTCTCGCGCGCTACGGGCCCGGCGACTCCACCCGCGGCTCTGGGAGTGAAGCGCACAGATCCTGACAATCGGTGGGCAGCTTTGGCCTGAGGAGAGTGAAGAGTCATCTCAGCTATCCAGGCACTGGACTACTGCATGCTTTCGTGCTGTCACGACTTCGATTACAGCAGCGGTGAGGCCTAAGAACCAGGTGGTGGCGGTACCTACTATGTGAATCCTGACTACACTGGGGGTTGTTGATTTTCCGGAACCCTTCAGGTATTTTCTTATTTCTCATGATTCATTAGTTTTACTAGTGAACAGCCTGACTTCAAAATGGCCACCAAAAAGGCACCCAATGCCTTAATTCACTATTTCTGACCTGCCTGACCTTAAGATGGCGACTATCCACGGACTATTTGTAACTGAATCTACTAAACCCAAAGCAAAGAACCTTAAATTGATTTCCAGAACAGATATAATCTCAATAGACTTAATACCATCGGAAAAGTCTGGAATAATAACTATTAAAAAACGACAACAATAGGAATTGAGTGGCTGAAGAAGAGATGATGCCCCCAGGGCGGAACCCATATTTGTTTTACTGACCGCGGAGCCCGAGCAACATGGCCGATGCCCGGTGGAGCTGTTTAGGCAGCTATAGAGGAGATTGGCTTTGGTTTCACCCCCGCAGCCGTCACCTACCCAGCCAGACATTGGACATAGTTCTTCCTTGTCTCTCCGCTGCGTTTCCTCCCCCCCCGCGGAGCCCAAGCAACATGGCCGATGCCCGGTGGAGCTGTTTAGGCAGCTATAGAGGAGATCAGCTTTGGTTTTCACCCCCGCAGCCGTTCACCTACCCAGCCGGACATTGGACATAGTTCTTCCTTGTCTCTCCGCTGCGTTTTCCTTTCCTCCCCCGCCTCCTCCCTCCGTGTTCCTGTGGCTGCCCCCCCTCCCAGCCTGAGTCGACCTGACCCGATCTGCATTCCTTACCCCTTTTTTACCATTCCCCCTCTAACATCCATACCTCATTGGACGTGTGTCTTGGCTATGCTATTGCGCTAATAACTCATGTTAATGTTGATTCACTGTTTTTTTCTCCAATGTTCTACTTGGCTCCTGTAACTGATGTAATTTTGTTCCTCGTAACTCGCTGATCCTCATGTAAAGCGCTCTGATACCTCCGGGTCTAGCCAGCGCTATATAAAACTCTTAAAATAAATAAACAAATAAATAAATAAATAAATTACGAGTTCGCGATTGCCCCCTCGGGAAGAGGGTTTCACCAGTTCCAATCCGACAAATTTGAAGTTCTTTTGGTGAGGGTGATGTACCTGGTAATGTTCAGTTAGTGGAGGGCCCACCTCACTCTTTTTGATATTCCGATAGTGTTCCAGAATTCTTGTTTTGAGGGCTCTGATTGTACTACCCACATATATTTTGTTGCATGGGCAGATTATGATGTAAATTGTATATGTCGAGTTGCAGGTAATCCAATCCCTGATCTTGAGAGTGGTGTGTGGATTGTACTTGTATTCCGATTGTTTGTTGACCCCCAATTTGCATGCATTACAGTCCTGGCAAAAATAGAATCCACATGGTTTAGTCAGAAAGTTGTTTTTTTGTTTATTCCGCTTGTCAATAAATTCTGATTTGCATAGAATTTGTTTAAGATTTTTGGCTCTCCTAAAACCCATTGTGGGAAAGTTTTCCATCTGATCCGTTAGGGATAATTTATTAGTAAGAAGGTACCAATGTTTTTTCAGTATCTTTCGGATACAGTGATGACCATTGTGATAATCAGTCAGAAATCTGATTTTATTGGGCTTCTCTTTCTTGGTGGTGTCTTTAGGTTGGAGTAGGTCATCCCGTGACAGTTTCTCACATTCATTTGCTGTTTTTTCCAGTAGTTCTACAGGGTACCCACGGTGTAGCAATCTTTCCGTTAGGTCTCCTGATTTTTCTCTGTAGGTGTTCAGGTCGCTGCAGTTCCTTCTCATTCGTTTGAACTCACCTTTTGGGATATTTTGTGTTGTCTTGATGGGGTGACAACTATCTGCCCGGAGGATGGAGTTTACTGAGGTCGGTTTGCGGAACGCCTTTGTCTGTAGTTTGTTATCTTCCACACAGATAGTAATATCCAGGAAGTCTGTGTGGGGGAAATATTGTTGGTTGTCTGAATGTTCCATCTGTTCTTGTTGATGTTTCGTAGGAACTCTTTAAGTGTTGGTTCCGGACCCTGCCAGATGCACAAAATGTCATCGATAAATCGCCCCCAGTATAGTATATTTGGGGTATATTCAGTGAACTTTTCGACCCACAGCCAGAATTTTTCCACTAGTCCCATGAGAATGCATGCATACGGTGGGGCAAACTTGGCTCCCATGGCACTCCCCTGTATTTGTAAATAGTATTTTGAGTTGAATGTAAATACATTATTGGTGAGGCAGAAGTATAACATCTCCAGGATCATCTGGTTGGATTCCATAAAATGGACAGGTTTGATAGCCAGTGATTTCCGTACTGCTTCAATGCCGTCCTCATGACGAATTGAAGTATAGAGACTTACCACATCAATAGTGGCAAGTATGCAGTCTTTATCCCACGGGATGTTATTCAATTTAAGGAGGATATCTTTTGTGTCCCGTATGTATGAGGGGAGATCCTTCATGAAGGGTTGGAGTTGGTGGTCAATATATTCCCCCAATTTGGAGCAAATAGAGTTAATGCCTGCAATAATGGGTCTCCCAGGTGGTTTGGTGTCATTTTTATGTATTTTGGGCAGGAGGTAGAGGGTCGACATGGTTGGATGCTCTATGTATAGCTCGTTGCGTTCTTCCAGAGTTAGTAGATTGTTGGCATACCATGCATCGAGTTTCTTTTTTAAGTCTTGAAGTATTCTTTTGGTGGGATTGGAGTCTAGTTCCATATAACTCTGGGTACATCCGGTGAGGAAAAAAGTGATCCATTTGAGGACGTCTCCCTGGATCCCGACATGGTGGAGTCTCTTGATGAGGGTGTGGTGGGATACGGTGCCGAATGCAGCCAAGAGGTCGAGGAGGATCAAGGTCAATGTTTCGAGGAGGGTTCATCGCGGCTTCGGTGCTGTGGTTGGTGTGGAAACCAGATTGGGAGGAGTCCAGCAGGTTGTGATCCTCCAGGTGTTTGGTGAGCTGGCGATTGATGGTCTTCTAGAGAACTTTGGCGGGGACAGGAAGCAGCGAGATGAGGCTGTATTTCTTGAGTTCGCTGGGGTCGGCGGAGGGTTTCTTGAGGTGGGGTCTGATCTCAGTGTGTTTCCATCCGTTGGGGAAGGTGGCCGTGGTGATGGATGCATTGAGAAAAGAGGTGAGTTCGCCACTGATTTTCTTGCTTCCCCCTTGGTGTGAGCAGGGGTCCGTAGGTGCTGGATGGAGTTCATGATGACTGTGATGTTGTGGGTAGTGAGCTGTTCCCATGCGGGTGGTTGTGGGTTACGTTCGTTGGTGTGAGGAGGTTGTGGAGTTCGGTAGGTTGGAGTTTGAAGTAGTTGTAGATGGAAGATATCTTGTTGTGGAAGTAGCTTGCCAGGGTGTCGCAGAGTTCCTGGGAAGGGAAGATCATGTTCTCAGTGGCTGATGGGCAGGAGAACTCTCTGACGATGCTGAAGAGTTCTTTCCTGTGGTTGACGCTTGTTTCGATGCGGTCTGCCAGGGCGTCCCTTTTCATTTACTTGAGGAATTGATGGTATATGTTGAGGGCTGATTTGAAGGTGGCTTGGTCTGTGGGATCTCTGCTAGCTCGCCAGCTTCTCTCCAGTCGTTTGCAGTTGTGTTTCAATCTGAGTTCTGTTGTATACCGACTGGCTTGTTTGACAGGCCACTGGGGAGGGTCTGCTGGTCCTGGCTGTCTTGATGAGGGCCACTGTCAGCGCAGTTGGTGACCCAATTGGAGAGGTTCTGGATGGCTTGTTTCAGGTCGGGTGCGGGGACTGGCTGGTTTGTGTTGAGAACGTCCATCCATTGGGTCTCTGTCAATTTGTTCCAGCTGTGGTGTTGTGACAGGGGGTGCCTGGTGGTGGAACGTGGGGTCCTGCGATGGTAAAGTGGACGATGGTGTGTGGTAGAGCATGGGGTCCTGCAATGGTGAAGTAGACAATGGTGTCGGTCAATGTGAGTTCGGTGACATGGCGGTACTTGTTTCTGTCACTGCGTGCATCCAGCACTGTGGATGGGGTTGGTGACCAGTTGGTTGAGGCCAATGTTGCTCATGCTCTCCAGGAGGTTGGTAGTGTTAGCATTTTTGGGGTCGTCGAGGTGGAAGTTGAGGTTCACGAGGAAGATGTAGTGCTTGGAGTCGATCGCTAGAGAGGCGATGAATTTGGTGATGGCATTGCTGAAGCCGGGGCGTGGTCCTGGGGGTCTGTAGGTTAGGGTGCCTCTTATGGTTGTTCTGCCGTCGGTTTGGAGTTGGAAGTTTAGGTGTTCCATGGTGGGTGTGATTTTGTCTTCGGTAATGGTGCAGCAAATTGTTTCTTTGAGGATGATGGTGATGCCTCCTCTGTATTTGTTGGTGCGGTCTCAGTGTGTCATCTTGTAGCCATTAGGCGTTGCAGTGGTGAAGTCGGGGATGGAGGAGGTGTTGAGCCAGGTCTCTGTGATGAAGATCACATTGGGGTGAGGGTGGTGATTGTGTCCCAAATTTGGTGGCATGCTTGCAGAGGGATCGGGCATTGAGCAGGAGGCACTGGAGCAGTTCCGCGGTGGTTGCGGTTGGTGAGATGGGTGTGGCGAGGCTTTCTGTGCGGGCGGGGGGTCCTGAGCTGCATGTGAAGTGACAGCGGTGGAAGGTGAACTGTCCTACTGTTGATCGAGGGGATGTGATGCAGCAGTTGTTGCGGTATGTGGGGTCCAGATCTCGGAGCTCTGCGGCGGTGTATCTGTGGATGGCAGGAGGGCCAGGGTTTCTGGAGCTGGGAGTGGTCTGGGCGCAGACAAGCTTGCCTTTGGCACGCCTTCAGTGCGCTGGTGGCTCGGCCGCACTGCAGCCTCCATTACGTAGGTCCTGGGAGGGGGCGGGGTGCTGAAACAGAAGTCAACAATAATAAGACTATTTTAAACACCCAAGGTTGAGGCTATACAGGAAAAGAAAAGGCTATTCTAACATCAATGGCCGAACTATACAGGATATAAAACAGTTAATCCTATTACATTTGCTAAGTGTACAGGAAAGGAAAATCTAACTATGGCACATATGGCTGAGACTATGCAGGCTATACTGCTGTACTGTCACAAATACAAAACAATGCTGAGCTGAGTGCAGAGAGGTGGGAGCGGCGGGAAGCGGCAGAGGGAAGGAGGGAGAGAGCGGCAGCGGTACACAGTGGCAGTGTCAGGGACACCTGCTAGACTGCAGCAAGGGAAGCTGGCACAAGAACGAGGGCTCGGCACAAAACGAGGGCTCAGGATTAAATACTCTGTCAGGGGATTCAATGCTTATCACTTTCTGTCAGTGAAGATCCTGATCCCCAGTATAATATGTGCTCTATAATATCAAGGGTGGACGCTGCTCATATATTTTAATGTGCTCTCAGCAATATCAGAAAACTGCTTAAAAATGTCAAGGGTGCCAGCTTGTTCCTCAATATACCCGAGAGCTACCCAGTATTCCATGGTGTTTCTTGTGACAACAGGAGTCATAGGGATTGGTACTGAGCCCTCTGGTGAACCCTGCATAATGGCCTGACCACTATATACTAGTCTACAGAACGCTTGCTCATTCATTAGGTGCAGGCTTCAATGGGGCCTGGAAGTGCACAAGCATGACTGTACCTTCAACTGCTAGGGCCAGGGACTATGGAAATGGATTATCTGAAAGCTCAGAATACCTGTCGATACTGCACCAAACGTATTAAGCATCAATTTCTATTACACAATATAAAGAATAAAAATAGTTCAGTGTCATATATTATTAATTTTAATTTTATCTTTTTCTATTTTTCGCACAGATGCAGACTATCAAGGAAATGGAGTAAAGGCATTTCTGGTTGAAACAACCTGAGAAAACTACAGAGAGGTATTTCAAATTGAAAGCACTATTAGAGGAAACACACTAATGTTTCAAGTTCACTGCTCGAGGTCATTAACCCTAAGAGCTATCTAGAGGCCATTGTGGTAGGAGAACATTATCCCTTCGAGGAAACCGCAGGAGGAAGGAATGGCCTATGGGATCTCTCATTGATGGCACTGCTGAGGGAAGGTCATATTGAAGGGTTTGCTGCAGGAAACTCAAAGAGGGCAGTCCTGGAACAAGTAACAACATAGTAGTACGTCTCCAACTCAAAAATATTATTCTGCAATAGCCATTTTCATCCAGTGTTACTCAAACTGCTTAGACAATCTTACAAAAGTCTCATTTGCATTCTATGATGGGAGTGCGAGCAGCCTATTCATAAACTGCATTTTGTAGTACATTTAGTAGTACCACAATGGTACTGCTCACATACTACAAAATGCTATTCACAAAGCTACATGTGGAGGTCTATGCCCCGCCTCTCCTGTCTTTTCTATGCGGAGATCTCCTCCGGATTGTGGAGACCTCTGCACATGTACGCGTACGTTTTTTTAGTAAATGTGATGGACAGGGAGGAGTAGCTGGAAAATGGGGAATACTTACTACAAAATTGTAGGGGTTTAAGGAAGGGGTAAACGGCATTAAGGAAGGGTTAAGGGGGAGTTTAGGGAGGGACAAATACCCACTTACGAAAGAGTAAGCACATTGCTATTCACAAACTATACTTGCATTGTTTTCTACAGCCAAAAAGCTATCAAAACAGTCATAAATGTACTCAGTTGCAGGTCTGGAGTAAGTCTAGCACCACACATGGCAACCACTGGTGGACTTACTCCAGATCTGAGACTGAGTACATTTATGACTGTTTTGGAAACTTTGTGACACCAACACCCTCTCATGGAAATTAATGAAGGCAAGGAATTAAAATGACCCCCCAAAGTAAATAATGTTAAAATTAATTAATTAATTTGACTATTAAAAAATATATATGTGTGTGTGTGTATATACATTTAATTTAATGTAAAATATACTTATGAATAAACAATATTTTATTATAACATTTTAATTTGTTTAATTGAAAGATAATTGTATGTTTAATTTTGTTTAAATATTAATTTCATTTTAATTCATTCTAAAAGTAACTTTTAGTAATTTTGAATACATATACATAATATACATTTACACATTTTACTTACAGTGGGATTTTTAAATAAATCTTTATAAAAAATAATTTAAATTTACTTTAATTTATTTATATGGACTACATTTTTAATTAAAGATTAAACTAATAGTGCTGTAGTATTTTATATTTTGTTCTACATTTCAAATTAATATACAAAATTAATTTGCATTACTATTTAACATAAAATAGTTTTACATTTTTTTTAAAGTTTAATAACCTTTTTACATTTTCCCTGTAATTTACCATATGGAGATTTCCGCCCCGGTGGTGGAGACCTCACCTCTGTGTAAAAAGCTGTTAATAGTAACTTTACACAGGTTCCATGCCTGTTTGATAATAGGTGTCTGGTATGATAATGGGTTTGTGGGTAGCTGATGGTGGATGTGGATATTCATGATAGTGGGTGCATCGGCATATAATGGTAATTCTGTGGATATATGATGGTGACTGCGGATGTATGATGGTGTCCGTATGGTTTTTTAACAATTTGGGTTTGTCGTATAATGGTGGGTGTGGTGGTATATATTTATTTATGAGTTTTATAGAGCGCGAACTTGACCCGTTAGGGTATCAGAGCGCTTTACAGGAAAACATAGCCGTGTACAAATTAGGCATAGCATTATCCAGTTGCGGATTGAATGAGAGAGGGTAAGGTGCAGGGTACACAGGGAGATAGGGCATGTATTTACAGATTAAATATCCAAATACTCAGGAACGAGGTAACATTTTTACAGATTAAATATCCAAATACTCAGGAGCGAGGTAACATTTTTACAGATTACGTTAACCAATGTTCGCAACAAGGCCCCCAGTTTCTGATGGGGTGAGCTCGATAATCCGAAGGGAGGCAATAGATGGCCATAGATCAGGGCTGTAGTAGTTGTAGAGGCAAAGTTTAAACGAGAAATTTACTACCCATAAGGAATGTTTTGGCATCCTTTTTGAAGCGAGTCAGAGAGGGGATTCTTCTGATGTCCGGTGGGAGAGAGTTCCATATTCTTGGAGCAGCCCCGGAGAAAGCCCGGTTGTAAGTTTTTTTTTCCGAAAGCGTGCAGGTTGGAGCAAGAGGTCTCTGGCAGATCGTGAGTTTCTGATTCCACCGGAGATCACAAGTTTCTGCCTCAAATATGCAGGAGAGTTAGAATATAAGGCTTTGTGCGTGATGCATGCTATTTTGAGCTGTATTCTTGCCTCCAGGGGAAGCCAGTTGAGAGCTTTCAAGTGTGGGGAAATATGGTCGTATTTCCTCGAGTCGGTGAGTAGTCTGGCGGCCGCGTTGAGGCAGGCTTTTAGAGGTGCCAGGGAGATCTTGGGTATGCCCGAGAGGGTAGAGCAGCCATATTCCAGTCTAGAGATGACAAGTGCTTGGACTGTCATTTTTAGGTCGGGAGCATCGAGGAAGGGTTTCAGTTTCCTAAGGTAGCTCAGGTGGAATCTGGCTGATTTGGCCATTGAATTTATGAAGTCCCGCATGTTCAGGTTGCTATCGAGGGTGATTCCCAGAGATTTGGCCGAGTCTACGATGGTTGGTGAGCAATTCAAGGCTGTAATAGCCTTAATCCATGAATGAATCTCAAGGTTGGTATTGGGCGGGGCGATCAGGAGAAATTCAGTCTTCTTTGCATTGAGTTTGAGTTGATTGGATGCGAGCCAATGGACGGTGAGTTTCAGGGCTTCGTTTAGGGAGAGGATCTCTGCGAGAGATGAGGTTTTGATGTAGATCTGAGTGTCATCAGCGTACATGTGATAGGAGATATTGGCAGTGCGTAGTACTTCGGTAAGCGGTTCCAGGTAAAGATTGAAGAGGGTGGGGGACAGTATTGATCCTTGAGGGACTCCAACCGTGACCGGGGATGGTGCAGATAGGTTGCTGTTGACAAGGAATCTCTGTGATCTGTTTTTGAGGAAGGACCTGAACCATTCTAGAACGGTGCCATCCAAACCCATCCTAAATTTGAGGCGTTCGAGTAGTTTTTCATGGTTGACCGTGTCGAAGGCCGAGGATAGGTCTAGGAGGATTATGAGACAGGCCTTGCCCAGGTCAAGGGCCTGGAGAGCATCATCAACGATGTGGAGCATAGTGGTTTCGGTGCTGTGTCCTGGTCTAAATCCGGATTGGAAGTCATCGAGCAGGTGGAAGTTGTTGATGTGTTGACTTAGTTGCTGCTGCACACATTTCTCCATCACTTTGGCTAAGAGGGGGATGTTGGAGATAGGTCTGAAATTGTCAGGGGAGGCTGGATCCAGCGACAGCTTTTTCAGAATGGGGAGGACTTGGCCGGCTTTTAGAGAGTCGGGCACCATTCCCTGCCGGAGAGGCGTTAATTATTGTAGTCCAGCTAGGAATAATGGATTGAGCGACGGTAGCTAGGCAGTTGGAAGGGTAGCGGGTCATTAAAATGGTTGTTAGGCTTTAGGGAGGATAGGATTTTGGACACTGAGTCGTCATCATAGAGTTTGAAGTCAGTCCAGTGAGCATTGTTTTTGGGTGGAACCAGTGGGGGCGATGTGGCTGGAGGAGGCGGGTCAAGAGGTGTTTGAGGATAAGTGGTGGAGTTGAGTTCGCTTCCAAGGGCTGAGATTTTGTCTGCGAAGAAGGAGGAGAATTCCTCTGAGGATATAAGAGACTTGGGGTTTTCTTTTGAAGTTTTGGCCAGTATATCAGATTGGTGTTTGACCAGTTCGAAGAGCTTTTGGGGCCTGTTCTTGGCCTTCTCTAGTGCAGTTCGGAAGAATTCTTTTTAGACTTGAGTATGTTCCTGTTGTAGGCGTTTCTGGCCTGGCGGAGGAGTTTTAGGTGTGCGGCAGAGGGGTGCTGCCTCCAGGATCGTTCAGCTTGTCGGAGGACTCTCCTCTCGTTGTTAAGGGATCCCGTGAACCAGGGGTTTCTGTCTTTGATTTGGGTTCTTTTCAGCTTTAGTGGGGCTAGATCATCCAGGATGTTCGAGATAGTCGCCGAGTAGTGATCGTTAAGACCGCTGACTGTTGTGATATGCGAAGGGGGGAGGTCGGATTTGCAGCGAGCCTCGAGTTCCCTGCGGTCTAGGTTCTTAGTGTCTCTGATCCAGCGTTTAGGAATCACTGGTTGCGGTGCCCTTGTTTTGAGGGTGCCCGGTAGGAGGAAGGTGATGGCGTGGTGGTCAGACCAGTCGCATGGGTCTATAGAGATAAGCTTGACTGTTGATTCTTTGGAAATAATCCAGTCAAGAGTGGCCCCTTTTGAGTGAGTTGGAAGTGAGCAGGCTTGGATCAGGGCTTGATCGGCCAGAAGGTCCTTGATGGCGTTGACATGTGAATCCTTTGGATCGTTCCAGTGCAAGTTAAAGTCACCAAGGAAAATATCTTTGATATTGTTGGAACTCTTAGCTGTGATGATTTCCATGAGGTGGTCGGTGAAAGAGTCGTTCATGCCTGGGGGTGGTAAAAGATGTGCAGGTTGCACAGTAGGGTGGAGTTGCTGTGAATAGCGAGGAAAGGTATTCACAGGATTCAGTGGTGTCCGCCAGAAGTTCCGTGATCAGAAGGTTAGAGCGGTAGATGCAGGCGATGCCTCCTCCTTTCTTGTTAGATTGTCTGTCTAGCCTTGCGATGTTGTAGTTAGGAGGGACTAGGATGTCCAGGTGTGGAGATGAGGATTCGTTGAGCCATGATTCTGTAAGGATCGCTAAGTCGAAATTTTTGAAAAGGATGAGATCAGCAATATCCGCGGCGTGTTTAGCTGCCGATCGGCAGTTAATTAAAAGGGCAGATAGAGAGGATTTGGAAGGAGGTTCGGGGGTCTGGGCGGATAGGTGAACAGGCGCTAAATTGCTCTTGACCATAAATCTGTTGCGGAGGGTAGCTGGTCTGTTGGGGTTGATAGTGACCGTGCAGATGGCGTGTTCTGCCTTAGCATCTAAAGGATGAGGGATAGCTGGGGTAGAGTTGTAGTCTCGGAGGATGGCGAGGATTTCCATTTCAGTGAGATCTAGTGGACTTGGGATGGCAGAGGTAGAGTTGTAGGATAGGACAAGAGCATGGGTTTCTTCCTCTGAGAGGTGGCATGGATGTTTGCGGGGCGAAGATGTCTCAAGGATAGCGGAAGAGGTTGTTTAGAGAGCTCAGTCAAATGTGGGGGGATGGCGTTTGGTAAGGGCATCAGGTTGGCGAGGGAGAGTTCAGCGAGGTGGAGGAGGTTCATTAGCTCCAGGATGGAGATATGAATGCTCTGGGTTAGTTTGGCAGCTCTGGCGTGCAGAGAATCGATGTCCCTATGAGAAGGCGGTGTTAGAGGGCAAGGGGGCAGTGGTTCGGGAGCAGTTCTGACAGTGAGAATAGGTGATAGGGGGGAGGGATTAGTATGGCCTGTGTGGTAAGCCATAGGATCTATGTTGGAACCCCTTTGCGTGTTGGATTGAGGGCAGGAAGGGCAGGTGGGACTTGTATCGTAAGTCTTTGGGGGCATACTGGTGACATAGTCTACTTGGGGAGCTAGTGGAGCGGGGACCAAATGTCTAGGGGTGATTCTGTTAGCGAGGCCGGGAGACGTACTGGAGTGGTTCGGATGGTCAGAGATGGGAGAACTAAGGGGGGTTTGTGAGTGGCTGGCCATGCTGGATGGGCTGGTTGGGGACTCAACGGTGCGGGAAAAGTAAGCGCGACCTGTATCGTAGTTCCTTGGGGGCGTATCGGTGACATGGTGTACTTGGGGAGCTGGTAGGGAGGGGACCAGAGGTCTAGAGGTGATTTTGTTGACAAGATCGGGAGACGTGCTGGAGTGGTAAGGGTAGCCGGAGTTGGAAGATCTTAGAAGGGTTTGTGGGTGGCTAGCCACATTGGATGCGCTGGATGGGCTGGACGAGGGCTCATATGTATATGAGTTATATATGAGTATATGATGTTAGTTGTGTGGACATATGATGGTGGGTGTGGTGGCGGATGAATGTAGGCCTTTGATGGTGGGGGTTTTGGTGCATGATGCTTCCCTCTTCAGCCTGTGCAGTGCCACTTATATATACCAATTCAAAACATTTACAATATAAAAAGCCCAAAATAAGAGCGAAAAAACATCAAATAAAAGCAGCAGGTTTACCCAAGAAGGAAAAATCACCAATGGGCAGGGAAGGGTGGATCACAAACAAACTATAGCTATTCACATTGAGACACCTTACAATACCATAATACTGCCAGATCCACATGCCACTCCCTCCTTGGGGACTCTCTCCTATCCCCTTCTTGGTTGCCTCTGCCTCGAGGGTTCAAATGCTGCAAGCTGCATCAGCTGCTGCTTTGATTGATTGGTGCCATAGATGTACACAACATACACAATGCAAATTCATTTATGACTTGGCTGTGAGTCGTCCTACTACAGTGACAGTGTAAAGTAGAAAAGAAGAAAGGGAAATCACCCTGAATCCTGCAAATGCCCAAAATGTTTCCTTCCATCATTTTGTGCAGACTTTATTATGAAAGGTTACTTGACATAGTCAGTAATACCTTCTGCGCCACAGGAGCATCTTGTGACGTTATCTTCATGTGTTGGCCATCAGTCCCCTAGTCCAGCTGTGTATATTTTTCTTGCATAAAAGCCTGAAAAGTTCCAAAATGCAAATCTACAAATATCACATTTCTGGTGGTCTCTGAAATGCTTGGCATTGGTGTCATGTGATCGGGTAATTTATCATACCTCACCTAATGCCACGTGCCCAGTATGCACCATCATGTAATAGTCAATATCACATGCGCAGGTGAGTCCAATATACCAATGCTATGTGCCCACATCACCGACATTAAACTTAATGGTGCTATGTGCCCTAATATACCCCATTAACCAGTGAATGCAAGGTTTCCACATCTGCAGCATGTGCCGGTGAATGCTATCATTGGCCCAGGCATGGCCAATTTGCCATTTCAGTCAATGCCACCACATGCCAATGTGTGTCCCAAATGTCAACGTCATGTAGCCGGGTTTGCCCCAAATGCATGTGATTATGTCTATGTGGGGGTATTTGTAAAGCGCACTGCTACTCCAAGGAGTGTCCTGGCGCTAGATGCAGAAGGGTAGCAGTGGGGAAAAAGGGGGGATTAAGGGCAGCAATAGAGCCAAGTTTTCATTTTTTTCCGGAACAGGGGCGTAGATTCAGTGTTTCTAAGGGGCAGGGGCAGTTTATTCCAGAAGGACGTACCAATGCAGGAAAGAGCCTTACCCCCCGTCCTGGCCTTCTTAATACGGGGGGTACTGGCTAACAGAAGATTCGAGGAGCGAAGATTTGTCAGTGGGGCATAGAACGAAATCCTGTGTTTAAGATAGCCAGGTCCCATCCCATAAAGGGCTTTCTGGGTCACAAGCAGTGTCTTAAAGATGACTCTTTTCCTCACTGGAAGCCAGTGGAGACTCCTCAGGAGGTGAGACACATGCGCATTCCGGAGGAGCTCAAAGATGGTACAGGCTGCTGTATTCTGGACAAGCTAGAGCCTGTCCAGCAAATAACTGGGCATGCCCAGATACAAGCCATTCCCGTAATCAAGACGGGATATAATCAGGGCTTGAATCACCTGTTGTCTGGCAGCCACAGACAGAAAAACAAAAACTTCAGAAGAAGGTGCAGAAGGGCAAAACAGGTGCCTACTACAGAATTTACTTGGGCGCGGAATAGCAGCTGGTTATCAAATTTAAACCCCAAGTTTTTCACCACCAGATTGTTATTAGCGGGGGTGGGAGCGTCTGCTGGCCAGAAGGACTACAGCGGTGTTTCTGCATCCGTGCCGAAGAAAAGTAGCTCCGTCTTTCCTGCATTACATTTCAACTGATTCTCAGCCAACCACCCGAATACAGCTGAAAGGCAGGTACTGATTAATTTGCCAGGGCAGGGCTCATTGTTCTTCCACGTAAATAGTAGCTGCGTGTCAATCGCGTAGAACACAATTTTAGCCCCTAAAGATTCTACAATCGAGGCCAAAGGTGCGAGGTAGATGTTAAACAAGGTCGGACTCAGGTCCGAACCCCGCGGGACACCAACCTTCAGCATACGAGACGTGGCTGAGTAAGGATGGCACCAGACCTCCTGCCCCCTCCTCTCGAGAAAAGATGCCAGCCATTTCCAGGCTCGACCCCTGATGCCAATTGAGTGAAGCCGGGAGAGGAGAATCTGGTGCGAGACAGTATCGAAAGCAGCCGATAGGTCTAGCAGGACCAACAGCGCTCTCTCCCCTGCTTCCAGACCCAGCCAGATGGAGTTGACTACCTCCTGTGGATAGGGCGAAAACCCGACTGGCTAGGGTGAAGTAGGCAGTTCTTTTCAAGAAAGGATGATAACTTCTGGTTCACGTGTTTCTCTAGAAGTTTCGAGAAGGCGGGGAGGAGGGAGCTAGGCCTATAATTGGACGGGTCAGAGGGGTTTTCCTGGGCCTTTTTTAGCAAAGGAATGACCTTTGCTTGTTTCCATTTGGTGGGAACAGTGGCTGACGAGAGGGAAGTATTCAATAGCTGGTTCATGAGTGGATTTATAGCCTCTGCCCCCATGACAAGAATGGAGGCAGGGGCAGGGTCCAGCGGAGAACCTGATTTAAGGCATTTTAGGGCACACAGAGAGTCATCCAAGGATATTGGGTCAAAAGAGTTCAGAGAGCATACTTCGGTAGTAGAGGATATGTCGTGATCCGATTCTTCCTGGTTATCGACCACCCCTAAAGCATCACCTGATGTATCATATCCCATCGTAGGTGGTGGGAGGCTAGCCTGGATGGTGTCTATTTTTTCCTGGAAAAATAAGGCGAGCATCTCACACCATTCCTCGAAAGGCAGTTTCTCATTGAATCCGACTTCTGGCATAGAGAAGGATTTCGCAATTTTGAAAATTTCTCTAGAATGATTTCCTGCCTTTAGAATTTTTGACTCAAAGTAGGCTTTTTTGCTCGTTTAATTTCTTTATAGTATTTCCCTAGTTCTACTTTATAGTCTGCTTTGGCTGCTGGACAGTAGTTTACCCTTCATAGCCTCTCTTTACGTTTGCATGCTAATTTAATTTTTTTAAGGGACGGGGTAAACCAAGGGCTAGGCACTTTTGACCGATGATGTTTGATGCTACTTTCTGGTGCCAGTGATTGGCAGGCCACCATCAACCAGGCCCACATCATCGTTGATCATGCCAGTCAGAGAGGGTTTCCAACATCAAGCCTGTTGCTTAGTAAGTCCGATTTGATTTTGCAGCAGGCCCTTACCGTACCGGGTAAGTTGCTTTCTTTGGAAGGGACAATACTGAGTTTAGGCCATCTGAACCTGAGCATATAATGATCGGACCAGACCAAAGGAGTAGGAGGATCAACTTCGAAAAGAATTGAAGTGAATATTTGGTCTAGCATATGCCAGGTCAGGTGATTAGGGGCCATATTGGTAGGCATAAGGCCCATGGCAGTGCAACTCTTAATGAGTGTTTGGCTATCCTTTACATGGTCACAGTCCATATGTAGATTGAAATCCCCCAGCAGGATGCAATGTCCGTATCTAAGGGTCAGGGAGGATACCACTTCGCAAAGTGTGGATACAAACCCCAGCTGAAAACCACTGTAAATAGTGGATTTCCAGCTCGTTTTCCGAGGCTTTAAACTGCCGATTTCCATTAAGGGGTGTGAAAACACCCCAGGACATCGGCACTAGCCTCAGCAAGCTTTTTTTAAATTGTTTTGGAGGAGGAGGGAGTTTGGGGGAGGATGGGGGCAAAACTGCCTCTTAGGTACTACTCGGTCCGAGGCCCCACCCCCTCCTCATACGGTGAGATTTTTGTTCAAGTTGGCAGGTCTGCTTCCACCTCTACAGCTTTTACAGGTGCTATCCTTAAAGAGTATGCCCCCAAAACACAGTAGAACCAGCTTGTTGTTGGGGCTGGAATATTCCTTACATGATTTTGCAAGCATAAACCCATGTTCTGAGGTGACCCAACTGCAAGCATCCACAGTAATTTTTATTTTTAGATATGCAGGACAATCATGCTTGTGCTTTGAGGCCTTTCATTTGTAAAAGTGTTGAAGCCACAGAGTGGAGCTCTGTTGTCTGGATGGCTGCACTAAGTGTGCATTCCTTTTACATGGCACTACTGTTCATGTAACTGTTCATTGACACTTAGCAGTGGGTGCAGCATACCCTTTTTTAATCTCTAGGACCAGGCAGGCCTTTGTCATGTCCCTGGTGGGGTTGCATTACACTATTTCAGGAAAAGCAATATTGAAACACAAAAATGTCACCCCAAAAAATATCGACAGAGAAAATTTTGTGACAAGAAAAACACATATATCAAAAATGACATTGACAAAAATATTTAACGTACAATTCTCTCTATCTCGGTGTGGATGGCACTATGCTAATCCTATGCTTAAAAACTTTGATAGAAAGGCAGACATTTGAGGTGAACAAATTTATGGCCACATGCATCAAACTGTGCATTTGCGATTCTTAAATTGCGATTTTTAAGCTATTGCAATTTAGGAATCGCAAATGTTTATGCATGTAGGAATTGCAAAAAAAATTGCAATTCCTACACATCCCTTATTTGCGACTCGCAAATTGCGATTCGCAAATAAGGAATTTCTTCCCATTCATTTCTATGTCCCTAGAGGCCCATAGGAATCAATGGGAATTGCATGCGCAATTTGCGAGTACCAAATAGGTACTCGCAAATTGTGCAAGCAATTTCAAGGGTGCAAGGGTGCCAAAAGGACACCCTGATGCACCCCTGAAATTGCAATTTCAACACATGTTGCACACACACATGCCCCAAGGACATGCATGTGTGCAACATAGAACTTTGAAAAATGCACTTTTGTGCATTTTTCAAAGTTGATCGTAAATTACCATCAACTTTGAATTGATGGTAATTTGCGTTTCTTAATTGCGAAATCGCAATTTTTTTGGGTTGTTGCATTGCATTTAGGGAATCGCAATTTGCGATTCCCTAAATGCAATCGCAATTTAAGTAATCGCAATTTTAGCAATTACTTAAATAGCGATTTTTGCATTTGGGAGGATGCATCCCAAATGCAAAAATTGCAGTCGCAAAGGGGCATATTCTGCAAATCTGCCCCTTTGCGACCGCAATTTACAATGATGCATGTGGCCCTTAGAGTGTTGCTGGTGTTGTAGGGTGCTCTATGCAGGAGCTGCTCTCCACCTAAACTTGGGAACTCCCCAGAGTTCTCTGCTTCTTCTTTGCACACATATATATATATATTAGTTAGTTAGCTAGTTGGCTGAGTTTTTTCAGTGAATGTCTAAGGTTTTTTAAATTTTATTTCCTAACTGTAACGTCCCTGTAACCTTTGTTTTTTTCAGTGAATTGCGTGGGTTATTGTATATATATATATATATATTTATATATATATATATATTTATATATTATTGGCAGCGCATTGAGCATTTCTTGCCTCGAATCAACCCACTGTTGGGTAATGAATTTTTAAATTTTTTAGAGTTACGACAACACCCACAAGGGATTTATATTGGCAGCACTGCGATTACCATAATGCACTTCGCAGCCCACTGGGGGCGGAACAACCCACAAGGGATTTGAACTTTGTATATAAGCAGGTGTGCTGCAACTGTTGTTGTTCCTCTTAATACTGGCCTGTGAACAAGGGCTACAATGTCCGAAACGCGTCAGGGCTCTTTGATGTGATTTGGAGTTGGATGCGGATTTCGCTGCAGTCCTCAATAAAGAGGTATACCTTCCCGTGTGTGCACTTTCACTCGAGGGCAACCTTACTGTTGATGTTAGCGGCCGGTCCAGCCGCGAAAGCGCACCCCCGCCGGAAACAAAGCGGATCTGTGGCGACTTGGATCTTGGGACGCTGACGGAACGGGAGGCCCATTCTGGGGACGGAGTATTGGCAGCGCATTCAGCATTTCTTGCCTCGAATCAACCCACTGTTGGGTAATGAATTTTAATTTTTTTTAGAGTTACGACAACACCCACAAGGGATTTATATTGGCAGCACTGCGATTACCATAATGCACTTCGCAGCCCACTGGGGGCGGAACTACCCACAAGGGATTTGAACTTTGTATATAAGCAGGTGTGCTGCAACTGTTGTTGTTCCTCGTAATACTGGCCTGTGAACAAGGGCTACAATGTCCGAAACGCGTCAGGCCTCTTTGATGTGATTTGGAGTTGGATGCTGATTTTGCTGCAGTCCTCAATAAAGAGGTATACCTACCCGTGTGTGCGCGCTTTCACTCGAGGGCAAACTTACTGTTGATGTTAAGCGGCCGGTCCAGCCGCGAAAGCGCACCGCCGCCGGAAACAAAGCGGATCTGTGGCGACTTGGATCTTGGGACGCTGACGGAACGGGAGGCCCATTCTGGGGACGGAGTATTGGCAGCGCATTCAGCATTTCTTGCCTCGAATCAACCCACTGTTGGGTAATGAATTTTTAACATTTTTAGAGTTACAACAACGCCCACAAGGGATTTATATTGGCAGCGCTGCGATTACCATAATGCACTTCGCAGCCCACTGGGGGCGTAACTACCCACAAGGGATTTGAACTTTGTATATAAGCAGGTGTGCTGCAACTGTTGTTGTTCCTCTTAATACTGGCCTGTGAACAAGGGCTACAATGTCCGAAACGCGTCTGGCCTCTTTGATGTGATTTGGAGTTGGATGCTGATTTCGCTGCAGTCCTCAATAAAGAGGTATACCTTCCCGTGTGTGCGCTTTCACTCGAGGGCAACCTTGCAGTTGATGTTAAGCGGCCGGTCCAGCCGCGAAAGCGCACCGCCGCCGGAAACAAAGCGGATCTGTGGCGACTTGGATCTTGGGACGCTGATGGACCGGGAGGCCCATTCTGGGGACGGAGTATTGGCAGCGCATTCAGCATTTCTTGCCTCGAATCAACCCACTGTTGGGTAATGAATTTTTAACATTTTTAGAGTTACGACAACACCCACAAGGGATTTATATTGGCAGCACTGAGATTACCATAATGCACTTCGCAGCCCACTGGGGGCGGAACTACTCACAAGGGATTTGAACTTTGCATATAAGCAGGTGTGCTGCAACTGTTGTTGTTCCTCTTAATACTGGCCTGTGAACAAGGGCTACAATGTCCGAAACGCATCAGGCCTCTTTGATGTGATTTGGAGTTGGATGCGGATTTCGCTGCAGTCCTCAATAAAGAGGTATACCTTCCCGTGTGTGCGCTTTCACTCGAGGGCAACCTTACTGTTGATGTTAGCGGCCGGTCCAGCCGCGAAAGCGCACCCCTGCCGGAAACAAAGCGGATCTGTGGCGACTTGGATCTTGGGACGCTGACGGAACGGGAGGCCCATTCTGGGGACGGAGTATTGGCAGCGCATTCAGCATTTCTTGCCTCAAATCAACCCACTGTTGGGTAATTAATTTTTAACATTTTTAGAGTTACAACAACACCCACAAGGGACTTATATTGTCAGCGCTGCGATTACCATAATGCACTTCGCAGCCCACTGGGGGCGGAACTATCCACAAGGGATTTGAACTTTGTATATAAGCAGGTGTGCTGCAACTGTTGTTGTTCCTCTTAATACTGGCCTGTGAACAAGGGATACAATGTCCGAAACGCATCAGGCCTCTTTGATGTGATTTGTAGTTGGATGCGGATTTCGCTGCAGTCCTCAATAAAGAGGTATACCTACCCGTGTGTGCGCGCTTTCACTCGAGGTCAAACTTACTGTTGATGTTAAGCGGCCGGTCCAGCCGCGAAAGCGCACCGCCGCCGGAAACAAAGCGGATCTGTGGCGACTTGGATCTTGGGACGCTGATGGAACAAGAGGCCCATTCTGGGGACGGAGTATTGGCAGCTGTAGGAGAGTAGGATCTGCCTCTTATGTTGCCCCCACTTTTTTTCTGATGTTTACACTGGTTTCTGGCTATAGTCTGGCTGGGACCCTGCCAATCAGGGCCCCAGCCTCTCTGTTCTCTCTAAACGATTTGGAGTGCACGCTAGGTGCACTAGTGATTGGATACTGTGGTACCTTATGAGTCCCTAGTATATGGTACCTTAGGTACCAAGGGCATAGGTACTTCACAGGCCTACCAGGGGCTGAAGCATGTATTATGCCACCCCTGGGAAGCAGTCTAAATCTGACACAACAGGCCTGCTACTGCAGCCTGAGTGAGGAAGTGCTAGCACCCCTCACTGAGATATAGGTCCCATATATCTCTCCTGCACACACATTGAGACTTATCAGTCACCCCTAAGGCAGGCCCTATCAATCCTGAGGGCAGAGTGCTTAGTTTCTATGTGAGGGGGTGCCTCTGCCTGAGCAGGGCCCCTCTGCAGCCCTCAGAGTCCATTCTCTGGGGCTGTTTGTGAATGCAGCCAAACCATATACTCTTAAGTGCATTATATCCTCGCGGTAAATGCTAACTCTGGAATGGCTGCATCGAAACATGTCGTGTTTGGTGTCAAACACTTTGGAATCATACCCCCACACCAGTAACTGGTGTGGGAGTATGATCCCACCCTTCTAGAGGGATAGACATGTACCTACTGTGGAAACGTGGTAGAATCCTAAAGAGCCCTGGCATCACAAAATGGATGCCACCAGTCACAGACACTGGGCTGCCCTCCTGCTGATGACCGACACTCACAGTGGAGGAAGCCCAACAATAGATATCCTGTCCCAAGGGGGTGTGACCACCTCCCAGACAGGGTTTAGTGTATTGGGGCTGGGTGGGTGCACTCCTAGAGTGCTTTCAAGTCCTGCACTGGGAGAGCAAAAAGCTCCTCTGTGCATATGCCAGTTCAAACCGGCTCAGGGGCTACCTGCCCCAGCTCTGGCGCGAAACTGGACAAAGGGAAGTGGGTGTAGCCACCCACTCCCCTGACCCTCCCATAGGTGGGGTCATAGAGCTAGCCCCTCCCTTCTTTCTAGTATAAGAGGGGGAACCTGTGCATTGCACCCCAGATACCCCTGGACGACGCTCTACAAGAAGAATCCAAGACCTTTGACGTTCCACTACCTTTGGAAGACTGAAGAATCTCCCTTGGAGTCAAGGAATGACTCCCCTGCTTGACAGGCACCAAAAACGACAACAACGGTCGCAAACTACGCCGCTCCTGCCGGAGTCCGAAGTCCCTGCAGCCCAGGAAGAGGATTTCCTGACTTCTCCAAGGCCATCGTGAGTCCCCAGCGAAGCTGAGGCAAGTGGACCCCACGAGCAACGAGGAACCGCAGACCCTGGGTACTGTGCACTATTGTCAAGTGCAACCCCTTCACGACGTTCTACGAACTTGTGCTTTGGACCACGTGTGGTCCCAGCCTCTAACAAAGATCCCTCCCAAAATCAGAGGCCTACACCGTCCCGAGTGACCTTGGGCCCCTGTTGAGTGCATCCACCCGAGGCATCTTTGCGATCCCTTGCCAGCCAGCTTGTGGGTCCCCAGAAGACTTTCCAAAGAAACCAAAGAGCTCCCCTGGTTGCTCCAGGCCTGCCCTGACCTACCCTCACTGGGTAAGTTCCTCAGACCTTGCTGGTCTGCACCATTGACTTTTTCTTTCCACCACGAGACTTGCTGCTACCAAGGCTTGTTGGCTCCAATCGGGTCGCTAACACCGCAGTCAGCTGCAAACTTTGTAGGACACGCTGAATCTAGCTCCTGGACGTCCTCGACGCCCCCTGGACCTCGTGGTCGAAGAGTCAAGACACCAGTGAATGACCTGAATCTGTCGACGACGGTGGGCATTCATCTTCCTTGCCCCGGGTCACTACCAAGTGCCCTTGAACACTGTCCCCTCTGCTTTCAGGTCTTCCTCCTTCTGAATCCAGGCTTGGATTCCAACGGACACTTCTTCTGTCGCCGCAAGCAGCAAGTCTTCATTGGCTCCCAGTGAAAACGACGCCGCGACCCGACACCAAAGGACACCTATGCACCCGGCTCCCCTGGGTGAGGTAACTTTAGCATTACGGTGCTCCTGTGGGTGTGGGCCCTAGAACTACTTACCCTGTAAGTGCCTTGCTTGTAGCTACCCTAGAAGTGCCCTAAAACTCTTATTTTCTAAGTGCGACAATTGCGCTGACTCGTACAAGGTTCGCGTCTGTGTTAGACACAGCGCGTCCATCCCCCTTGCAACTCTATCTGTAACCGCGTCCTTCGACTCGTACAAGGACCGATCGGTGTGTTCGCCTCGAACACGCAAGGGACCTTTAACATTGAAATCTCAATCGCGTCTGTTCACATAGACTCGCACAGGACTCGCACCGGTGCCAGGACACCGCGTCCGTCCCCTGTGGGTCTCCTACAACTACCTGGGGTGGTTCTTGGGGGTCCCTCGATTCTAGATGCCCTAGACCTAGGTCTAGCCAAACTAAGATTGTGATATTTGATTGTGCTAACTTATTTTGATAACATTTGATGTGTACATATGTTCCTGACTTCTAATCTCATAAAGAGATTAGTAGAGAGTTGTTTATTAATAAATACATATATATTTGATATATATACCTGGTGGTGTCTTTTCATTTGGTGATTCAAGAGATTGTGTGGTAAAACAAGCTGCTTTACATTCCTCCAAGACTTAGCCTGAAGGCTGCTCTCCACAGCTACCACTAGGATAGCTTTCTATAAAGGTTGTCTTAAACCGACCAACCATAAGAGTCGAATTGTTCTGGTGCAAGGTGTCCACTTTAATTAGTGAACAGCATATACCAGGCCAACTTCTCACAGCAGCGCATTCAGCATTTCTTGCCTCGAATCAACCCACTGTTGGGTAATTAATTTTAAATTTTTTAGAGTTACGACAACACCCACAAGGGATTTATATTGGCAGCACTGCGATTACCATAATGCACTTCGCAGTCCACTAGGGGCGGAACTACCCACAAGGGATTTGATCTTTGTATATAAGCAGGTGTGCTGCAACTGTTGTTGTTCCTCTTAATACTGGCCTGTGAACAAGGGCTACAATGTCCAAAACGCGTCAGGCCTCTTTGATGTGATTTGGAGTTGGATGCTGATTTAGCTGCAGTCCTCAATAAAGAGGTATACCTACCCGTGTGCGCGCTTTCACTTGAGGGCAACCTTACTGTTGATGTTAAGCGGCCGGTCCAGCCGCGAAAGCACACCGCCGCCAGAAACAAAGCGGATCTGTGGCGACTTGGATCTTGGGACGCAGACGGAACGGGCGGCCCATTCTGGGGACGGAGTATTGGCAGCGCATTCAGCATTTCTTGCCTCGAATCAACCCACTGTTGAGTAATGAATTTTTAACATTTTTAGAGTTACGACAACACCCACAAGGGATTTATATTGGCAGCACTGCGATTACCATAATGCACTTCGCAGCCCACTGGGGCGGAACTACCCACAAGGGATTTGAACTTTGTATATAAGCAGGTGTGCTGCAACTGTTGTTGTTCCTCTTAATACTGGCCTGTGAACAAGGGCTACAATGTCCGAAACGCGTCAGGCCTCTTTGATGTGATTTGGAGTTGGATGCTGATTTCGCTGCAGTCCTCAATAAAGAGGTATACCCACCCGTGTGTGCGCTTTCACTCAAGGGCAACCTTACTGTTGATATATATATATTTACGCGGTGGCGATCTCTGTAAACAGCCCCAACCAGTCAGGCGAGGCTTCCGACACAATGCGCTGGCTTTTGAAACGTTTCCTGTGGGGAGAGGGAAGCCCGTCGGTCACGATCAACAAGGATTGTAACCAAGCATTTGGATTCCGGAGAGCCCCGTGCCCCAAAGGAATAACCAAAGGAACCTGGAGATCGGGAACTTCAGGATCGGGTAAGAACATATGTTCTTATTGATTTTGAAACACACGAGCGGCCGGATTTAAACTTGATGGGAACATTCCCTATTAGTGACTAGGGTGCGTGAGAAGTTTTCTCGTAACGCAACGCAGGAGCACAACACAACATGGCAAACGAAATGATGAAGGAGCGAGAGGCATCTGCTCTCCGTATTTTCAAAAAAACAACAACTGTCAAGGGAGGCAGCAGTGCTGATGTTTCCAATGGTACTGACACTACGAGCACTTTGAAACAGAGAGGCATTGCACTAGAAAGGATGAGAAAGAAAGAAATAAGTCGGTGGGAAGCCACCTCTTTACAAAACTATTTAGAGGTGGATAGGGTCCCAAGAGGACTCAGAATCTTTATCATCCCCACACTAGCTAACCCAAGACCGGAACTGCTGAAAGACTGGACTGAGAACACGAATGCGTGTTCAAAAACAATGTTAAGAATTCTAATTAAAAATGCATGGGTGGAACATGGCGAACTAACTGAAAAAATCAAAGTAATGATGAATGACTTTGAAAAAGAAACCGATCAGGAGGCTGTCAAGAAGGTGCTGGCAGCCGTTGAAGAGCGCCTCAAATCCCATGAGAAGGAAATCATCCAACGCAAACAACTGAAATTCGTGCGCGACGAACAAGATTATGCGGCAGGAAGGATTTTAACTTTCGCCAGGAAATTCGACAAAGTGCGCAGGGAAATTACGAGGGATAGAACACTGGGAGCGATGGAACAGAGGAGATCAGAATCCGGTACAGATCAGAGCTCTGATCTGGGATCAGTGGAAGATCTGACCAACACCAGTACAGCCAAGACTTCTTTTTCCGAGGAGCTAAGGATGCTACAAAAAGAGAAAGAACACTCTTTTCAGGGAAAATCAAGAGGAAGAGGTAGAGGAGCAAAGGCGAAAGCAAGAGAAGACGGCAACGAAGAAAAGCAAATCAACAGCGGCGTGGGAACGAAAGGCCAAACAAAGAAAGTGAAATAATGGCAGCACAATCAAAAGAAATCACGGTAATGAACCTTTCAAAGAAACATTTATCAGAAATAGAGATAGAAACATTGCAACTCGGACTGTCGTTCTGCCCGACAGCGGGAATTGACTATGCTCAAGTCAGGATAGACTTGTTTAAGTTCGTTAGAAAGCTCAAGCTATTCAAAATACATGCATTAAGATCAGAAACCAGCAGAGTAGAGGTAATACAACAACCCACCGACACTATAGACAATCTCACGATAGGGGATTTGGATACACTCCAAACGTTACATGGCTTGGAAAGCACCGATAAAGCTAACCTTACATTGAGGGATCCCTTTGATCTGACCGATACTGAATTTCTAAATCTAAATCTGGGGATCAATCTGGGGGCAACAGAAAGCACTACATTCAGGGTACCATCCAGATCCATCCCTCAATTACCTAAGGATAACATAGATGTTTTTTCTGACACAGTGGCTAATGACATTTTAAAACTCAGTAGAAACAATCCTAAACAGACCCACCTTACAAAGACCCAATTGAATCTCCTGACCAGACTACAAAAAGATGAAACTATAGTCATTAAGCCCTCTGACAAGGGGGGTAATATTGTTATCATGGACAGGGAGAGTTATGTGAAAGAAGGCCTGAGGCAGGTGAGGAATAGTACATGTTATGTCCGCACTGATAAAGAATATCTACAGAGTGTACACTCTAACTATAGAGAGAGATTACTGGCCTGGCATGAACAACAACTGTTGAGCTGGGATGAACTCCAATTTCTGAAAAACGACACACCCACTATTCCCACACTGTACCTATTGCCTAAAGTCCAGAAGAATCCGACTAATCCACCAGGGCGCCCAATTGTCTCTTCTAAAAACAGTATTTTTGAAAATACTTCAAGATTTGTGGACCATTTCCTGTCACCTTTTGTACATAACCTAGACTCCTATATTAGAGACACTAAAGACTTCATCCAGAAAACTAACAGTCTGTGCTGGAGGGGAGAATGCTGGCTTGTATGTTTAGATGTAGAGAGTCTCTATACGAGTATAAGACATCAAGATGGTATGAATTCCTGTAAATATTTTTTAAGGATGAGAAGTGCCCACCACCCTGTTACACACACAGATGATCATGGAGATGATAGAAACATGCTTAAAGGAGAACATCTTCCTTTTTGAAAACACGCTGTACAAACAGATACAGGGGACCGCAATGGGGACCTGCTTCGCTCCCAGCTACGCCAATGTTCTGGTGGGCTGGTGGGAGGAGCAGGTCCTATGGAACCGTGATCACAACAAATACATTGATAAGATCAGTGTGTGGTACAGGTATATAGATGATGTCTTCCTCGCCTGGGAAGGGAGCGAGGAGGACTTGAACGACTTCTTAACTTCACTAAACGAGAATGAAGTCAACCTGAGATTCACTATGAACTACAGCCAAAACACAGTAGACTTTCTAGATCTGAAGGTAACTTTGAAAGAAGGCACACTACACATGGAACTGTTTAGGAAAAGCACTGCCGAGAATTCCATACTCCATGCGGATAGCTGCCATCCACCGAGCTCTTGCTGGAGTATTCCTTTCAGCGAATTCCTTAGGGCAAAACGAAATAGCAGCACTGAGGAAAGTTACAGGAAAACCAAACAAGAAATGACTAGCCACCTTATCGCGAGAAAATATCCCAAGAAGAGCCTAGACAAAGATAAAGCTAGAGCTGACGAGAAGAGCAGGGAATGTCTTTTGGTAGACAGACCACAGACAGACATCGTCTCAGAGAAGGCTCCCATCCGGTTTATTACTAAGTATACGAGCCAGGCTAACAATCTACGCAGAATCTTACAGAGTAGATGGGCTATTCTCACACGAGACACGACACTGAAACCCAAAGTAGGAAACACACCTAATGTAACCTTTCAAAGAAATGTCTCACTGAGAGACATGCTAGTAAACAGTCATTTGAAAAGTAATACTCAGACATGGTTACAACAAGGTTGAGGATTCAAAAAGTGTGGGCATTGCAAGGCATGTAAACACAGCATCAATACCAAGGAAGTGTATCTAGAAAGAATCAGGAAAAAACAGTGCATTACCAAATTGATTACATGTAAGACAGATTTTGTAGTATATGTTATCACATGTCCCTGTGACATGTGGTACATAGGATCTACAACATTTCCAGTACAGAAAAGAATATTGGAACATTGGCGTGCTATCACTAACTTAGATATGAGTTACAGTACAGCACGACATTTCAGGCAACACCATGAGGGAGACTGGACCAAAGCCAAATTCTTTGGATTGGATACAGTCGTCAAACACCCCAGAGGAGGTAATAGAATCACTGCACTATGCAGAATGGAGTCCAAATACATCCTCAAGGCAGGTTGTCTTGCCCCACATGGTATGAACCTTGATGAAGAGCTATACACACATCTATAACCTCGAAGCTCCGACCCTATTTTTTATTCCAGGAAGGATAGTTATCCTTGTAACAAGATGTACATAACCAATGTTTGTATGTTTTTTCTGTTTTTTCTTCCTTTAACTATTCACCTTATTAATTATTTTTGTTCCAAAGTTATCACATTGTGTTATTGTTCCTATTATCTGCCCTGGACTAAGTATATAGATGTACTTAGTGTGGTCAGCGATGGTTAAATATATTTACAAGTAGACAATAATATCTCTGTTTTTATTACAGATGGAAGGGGAATCTCCAAGCAAATGATGCTGGAAAATATGTATGGAAGAGTAGAAGGCGATCCCCATGTGGCAACACCTTTTTACTTATTTTACTTATGTTCCCTTCTTACAAGTGATTATTTAGAATTAATTAAGGGGACTATACCCATAAACCTTGTGTTTGAGTTGATCCTATACTAGATCAAGTTATTGTCTGCTAGAATCCATTAGGGTACTATACCCCTAAGCTTAGTTTGCGTACATTCTTAAAAGCCTTTTTGACCATTACCGAGGAAACCTATTATTTTCAATTAGGAGGAAACCACATATGAGAGGATCAGGATCACACTGAGACCGCTCTACCCCCTAATGTTGAATTGAAACGACATACACAAAATAAGGCAATTGTGGTTTTTGTTTAATTTAAAAATACTGAAACATGGTCCAGTCATTGGTTATGACCTAAACACAAATGTGGTGTCTTTATGACTGATAAAGTTTTGTTGAGAATAGGAACATGTGAAGAATGCAAAGTATTTTGTTTATTTCTGTTGCACTGCCGTCATAGTGACGTTTTATTTAAGGAAGTAGAATGCAAAAAACGGGTCATGTGACAAAGAAGGGAAGTTCGAAACGTGTCTGTTTCGTTTGCTGAATAAACTGTGCTAATCAAACTGCGTTGGTGAGGCTGTTTTCCTGTCTTCTGCGACGGTGATTTATTACCAGGACTGCAGGAATCTCATTTGGAATATATATATGTGCAAAGAAGAAGCAAAGAATTCGCAGAGAACTCTGGGTAGTTACCAAGTTTAGGTGGAGAGCAACTCCTGTATGGAGCACCCTACAGCACCAGCAACACTCTAAATTTGCTCACCTCAAATGTCTGCCTTTCTATCAAAGTTTTCAAGCATAGGATGAGCATAGTTTTTTTTTCAGTGAATATATATATATATATATATATATATATATATATATATATATATATATATATATATATTCACTGAAAAAAACAAAGGTTACAGGGACGTTATAGTTAGGAAATAGAATTTAAAAACCTTAGCAATTCACTGAAAAAACTCAGCTAACTATAACTGCTAAATTTCTCTGGTTTTGTACGAGTGAAATGTCAGCCTAACTATAACGTCCCTGTAACCTTTGGTTTTTTCAGTGAATATATATATATATATATAGTTTCTTGTCCCCACAGCACAGATCACCCCCAAACTTTCCATGACACACAGAACCTACTTTGACACTTTTTACGGAAAATTTCATGAAGATTGGTCAAATGCCGCCAAAGTTATAGGCAAGTGGAAAAAATGCTTTTCCTATGGAAACTAGGTCCTAACTATAACTACCTACTGGCAACCGACCCAAGAGCAGACCCAGCATTACCTATAGGAGGGGACGCAACATAAGGGACATGCTGGTCCACATTGACATCACTGTACAGCCAATAAGGAACAAACACAATTTACAGGGTTTCTTCCCATGTGGCCATTGCAAAGCTTGCAAAAATAGGTACATGCTGAATGAATTGTCCTTTGGCAAAACAGTCAAATGTATCACCCAGTTTCTCATATGCAGCACGACATTCATCATATACGTCACCGAATATCTGTGCAAAATGGGGTACATTGGGATTACCAATTTAACGGCCAAGAAAAGGGTACTGGAACACATGAGGGCTATCACCAACAAAGATCCCCGTTACCCAGTAGCCCGCCACTTCCAAGCGAAACATTTCTCAAACATTTCCTTTCTCTCCTACTTTGCCGTTGAACAGATAAGGAATGACACTAGGGGTGGTGACAGGGTTCTCAAACTGAGAAAGAAAGAGTCCAAGTATATCATTGACTTCCAGACAAAGACCCCAGGGGGATTAAACCAGGATGAAGAATTGGGGATCCATTTGAGGGAAGAGTAGTCATCTCCCCCCTTTGTCCTCCCCATGAACTGCTGCTTTGGATATACCTCCTCCTCCGAAGATGCCACTGTTTTGGCATTGGAGACCTGACTTTGACATTTTAATATGTTTTGTTTCCATTTGCAGGAGGAAAGGAAGGGACCCACATGCATGTGAGCTCACCAGCACGTGTTCCCTACCCTTTTCTTCAGAGGCACAACTGTGAGTTTCATCTCAGATAAGACATTTCTTTACTTTGCATGGTCACTTCAATGGTCGGACTCTGAGCTGCGCATTCAGACTAATTTTGACATGTGCTAGTCTTTCATGAGACTTTACTCATTCTCTTGTTTTGAGGACAACATTTTGCAGTCTTTGCAGAACAGGCATATTCTTGAGGAAATACAGTGGCACTTGCCCTCCATTCCAATCTCCATTTTTCACGACTCACATGAGGATTTCCTTCCCACCAGCCCTAGTCTTTGATGAAATCACCCGATTTAATTAATGCACACAGGCACTTGCCGGATGGAGCATGACAGGGTCAGGCACTATGCCATCACTCTTGTGTTTTTTCGCATAAGTGCGGTCACGGCATTTTGCTATCAGTCCTGAGCACAATCTTGATACAGTCATGCTCTGTTTCTCTATATGTTTACACTGACATCAAATATTGTGGATAAATTGCTTCACTGTGCGATGAACAGAGATTACCAGTCACAACAATATTAGGACATTTATGTATATTGTACAATGTATGCATGTCTTCTTCAGGTCTGTGACAATTTTGATATGTGTAATTTTCGACACTTCAATATGGCCGAAACGACTATCAGCTCGTATAGTCCTTCATTGTTGTCACTGTACAGAGTCTTAAGGAGACACGATTGGTGGTTGTTTTACATGTGATCAAGGTTGACGAGCAGCCGAAACGCGTAATGTGAAATAAACGGATTCTTGCATCTGCATCCTTGCATCTACTTTGCCTGGTTCTCGATCATATACCATCTTGTGGCGATCATCAATAGAAAATGTATGAAATCAAGTGAAACCTCAATAGAATGATCAAGGTTTGAAAAGAACAAAGTTCCAAGATGACCGCCGAATTTGCTTTGTATTTACAAGACTTAATGCGCCGTTGTTTGTTTTTATGTTAATCACTGCGAGTCTGACGTATTCCTCTATGGTTTAGTACAATAAAGGATGGTGGTATGGTTTATAAGGAAATGGCGCCTAAAAGGGTGCGTCCACTAAATATCTATTTCAGACCCTAGCTATCACGGTGCTGTAAGGTGGAGAGTACCACCAGCCTCCCCAAATCCTGTGGCCTAAGCTACAAACAAACGCAAAAATACTCACCAGCACACGTTAAAATCAAGATAGTGACAAATGACAGCAGTAGCTATAGTAAGTCAAAACAAATGTAAACAGAATTCAGAGTGGCTTCTTTGTTCCTTTTTTCCTTTTCATCTGATTCTTCATGAACAGATCTTAGCCAACACGTGTTTCGTCGCCTCAGTTAGTATGAATATGCGACTTTTTCAAGGCTAAATGGAAACATAGAGTCAAATCACTTATGTAATCCAGTTAAATAACTGAATATTTACAATTACATTTCTGTAATACCTCCACCGTGTCTCCTTCTCATGTTGCCGGTAAATCTATACATCTCCATTTGGATCATGCATCTTTTGACCAGTAACTGGTCTTGACATCACCACAAAAGTGAGTAAAACACAAGAAAGTCTGATGATCCGATCACATTTAGACTCTGTACATTCCAATAGTGATGTGCTATGTGCAGGATTGAATTCTTATGTAGGGGTGGGCGGACAACTCCGTTCCGCCCACGGAATGTGCGGAATTTTGCTTGTTCTGCATTCCGTGAAGTAGGCGGAGCAGGCAAATCTCCGCACACTCGCGGCGGAGCGGAGTTGGCCTCCCACCCGCGCTATTAAAACATTAAAAAAATCTATTTAAAACTCCTTACCTTATCGGTGGCGTCCCGGGCTGCCCTCTTCCGCTATCTCGACTTCTTCATAAAAAGTGCGCATGCGCGGGCGCCCGCGCATGCGCATTTCTCGTGAGGAATGCACATGCGCGGGCGCCCGCGCATGCGCACTTTTCATGAAGAAGGCCCGATGGAGGAAGAGGGAAGCCCGGGGACGCCGCCGATAAGGTAAGGAGTTTTGAATAGATTTTTTAAAACGTTTTAATAGCGCGGGTGGTGCGTAGCGGAGCTACGCGGAGTGTGCGGAGATTGGTTCCGTCTCCGTGGCACTCCGCGTAGCCCCGCTACGCCCACTACGCCCAGCCCTATTCTTATGTGTGCCTATCTCACCATTATATCTCATATCCAGTGAATCAATACTAAACGTCCAGCACCATAGCAATCCCATTTGTGAGTGCCAAACCACACCCACACAAGTAAAAAAGTGAAGTTCAAAACCAACCTCCACTGTCTTCAATTTGGAATATCTATATTACAATAATAGAAACAAAACAAGAGACAAATATACATAAATAGAAAGGCCTCTATACCTCCAAGTGGCAAATTCATTGAATTCATGAAGATTCATGAAGATGCATGAAGATGCATGATCCAAATGGAGATGTATAGATTTACCGGCAACATGAGAAGGAGACACGGTGGAGGTATTACAGAAATGTTGGCTAAGATCTGTTCATGAAGAATCAGATGAAAAGGAATAAAGGAACAAAGAAGCCACTCTGAATTCTGTTTACATTTGTTTTGACTTACAATAGCTACTGCTGTCATTTGTTTCTATCTTGATTTTAACGTGTGCTGGGGAGTATAATTTCCTCTATGGTTTAAAATGAAGGTCGAATTCGAATGCACTGACATTGAAGAAGGCATTGTGCCGAAACGCGTCTGTCAGTGCTTATTGCTTGTGAATAAAGCATTATGTTTAAATTTCGCCTGTGAGTGCACTTGTTGTTTGGTAACGTGACTGTGGTTGCCGGAGTTGATCATATATATATATATATATATATATATATATATATATATATATATATATTCATTCACCAGCACAAAGATCCTCTTGCCCTGAGCCCTCCGGCAGTGGTGCGTGTCCGGGTGAGGAGCCCAATAACATCCAAACTCACTTTTCTTTAGTAAATCAAAAGAGAAATGCGCACTCCGTAGTTGCTTTAACGTTGCTTTTTTTAATCCCTAAATCCAGACATCATAAAGACACCATGCAGTGATACATAAATACCTACGCGTTTCAGCGTAATATATATATATCTATATATACATACACACACACATATAGATAGATAGATAGATGGATACAAATATGAATTAAAAATAACATAAATGTACATTACGTTTACAATGAGAGCACTGAAGTAAAAAAGTAAATTCAAGCTAGGCTCCAAACAACCTATCAAAATTAAATTTTAAACAGCAAATAGAAACACTTTCCGAATTAGAAACAAAATAAAAAGGAGATGAAAGTGTATCACAAACTAACAAAATGCATACTAATAATCAGTTACGACAGGACCGCGATACTCTAACAGATTGAAATTCAACATAAGAAAACGAAATCCCAAAGGACAACTAAATACAACTGACAAAGTAAGTTTAGAAAAATGTAAGTTGGTAAATAATACAAAAAAGATAATTACATAATTATAACAAATAACTAAAACTGTATTACGTATTTATATCTCCAAAATACAGATACCCCCACTATGAAAAGAATAAAGCAAAAAAAGAAAGAAAAGATCAAGTCACGGGCATCTGAAAATCACAAGAACAACAATGACATAGTCTAAAGTAAGTATTATAACTATAGCATGAAATTAGGACTGAAAGTAAAAATGACAGTCATAATTCAAAGCTAAAATAAAACAAATAAGCTCAAACTAAAAAATGACTATACGTAGTAAACCAACACAACCAGTATATCTCTTCCTCTCAACAAACGCCAACTGTCACCTAACAGCCCTGCAAAACAAAAATCTACTGAAGAAACAAATTAAATGAAACATCCAAAATCTAAATAAAAATGTACAGTTATAATGTAAGAAATGTAAAAACAAACATTAAAGCACTTAATATAACTTACAATGATTAATATATAATTTTTATATTATAAAACTAACAAATAAAATGTTGGACACAGCAATATACTGCAAATCCCAGAAAGGTATAAGCTATAGAAGATATACCTATGGTAAGGAAAGCACAACCAGTGAAACAACACAGTAGAAATGCACCAATTATTACTCAAAAGCATGATATGGCAGGGCTTCCACTAAAAGTCAGCTAGTCGAAAATGTTAGGGAACATAATCATCCCAAACATTACAAAAATAGAAGTGAGAACGCCATGCAGAACTAAAAAAGGCAAGTACAAGCTGACAAGAGCCAACAGGAAGAATGCGAAAAATTATTATTCCAAACGTTTCCTAAACCGGCACAGGCCAAATCCCTGGGATACAATCCTAAAATGATTAATTGTCAGAACTAGTAGAACATAATTATAACAAATAACTAAAACTGCACTATGTATGTATATCTCCAAAATACAGGCACCCCCACTATGAAAAGAATAAAGCAAAAAAAGAAAGAGAAAACCAAGTCACGGGCATCTGAAAATCACAAGAACAACAATGACAGTCTAAAGTAAGTATTATAACTAAAGCATGAAATTTGGATTTAAAGTAAAAATGATACACTCATAATTCAAAGCTAAAATACAACTAACAAACTCAAACTAAAAAATTACTATACATAGTAAACCAACACAACCAGTATATCTCTTGATCTCAACAAATGCCAACTGTCACCTAACAGAAATAAACAGCCCTGCAAAACAAAAATCTACTGAAGAAACAAATTAAAGGAAACATCCAAAATCTAAATAAAAATGTACAGTTATAATGTAAGAAATGTAAATAAAACATTAAAGCACTTAACATATCTTACATTGATTAATATATATTTTTTTATATTCTAAAACTAACAAATAAAATGTTGGAAACAGCAACATACTGCAAATCCCAAAAAGGGATAAGTCATAGAAGATATATCTACAGTAAGGAAAGCACAACCAGTGAAACAACACAGTGGAAATGCACCAATTATTACTCAAAACCATGATATGGCAGGGCCTCCACTAAAAATCAGGTAGTCGAAAATGTTAGGGAACATAATCATCCTAAATATTACAAAAATAGAAGTGAGAACGCCATGCAAAACTGAAAGAGGCAAGTACAAACTCACAAGAGCCAACAGGAAGAATGCGAAAAAATATAATTCCAAACGTTACCTAAACAGGCAACAGGCCAAATCCCTGGCATACAATCCTGAAACAATTAAGTGTCAGAACACGTAGAACATCAAAAACACCAGTTGCACCTACAAAATATGAAGAAATAGACATACCACAACACTTACTAACCACTCATAAAAAGACTACTTCTTCCTGTATGAAAATTATAATAATGATAAAAGAATTATAATTTATGCTACTAATAACAATTTACTAACCTTAACACAGTGTAACACATGCGTGATGGATGGCATATTTAAGTTGTACCCACCAGCATTCAGTCAAATGTATACAATACATGACTAACCCAAATACAAACATCCTATTAAATGTGCAATTTTACCCAGCAAACAAAGTGCAATTTACAATGAAGTGCTAACGCATCTAAAACAACAAATTAACAACTATAATCCTAATAAAAGCATGATAGATTTTGAACAGGCAATGATTTCTACTTAACTTAAACTATTCCCAAACACTGCAATTCAGGGGTGCTTATATCACTTCAACCAATGCATTGAAGGCACCTGCAGAAATCCACTCTGAGTGCAGAGTACACACCTAACCTAGCACGAAACAAAACTAGCCCCATTGATAGATTATTTTGAAGATACTTGGGTTAGTCGTCCATACCGATTGGGGGACAGATGCCAACCCAACATCCCAAGTATCATATTCTGTGGGGAATGTCTACGAGAGCACCATGTCCCAAGAAGCAAAGACTAATAATGCAGTGGAAGGGTGACACAAATCCTTACAAGGCACAATTAGAAGAAGCCACCTTTCACTGTACTGATTTGTAGAATACAGAAAAAAGAGCAGAGCTTCCAGGAGCTAAGAATGGAGCAATCCTTGATCTAAATCAGGTAAGAAATATCTAAATAAACTAGAGAAATGCATGAAATCTTAGCATAAGTATTGGTGCTTGCAAACACTTAGGGGCCGATTCCGATTCGGGCCGGAAATCTCTCCGACCGAGCCGGACCCGGAGAGATTTCCGACCGAATCGGACCCGTGCAGTCCGACCGAACGAGTCCGATGCATTCGTATGCCACCGGACACGAGTCGGTCGGACTCCCATTGAACTCAATGGGAGCCGGTCGTACAACGCGTACGCGGGCTCCCATTGCCTCAATGGGTGCGAGGCGGACAAGGGCGCCCCTACAGCGAGTACGCCGCGAAGCGCTCGCGGCGTACACGCACAGGTAGGGGGACCCATGGGTCCCCCTGTGTGCGCCTCGCACGGGTACGCGTACAGGGGTCCGACACGGACCCCCAAAGTACGGCTCCGACAGCGAGTTCGAGTCGGACGGTCGAGTCGGTCGGAGCGGTCGAGGTGCGCATCGTACTTACCCGGCCGGAAAACGTCTCCATTGCGCGGTGCGAATCGGGTCCGAGCGAGTCGGTCGAATACGCATCGTACTCGCTCGCCCGGACGCGCGTACGACTCGGTCGGAAAATAGGGCTCCGGATCGGATCCGGTAAAACCGAATCCGATTCGGAGCACTACCGGCCGAGATCGGAATCGGCCCCTAAGTGCCTACTATATCTAGATTAAAATGTAAAAATACATATTATTAAATATATTAAAATACTGAAAAAAGTCAAGAAATTACTTTTATTTAAAAAATAACTATAAAACACATGTAACACGTATACCACCAAACTGCCTCCCTCAGATGCCTTGGACTGCTTGCCTTGCCACCATGCAAACCAAGTGCGGAAAGGTGCCCAGTGACTTGTTGCTCAGTTTTCAGTAACCAGAGTAAACAGTTAGGTCAGGCAACAGGACATTAGTAGTAAAAGTTATCAACCATCTCAGTTGTGGCCCAAAGGCCGCATCCTAATGGTAATTGTGCATTGGGTGAAGGTCAATAAGAGGCAGTTGAACGCTGACAAAAATGGAAGTTCTGTTGATAGGACAAGCCAAGTTCAGCTGCCCCAATATTTGGTGGCCACATGCTATGGGCAATTCTCCTCTTCCAGTTAGAGCAATCGGAGTCTCGAAAAACACAATAATTAAGCTCTCTGCTGTTTGCTTCACTGTCTTGTGTCTTTCAGATCAATGAGTTCATGTTTGAAAGACTTTGGGGCCAATTCCGATCTCGGCTGGAAGCGCACCGAATACGATTCGTCCGGAAAAAATACGAGCCAAACGCGTTTTTTCCGACCGACTCGTACAGCTGTCCGACCGAGCGAGTACGATGTGAATGTACGCGTGTGTTCCGACTGAACCGTTTCCGGATCCGAACCGCTCCGACCGACTCGTACGGAAACGAATCGCACCACGCAATGGAGACGTTATCTGACCGAGCGAGTACGATGGACGCGTCGGACAGCCGGATCGAGTCGGAGCGTCCGGCTCGAAAAAGCTCCTGGAGCCGAACTTGGGGGGTCCGTGCTGGACCCCCCTGCACCCGTAGCCATACGAGTCGAACACAGGGGGGACCCAAGGGTCCCCCTAAACATGCATGCACGGTGCGAGTTGCACCGACGCGTACACACTGTAGGGGGCGCACTTGTTTGCGACGTACCCATTGAGTCACTGGGAGCCCATGTACGCGTCGTACGACCGGCTCCCATTGACTTCAATGGGAGTCCGACCGAATCGAATCCGGCAGCATGCGGCCGCATCGTACTCGCTCGGTCGGACTGTAGGAGTCCGGCTCGGTTGGAAATCTCTCTGGATCCGGCTCGGTCGGAGAGTTTTCCGACCCAGATCGGAATCGGCCCCTTTGCTGTTTTAATTAATTTATTAATCAAGTTATGTGAACTATTTCAGGAGTCCCAGGGCAATCAGAGGTTACTTGCCTCAAACTATAACTATGAGAGCATTTTAGCTCTGTTGTTCTTGCGCTTAATTGTGCGATTGGACGCAAAACCGAGCACCAATTTCACCCTATAGCACTTGTGATCCTCATGGTAGTGAAGTAGTGCAGACCAAGCCTTACACGGGTTATTTCCAGGTGCCATGGGGAGGGGGGGGATTTATCTCCTGCAACGCTTCATTATTATGTAGTACTATATGATAGATCTGGGGTTGTGTTACTTGTTATTCCTGATTTGTTGGGGGAACTGAGCTGGATTCAGCCAGAATTGATGGGCAGATATGTTATTTTATTATTCTAATATGTTTACCCAGTGTGGGTTATGGGGAGGGATTTCAAATTTGATTTCCTGTGGGTTGTTCTCTCAAAGACAGTTTGTGGTTGTACTGCTTTCTCACTTGCAAGATACATGTTCCCTTACTTACAGGTGGATCAACTTCCACATTGTCACTTTGAGCAATCCGATGTCCCGCCCTGGTATCTTTCACCAGACTTATGAGGGAATGTTATAGAATTATTACAAGGAATGTTCGGGGTGTTGGTTGGTTCACTAAACTCATAGGGTGTTATCCTTTTTTGAGACGCGATAACATGGACATTGCCTGTTTAATGGAGATGCACCTTACAGTTGTAGAGACTATTAAGACTGCGAAGAAATGGAGAGGACAAATGTATTCAGCTACCTTCTTTACATATGCCAAGAGGGTGTCAGTGTGGGTTGCCCCAGGGGCCCCCTCTCGTCTTATTTATTCTGAGGCAGATGTTGAGAGAAGGTGTATACTCCTACATGGTATGCTAGATGGGAAAGCATCAAAGTTTCAGGAGTTGCTGTCTGAGTATATGGATGTCCCTACGGTCTGAGCTGGAGGGTTTAATTGTCTGATAGATGGCACAGTAAATAGGTTTCCACTGAAGCATCACACAAAACCGAGTTTGACTGCAGCATTAATGGAGGTGATGTCGTATATGGGGTTTGTTGGTGTCTTGAGGGCTTTACACCCAATGGCGAAAGAATATTCCTGTCATTCCTTAACACACAATATTTTTAGCCTCCTTGACCATCTATTGACAGCTCAGATACCACAGAGGTGCTGTCCTATGCAAACTACCTAGACAGATTATGATCAGATCATGCTCCGTTGTTTATGGATTGTAGATGGGGGACTATGTTAAGATCGGAGTTCTTGTGCAGAATGTATCCAGAGATATTCCCAGATGTGGTGTGTCCTGACCTTTTTTAACAAAACACTTATCACATACATCATGGATAATTCAGGGTCCAAGGCACCAAATCAAATAAATGGGAGGCAAGGAAGTCTGTGATGAGGGGTTCAGGCCCTGGGCAACGTCTATGATGTTAAAAAATAACCACAGAATAGCATGGGGGCACAGGAGGCTAAACTAGCTGAGATACAGCAGCAGGAAACAGACTCCCCAGAGAAGCAACAGGAAGAGGTTGGGTTAAACGAACTATGGGTAAAATCTGAGACAGGCTGTATAAGCTCACCCTGAAGGAATACCAACAAAGCTTACATAGGGAGGGGGATAAAGCTAGTAGGCTGTTGACCTGGATACTTAGATGAGAAATTGATACTCCTCCTATACTTCATCTTACTCGCCCTGGTGGCAGGATGGCCACGACACAGAAGGCAATTAACAACAGATTTAAGGCACATCTACAGGGCATATATAAGAGTACAGACAAAAATCCAATTTAATCCATATATACATTACTGGTCAAGATGAATATCCCACAAGTTCACGAAGCGATGCTGGCAGACCTAGAAGCTGAGATTATTCTTGAAGAGTTGAAAGAGGTGTTACAATCTAAGCCTAAGGACAGGACATCGGGAGGCGATGGCTACCCAACTGAGTTCTATCAAATGTTTGCACCTCATCTCACTGAAAAACTGGTGGATGTCTTTAGGGAAGCCAAACAGATGGGCATGTGGCCTCCCACAATGTGAAAGGACATCATTTGTATGATGCTCACCTGGAAGTAACCCACCATTGATCATGATCAACTCAGACACTAAGATTCTCAGTAAAATCCTGGCCAATAGGTTGCAGCAGGTGGTGAGACACTTAGGGGCCATATTTATGGCAAAGTCACGCAGCACAGCACAGCAAGTCACCTTGCTGTGCTGTGCTACATGACAGGGAAAGAGCAGGGATGTGCCATATTTAAAAGAATAAGGCGTATTCCTGCCTTTGTCCCTGAGCTGTTGTCGTTTTGGCTGCCTAGCGCCAACTCTGGCAACCTTGCATGGTGCAAGTGTGCCTGCGTTGTAAGGAGTATTATTTTTGTGCAGGATTGGACACCTTCCTGCATTAAAACAAGCCCCTAAGGAATTTTCCTCTGTGTATGTGTGGTGCAGAATGCAGCACACATAGAAAGAAGTAAAAAAAACAGGAGGAATAAACATATTTTTCCTTGTTATGCCTCACTTGTGAAGGCGTAGCATTTTGGTGCATTCCCAGGTCTACCATCAATGGTAAATGTGGGAATGCATAAAAATCCATGGGAGTACCCACGTAACACCCATGGAACGACTTCCCATGGCACAGTAACGCAATGCAGCGATTTGCACTGCGTTGCATTACCCTGGATTTATGAAGCCACTCAGGGCGCGTGGCTTCATAAATTGCATTTTGGGCTTGCGTCTCACTTGCACCACGTTGTGTGATGCAAATGTGATGCAACCCCACTCATAAATATGCCTCTTTGTATGTGACGTTCAATTGTGGTTTATCCTGGGCTGAAGTACAGCCATAAATATTTGCAGTCTTACCACATCCTTCACTCAGTTGCAGACAGGAATGAGGAACATTTGCTTGTAGCTATAGTCCTAAAGAAGGATATTGACATCTTGAATTGGGCCTACCTGATACACATACAGCACACCACCAAATGGATGGTCGGAGAGGATAATTAGGTAAAGCGATTGCTATGTGGGGCTTACGAAGATGATTCCCTATTGGCATTGCTCATGAGAGTTGGTGGGCTTGTTGGTGGGATCCCTTACATTGTGTGACAGACTGCTATGGTGTGGGAGAGAATAGTTATTAGGGTCCTTAAAAGGCCTGCATTTCGTGAGTGACCTTCCAAGGGACCTGCGGCCCTGCCAACGTTTTTCTGTGAGTATGTCGAGGGCCTGATGGCAAGAGGGAAGTTGTGAGCTGTTGGATGACTTGTACCCTTGGGATATTTTTTATTACTTCTCAGGAGGCTCATGAATCGTTCAAAGTGAGACTGGGACAATTTCTCAACTATGAGAAATTGGCTGGTATGGCTAGAGAGATCTGGATGGGCTTGCATCCCCTACATTTAATACAATGGAAGATATCCTACAGCTAGGAGAAGGTAGGCATCTAATTAATGTACTGTGCAAAGCTTTGAAATTAGATAGAATGAGGCCTATCTTAAAAGGCAGAGAAGCTTGGGAGGTTGATATAGTGACCAACTCACTGACAAAGATTGAATGGTGGCCTGTGAGATGGTGAAAAAAGTGTTGGGTAATGCTTGATTTAAATGGATTTATTTCAATTTCTTCCACCGCACAACAATCGTGCTGAGCAAAATTGACCCGGCCAGATCCGCTGAGTGCCCGAGGTGTTGTGCAGGTAGAGCATCCTTTTTTCACTTAGAATGGACCTGTTCAAAGGTGTCAGAATTATGGGTTGAGGTTACTGTGAGGTTGAAATGGGCAACAGGAATTCCATTAGCTCTATCGCCTCAACATTGCCTATTAGGAATTATCATATGTCTCAAAAGGAAGAAAATGCAATACACGTTTTTTCAGTTGGCTTTGCTGTTAGCAAAAAGATTTGTAACAATTGGTTGATTTGGTACGTGGAGTCCTACTATTGGTTTGTGGGTGGGGGATACAATGGAGTGGGCCTTGGTGGGAGAGATTGATATTCAACATACCAGGAGAGATGAGAAATTGGCAGATGATTTGATGGTTGGGGCCAATGTAACTTAGGAGTTTTCTAGATCCAAGGACAACGACACACTTTGTGATTGAGATGGGGGCACAATGCCACATCAGAACTAAGAAATGGTTTGCAAATATGCTCCTGCTATTGAATGGACACTATGCATACACCAATACCCTGCTGTCAGTGGATTTGCCTTGGGAGGAGCAGATCTGTATCATAAACATGTTGCAGCAGAGACGGGCGGGTGGTTTGCACAACTACTGTTTGTTAATTGTTGTGATATTAATCAGAATTTGTCAATTAGGATTTATAAAGTGCAGCAAATCACCTGTGAGGGTCTCAAAGCACTGGAGTTGATAGCTGCTTCGCGGTGCTCTGTTAATTCGAACAGCCATGCAAGCAGTAAAAAAACGAGGGAAAAGCAGGAGAAAGCACTCAGAAAGATGGGGGAAAGGGAGGAGAAAGCAGTAAAAAACGAGGCCAAAGCAGGAGAAAGCACTCAGAGAAACAGGGAGGAAGCAGAGCGGTGCAGCAGCACGGGAGAGCTAGGCCTGATATAATGTGTTATTGTGTACTAAGCACTTAAAAACTGCAAAATAAAGATTTTCTAAAAAAACTTCACACAGGAAAGTGGCATTGGGTAGAAACTTAGAACTCAATAAAGCATCTCATACCAATATCTTACGTTTCTAACTGTTAGGCCAGTACTTAAGAAAGTGCTTTATTCTTACACATATACTAAATACTGCACTGCACAGGAAATTGTACCGGGCCAAAGAGAAGCATGGTATACACAATTCATGGGAGTTGTGTGTGTGTGTGTCAGTGAGGGGGGGGGAGGGAGGGAAATAAGCTATTTCTAAACTGGCGTTCATGGCAGACACTATGTGAACCACATCTATGCTACCCGCCAGTCTTTAGAGAACAAGCTTGTTTATCTCTTTCATGACCCTTGTTAGGCCACTGCTAAGACTGGTAACAGAGTCACTGTTTTTTAGCTACTAACTGGTTTTCCATATTATCTTGTCTAGGTGAGCAGTAAAGGGCCATTGTTGTGCGCAGTGCTCTAAGCAGATGCACCACTCCTGCTGATGTTCCTGCTTACACACCAGTTCTGAGAACAGCAATGGTGACTCAGCCTTGTTCCCCCTGGCCCTTGCCGCGGTTTCTGCAGGTGCACATCTTCCGAACTAAAGAGTCAGCACTCACATGTGCTCAGTGCGTGGAAGGAAATCTTCTTTGTGGGATTTTCCACTGGCCCAAGCTCAAGCCCATTCCAAACACAAGTGAAGAGCCCCCCCACGCTTGAGGAGATGATCCTGGTCATGGGTTTGTGATAAACAACTACTAGCAGCCTTTATATCTGCTTCTAGCGTCGAGCCATAACAGGCGCTTTGTTTTCTGGTGGTAACTGCCAAATACGGTCACGACTTTTTGCTTAATGGCAAATACGGTCACAACGTCTTGTAACACAAAGCCGATACAGGTGTTACCACTTCATTGGATGTGGTTGAGGCCCCTCTGTGGGGCCAAGCCACCACAGGCTTGGTGAATGAGTTACTTCCTGGCACGCTGCAGGGCTACCAGGGTCACAACACCTCACCTCACCAGACAGCCTGCAACAGACTAGTGTTCCGATCCTCCGATCTAGCTCCTCCTGCATAGTTCCCCGAGCCCCACTCAACAAGGCAGCATTTCCTTTGCACAGCGATACCGCTGGTCTTCCTCTCTAGCAGTCAGTGGGCCCCTTCCTTTAAAGTAGTTGCTAGGCAGTTCTTTGTAGCAGGCTGCATAATTTCCAAGTGTCTACTACCGAACCTGGCAAGGTGAGTAGGCAGTCAGCAACCCCTCACGCTCAAAGGGCGTTCTTGCTCCGCACTCCTGGCACAGTGACGGTTTCTGCCCTATATTTATACCAAGATTGAAGACAAAGTTTGTGTAGTCTAAAGGTGCATCTCTGGGTTCTCTTTCAGGCAATCCCTGACTTTCGCATACTCCTTCCAGGCTAGTCAATTCATAGTTTTTGTTATATATTGGAAGCAGGAAGGTCAGACGGGCAAGAAAGAGTGAGAAGGTTTCTAACTTAATTATCTCTCATGCTGTTGAGGTTAACACTTCTGGGGTAGAATGGCGCAAGAAAGAGGAAGGAATTTTCCTACACTTCAAAAGGACCTTAATTCTCCTATCCTCCATACCCTGGAGTCTGTTCCTCAGGAATGCTTAGGACGCGCCTCCAATTCACAGTGTTGTCTGTTAGGCTCTTGCAGACCACTATAATCTGTGCCACTTTGGTGCAGCAAATCAAAATGGATTCCTGAGTCGCCACAGTCATACACAGCAAATACTCTCCACGCACATCCTATCGCATGCACACAGAGCAACCATACGTCCGTATCATTCATCTCACACATGGATGGAGCAAAGGACCCGGTTGCAGGGTACAGAGAGGCCTGTTTTATAAGCAAGAGTCCTGTAGGCTACTCTCATTGATAAGTGACAGATAAAAATGGCTGTCCTGCCACTACAATCTGTTTCTTCCACCACTGTCTGTCCTCAATGGCCTGGTGAAATGATGGTGGTCACACTCAGTGAAGGATACGTGCGTATGGTGTGACTCCAGATCTCAGAGCCCTGCTCTCGGTCGTATTTCATGTCCCAGGGGTCTTCAGCGCATATGTATGATTGTATTATTATTATTATTATTACTATTATTATTATTATTATTATAAAGGATTTGTAGAGCGCGGAGCTACCCAAAAGGGTCTCCCGGCATTAAAGGAGACAGCGAACATAGGTGCAGAGGAGAAATGAAGATAGCACGGCAACTTGCCAGATACCAAAAAGTTCAATCAAGACAGCTGAAGAGCAAAGTCTTCAGATTCTTACGGAAAGTAAGTAGAGAGTGGTAATTCCTGAGAGCTACAGGAAGGGAGTTCCAGAATTTCCAGAGTTTCGGGCCTAAGTAGGAAAAAGAGCGACCCTTCATGCGGGCCAGACGAAACCTGGGTGTGGAGAACAGTGAGAGGTTGGCTGATCTCAGCGATCGAGTAGGCACATAGGGTGACACCAATCCTTGGATATATAAAGGGGCGAGTCCGTTTCTAGCTCGAAACATGTAGCATAAGGTCTTAAATTTAATGCGCTTGTCGACCTTAAGCCAGTGTAGTTTGTGGAGCAGAGGAGAGACAGAAGCATATCTAGGCATCCGAAAAAAAATTGTAGTGTGCATCAGTGGCGTAACAAAGGTCCCAGCAGCCCATGCAGTGTTGGGTGGCCCCAAGCTCCAGGGGGCCCCTCCAGCACATTACCCTGGCCTGAGAGCTCCTGAGTGAGTCCAGAGGAGGGCTCCTCCATGTATTTTGCAGCCCCCACCCCCCAAGTTTCGTTATGCCACATGTGTGCATTGAGGACAAAAATCAAATCCCATCAGAAATTCGGTATGGCAAATGAAGGAAAGGGTGTATGCTCTCCAGAGCCACATAGGCAACCGTTTCCCTTCCAACATGCCTGATTTTCATTATATTAACAAAGGTAAATCCACTACCCATATGCAGTTCCATTGCAGAACGACCCCACTTTTCATTCCACCATCACTTGCTCAGTCAGGCTTTTGATTGTGTGGGCACAGCTTCCGTAACCTGCCTGCCATCCTGCCAAAGGTGTGTTACAGTGCAAATGTAACATACCATTTGTTGGTATTCTTTGAACAGGTGTCACATCACACACACCCTTATGCAAAGTGACTTGACTGGAATTTAGCAAAAAAAGGTTTGCTGTGTTTACAGAATGACTGCACGCCCTATTGTAGAAACCAGTATTGTGCTGAGCAAAGGTGGCAAACACAGCCGTACAAAAGGAGGCATGAAGCAATGTTCAGTGCAAACATTTTTTCAGAGTTAAAGAGGAGTGCCTGGAGAGAGTCAAACAAGATTATGTGTCCACGTTCTGCCTGAGGCCGCCCCAACTCAGAAATGACCAGTGTGGTGGAATCAGGTTTGAAGAAAAGGGATGAATATACATTTTTGGAATGTTCTATAGGTTCTTAAGAGCTCAATTGCATGGGCCGGGTAACTATACCAGTTAATCCACCACCATTCCATATTTCTCCTTCCTCAGTAGCCTACAGGCACATGACATAATACAACACAACACATAACAATATAATACAACATAAAACAAAGCACTACAGCAACACATGACAGCTTAGCGTAGAAGCGTAATATAACATTTGTACAAAATATAATAAATAAATAAAGTATTCACAGTTTTGATATAATTATTTGTAACATTTTAGTTATTTATCGTTGTTCTTTGGGTATGGTTATAAAATGTAGTTCAGAAGATTTATACTTTCTGTGCTGCATTTATTACTATTGCTTATGGGTGTTTTTTCAAGGAAAATGTTTTGAATTTTTTGAGACCAACTATTTTTTTCAAATTTTCACTTATTGTTGGTTTAACAGAATTTTATAAAAACATCTTTTAGGTTTTAGAGCGTATTCATGGATTTCATATGGAAAATTATTTTTTTACATTTTTAAAATGTTTACATTTTTTGGGAGAATAATATTTACTTACATTTCTTAATAATCAAATCTGTGAATACTTTATTTATTTATTATATTTTGTAGTAATGTTTGTGTATTTAGTATTACAATGTGTTATTAGTAATATGTCTCTGTTTGTATGTTTAGGGCTGTAATGCTTATACTTAAATAGTTAATGTTTTGAAAATGGGTTTTATTTTAATATAATTTTAAATAGCTAGGCTTATTTATTTGTGTTATGTTTAATAAAGTGTAACTGCTACATGGTATTATTTTTAATATATTGTTGAAATCTTGTGTTGTTAAGACGTCCATTTAAAAATGTGTCCAACTTGAAAATTTAAATGTAGTAAAGGAATGATTACATTTTTTTAGTAATAGATTTATTTTTGGTTTCATTTTGTTGGTAAACTATCGTTTTTTAAACTTTTGATGACAATATTTACGATGTCAGCCATTTATTAATTTCTATGTATTATTTATATTTATGTTTTCAATGTTTTTGACATCAGTATTTTTGTTCTGACAATATTATTTGCACAATATTGCTGTTGTCGATATTGTTTTTTCCATCGGGTGTGTAGAAAGTCAATATTTTTGTTGTTGATATTTAGACAACAACATTTTGCAATATTTAGGCAACAATTGTTCACAATATTTACATATGTGAAGTGTGGACTCATTCGAATGTAAAGTTTTAAGGAACTATGCATTTGTAATGCAGAGAATAATACGAATATCAATTCCTATTTAGTCTCATTAGTAGTCTGATATAAATTAAAATAGGATCTGAGTGGGAAGCAGTACGTGGAAGAAATTGCCTTGTGCACCCAGCACATATATGTAAATGCAAGGCGCCTTTTCATGGGTAGCTAGTGCAAAGTCAATAAGGCTGCAAAAATGTAGTCTCTTGGCTTGAATTTAAGCACCAATCTGGCTGCAAAATGCTGAATCAACTGCAGCTTGTACGTCAGATTTTCAGCTGGACCAAAGTAGGTTGAATTGCAATATTCAAACTAGAAGAAATAAATGCATTTATGATCTGAACATAATAATGAAAAGAACATAGATATAAAATTTGCTTCCAACATGCAGTTGAAAAAACAAGATTTGAGCACTGAGTTAACCTGATCAATTAGAAATAATACAGAATCAATATTTATTCACAAGTTCTTTACACAATGTGATAAACTGGATTTGGGGTCATGCAACAACATCCAAAAAATGGAAAAGGTGTAGCAGTACAGAAAATCTCTGTCATATCACTATTAACTTTCAGATAATTAATTTTCATCGAGCACTCAACTTTAGCAAGACAGTCATACAAGCAAGCAACAGTGACAGTGACATCACCTGTGATCATTAACACAATCTGAGTATCATCAGCATGCAGAACCAGGTTAACACCACAAGATTAAATCAGTTGAGACAGAGGGATCACTTCTAAATTGAACAAAGGGGTGGTAAAATAGATCCCTGTGGAACCCCACAACTCAAGCTTCTGACTGATGGTATGAAAGAAGAAATTGAGATTTGAACTGTTCTATCAGTCCAGAAGCTAGAAAACCATGCCCAATTGGTGTCCTTAATACTGAGTACATACAGTCTCTAGAGTAAGATCTCATGGCTGACCATACTAAAACCCACAGAGACATCTAATAGAATGAAAGCAACCAGCATGTTTCCAGCTTTGCAACACCATTACTCATCCAGGGCCAAGATAATGGTCAGTCAGTTTGGTGTTGTAACCTTATTGGAAACCCAGTTCAGAGGGATGTAAGAGAGAATTAGATGAAACAAAGTCCTGAAGGTGTTGACAAACTGCTCGTACAAGTAGTTTTGACAGATAGATTAGGTGAGATATTGGACAGTAGATTGTCAGGTATCCTCCTCCGAAGATATTTTTTAATAGTGGCTTAACCATGGCTAACCTAAGGTGGGACATGGCCACTCCATTAGCCAAGGAGGTATTTAAGATGGCTCTGGGAAAAGAATGTTCACACTATAACAAATTCTTATGGGTTTCCACAGCATGAGGTTTAGCCGGTTTGTTATTAGATACAATGGACTGAAAACAATTAACATCAAGGAGGGACCTCTTCAAAAGAGAACAAGAGGGAACTGGAAGTTGATTAACTATTAATAATGAGTTGGTGGACACTATGCAATTAAAAATAAATTGTGGTAATTTTATGTACAAAAACATCCGCCATTGCATTACTCTTCTCCAGCAAAGGAAAAAGACTTTGGCCTAGGGAAGGATTTCCAATGTCACTTATAACAGAGAAGATAGATTTAGATATATTTGGGAGTTCTGAAAGAAAAAATGCCTTTTAGCCTTTTTATTTTATGTGAACAGTGGTCCCTCACACGAAGGATAAGGTAAGGAAATTATTATAGAAGTACAACGAGATCTATAACATTGTTGTCCAGCCGGACAAAAATATTTATTATTCTAGATATACACAAAGAAGACAAAATAATGAAGTGGAAACACAAACTCTGTGACAATTAAAACATGAAAGGAAACTCAGGTGTTTCTTGGTGCTTGAAAGAAATAAGGGGATTGGCAAGCATAAATTAAGGAAAACACCTTATCACAAATCAATAATACATAAAACAGTGTCAAGGTGTCGTGGAGTCGACGACGTTTCGATCCCATACACAGAGCTCCCGGGATCATCATCAGGACTTAGTCATATTAGCCTGAGATTTGTACCGCTTGCAAAAAACAGTAGTAGTCTCGCAGGAGACTAAGAAGAACTGGGAAGGCAACCAATTGGGCAATCGATAACGAAGTAAAGCCGGGCAGCAAGGGCGAAACTTCGGCAGCAACAGTGATCCGACCGAACGGGTCAACCGTGAGAATTTTAGCCTTTTTATAGCAGCTTTATAAGCATGATTCAAATTCAGCCACTCACATTTTAAGGCAGGATCATTTTTCCACGATCATCGCTGTTCAGCAGAATGTAAGGCGAGTTTCAGGCTCAAAAGATTCTCAGAGAATCAGGCACAAGCATGGACAGTTAGTTTGGCTTTAAATATTTTCATTGGGGGCAATGCAGTCTCTAAGTGAAAGTAAGAACTGTGCAGTAGTTCATCAGGCCCTGCTTCCAAAGACACAGGTGCTGCAGTCAAATATTGCATCAAAGCATCCACTGTTACCTTCCTTAGTTTGCGACTCTAAGGAAGGCACCTGAAAGCTACCAACCCTGCACGCTTGCTGAGAGGAGCATGTAAAAGATATAGCATAGTGGTAAGTCCAAGGAAGAGAGAAGGGATTATAAAATTGACAAGACAAAATATTCATACAAATAGTATAGTACAAATAATATCTAATGTATGGCCAAGTTGGTGAGTAGGAAGAGGAATACTTATAAATAAATCAAAAAGAAGAAAAGGAGTGTTAAATGTAACAGTTAATGACAAATAAACATAATCAAAATGAGTGTTAAAATCACATAAAACCACCAAATAATCTGCACCTGACAGGGTATGTGTAAAGACGGAGGTCGGTACATCAGTAGCCTCATGTCCGACATGAGGAAGCCTGTAAACTAGAACAAAAGACCAAATCTTCCTGGCATGGTCCTTAATGTTAACTGAGAGGTCTTTTAGCACTGAAGAATAACTTGCATTTCACTTAAAACATTTCAAAATACTTTTGACAAGGAACAAAAGTCCACCCCCTCTCGTCCTGAACAGTGTGGTACACGTAAGTTATAATTGGATGGAGTAATTGTAATTAAAGTTAGCCTGCATATCATCTGAAAATGAGGTTTCAGTCAGGCCTACAATATCCACATCATAATCCATAATCAGATCCTTAATAGTAAAAGAGTTTTTACTGCAAAAAACATTAATGAAGAGACCCATTAAAAGGTGTTATTAGTAGCATTCACTTGAGCAAATGGAATAAAGCGTTAGATCCAAGAAGATTATGAAGTAACACACTTCTAGGATGTCTGAATAGAGATAATGAAACAGGTATAACAATCTGCTATTGTAAAAAGAACAATTGATGGATAGAATGCTGAACAATGTCATACCCATGCCATTTCAGTTTAGTCCCAGCCATATGCAAATCAGTATTGACCCTGTTCCCCATGGGAACAGTCCAGCCCGAACTACCAGGCCAGGTCCTCCCTGGACTTGAAACAAGCGTCCTAGGACCGGTTTCGGGGTATCATCCCTCATCAGTCAGGCTTTTCTCTGGAATGTGTGTAGTGTATTTTACCAAACAATGGAGGGTTGTCTATTGGCCCTCGCAGAAGGTGTCTTATCAGTGGAAAATACATGCCAGTCAACCTCTGGACTTAGGATTGTGTGTCATGTGAACTTTTTAAGAGGGTGATCCCATTAAGATGATTAGAGTATGGACTCTTTTACGGAGTGTGTTCAAGGTTTTATAATGGGGTGACCCTATTTAAGTCTAAGAAGGCATTTCGTTTTTAGATGAGTAAAACCAGTGAAAAGAGAGTAATATCCACCAAATGTGGGCCACTTGGCAGATATGATATGTGTTCATCATATTCTCAAACATTATGTCCATTATCTCTTGATTGGTCATAGGAAATTGGACACAGGTGCAGCATGTCAAATTACTTCAAGTCCACAAACCCTATAAGATGCTGTCACAATGACTGGAAGATGTCATCAGTGATGTTATCAATGATGTAATCTGAGATGGCATCAGTGATGTCATCAATGATGTCATTTAACATGTTATGAGTGATGTAATATGTGCGGTCCCAAGCAGTGATTCTACCCTTTGGATTTTAATGTAAGCTAAGATCTTATTACCATACCTATAATGTCACTGTAACCTTGGGTTTTTCTTTTTAAGTGAATTTCTGGGCTGTTTCGATCATATTCAAAGTTGAGCATACACCCAACCTCCATGTGCAACCTGCGCCCAACCCCACGAGGAGATGCCAACTCACGCTGCGCACGACCTCTAGCCTGTAGCCCTACACCCAAGCCCCCAGGGATTGGCCAGGCCCTGTGCTGAAACAGGTGGGAGCGGCCATCCCTGCTGCGCACAGCCGAAGGCCAAGCGTTGTAGAGGTCAGCAGCATAGCAGCCAACCCTACTGCCTGAATGGCCTAGCCTATAGCCAGGCCATGCACCCAACCCCGTGAGCAGTCAACCCCCACTGCGCACAGCCTGCAGTCTGCACAATGGTGGTTGGCTGCAGGCAGTGTGCATTTTTTTTAATGGTTTTTGGGTACTTCGGTACCAGTACTGCAGTATCACATAGGGTCCCGCACTGGAAGCTGCAGTACTGGGTGAAGGCACATTCATGAACTTCTACCTACAGCCATGCAAAGAACTTTCCGCAGGAGTAATGTACAGAAAGTGCAATTGAGCAGGCAGGGATCCCTCTGCATCTGTGCAATTCCATTTTATTATCTTATTTTATTTACCTCTGCAAAGAGCATATTAACCTCATAGAGAACGTGTTTCTCTCCACCGCTGTCAATTTTGGGTGCCCATCTTGCATTTTACTAATTGGGACTTTAAAGTTTCATGCCCAATTCACCAAAGCATTTATGAGTACGGGAAGTAGTACAACAGGAGCATACCTTTATGAATCCGGCACAACACATCCAACTTGCTATTAGAAAAGATACAAAGTGGGCACAGTGCTTTGTACATGTACTGATTGCATCTAACTATTTCCTGGATATTTCCATTTTATTCCCATTTTAAATTCTTTGGGGCCAAATCAGGAAGACATATATGAGAAAGTAAAAGAGTGCTTCAGGACCATACTTCCATACTTCAATCTGCCTTTGTGAATAGGCGCCATTCACTACTTTCATCACCCTTGCATACTTTGAGTGACTCTATTTGCAAACGATATGTTTTGCAAAATGTTGAAATGTTTTCCTGGGTAGAAGCACAGGTAACCTGAGGAATTATTCTCCATAGGTGAGGAATCTCATGTAGCACTCTTTTTACTTTTTCATTCCTTGAAGTATATAGCCTCTGTTGCACTATTTTTTGAGTAGAAAGCGAACCAAGGTCACTCCTTTGCCAAATATGGATTACCACATGTGAATTAAAAATAATAATCCCATTGTTCTAAAGTGCTGCAGTAACCATATAACCATACAACATAGGTCCCATGTGATAAAAGATTTAACAAATCAGATACAATCAATTGATCAAAAAGTGACACATAATTTGTAAGCTTTACTGCCATATAAAAAGTGCTTGTGAGTGTTCACACAATGATAAATAACAAATAAATAATCTAGTATTAAAAAAAAACCAATCAGGTAAAGGAACCAAAAGAATACGTAATCAATGCTGCTGTTTGTACATTCCATTTTAAGTCAACCAGTGACTACTACAGTCACATGGGTTCCATTTGCGATTTATGTCGACGGCTTTTCGACCCCAACCGTGTAATGGGTTATCATCTGTGTTTATAATATATACATTTTAGAAAAACAATATAAGGGGGCAAGGTAGGAATACCCTGACCTCCTGGGTTATGGATATATCAGCACTGAGCACTGAAAAATCAGCTGGAAGGCCTTTTCGTCTTGTAGTGATCCTCTGATGTCCATATTGTCACTGATATTTGATGCCTTTATTTACATTCATCACAGTCTTAATGATGGCTTGCATCATATTACAATAGGGCTTTGATAAAGTCAAAGCAGACTCAAGTTTGTTTATTTCCATGGACATTGTTCTTGCTGTTCTCAATTAAATCTTTATGCAGGATCCTGATAATGTATCCTTTTCCAAGGATCTTCGGCTAGCTCACGGTGCCCCATTTATTTATAATAGTTCACTGTTATTCATGTATTGAGTTTGTCTTACCGGATGACATTTGTAGAGAGTCAGGAAAATCGATATTCATGTAGTGGGATAGTTCTTGGATGCTAAGTGCTACGGCAATATGTGTTCTGATTTGCTAATAAGATAGTACATTTGCTCACACCATGATGAATCTACACTTTCTATTCTGTACTATGAGAAGATTTCCTATACAAACCCTCGATTTTGGGTGTGAGCCAGAATGCTTTCTGATTCTGCTAGGAATGCTGTTCATTTCTCTATTGATTTTGCTGCTCGTTTGGGATTTAGAGTTATTTTGATTTTGCACTTATTCTGTATGCCCTACTTGCAGAGAGCCTTCATGGCAATGACTTTATGTTGACTCTGTATCGAAACCATTTTGAATTTCTTGTAATAAACTCTTAAATGTATTTTGCTGATCTAGAACTCAATCATTGCGTGGCCTTTACTTGATTAACTGTATTTTGATGTGACGGGGACACATTGTCCTATGAAATAGACGTTTAACATTGTCTCTGATTCGTCAACCTCTGGGTGTTCTGCCGATGTAAAGTTTTGGGGTTCAGTATGCTTGGGGTGTCCCGCACGCACAAAAGTCAACAAGAGTAGCATAAAATAATCATTTTAAAAATGCCACAAATAACAACATAAATGATCACCCAGGGGAACATCCTCTTAAGTTGTTAAATAGATAAATATTAGGCAGACTCTGCGTAGCCCAAGGACGGATCACTGACATAATATTGATTCATACAATATCAAACCATAAAAATATGGAAAAAAATATTGTTATCAAACATATCGCCTCCCTATACTTAACTAATAAAACCACAAATATTGAGAACACAATAATCGTTGTTAAAAATATCAATTTTTACCTATATTGAAAACACAAATATCAGAACCAAAAATATCGTCACCTTTAAATAAACATATAATGTCAAAAATATTGATTTACACAATATCGATTAGAAGAATATCGTCAAAATAATTACATTATCATTAATAAATATATATAAATATATATATGTTAAACAATTATTTAAAACAAACATTAAACAATATATACACATGTTTGAATGAAAAGAATATAACATCACCAAAATATTTATCCCAATAAAATATATAACTAAACTGATAACAATATAACCTATATATATATAGATATATATATATATATATATAAAATATATATATATATATATATATATATATATATATATATATATATATATATTGCCACTCGACCTCGTAAACCCAAGGATGACGACGTCTTGTCTTGAACCACCAAAATAATTTATTTGACGGCTGTTGTCGGACGCGTTTCGCCTGCACAGCAGGCTTGCTCACCAACAAGTCAATAAAGTTTTCAACCGTTTTAAACACCATTTCATTACGTGTCACGTGAGAACTACCACAACAATGAAAGTGAAGAAAGACTGGTAGTTTCTGTAAGAATAATACAATTCATCATTATCACAGTGATCTAAATTTCATTAACTGTTGCTGAAACTATCTGTTAATAATTATACTTATTTTTACTATTACAATCATGTGCGGGTTCATGTAATTCTCTACCCCAATTATTGCATTTCATTACCGATATGAATAATATCTCTCGTTTTACCCCAAATGGGCATTCTAACGCAGTAAATCGGTTAACTTGAAATTAACACGTATCAAGCCCAAGTGGGCAATTTAACATGTATAAAGTCATGGATTGTATTATATACTTCTACGGGAGTTGTGTCCTGCCCCAGTGGGCATAGTTATAGCAAACAGTTTCATATCTTAGAACCAGTTGTCTTCTTAAAGTGCTCGTGCAGAAATAAAACAAAACAAAACAAAAACCAATGTAAAACCAGTTAAAAAACACAGAGAGTACTGGGAGGCATTACACTTCATGATCTATTCATAGATGTGTATGGAAATCCTCTTCCATATTGAGGCCTTCCGGGATTTTTGTGTTAAGTTCTATAATATAACACGACTCCAACCTTCTCAATTTCTTCTCCTGGTTCCCCCCCTTTGTATTTGGTGGGATTGCATCTATTACAAAATATGACAAGTCTTGTACATTTTTGTCATGATGTTGCTCAAAATGTCGCGCCACTGGATAGGCAGAGAAACAACCTTTAGAACGCATGCATTACATCGCATGCCATTAGATCGAAGTTTTTACAACGCAAGTCGTTACAACGACTTGCACTGGAGGGCGCTATAGGACAGGAGTAGTTTAATTTACTATCCCACACCTTCCCTACTGTACGTAGGCTGGAGTTGGAATAGTAAATTAAACTACTCCTAAGTCCAGCGCCCTCCAACGCAAGTCGTTGTAACGACTTGCGTTGTTAAAACCGCGATCTAATGGCATGCGATGTAATGCATGCGTGATATCGTCATACATCCGATAGGCCCTATCACCATTCTTTATGGCCCTCAAATGCTGAAGTACTCTTTTGTGCACAGGTAGAATTGTGCTGCCCAAGTACTTCAGGCCACATGGGCACTGAAGCACGTAGACTGCAAAGTCAGTTTTGCACGAGAATTGCCCTTTTATTTTCATTTCCCTCTTCGAGAGACTTGACTTTTGACTGAGGTATTTTTGCCATGGGCACACGCTTTGCACTTGGTGCATTTTATGAAGCCATCTTTTCTGCTTAGCCATGTTGTTGCTGTACTTTTTGATTTAGATGTAGTTACCATGTTGCTCACGAGAGTTTGTTTCAGGGATCTAGCACGTCTAAATGTTATTTGCGGCCTGCGCTGCACTATTTTGCCTAGTACAGGGTCACTGCGTATGACGTGCCAGTGTTTACACAGAAAGGACCTCAAGCTGTCTTCCTGTTTATTATAAGTGGTGATCATTCTACACTGATTGATATTCTCACTTTCCAATTTTTCTTTTGCCTTACTTTTGTTGAAAAGGATTTCTTCCCTTGATTTTTTGTTTGCTTTGTACATGGCTGATTTTATGCACCCTTCTGAGTAACCTCTAGCTATAAAGCGTGTTTTTAAGCAGCTCAATTCCTTTTCCAGTTCTTTATGATTACTGCAGTTTTTCATCGTGCGAAGACACTCTCCATAAGGGATGCTTCTAATCAGATTTTTAGGGTGGAAACTCGTTGCGTGCAGCAGCGTATTGCCTGCTGTGGGTTTGCGGTACAATTTTGTTTCAAGTTTCCCTTCATGTATGTATACAGTCAGATCAAGGAAATTGACACTAGTTGCACTTATGGTGCTAGTGAACTTAAGGTTAAGATTATTAACCTGAAGTTTTTTTACAAAATCTTTCGCTCCCTTTTGCCTAGTACAGGGTCATTGCGTATGACGTGCCAGTGTTTACACAGAATGGACCTCAAGCTGTCTTCCTGTTTATTATAAGTGGTGATCATTCTACACTGATTGATATTCTCACTTTCCAATTTTTCTTTTGCCTTACTTTTGTTGAAAAGGATTTCTTCCCTTGATTTTTTGTTTGCTTTGTACATGGCTGATTTTATGCACCCTTCTGAGTAACCTCTAGCTGTAAAGCGTGTTTTTAAGCAGCTCAATTCCTTTTCCAGTTCTTTTTGATTACTGCAGTTTCTCATCGTGCGAAGACACTCTCCGTAAGGGACGCTTCTAATCAGATTTTTAGGGTGGAAACTCGTTGAGTGCAGCAGCGTATTGCCTGCTGTGGGTTTGCGGTACAATTTTGTTTCAAGTTTCCCTTCATGTATGTATACAGTCAGATCAAGGAAATTGACACTAGTTGCACTTATGGTGCTAGTGAACTTAAGGTTAAGATTATTAACCTGAAGTTTTGTTACAAAATCTTTCGCTCCCTTTTCTGAGCCTTTCCATACGACGAATAAATCGTCGATGAATCGACTCCAATGCATTATATTCTCCTGCCATTATTTTTGGTATTGCGCCTGGACCACCTGCTCCTCCCACCAGCCCATATTCAAATTAGCATAGCTGGGGGCGAAGCACGTGCCCATCGCTGTGCCGCACGTTTGATGAAACAGCTCTGCATTGAAAAGAAAATAGTTGTTCTTAAGGCATGTAGATATCATTGTTAACAACATCTGCGTGTGAGACCATAATTTCAATTGTCGGCTCCCTAAAAAATGCTTGATCGCATTGAGACCATCCTCATGCTTGATACTAGTGTATAGCGTGGTTACATCTATAGTTACCAGCAAAAAATCCTGTTCCCATGGAAGATCGTAGATTTTCCTTAAGAAATCCCCCGTATCCGGTATATAGGATGGGAGGTCTTTTACAAAGGGGCATAAAAAAGAGTCTACATATTTTGATGTATTTTCTAGGGCACTCCCAATTGCTGAAATTATTGGGCGCCCTGGGGGATTTGCAGGATTTTTGTGTACCTTTGGTATCAAATATAGTACTGGGGTAACTGGGCTACTGATTTTTAAAAACATTAATTCATCATGTTTGATCAGGCATTGGTTATACCATTCTTGTAACTGTACAGTATACAGGCAGTGGCAGGTGGTCATCACTTCTGTACTGACTTTCACATAATTCGATCGATTGTTTAGTTGTTTATAAGCTTCACAGAGATATTGCTGTTTGCCCCATAAAACAACATTCCCACCCTTGTCTGCATTGCGTACAATACAGTTTTCATTTGATGCAAGTTTATTAACCAGAGCATGATAGTCTCTTTGCTTCTGCGACAAAATCTTCTGCTTTTCACTCGTGTTCCTGTGTAAACTTTTTAATTCATAGATCACAAGTTCACTGTAAATGTCCACAGAATCTCTGGCTACCATTGGTATAAACTATGAAGTTGGCCTGAAGCTTGTTGGAGCATCACTATAGATATTTATGCCTTGTATTTCCGCTAGTTCTGTAGCCTGTTCGATGGTGTGTTGTGTACCAGGGGTTTCATCTATGGTGGTGTTGTCGGTTTCAACCTCTAACTGTCTGAGATCTAACATTAAATTCATATCATTCACCAATAAGTTTCCCGATTGGGCATCAATAGTATTTGCTGATGGTACTTGTGCTTGCTTTTGATTAACTGCAAAATATTTTTTCAATTTCAAAGTTCTTATAAACTTGAAGATATCAACCCTTGTTTTTACATAGTCCAAGTCTGCTTCTGGACAATATGATAAGCCAAGTTGTAAAATATTTTTTTCTTTTTCCGTTAAGGTGATATTCGTCAAGTTTGTGATTGATGCCTCCTTGCTGCTGCTTATTTCTTGCTTTGCTTGCTCTTCGGTTTCTCTTCGGCGCCTGAGTTGTTTTGCGCCTTTGCGCCTCTGACTCTTTTGCCTCTTCCTCTTTGAGGCTCTACGTTTATTGCTGGTGCTCGGGGGCGAAGGTTGAACCTCCGCTCTTCTCGCAAAAAACCAAATTCATCTATTACAGATGGCATGGGACCTCCTGATTGCCCACTCGGGCCTTCGTCTGCATCAGTGTCTAGCTCAGAACTTTGTATGCTGCTTTGCTCTGATTGTTGGTCCTGCACAGATTTGCCAATAGCACTCATTCTCTGTCTGCGTAGATTTTCAAATTTTTTGGCAAACGTGAAAATGTGGCCGCGATCATAGTCGATTTTATAGCGCAAAAACTTTTGCGCTTTTCTCTCTTTGATCGACTCCTCTAATTTACCCAAGCGTTCTTTCATTTCTGATTAAAACTTAATTATTGTCTCCTGATCAGTCTCTTTATCCAACATTGTTGTAATTTGGTCAATTTCTTCAAGTATCTTTTGCCGATCAATGTCTGCATACTTGACTAGAATCGCAAGCATCCTTCTAGACAATTCCTGATTGTTTTCGGCCCATTTCTTGAGCATATAGGGATTTGGATCTTCATATGTAGGAGCCACCAAAATTCTTAGCCCCCTAGGAATGCGTTTGACTTCTAGATAACGCTGCAGGGACTTGGATTCCCACCATTTTGCCAATTCTGTGCGTTTCAGCTTTTCCAATCTTTTGAGGCGTGCTGTTATATCTGACATTTTCGTGTTGCTTGCTGTTTCGGCCGTTTTTTTTAGCATGGCCACATTGTCATCAAATATAGAAAGTGCCACTTCCTCTCTCTCCCTGACCTCTGTCTGCAGCCGACATTTTTTATCTCATTCAAATCTTTGTAGATGAAATCTACGATCCAAGAACCGCCAATGTCCACAAAACAAACTAGTTGCGAGTTTTAAAGTTGTACACCGGCTTTCCCTCTTCCCTGTTGCCGCTCCACGCTGCACGCTTACCTGGGTATTACCAACGGTCTCCGCGGGTCCTCCGACTCACCGGATTGCGCCACATCCCATAGGGCAGCTCCTCGTAGACTTCACAGGTGCGCTCGCGCTCTCGCTCTCCTGAATATGAGGATGGGGGGGCGGCGGTTAACAAATCCACATTCACTGCTTGTGTAAGACCCACCGCTGCTCCAAACCAGAGGGCGCGTCGTCGTGCTGGACCACCCAAGCACGGTCCAGATCAAATTGCCACTCGACCTCATAAACCCAAGGATGACGACGCCTTGTCTTGAACCACCAAAATAATTTATTTGACGGCTGTTGTCAGACGCGTTTTGCCTGCACAGCAGGCTTGCTCACCAACAAGTCAATAAAGTTTTCAACCGTTTTAAACACCATTTCATAGCGTGTCACGTGAGAACTACCACAACAATGAAAGTGAAGTTAGACTGGTAGTTTCTTTAAGAATATTACAATTCATCATTATCACAGTGATCTAAATTTCATTAACTGTTGCTGAAACTATCTGTTAATATGGACACAACTCCCGTAGAAGTATATAATACAATCTATGACTTTATACATGTTAAATTGCCCACTTGGGCTTGATACGTGTTAATTTCAAGTTAACCGATTTACTTGCGTTAGAATGCCCATTTGGGGTAAAACGAGAGATATTATTCATATCGGTAATGAAATGCAATAATTGGGGTTGAGAACTACATGAACCCGCACATGATTGTAATAGTGAAAATAAGTATAATTATTAACAGATAGTTTCAGCAACAGTTAATGAAATTTAGATCACTGTGATAATGAGGAATTGTATTATTCTTACAGAAACTACCAGTCTCTCTTCACTTTCATTGTTGTGGTAGTTCTCACGTGACACGCAATGAAATGGTGTTTAAAACGGTTGAAAACTTTATTGACTTGTTGGTGAGCAAGCCTGCTGTGCAGGCGAAACGCGTCCGACAACAGCCGTCAAATAAATTATTTTGGTGGTTCAAGACAAGGCGTCGTCATCCTTGGGTTTACGAGGCGGAGGTGCGGGAGTTTCTGTAATAAACCAGCATTGCACTGATTTTGGGTCTGCATTTTCGTCCTTTTGATTGCTGTTGTGGCGGAAAACTTATATATATATATATATTTTTTGTTCGTGTTTTATGTGCCAATAAACTTGGTCACACAGTCCCCCGTGAGTGCTGTACTTTGTACTATGGAGCAGTGATATATATATATATATATATATATATATATATATATATATATATATAACCTAATTTTGCATTTACCATACAAGAACATAAATGTTAAAAACAATGTAATCTAAAATTAAACTATCCAATAAAGTCAAACTATAAACAAACCTAACCAATAAAATCAGACAAATATTTAAATCAACAATTTAAAAGGCACACAAATTTAATAAACTAAATACTTCAAAAACGACATATGCGTCAAGATGAGAAAACTGTACCGGATTCTCTGACCAGTCTCTTAAAAAAAAAGAAATATATACATCTCGACAACTACCTTGCCAAGTAAGTGAAACTTATAATTAAACTAAAACTTACTTGTAATTAAACTAATATATGTAAAATAGCAAATAATTAACAAAACACTCTCCAACTTCTATCTATTTACATGTACTTTCTAAAAGAAAATACTACAACTTGGTAAAGTGCTAACCTGCTGAAAAACAATACCAATCACAAACCAGCAAAAAGATATAACAAAGTAAGTATATAAAAATTGTTATATAATCCCCAAAAGAGAGTAGAAATACACTTAATGACTTTAACCTAGCAAACTACCAATAAATAAACATTTAAAATGAAACTGATGCTTTTTTTTTTTGCAACAGAAAAGAAAGCAAATGCTCTACATTAAAATACTCACAATGGCAAAGCTGCAAAAAAGTGTGAAGCATCTACGGAGAACATACACGTAAGTATAAATAGATAAAGTAGCTGCATAATTTTATATGTAAATAACAAACTTATAAACCTGTAAAAAAATATATTTATTTATACTATTACACTACTTTTAGACACAATGAGAGAGAGAGAAAAATATATAACATCCCAGAAAGAAAGCAATTACTAAGGTCCTATTTATGAGTCTGCCTGTCCATGGGACCGCTAAACTTGCGGTGGAGGTGTGGTGGTGGTCGGGAACTGCCACACCAGTCGTCCGGCTGCCGTATTACGAGTACGATGGTCGGACCTCCATGGGACCACTGCAACCGCCAGGGATCCGTGATGCCTGGCATTGGCGCATCGGTCTTGAGGCTGCAATATGCTTGGTGGTGCCACTGCGGCACCACCAAGCATATTATGAGTTTCCTCACCGACAGCAGTCTCATGGCGGTTCTCGCGCCATGAAACTGCTGGCAGTAAGGAAACAAAGGGGGCCCTATAAGGCCCCCTGTTGCCTCAGGGCCAAGGGGTGCCTTTAGGGGGCACATGCTGTGCCCACCTGTGTGCAGTCACCCCCCTTCTGCACGGCATGGACTTTACAGTCCATGCCATGCAGGAACGGGCTTTGGTGTTACCATTGTAGTGCCTTTTTAATAGGCACCGCTGTGAAAATGCCAAAGGACCGCCCATCAGACCACAAGATTACTCGTAATCTGGAGGGCGGCCTGCAGTCGAGTTTGGCGGTCCTGGAGCGGGGTGCTGGCGTGGCGGCCCACTCTTGGACCACCAAACTCGTAATCAGGACCCAAGTCACATTGGCTACACCTACAACCAAGAAAGTACAGAGATGGAAAACGTGAATTGGGAATGTACCAAATATTATTCTAATGCATGCTATAGGAGGGCCATTCTAAAAGATGATGTCGTAATTAATGTAAGGAACCCACCCACTCCCTAAATGTGACAGAAATAGAAGGGAGATATTGCAGGATATAAGAGAGGCAAGCACTAGCAAGCGCTAGGTCCTAGGAACCCACAACTTCAATAATGTGCAGCAAGTGTAGAATATGCTACAAACAGTCAATTTGCCTTTGAAATAAAAAAAATTGATAGCACTAGCCTATGTCGCTGTAACAGAGGTAGCTAACCACTACCATTTACTAATAGAAAGCACTTTCTACCAACAACATGAAGACAAACTAAGCCCCTAATGGATTATTATGAAAACAATTGGGTTGGTCGACTGCATTGCTCCGGACACAAACACCAACCAGCATTCCAAATACCATGGTGGAATGTCTATGACAGCACCTTAGCAAAGGAAGCAAAAATAAACACAGTGGAAGGATTGCACAATGCCTTCCAATCCACACTACATACTATTAATTTATAGAAGCATTACAAAAAGAGCAAAGCTACCAACAACTATGAATTAAGAAATCTGTAACTCAAATTGCACCTAAACTTGCCAAACAAACCAAAAGAATGTACAACATGCTACAATTTCACGTAAAACTCTTAATAAAAAATAAAAGAGTAGATTACTTAGAAATAATAGCCAAAAGCATATGATAAAATAAAAAGTCAACTACAAAAGTCCCAAAAAGACAATACCAAAACCTTAACCAACATGACAAATCATTTTTGATATAAATAATAAGCATACTATTTTATTACATCAGTCATAACATTAAATAAAACTCCAATCCTAAATAACACTGATATAATAAATTCATATATAAATTAATTACATGAGAAATCTAAACCTCATAACCAAAAAGCTCAAAGAACAAACTAAAACATCTGTCACATAAAATAAATATAACACATATACTACACATTTCCAAATTGCAATCTCATAATAATGACACAAATAATAAAATATAACATTTCCCACCCAAATTACATAAAACAAATAGGACTTCCTGTTCTGTAGGTGCAAATCCTCCTCTGTCTCCACGTAGTCCAAAATAATAATCCACCAAAAATGGGAAAAATACAATGCACAAAATGCCCCCCCAAAAATGCAAAAAAAAAAAACAATCCAAATAGACATCCCTCAAAGCAATCCAATGTATCTAGGAACCATAAAAAACTGAAAAAGTGTTGAAAAAACAGAAACGCTCCAAGAGCCCCGACAAAAATGATATCAAACTAAAACATCTTGTTATTTTTATAAACCAAATAAATTTGCTTAAAAAAAAGGTAAATCTCAGTGCCCATAGGACACGTTCATAGAAACAAACCTGCAAATTAAAACACAAAACCCACCAGCAAAAAAGATTACATTTACACAAAATACATATGCATTTCACTAATCATCATAAAATAAGTAACATAACACAATATACATTACATTATGGTACATTACTAAAACAGTGTACAAAAACCCAAAAGTACACAATCGTGAAAAACACTACTATCAATAAAAATAAGCGTACAAAGAAACCTACAAACACTAACATCCAGACCTCCCCCCTATACCGCACCTACCCTCAAAACCCTAAAAAAAACCTGTAAAAGTGACTTAACTGTTCTGATGAACAGTAGTACCTTACCGCGACCTGTATCCCAGAAAAATGGCTAAAAATTACACTAATAGACTACAAAATAGAACGTAGCAAAAAGAAAAATGGTCACTAAATGAAACAAAAAAATAGACTATCTTCATAGAAATGAATAGGAAATCATTTAAAAATGTTGAATAAATATATTCAAAAATATTTTAAAATTATTAAACGTGTAAAACGTATTAAAAAATGTAAAGAAATTGTGGAGTATAAATTAAATAATCGTATATACAATTTAAAGTTTTTTTAATATATACTGAAAAAACATGTTAAAATGATGTTAAAATATGTATATGAAACAATTTAAAAAATGTTAAAGAGAAAAAAGTGGAAAATGTACAACAACAATACTATTTATATATGATTTACATTTTTTATTTAATAATAATAATGTATTTATATTTTTTATTTACCTATGTTTAAAAATGTATTTGTAAGTAGAAATATATATGTTAACCATGTAAAAATTTGCATTAAATAAACTTTGAAAAAAACAAATGAAAATGGAAAAAAATGTACGTCTTTCTTCTATAAAAAATGTAATTAATAATATTATTTACTACAAACATACATCTACGTTTTTAAATTATACTTCCAAACACCAACAATACTAATTAAATAACATAAACTCGACAACATACAAATACAATTTAAAGAAAGGATTTCACACTAAAATGATTAGATTATAAAATCATACTCTTATGTAAACCACTTTAAAGAAAGTATTAGACACTAAAGGGGGAACATTTAATATCCCCACTCCAAATTAAACCAATTTGGGAAAGGTGTTGGACACTAAAGGGGTGACATTTACTATTCCTACTCCAATCTAAACCAATTTGGGGAAGGTGTTAGACACTAAAAGGGTGACAATTACTATTCCCACTCCAATCTAAACCAATTTCAGGAAGGTGTTGGACTCTAAAGTGGTGACAGTTACTATTTCCACTCCAATCTAAACCAATCCCAGGAAGTTGTTGGACACTAAAGGGGTGACATTTACTATTCACGCTCCAATCTAAACCAATTTTGAGGAGGCGTTGGACACTAAAAGGTGACAGTTACTATTTCCACTTCCATCTAAACCAATTTCAGGAAGGTGTTGAGCACTAAAAGGGTTACCTTTACTATTCCCACTCCATTCTATACCAATTTGGCAAAGGTGTTGGACACTAAAAGGATGACCCACTCCAATCTAAACCAGTTTGGGGAAGGTGTTGGACACTAAGGGGTGGCATTTAATATTCCCACGCCAATCTAAACCAATTTGGGGAAGGTGTTGGACACTAAAGGGGCGACATTTACTATTCCCACTCCAATCTAAACCAATTTGGAGAAGGTGTTTGACAACAAAGGGTGACATTTACTATTTCCACTACAACCTTAAGCATTCTATGCAAGTTGCTACACACAAAATATTTTATGTACACAATCAATACTCCATACTCACTCATAATTTTTGAACTATAAAATAAACTAACATTTATTTTAAAAAGCACACAAACCAAAACTACAAACCCATATTTTCATAATTAAACGTTAACATTTAAAATATGTTTATCACTATTAATCATTAATATAATTTTACAAATATTTACAACCATTCCTAAATGTTGGACCATAAAAAAAAAAAGAAATCATTATCCAAAATTACCAGTCATAAAAATAAGAAAACATTTAAAACCAATGTTTGAAATGAAGATTTTTAAACAATATTTTCACAATTACATTATAATTCTCAACTTAACAAAACCTATAAAATATTTTATTTTTGATAGTTTTTTGACACAAATTATAAAAATAAACATTTTTATTGATTTTTATCATTTATTTTACTATTCTAATTAAAATTTTATTTTGTATAGATTTTTCATTTAAAATAATATTGTAATTTAAATATTGATTTTAATTTTTACAATAAAATAATGATTTTTTAAATTTCATATAATATTATATATTCTAATTAATCATACATTATTATGTATAGACATTATTAATGTAAGAAAATAAAACATTTTCAAATATCAATCTGCATATCTTTAAAATAATTAACATTACATTTACATTAAAATATCCACTGTTTAAAAATCTCCCCACCCCTACCCTCTAAAAATACAATATCCTGCTGCTAAAAAACAATTATAAAGCCATTATTTTTAGATGTTAATACAATAAGGAAGACAAATTTCAACAATTTCAAATTTCATAATTAATATATTATCTTATTAAAAACAAAAATAAAAAAAATAATAAACATATATTTAATCAAACACTACAATATACAAGATACCACAAACGATATTACATACAGTGATATTTTCTAAATCAATATTTTTGACAACGATATTAGGAACAACACTTAAAACGATGTTTTTTCTTTTGATATTCCTGTCAATGGTATTTCTGGCATGGAAAAAAGCATTGAGGGCAAGTTGATTTGCTGACCCGCACAGTGCAAATCTTATTTTCTGTTTATCCAAGCATTCACCAAATGACCACAGACATATTCCTAAACCCGCACATATATGCACACACACACACACACACACACACACACACACACACACACACACACACACACACACACACATAAACACACACCACACATATCCATAGAACACCTAGGTGTGGTCTTACCTGCTAGAACTGCCAACGAAGGAAATGGGGAACCAGGTTCGAATCCTGGCCTTGGCTCAACATACTGTGATTCTTAGCAAATCAGTTAAACTTCCAGTGCTTTAAAAAAATGTGTAATGTCTGGTTGTACTCTGATGCCTTTAGACCATGTTTGTGCTATACAAAACTGCAAAAATAAAGAAATACATATCAGCCATAAAATACATAAATATTGAGGCATGTATATTTACATGCTCACTGAACATCAGTACATGGAGATAACATATTTAGGTCCTGATATCAATCCACTTGCACACATAGTCCTACTTAGACTTTGGTGGAGTGGTAACTTAATTCGGCGGGCACCCACCCCATCCAATTCTGCAGCTCACTGCCTCATTTAGAGGTGGTGGAACAATTGGGTTTCTGATGGGGAGACTCAGCTGGCCTCACCGTCAGAAACCTCTGATTAAGCGTCCCACCTGCAGCAGGCCACTGGGCCAATGCTTTGGCAGGCTAAGCCTATGGATGGTGTAAATTCCAATGCATATTTGTCATGCCTGTAACTGACATGCGAGGCATGGTAGACCCGGGCAAGAATAATGATCAATAGATTCCTTGTGCAAGGAGCATACTCCCTGCATGTTGTGCCATTTTTATTTTATGTTTTTTTTTTTTTAAACAGATTTTATTGGGTTTTAAAAAGACATTTGGCCACATGGGCCGCGAAGTACATACAGGATGTTGAAATAAGTACACCCAAAAGGAAAAACAACAACATAATGTGCACAGTGACACACACCCACCCCACCCAAATGCCACATGACATCATGCATGTCTCGCAACATAGTAAGCATTAGTTGCATACATCATTCCCTGGTTTTGCGACTCCATATCTCAGAACGTCTTCCTTGATGAGGGAAGCAGCAGAGCTGACAGGATATAAAATAATTCCCCTGTAATCGGCCCACCACTGCCAGGTTTTAGGATGTTTTGGGGGGCACCCCATCACCTGGTACACTGCAATTTCTAGCCCTATACAGTGATCCATCCCCTTTTTCCACACCCTAAGAGATGGAGGTACATCGGCTATCAGTGTCATAGCTTTAACCCTTTTCACCAGTGTAAGACCCAGGAACAGAAGCAATAGTTTGTATCTATTCCTTCCTATGCCGTCTGTGCTATGGAGAAGAATCAATTTTGGGTCAAGTGGAATTTTCCAAGAGAGGATCTCCTTAGGCACAATGTCACCCCGCCCCAAAAACCATCCAGCGCCACCCAATTCCACACTGTATGTATAAATGTACCCTCATCCGCCCTGCAGCGGAGGCACATTGGAAAATCTATTGCCTCCATGCGCCACAAGCATTGCCTCATGTAGTAAGCTCTGTGAAGATATTTTAATTGGATCAGCCAGAGGCGAGCTGAAAGTGCCGCCTCTCAAGGCGCTCCCAAGGCCTCGGTCCAGTCATCGTCATCAAGTGTGTCAATATCGGCCTCCCCAGCCGTTCTGAGAGCACGCAGTGTGTTTGAACCGTTCATGACCAGGGACTGATAAATCTTTGCTATTTTGTTATTACTCGGGTCCCCCATGAGGATCTTACCTTCCAGTGGATTAAATTCTGAACGGGCCAAGAGGTCCTTAATGCATGGAGTAAGATCGTGACAGAGCTGCAAATAGCGATGGAATTGGCTGTGGTGCAGTTGGTATACAGTCTGCAGCTCCTGGAATGATTTCAGGACCATGCCACGAATCACATCTCCAAGAGTGGTGATTCTGATATTATCCCACATCCGAAAGCCCTCGAGCTGGATGACCTGTTTGAGCATGTTGGCCTGCCACAGCGGCACCCCCCAGTCAGTTTTTCCATCCATCCCATCAATCACAGGGAACGCCTTCAGATAACCAGGACCGTCCATGTTGCCGGTGGAAGGGACACCACCATATAAGAAAGCTAGCAGTGAGGTGTCGCCCATCACCCATTCTCGACTGATTATGCTGGATCACACTGCAGGCCATACCACCATTCGATGATGATTAGGAGAGGTGAAGCAGAATAATATGCGAATACATCAGCAGTGGCAATGCCCCTGCAAGGCGTAGTTTGGAAGCATGTTCTAAGGGCGATACGGGCAGCTTCTCCCCCCCCCCCCACAAGAATCCTCCGCGAACTGTGTTAATCTGTTGGAACCATAGCTGTGGTATAGCATATGGGTAATTCTGCAATTGGTACAACAGGCGGGCAGGGAGATCATCTTGAAGACTGCCGACCTACCCATCAGTGACATCGGCAGAAGCGACCAGGCCCACTCCTCATCCTTTACCTGCACTAGTGCTGATGCCAGGTTATGAGACCATGACAGTGCCGCATCCGGGGAGATGTACACTCCCAAATATTTGAAGCCACCATTGACTAACGGCCTGATGCCCACTCCGCCATCCCTGCACGCCATTCACCGGAAACACTACGGGTTTTCGAGGAATTGATATAGAGGCCGGACGTTTCACCGAAGGTGCCACAATTTGCAGAATGTGTGGCCCTGAGGTCTCTGGGTCAGTAAGGAAGAACGGGACATTGTCTGAATAGAGGGCGAGTCTGGCAGACAAGTCTGCAGTCCACTCGAAGCCTCTCACCTGGGCATACATCCGGACCCAGGCGGCCAAATGATCCATGATCAGTGCAAATAACAGTGGGGAAAGTGGACACCCTGCCTCATGCCCCTATGGATCTGGAATCACTCAGATACCACGCCTGCAATCCATACCGTCAACAACAGATCAGTATATAGTAGCCGAAAGTAGGAAAGAAACCTGGGGCCTAGATTTAGTCTCTGGAGAAGGGCAAATCGATAATCCCAGCTGACGGAATAGAACGCTTTATCTATATCTGCCAGAAGCATCGCCGCGGGCCTCCCCAGCCAAAGCATTGTAGACTCGTCTAATGTTATGGTGTGTGGCCCGATTTGGCATGAAGCCCGTCTTGTCAGGGTGGACGAGATCTGGCATAAATTTCACAAGCCTGTTGGCCAAGGTCTTGGCGAGAAGCTTCACCTTCATGTTCAGGAGGGAAATAGAGTGATATAAGAGTGTTCCTCCGGTGGGCGACCCGGCTTAGGGAGAACCATGAGCTCTGCGTGTCGCCAGTCCGGCAGCAGCGACGCTCCCTCAATGGCAGAACAGATCACGATTAAGAGGTGTTTCCCCAGGAGAGGCATGTATGCCTTAAAGAATTTGCACAGTAATCCATTGGGGCCAGGAGCCTTTCCCGCCTGCAACCCAGCCAGGGCAAAGAAGAGCTTCTCCTCTGTAATTACTTCCTCCAGTTAAGCCGGGCAGTGTCTGAAAAGGCCAGAGGAGGAAGATCATCTGCAAACTTGACAATTTGAGTCAAAGTCTCCCTTCCGGGCATATACTTCCCTAAACTATGCGGCAAAGCTCTGAGCCACCTCGTAGGGGGTCTGACAGCAAACGCCCCTTTGCGTCCCAAAGTACCGGTATAGAGACATTGTGGCAGGTGGCTTGATACAAACAATGGAGCATCTTGCTCGATTTGTGTCCCCGTTGATATATCCGGCTCTGGGCTGCTCGCCAGGCCAGTTTAGGCCCTGAATATGATGTCAGCCCGAGTTGCCTCCGACTGACATCGCTGCAGATGGGAAACCAATCGACCTCAGGTCAGCGGTTTCTACACTGCAATTAGGGAGCGACCGCACATAGTGCAGTCACAAACTTCCATTTTACAATGGGAGCTTGTGCAGCCGGGCAAAACACCCACAGCACAAGCTCCCATTGTAAAATGGAAGTATTTAAACATCCCTGCACCAGGGCCACATGCGAAGGGCCAGGGCGGAAGGGAGCCCTGCTAGGGGCCCCAGAGACACTTTCTGACAGCAGTTCCATGTCGGAAAGGCCGACATGGAACTGCAGTCAGAAAGTGTCATCATAATCTCGACTGTGGAAACGCCGTCCTTAAGGGATTATGAGGCCTTTCCAACTGGCAGCCCGTCAGAACCGAGTAGGATTCCCCGGCCGGTTTAAACTCCGACCGCCTTCATTGTAATACGGCAGTCGGAGTTTAAACCTACAATGTTGGTCGGAGGCTTTTTGACCCACATTGTAATTAGGCCCTTAGTGTCCTCCAGCAGAAACTGATGGTACTGTTGTTTCGCCAGTGCCAATTGGCGCCATGCAGCGCCCCCGTCTGACTGTCGACCACGCGCCTCAAGGTATTGCATCTCCTCTTCGAACTCCATGAGGCCTTGCTCCTGGCATCTACGCTCCCCAGTGCAATAATTGATATCTTTTCCCCAAACCTTGGCAGCTGTCCAGTGGTCTCCACCTCGCCAGCAGACTTTGCCATGTCCGGGATGGTAAGTGCCAAGTAAAGTGAGCAGGATTATGGCGGATTATGGCACGACCGCCGGGAGCCCTGTTACAGTATGACTGCCATGTTCGCTGATCAGACAGTTTTTTTGTGTTTCTGACCAGCTTCCATACCCTGCCGACCAGCCTCCATAGCATTGTGATTGGATGGTATTACATTTTTCACTAAAGTTCTCTGGTTGCATTGACAGCACATAAGTGATACCCGAGAAGCAGATGGAGATCCCTAGATTGGGTGGATAATTCTCTGCTTGGCGGTCAAAGACAAGACCTACACGGCATCAGCCCACTCACAGGTCTCCCCTGTCTATAAATGATGTGCATAATTACTTACATGGGTGCAAGTATCTAAGTACCCTGATCGCGTTGTCTTTACATAGCATTTTTTGATATTGAGTACTGTTTCATATCAACTGCTTGAAGAAATATTTCCAGATGCTGTTGAATATACATTGCATGTTGAAAGTAAATTCAACACTCCTTGGCCCACGAGACCAAATTCCAAGCTTCAGGGTCAACCAAAGGTAAATCTTCACCAATTAGGAAATTATTCTGTGGTTCAGGAAATTATATGCATATTAGATTACTTGTGCAAATTGTGAATGTAAGGATCTCAATAATATTTACCACAGTGTGCAAATAATTGCCTGACTCATCCGGATTATGTCAGTAGTCTTGAATACCACAGATGACCATAGACCATCAGGTTTAACTTGAAAGTCCATTTTTGTACATACAGAGATAATCAAATTCGCCGACAATATATGGCATGCTGGATACTTTCTATGATCAACAGGCAATCATAAAGGAATTTCATTGGAGTGTGGCAAGGCAACTTCCATTGCAAGGAATAAAGCACCCCAAACAAATGCGTAATCTAGATATGCCAAGTGTTCTATGGTTTTCAGGACCAAATTGAAGCATGCTTGAGTGTGGCCTTATGCCTCTTTAGGATAGCTGAATTCTTATATGACTCTGAGTACCATGAGAACATAAAGTGGACATTAATAAATGTGATCCAAAACTGTTTCTTCTGTATTTGCAGGTTGGGAGTAACCAGTGAAGAACGAACCAGGGGCCAGATGCATCAAAGGGTTTTATCCATTCTGTGTTTTTTTTTAAATGTGTTCATACATTTGGCCCCAGATGTGTAAGTTTTATACTGTTGGTTTAGATTTCGCCTATTGAATGAATTAATGAATGAATATGCCATTTATAAACCGCACAACTTTCTAAAAGACGTCCGGGCACTGCTATTGCTTTTCTTCACTTGACCTTGTGTGATTCTTGATTGCCATTAGATTCAAGTTATGGGTGCCAACTGGGGGTTCTGCCCTTTGGTACCCCTAGCACTGTCCTTGCTACCATTGGTTGCAGGGGTCTTGAAGGCTAAGGGAGTGTGTGATGTCACTTCCTCTACTGATAGTATGTGGGTAAATCACTTCCATGTATTTTCATGTTCTTTGTATCTTTGAGTCTTTATGAATGAAATTAGTTTCATCCAGCAATAGCTTCCAGAGCTAGTGCAGAATGCTATGTTAAAGATCGCATTGTGAAACAGGCAGAAGAGCAACATTCATGCATACTTCGAGAGATGAGCAATCTGGGCCTGATTCACAAAAATGTGTGTGCTCCTTAGACCTATGTAGATGCACAAGAAATGAAAATGATAGGCCCTGGCTCCTAGAATTAGGATCTGTGGATAGCTGTGGAGAGCTGTTCCTGCACATGGAACCTACTGCTTTGGAAAATATAAATGCGTGTGGCGGATGTTTTGTAGAGGTTTAGTGTTAGAGATGGGAATATGAGCATTTCCAGGAGAGGGGCTGTGAGCAGTCATTGAATATGTCACGCAGTTGTACTTGTGTCGATATTCATCAACTTTTTCAATATTTTCACACCCAGTTTGCACACCTAACTTTAGTGCCAATGGTTCAAAGGGGCTGTGAGAAGATTCAAATAACCCCATATTTTTTAAGGCTGTAGTGGTGGGTGGATTTTCTGTGCTTGTAAAGATATTGTCTAGATGAAGAAAAAATGAAGGTGCACTTGGGAGTTTGCACAGGGATTGGAATTCTGAGTTGTACAGTAAACACCATGCCCCCACAATTTCCTGGAACAAATTTCGGCAGGTCACACCTGCTAAAATGTATTTGAGGAAAAGGAATGGGGAAAAGGCAACTTGATACACTTTGGTGCAGTAAACGCAAATTCTGTACTTCATGCCTCATTTTCCCTAGAAAATTTGAGAACATGAGGTATTTACTGCACCTGGTACAAACCCCACCCAGGGGTAACAGTAGTGACTGGGCACGATAAATACTACCCCTCTTCTACACCACTCATAATCGGGATGAAACTGAAGTGAGTTGCATTTCTGCCTATTTTGTAATGAGTGCAAAGTGCAAGGCTGGGCTCAAAGACAGTTTGCACCTGATTTTACACTTTGTACACAACTCGGAATGAGGCCATGTAGTTTTTTTCCTCCAGTTTTAAAGTGGACTGCAGTAGTGTTTCCTCTGATTTTGCTCCAGGAGGTATGTTAGTAGTGAGAACCTGAGCTGAAATCCACCTTCATATACATTCATCAACACTCGCATTCTGGCTCGTAAGCTCCGATAACACGTCACAACAGGACCACTACCCATCCTATGGTTTTTGTTCTGTTTTATTTTAGGTCTGGCTTCACAGTACAGCGGTTTTCAAGACCAATCGTTATCAATGTGTTCAAATATACACAGGGAGGGCTTCAGCTCCTCCCAGAAGAGATTTCTCTGTCTCACCTCATGCTATTGGTTCCTCCCAGAATAGTATTTATCTGTCCCATCTCATGCTATTGGCCGTTTGTGGTGTCAGTACACTTCCCATGGATTGCTTCCATTGCTATGCCAGAGGTACTATTTTACTTCTCAAAGGTACACTGATTTGTTACATATTCACGTATTTATCTCAGAGGTGCATTGTTTACAGAAAACAATCATTTTTTATTTTGTTTTCTACTGCAGGAGTCTTCTTTTAGTCAAGACTCAAAATGAAAGCCAGATATTTTGGCTTTTGTCAACGCTTGTTACTTTAAACTTACAAAAAAAAACAGTGTACAGCAGCATTAAAGATATGTGCAACACAACGGGCCCAAATCTGGCAATCAATAACATAGCTTAGTATAGAGGAAAGAAAGGAAATCTTGGACAATAAAATAAGTAGGTACATTTTTAATCATACTGGACATAAAAGTACTCATAGCCAAAACGAATGCAAGAGTTTTGCGCGAACAGATATTAAAATGAAATAAAAGATAATATCATTTGATGCCATAAAATCCAGAAATGTATAGTGACTAGCAGACCGCCTCCGGTTCTGTTTATTCCGAAGACATATGCCACTAGACCATCAAGCTTTCCTCCAAAGCATGCATGACTTTTGAGGGGTAGAAGAATACATGTAGTTATTTCTTTTTTAGCCTTTGGTCCAGTGCGAGTCATATGCCGTGCCCGGGAAACTGGCACCGTCTTTAGCGATAAATTATACGACTGCGTGGTATCATTGCCTTGACAAGTGTGACATCTTTCTACGCCTGATGACGCGCTCTTTTATGTTAGGCGCCATTGCGAAAATGCGCGTGGAGCGCGCCCAACTGATTAGACGTCTGACGGCAGTAGCCATATAAAAATCAAATCTTATTGGGGCCACCGCCCACGGGTAAAGAGAGAACCACGTGCAATGACCAGAATAGTGTTTTGTGCCAAACATTACATTTTTTACATTCTAGGCCATGCATCTGCGTGATTGTATGTGGCATTTAGATAGAAAGGAAGTGATTTCAGAAATAAAGAACAAGGTGCAATACATTACAGTATATGTGTCGATCTTACTTTTAACCCATAAATCTAACAATGTTGGCTTGCTTCTTTCTCGCACAACTGTAGGCACCTCAGACAATAATGCGCCATGTAAAGCCAGTGTTCTTATTAAACAACCCAGACACCCAACAGCCTACAGGAAGGGGCGTAACACAGGTCCTCTGCGCAGGGAGGGGGGTGGGGTGGGGGGGATAGCTCTTCAGGGGCCCCTGTCCAGCCGAAGGACAAGGAATATCTCTAAGATACAGGAGACTCGGGGGCCCCCTCGCCATATTCTGCGATTGTGGGGGGAGTCATTTTGTGTTACACCACTGCTTACAGGGCCAGCCACAACTATCTCCCAGAAGAATATCTCACGAGATAAGGTAAAGAGCACATTGAAACCACATTTAAGTAAGCAATGTTACTTTGTGAAGTAAACATTCAGAGGGCAAGACACAAAATGTATGAATATGGAATAGTTTTTTTTACGTAATACTCTTGCAAGACTTTGCGGATCAGCCCCAAAACGTCTACAATGGGAATGAATTGGGAATATTAGAGCCATATTCATGTAGTTAGTAGGAATGGAATGCAATGTGCCCTCTTTCCACTTTTACTAATAAGGAGTTGAACGTGTCATGGCCAATTGACATGGGCACTATTACCCCTCAACATTGAAACTCAATGAACTGCAGATCCTGAGAGTTCAAAGAGCAGGACATCTCAGACTTCCATCCTTCTGAGGATGATAACTTGTGTACAATTAAATTGGGTAATAGGAGCACCTGTTATTTACAGTGATTAGAAAGGGCAGAAGTGCAGCAGGGAGCTTTATAATTGGCTAATAAAGGCACCTGTTGTTTACAGTGATTAGAAATGGCACAGGGCCGCAAGAAGCGCTATCTAAGAAGCAAGTTTTGTTATTCCTCTACTACAATTCTATATGACTACATACAGGGTATAAATACAACAGGAAGCCTGGGATCATGGCTTTAAGTGGACCGGGTCCTGCGGGTACTCAGCACCAGCAGTTCTAAAAAGCAGGTGCTGAGACAGGTCTCTATCGGGCTCTCTATTTTTGCTCTCACCCTCAGGGTGAAAAAAAAATCTTAACTCTGGAGCAGTTCTACTGCTCAAAGCTTTTGATGTAACTTCAAAGAGACTTGATAAAGTTCTTTCAGAGTCTCATCATGTCAGAACTGAAGCATTTTCAATGTTATATGCAACAAAGCCGTATTTGGTGCTTATTTGTCATACGCAACTAACAGCCATTGACAAAGCCAATAGTCCTGGCTTGTTATAGGTGTAATGTTACTTGTTGTATTATGTATCTGGATGTAAAGACAGAAAGAAGCAGCAAAATACCAGTCAGGCGGCACATAATGCTAAGCAGAGATTTTTAGCTTATGTGTTTTTATGCCACCTCCTTAATTACATTGGCCACGCCCCTTTGAGAGACCCCCCAGGTTTTTCATCCCACTTCAAGCCCTGCCTGGGATTCCCACTTTCAGTCCCTGCTTTCACTGGTTTTATGCAAGCAGGTCTAGAACAGGTCATTCACATTACACATTGTGCACACCTTTGAGCTATGTTACTGTCTAGGCTAATAGCAACCAAGGGCCAGATGTACAACGTAAAATTGCATGCGCAAACGTGTTTGCGACCCGTTTGCGCATGCACTTTTAGTCTGGGCCATGTACTTACACTATTTTGCGAGTCGCAAATAATTTGCGACTCGCAAAATAGTGTATTGCGACTCGCTATTAGGAAGGGGCGTTCCCTTCCTAATAGCGACCGTAGAGCCATGTATGAATGTTTTGCGACACTCGCAAATTACCGCCCTCTTCAAGAGGGTGGTAATGAAGTTGCAAATGGGAAGGGGTCCCCTGGGGACCCCTTCCCCTTTGTGACTGGCTCCAAAAATATTTTTTAAGGGCAGGCAGTGGTCCGAGGGAGCACTGCCTGCCGTTAAAAAATGAAACGAAAATGTTTCATTTTGTTTTTTATTTTAAATGCAGCCCTTTTTCCTTTAAGGAAAAAGGGCTGCATTTAAAAAAAGAGCTGCTTTATTTAAAAGCAATCCCAGACATGGTGGTCTGCAGAGCCCAGCAGGCCACCATCCCTGGAAGGGCCTGTCATTTCCAATGGGCTCGCAAAATGCGAGAGGCTCATTAATTTTCATGAGCCTCGCAATTTGCGACCCCATTGGGAATCGCAAACAGTGTTAAACACACTGTTGCACATGCAAAATAGCGCCTCGCAAATTGCGAGTCGCAAAAGACTCGCAATTTGCGAGGCGCTATTTTGCTCGTCGTACATCTGGCCCCAAGATCCTGTACTACCACCCTCATACTACCTCGAGTGAGTGGCCTAAAGGAGTGAGTCTGGCCTACCTCAGCGCGTCTGCTGCCTTCTTCCGAAGAAATGTGTACAAAAAGACATTTTACAACACAGCTTCTCAAATAAGTTGGTAAAAAGCCATAGGTTTTACATGCATGCAGTTCTGATGAAAAACTTTGGAAATGAGCATTATTGCTCTTCAGCAGCAAATCAGTCGTTTGCATGAAAATTGTGTTCCGCTCCTTCAAGGTTAAATAGCCTCGCATTTTTTCATTCCTTTCAGCCCGGAAAACAACCGTGCCCCCCAGCCGGCCAGAGGTTTGCCCAGTGTCCGATAGCAATGCTCACTGTGGTCTTTGTGTGAGGCCCCTGGGGAGCCCGCCTCGTGTCAGCTGCACTTGATTTACCCTGCCTTGGCACAGTGCCTCAGAATGAGTCACCCATCAAAGCTGACTTAAAACAATGTGTTGCACCCACCAGTAACGCGATAGCGCGTATACAACAGGCATGCATCACTGCACTGCATTGACTGAACTGCTCTCAACATGGCGGGCGCTTTACAAACACCCATTCATTTGTGCCACTGTGCCATAAAAACTGCCATTGCGGTGGCGTCGTATGATAGCAGATCATCGTGTAAGTGAAGGTGCTCCTTTTTTTATTTCCTGTATCCTTTGTCTAGATGCTTGGTCCAGATGTCGCGCGAGTGTTGAGTAACTCGTCTGTGGACTGATCCAGTCAATTCAATTCGAGCTTTATTCGGTTAAATTGAACCATAAAAGCAAAGCACAAATATAAAAAAAAGTACAATTAGATATCATAATTAATGCAAAATCCCAAAATACAATCATTCGAACAAGCACATGAATCAGATCATCATTGAGTCAAATACTTAGGGGCCGATTCCGATTCCGGCCGGAAATCTCTCCGACCGAGCCGGACCTGGAGAGAATTCTGATCGAATCGGACCCTAGCAGTCCGACCGGACGAGTACGATGCATTCACATGCTATCGGACTCGATTCGGTCGGACTCCCATTGAAGTCAATGGGAGCCGGTCGTACAACGCGTACGCGGGCTCCCATTGACTCAATGGGTGCGAGGCGAACAAGGGCGCCCCCTACAGCGGGTACGCGTCCATGCGCATCACAGCGTACATGCACAGGTAGGGGGGACCCATGGTTCCCCCCTGTGTGCGACTCGCGCGCCTACGCGTACAGGGGGGTCCGACGCGGACCCCCAAAGTCCGGCTCCGACAGCTCTTTCGAGCCGGACGGCGCGAGTCGGTCGGACTGCTCGCGGCGCGCATCGTACTTACCCGGCCGGGAAACGTCTCCATAGCGCGGTGCGAGTCGTGTCCGTGCGAGTCGGTCGGAGCGTGTTGAAGCCGCGTACGAGTCGGTCGGCGATTTCGCGGGAGCTTGCATCGTACTCGCTCGGCCGGACCCGCGTACGATTCGGTCGAAAAACAGGGCTCCGAATCGGATCCGGTAAATCCGAATCCGATTCGGAGCACTACCGGCCGAGATCGGAATCGGCCCCTTAGTCCCTTGACAATCATTAATATAAAATGCAGTTTAAAATGATTAAAATTTGATCAATAAGAATATAAAAAGGAACAAGAAAGAAAAACATTATCAAGACATATTTACTTGCTCTTTCTAGCTTTCACCACAGCAGCAAGATAATTGTACACCATAAAACAGACTTGATCAGTTAGCAGCAATTGAAGATAAAACATGGCTTGTTTACACTGTTTAAAATTTAGTGACTTTAAGAGAGGAATTAAAAATTGAGATCTCTAATCCCGGTATAGGCCACAAAAGAACAAAATATGAAGTAGCGATTGAGGAGTAACAGAGTTGCAAAGGCAAGGTACCATGTTTTTCGCGTTATACTCGTTCGAGGGGTAATCCACCAAAAAATGGGCCAGGCCAAGCTTAAACCTTATCAGGAGGTACCTATGATGTCTGGGCACCCTTAGCAAGTATGGCTCAATGTTGGGGGAGGTACATAAGGGAAAGAAAGATGCCACCAACCCCTTTTTTGATTCAGCCTCTGCTTTCTTTGCCAGAAGATGGTTATGGAGTTTCTGTCTAATAATTCTTTTATCTCGGAGCATAATACTATCAGTGTTCACAAAGAGCTCAAATCTATCGATTTCCAATAAAGTCTTTTTGACATACATAAGCCACTTGCTTTTGTGCTTCATTCACATACACACTCTTGCCCAGTGAGGTGCCAAGAAGTAGCAGTAAACACCGCCCTAATACAATAACAAACTTACAACCTCATTCAAAGATTGGTGGGAAAACTGCAACAAAACAGCCCAAATGAAAACATATATACCGCACAGTAAATCCATCCCAAAAACTGGCGTAGCAGCTGTGTTACGCATGCTCTAATGCCAGCGCTTTTACTCCATTCACTAAAACACATGTGGGAAAATCGAGGCTGCTAAAACAGCCAGATATTCTCTTTCCTATGCATTAAAGGCTAATTCTGCTAATAAAGGCAAATTAAAGCCAAATTCAGAGTAAGGCTGTTGAAGAAAAGCTGGGTTTTCTGAATTATACGTGGCTTTCAATCCTTCGACTATTTCGAGAAGGCATATTCTGTTTGTTGGGATGGAAGTCCTCTGCTAGGCACAGGAGAGCATGCCAGGAGGTACCCAAAGCCAGACTCTGGATATTTTTTATTTTGGCTTTAACACACATGCCAATCATGCATGGTCACTGATAGCCAGCATGGAAATGGATTGAGAATCCATTGGTCTTGAGGTGCATACTGTATGCAACCCTCCTTTATCAGCCGTGACTACCATCAGCTCACCGGACTGTGGAGGGCTGATAATGGTAAATATTGAGGAGAGGCCTTTTTGCCCATTGCATGCAAAGGGAGAGTGGTCTACTGGCCTCTCCTTTTTAAATTTGTCTGCCAGTGCCCTGTGACTAGGTCTTTCGTATCATCCATATTTAACATGGATGCTGCATATATTATTACATTATACGTACTAGTATGAGAGTGGGATGCATGTACTGTGTTTGTCTGATACAGCCAGGATTCCGTTTAGGATCACCTGTATATGAACGGTGTCTAAGATTAAAGTTGGAGGGAGCCTGCCAGAGAGCATTATAAATTGCACAGCTCCTTCAAAGCGTTATTGAGGTCCTCTAAAATGGATCTTTCTCTAGGTTGTGGAGAATAGAAGCACTTTTAATATTATCACAGATGGGGGTTCGGATACTATAAGATAAAAATACCTAGGCTACACCTAAGTATACCTTCAATTTAAGGTGCCCCTGGTATGGCAAAAGGTTATGTGGTTGTTCTAAAATGGATATAATGTCCTTACTCCCTGTCCTACAACAACATTTTTCATCTCTCTATGTGTTGGCCTCTCAGGTCCGGGGCTAATATCTAAGTGCTCCCTGAAATATGGTTGAGCCTATTCTGGTTTACAGGGACCAGGATGAGACCTGAAGATGAAAGCATGGCACCAATAGGCTGTGTGAGGGTCACAAAACCTCTGTAGGGGCACTGAAATTGAGGTCAGTGAAAAAACCTGGAGTACCAGGAGTATAGGTACATAGTAGTTTGAGGTGTAATGTATTACTTGAGAGGCAGTATCCTGTGATCCCGTCTTTGTTTTGAGAAACGTCTCCCCCCGGCTCTAGAGGGTGTCTTGGCACACTCCCTAGAAATAGTGTAAACTGTGGAGAAAAAGAGACAATGCCCCCCTTTGGAATATAGGGACTGTCCTTGTCCCTTCCTGCTCCACTCTTCCCAGGAGGTGTAACCCCCAACAGGTTGAGATGTAGTTGAGTGAGCACGCCTCTCCCTCTTTTGTTACTTTGCTCTAGGTCTCCATGCCTGGGAGCTACTCACAACACCTCTGCTTGCTGACACCAAAACACAAAAGCTGTGACTTACCCAGTAAAGGAGGAATACACAAAAAGGCCCAACCTGCCTGAAGCCGGTCCCAGAGCTTGATCTGTAAAATCCACAATCTCTGTATGCAAATTGAGTACACGTATGGGGGTGCAGCAGAGGTCTCACACCAGTGGAGACCGAGAAAAACATCTGAACTCCAGAGTTGGGTCATTAACTGTCAACTACTCTTGCCAGATTTAGGAACAGAAACCTGGAAGTTCTGCATCCTTCAGCGAAGAGCCTTGAAATCACCTTGATAGAAGGAGCCCACTGACTGCTGAAGAGGGGTGCTGAAGGTAAGCAAGAAGGAAAGGCTGCCTAGAAAATGTGGGCCATGGGGAGCTGTGTAGGACAGTGACAGCTCCTCCGCTATGGCGGAAGAGCGTTGCCCCACTGCTTTCTCACAGTGCGAGAAGCAAAAACATAAAATGGTAATAACTTTTAGTTATTACCATTTTATGTTTTCTTTGCGGGTGGGGCTGCTCTGCTAACGGAGCAGGGCAGGAGAAGAGTGGTTTGCCCACTCCTAAGTGCGCAATGACTGTTTGGTCAGCCCTCTTGGGCCGCCAAAACCAGTCATGCGCACTTTCCCCTTCTCCATGTAGGTTGCATTGCAGCCTGAATGGAGAACATGCCCACCCCTCCAGCCCCTGGCTGAGCGCCGTGTTACGGCGCTCAGACCAGCACAACGTTGCATTGCAGTGTTGTGATTGGCTTAGGGGAGGGAGCCTGGCTGCCTGCTTCCTGTTCCTGTCTGAGTCGGAGGCAGGAGAGCAGGAGCAGAGAAGATGCGGGACCCGGCCTCAAGTTAAGTTTTTATTATTTATTTATTTTTTATTATGCTCCCTCCCGTGCGGCCCACCAGCCACCTCCCTCCCTGTGACCCCCCCCGCGTCCACCTCCCCACCTGCGAGCCATGCCGGCTGCAACTGGTGTAGGAAGTACTGAAGTTGACCTCTGTAGCCTAGGGAAGTATCTGCACTGTCAGGTCATGTGGAGAGGCCTTTAAACCCTCGTGCCTACTGCAGTATGCCCTAGCATGAGGTACTTTGATCCTGAAATTGTGCTTGCATTGGACACCTTGATCCACACCTGGCCTGGTCTGGGGGCATTGCAGGAGATTGAAAAAGTGACTACAACTGTTTGACCACCAGAAAAAGAAGCGCCAGTGATGGTGAGATGCTGACAAAAATCGTGACTGCACTGTTTCGGCTCTGGATGGCCTCTGCATTTCTTTTGGTGGTTGGTTTGAGCTTTGGACCAAATAAAGACTTTGTGAGGGAGAACTCCATTCTTTTATGGGCACAAGTGAGTGTAGCATCTGTCTACTGGTACCCGTGTAGGCGCTCCTTTCCTGGATTGGAGGAATACACCTAGGCACAAGTGCACTTCTATGGGAACATTGTAGTAGATAGTAGGACTGGGGCAGAGTCAGGTGCTAGTCCTAACCAGCGAGTGAACACAAGCTTGCACATCAGCAAGCGTGGAACCTCAGCCCATCTGACAACACAATGCGGGAGGTGTCCCCATACAAACATTAAAAGGTAGTATGTTCAAATAAGGCTGCAGGGACCATAAAAGCATTTAGCAGATGCTAGAGCAGTTATACAGGGTGCTTGAGATAACCATACCAACTATACCTTACTAGTTGTTGCTGTTATTACCACCTTGGGAGGTACCCCTGTATGCCACCGAGGCAATTTATTGTGTTGTCAGTGATCCTCTTGTACTATATATAAGGATCAGGGAGAAACTCCCCATGGTGTTGTTTACACAGGGATAACTGTACATATTATTATTGCTTTCTGCATTTCATGTGTAGTATTTAGCTGTATGTTGTGATTCAAGTATTTGTTTCAAACAAAAGCACTGTCTGGACAGTGATTTATTAACTATCATTACTGACTTGAATGAGTTCTGCGTCTCTATCACACACCACCTCTATGACTAAGCCTTAGAATGGGCTGTGCAGCTACCCTGAAAGTTAAGTGCTAAATTACTGTTGACAAGGCCTGAAAATGAGGGTTGATGGAGTCTTCCTTTCTTGGGTTGCTCGAGATAAGGACGAGCTCTTACTGTAGTTATGATGTCTCTTCACAAAGTGAAATCGTGAAGAGAACAGGTGATCCCAAGAAACAGGCACCAGGCAGGAGGAAAAAAACAGCAGGAAAAAATCTACTCAACGCTAAAGGATGGTTGAGAAGATTTAGAAGTTGAAGAGGGAATTGTTGTATCTGAAGTTTTTGATAAGGAGCAAAGAACAGGACCATTGGAACAGAAATCTGTAAATAAACAGCAGCAATGAACGTGACGAAAAGTGACTTCCTAAAAGTGTTGTTATGCAATAGGTCCAGGGCTAGGTATGGTCTGGCTTGATAGCATAACTGTCACAAGACAATTATGTGAGAATCACCAAGAGAGAGGCTTTGGCTCAGCCTGGCTCAGCCCCATGTTGGGAGTCAGGAGTACACGTTTTAAATGGGTAAAAGTTGTGTGCTTCCACAAAAAAGTGCTTGCTCTCCACACAGCTGTGATCATTTTGTTTATTTAGCTACTTAAGCATGAACTTTCAGGGGCACATACATGATGTCATAATGCCAGTAAAGTGTCTAAGGTAACTAGATCATTTATGGTGTATTTCTTTAGCAGCAGCACAAATGGGAGGAGGGCACTGGGGTCTCCACCTGTGCAATGTGAGGCGACTTGTTGCTTATGTTGTTCAAACCTGCAAAAAGTGTCAAAAAATAACAGTAAAGCATGTGAAGGAATCAACAATGGACGTTTATTAATTATTAATAAAGTGGATTCTCTCTCTTTCTTTCATCAATAGAACAAAAAACACACCAAAATGCTAAATAAAGTTGTTAAAGAAACACCCCAAAGTCATGGATGTATTGACATTTCGACCCCAAAAGGCAGATTCAACCAGGGTCATCATCAGGACAGGAGTATGAGAAATTGAGGGGAGAGCATCCCTTTGGTAACTAATGAAGGTAGCGGGACAATGAATTATTGAAAAAAGAGAGTTGCAGAGGGAATCCCAACTCTGTGCCAAAAAATGGTGCGCTTGGGTGTGTAGGAAGACCAGCCAGTATTTAGTAAGGACTGTTCATTTTTTTGCGTCTCCAGAGAAGCCAAGGCACTAGATCAAGTTGGACAAAGTGAGGAGGACCCCTTCCGTAAGTAATCCAATTAGAGGGGTCGGTGTTGTAGTTGGAGGGCAAGAGTCTAGAGCCACTCAGGTAGGGTGTAAGTGGGTGTGGCGTAACAGCCAGAGCTGCCGACTTTGGAGCTGGCGTTCGAGGTTGGGGTCTCATCTCAATAACCTATGATTCTGGGCAAATCACTTAATCTCCCCGTGCCTAAGAACAAAGCCAAGATACCCTCACGGGTAATTAGCAGAGCTCTACAAATCCGAGTATTATTTTTATTATAAGTTCTTTTTTCCATGTTAGGCTCTTAGGTTACAACAACAGAAGACAGGCCCTGTCAGGACTGCATTCTCCCTCCAACTGTCTCCATCTCCTAATTTCCACTGCAGGCCACACAACACCATTCCATTACCTCATTCACTTTCAGAATTTAACTCACCAGCTCAGTCATACAGGGAAAGGGCACACATAGGAGACTACAGTAAAGTAACGGAAAGACAGATTGTGCTGTGTATGGATACGCTGGGGGCCAGTAAAATGAATGGCAAGAGGGTGCCTCAACCAAGCCGGGAGCCCACTGGATTGTGTAGTCAGTGCGAGCGTCAGTGTTCTAAAGTCCCTGTAGTGCCGCAGCTTGGCTAGACAGCTGAACTTCTCTGTGCAATTTAGGAAAGAGTTGAAGACCTCTGTTTAAGGAACACTACATTATGGTTCAGTTACAGTACACTTCTGCTCACATAAACCAGCTACCTCTTCAACCACTTGTTGACTTTACCCCTGAATTTGACCCCATACAGCGCTTCACTGCCTTTTAGCTAGGTTCACGCTATACAGGCAACACATACATATGTAGAAGGCCATGCGATACCCCCCTGACGGTATGATGAGCCCACCACCTCCCCAGATGTTTCCCCCAGGCTGACATAGAGACGTCAAGATATGACGTCTGCATGTCAACAATGAGGGCCAATGACACACCGGAAGTGCCCCTCGCAGATGTTTGCATATATATTTGCATAGATCCTCCTTTCTACTTAATGTAGCAAAGTGGCAACAAGAGCTAAAAAAAACTCTGTCCAGCACGACCCAAAAAAGGGACAAAAGCTTAAAATTATAAGGAAATAACAAGAAAACTTAGTGACAAATCAGAAGATAAACTGAATAATCCGAAGCAGTTTCACTAAATGTTATTTATCTCGATACTGTCTTGTATACAATGATTATTTTAGTTTTCTTATTATTTCCCGAAGCACTTTTCCCTCACATATTGTACATGCCTTTTTCTGGGGCTGTGTACAACACAAGTGTTCTTTCGCAGCTCTTGGCCCTTTCAGATAAGATAATAACATGACCTAATTTCTAAGCTATCTTGAATAAATATTGATAGGAAGAGCAGCTGTAAAACTGCCATAGCTTGTCTGTAAAATCTGCCTTGCCAAGGCTGTCGGCCCATCAGCGCCAACCTCGGTATTTCTTCCACGTGGGTGTTAAATTAACTGCCTATTAACCAATAGCTTACTCGCTGACTCGGTGAATGGAGACCTGCTCCTTTATCTTTGTGCAGAAGATAATGAACTGATTAAAGCTGTTAACTATTGCATTTGTCAGGTTAAGAGCATCACAATAGTCAATCAGGCGCACCTCTAATCTATGGCACTCCCACGGAATTCTATTCACATTGCATTAATTAGTATCTTTTCCATTTCTTAATTTTTTTAATTTTTATTTTTTTGCAGTGTTATATAGCGCGAACTCGGGCCCGAAGGTATTGGAGCGCTTTACATGAGCACCAGCTACATTACACAAGGACTCGTTCATTTTTGGAAGGCAGGGAGAGATGAAGTGATTTGCCTACAATCACAGGATGTTGTCGTGCCATTCCTTTTCCGCAGCATAAATCGTACTTCTAGAGCTGACCATTCCACCTAAAGAAACTAAACCCTCTTGTGTATCAGCCCCAGGAAATCCTCTTCTTTTTGTACAATCCTTTTCACCCCTTATTGTCTGCTCCAAACATTTTTGAATGGTGGGTGATGTTAACATCCTTACGGATGACTTTTCCCACTCTTTGTTCTCAATTTATTGGTTCCTGTCCTTAATCTCACTCAGAAAGTACACAATCCACTCCTCTCAAGGGCCATACTCTTGATTTTATATCTTTATGCCTGATCTTGTTAAGAATATTTCCCTTAAAACATTAGTCTGGAGCGATCTTAAGGCTATTGTGTCCCATTTTCTTATGCTTAAGACCTAGGTTCTCTAATGTCGGTCCTGGAGGGCCTGATCCATGCCAGATTTTTAGCATATTCACATTTAGATAAATGCAGTTATCTTAAAAATCTGGCATGGATCCAGCCCTCCAGGACCGACATTGGAGAATCCTGTCTAAGATTATCACTGTTGGGGTGCCTCCCCCCTTCACTAATTAGTAGCTAGGGTCTCAAACTTTTATTCTGTTTCAAATCAGTTACTTATGTCCATCCCGGTTCCTTCTGCATGTATTGACATAGCGTTCCCCAGAAGATATCTAATGCTTTTGGTGTAAGGATTCCAGTTAAAACCATGCACTCTTTTAGACATACACAGACTGCACCTTGACATAAGTCAGAACGCAAGAATGCGAAAAAAGATCCTGTATACGCATGTTATGCCTTTGGCATCTTATTTATGATTCAGAAAGCAAATCACCTATCACTCCAAGTTTCACCTCTAATGGCAACTGGTCAGGAAAGCATGCATTGCCTATTCCCACCAGGGCATCACCTGGTTTACCAACCCATTCTGGGAAGTTTTATAATTTTTTAAAATCTTTATTTGCCTTCCAAGCAGTCGTTCCTCAACAGTGGAAAAAGCTGTTATTGTACCACTATTACAAACGCTTTGCCAGATATGGATGTCCTTGCGAACTACTGGTTCATATCACTTCCTTCCACTTTAACCAAGATAGCAGTGAGTTTAGTTATTTATTCTCTCTACTCATATCGGGAACCTAAACATAGGCACCCTTGCACCATGGTGCAGACAGGATTGTTTTAGTGCAGGAAGGGGCACCTCCCTGCACAGAAACAATCCCAAGAGTCGTTTTCCTCTTTCTATGTGTGCTGCATAATGCAGCACACATGGGAAGAGGAAAAAATGAGGAGAAATAAAAATATTTCTCTTAGTTACACCTGCTGTGGGGAGGCATAAGGTTTTGCCACTGCCCCAGGTTTACATGATTAAGTAAATCTGGGGCAGCGTCAAAATCCATTGGTGTTGCATGGGACAACCCACCTCAACGCCCATGGAACGCCTCTTTGACATAAAAAATACTTGGAAAGATGGAAAATTTCGCAAAGAATACATGACTGTCAAAACACCGCTTAGCTTCAGGGCGCGCCTTTACAAAAAGTAGTTGCCTTAGAAGAAAATTACCAAGGAAAACTAAGATAACCCTTGGCTGAGAGTCAAAAGACGCGCCCTTCTTCAAAGAGGTCTGCAGCGCCAGGGGGAACCTATGGGCCCTTTGTATTCCGTGATATGGCCAGGTACTCAAGTTACAGCCTCCTAGCGAGGCTGGTGCAGCGAGCTGGGGGAGCGGGGAGCAAAAGAGGCAGACTCCTACGCTCCCCAGCCTTTTATCGCAGTTTCATGCCAGGCCGGTTTTAACTGGCCTGGCGTTCGCCCAACGCGTGTCCCGGAAGTGATTACAATCACTTCCGAGTCACGCCCAGGACCCACGACCAATTACTGTCGAGGTGCGCCTGTCGCGTCACCACTTTGCGCGACAGGCCCGCCTCTATGGGGTCGTCAGGGGCCGGCACGACCGCCATACTTTCGGCGTGGCCTTTCTCTTCCAATCCCAACCATCTACCTCTGAAAACGCACCCTGAAACAGGAGGCTAGCATTATGCATAACCTTATGAGCAGCAAACACCTTTAAAAGCTGCAGGTTAGAACACAACATGAAGTCATAGTAAAACAGAACCATCACGCTGTATATAAGTCCCATTCACTCCATTCTCATCCTCTTTTGTTTGCTGCTTCTGAGCAGATAAGTATTGTCTTAAGTCTATCTTGTTTATAGGTATTTATGGATAAAGTTGAACATTTTTATTGTTTGTAGGTTTTGGGTTAGGATATTTCCCAATTTTTGGGTAATTTTTTGGCTATTTAATATTTTAGACAATGTTAGTAATGTATTATGTTATTTAATCGTTATATATTTCTACAATGACAGTTAAAAACATGAGGCTTGATAGTCTTTACAAAACAATATATTGTAAATTTCTTTTTATAAAATTTGAAAATCTGTAAGTATTTTGAGGAGCCGATTACTGCTAGGTTGAGGAGTTCAAATTAGATGCGCTTAAGCACATTTGCCAACTTGCGCTTCAGCCCGGGCAATTGCGTGCCAAGTGTTTCAGGCAAACACTCTTTGCATCGTTGTGCAATATTGAGGTTGTTTTCTGAAGCAGTTTGGGGGCGTTTTCTGAAGCAGTTTGGGGGCATTCAGGAAGCGCGTTTGGTGCTACATCGGTTTCTTCATTACACCACAAAACCCACTGATGCGTTGCCAAGAAATGAGGAATTTGCTTGGCAATGCGCTCCCAATTGACTCAGCTGATGGTTTAAGCAGCTGACGGCTTTTACGAATGGACCGATCGGAGGGTATAAAAAGAAGTTTGTTTGTTGGATTCATCAAAATATAAATTTAGAAAGATTTATTGAGAGAAATATAATTATAGACAGATTTATTTAGAGATTAAATACTGGAATGAAGGAAATAGTAAGGAGAATGGCTGAGGAAAATATGGTTACATCTCAAGATGTACAGGAGGAGGCCTTTAGACATTTAGGGCCACATGCATGAAGCCCTCTTGAGTTTGCAAATGGGCCGATTGCGAACACAAAAAAGGCTTTTCACATGCATCAAACCCAAATTGCAATTCGGTAACCTGTTACCGAATCGCAAATTGGCTTTTGCGATTCGGTATTAGGACATCCCTTCCTAATACCAAATCGCATCGGTATGTATGAATATTTTGCGACCGAAATGCGGTCGCAAAACATTTGCATTTTACCACCTACTTCAAGTAGGTGGTAACCCATTCGCAAATGGGAAGGGGTCCCTAAGCGACCCCTTCCCCTTTGTGAATGTTTGGTAAAGCATTTTTCAAGAGCAGGCAGTGGAACATTTTTAACTTTCCTTTCAAGAAAACGGGCTGCTTTACAAAAAAAAAGATTGCTTTATTTAAAAGCAATCACAGACATGGTGGTCTGCTGACGTCAGCAGGCCACTATCCCTGTGATTTTCGCGATTCCAAAGGGGTCGCAAATTGTGATCTACCTCATTAATACTAATGAGTTAGGTCGGTTTGCAGCCCACTACAAATGGGTATTTGAAACTCATGGAGTTTCATACATTGGAAATTGCGATTACATAATTACGATTCTCAGAAAATCGCAATTAGGTAATCGTAGTTTCCAATTTTGAAATGTGGCCCCTAATATATAAAGAGATTGGAAATACGGTTCAGGAAACCGTGAAAACATTACTAAAAGAAGAAGGTAAGAGGAAAGGCAAGGTGGTACATTAAGAGGAATTCTGGTAATTATCTGAGGAAGCTGAATCTCAGACTAGATGACCAGGAGGAAAATGTTTTAAAAAACAGAAACATAGGAATGGTACTGCTATATCAGACGGAAAGAGCGGAGTCTCAAGTGAATCACAATCAGGTGCCCAAGAAGCATGTGAACTGTGCAAAAGAGAGGGGCAATCAGCCTAATTGGCTAGAGCAGGATATGGATGCTGACATTGATGAGTATGTCCTCGATTTAGGGTGCGATGATGGGTTAGATGAATTTTCTGGTATTGAGAGTTCAAGTAAAATTATGAAAAAAGAGATTAAAGACCCTTTGGGGCAAGCATTATTCAATCCTTCTGAGATAAGGCACCCACGTAGTTCAGAGTGGTAGCCAATGAGTAACGTTGCTGATTATATGCTCTCGACCAGTTATTGACCAGTTATTGAGAGGAAGGAAACAATGACCCCTAATTTAGATCCAGATCTACTAACATGCTTATTTAAGCGGGGTCGTGACTCAATGAAGGGACTGGAAAAGTCCTTAAAACAATGCGAGGATAAACTCCTTGATGTTTTGGGCCCAATTGCCAGAAGTTTTGACATGGTGGAGGAGTCTTTCTTAAATGGTACAGATTTAGATATAAATCTTTTGAGAGGCCAGAGCCAGAGGACGATTTGCTTTTTAGGCAATGCCAACGCTGACCTCTTTGTGGAGAGGCATAAAGCTGTTTTGTTGAGGATTAGTCCCAAATTAGGGGACTTGGCTAAGAAAGAGTCAAGTGAAGAGTCTAAAGGACTTCAATTTGGAGACGGGTTAGTGAGTCTTTGGGAAAGCGTGTCCAGACCTTCACTGCCTTAGATAATGCACATACTTCTATGAGAAAAGTATTTGGAGAAGGGAATTTATATGGCAGGGCGGGAAGGCTGGGTCAGACTTTCGGCTGAGCATACTACAGAGGCCCAAACGCATAGGGAGGCAGTTATGGTCAAGTTAGAGGAGGCTACAGAGGAAACTAAAACTAATACTCTGGTAACTTCTACCCTCAAAGAGAAAAAGGTGGAAGAAACAGGTTGAACCCAGGGAGATCACAGGGGTCTCAGGCAGGATCATATTTAGGACAAGGTTTGTATGAAGAGTGATTTTGGTTTTATCCAGAGAAACACAGGAGGGAGGTTAAAACATTTCCTTCAGGATTTGGGAGATGATAACAAACAGCTCTTGGGTGTTGAAAGCAGTAAGGGGTTATATGATAGAATTTCAGTCAAATCCCTTTCAGATGAAGGAGCCCAGAGAAATATTTTTCCAAGAAGAAATAAGGAACATTGTGACAGAAGAGATTCATGGGACGCTGGCAAAAGAGGATATAGTGAAGATAACAGAGGATCAGAAAGGATTTGTGAGTACTCTCTTTGTGGTGGAGAAACAAGACAAAGGTTGGAGGTCAGCAATACCTTTGAGGGAGTTCAATTATTTCAAGGTCAACAGGCATTTCAAGATGGAGGGGATTCATCTCTTGAGAGATGTTTTGGTGGACCAGGATTGGATGGTGAAGATAGATTTGAAAGACTCTTATTTTTCAATACCAATGGCACAAGAAAGTCAGCGATATCTGCAGTTCAGATGGAATGGGCAGTTATACCAGTTTACTTGTCAACCCTTTGGCCTTTCGTCAGCACCTTGGTGTTTTCAAAGGTATTAAGACCAGTTGTGGGTTACCTTAGGGAGCGAGTAGTGAGACTAATAATCTACTTGGATGATATTTTGATTATAAATCAGGATGTAGAGGCATTGAAGGAACACAGCAGTATGACCCAGGCCACTTTGGAAAAGTTGGGGTTTGTGATAAATCAGGAGAAGTCAATTTGAGAGTAATCGCAACAGATGGAATTTTTAGGATTTGTAGTAGACACTGTGATGGCTCAATTGCTGTTACCGGAGAGGAAAGTTACAGTGATAAAGCGAGAAGTAAGAGGGTTATTGAAGAAGGAAGAAGTGACTTTGAGAGTATTAGCAAGGATGATTGGACTGCTATCGTCATCGATTCAAGCAATATTTCCAAGTTCACTGAATTACAGGGCCTTGCAATGTCTCAAGAGGTCAGGTCTGACCAGAGGGTTGGGGTAAGGAGACAATGTGAAGTTAATACTAGATGCACAGGAGGAATTGAATTGGTAGTTGGGAAATTTGCAGGCTTGGAATGGCCGAGCTATCATTGGTGCTACCCCAGATTATTTTTTGAGACAGATGCGGGCAATATAGGTTAAGGAGCCAGATGAGATGCACAAGAGACAGGAGGAAGATGGAGTTTAACAGAAAGGAAAGATCATATCAACTGTTTAGAGATGAAGGTAGGAGAATTAGCGATTTACAGTTTCCAGGAAGAAGTCCAGGGTTTCACTGTTCTGTTGGAAATGAACAATATTTCTGCTGTGACCTACATTAACAAGCTGGGAGGCAGCAGGCCAAAGAGACTTTCAGAATTAGCAAAGGAACTTTGGGAATTTTGCATGGAGCACAAAAAAAACAGTGAGAGTTCAGTATTTGCCAGGGAAAGAGAATTTATTAGCAGACTGGAATTATCGACATTTGAAGAATTACAGCGATTGGAAGTTGATGTTGAGAGCATTTCAGGAAATTCAGAAGACAATGGGTCAGTTGGAGGTGGATTTGTTTGCATCTCATTTGACATATCAACTGGTAAAGTATGTGAGTTGGAGACCGGATCCAGGTGCTTTAACAGTGGATGAATTCAGCATGAATTGGCAGGACATGAGGGATTGTGCGTTCCCTCCATTTTCAGTGATACAGCGAGTTTTGATGCAGGTGAGGAGGCAGAAATGCAGGTTATTGTTAGTGACACCTTTTTGGGTGATGCAAGCTTGGTACCTGTCAGTGATGGAATTGGCAAAAGATGATCCTCTATTGATAGAGTGTTGCAAAGGATATTTACAAGACATAGACAGAGGGTAACATCCTCCAGTAGAGTCAGGGTTGCTCAGCCTTTTAGTTCGGAGCATTTCAGGAGATCATAAAGATTTGCACTGATCGGCAGAGGCTTCAGAGTTGTTTTACGAGTCAAGGGCACCAGGGACAAGGAGAAGGTAGTAGTGCATGGAACATTTGGATACGCTTGTGCATGGAAAGGGATTTGGATCCCGTTGAGGTGGATGAGATTATGATTGCAAATGTTTTAGCTGAATCATATGGGAAAGGTTTGAGTTATAGAACAGTGATAGTTACGCGATAGCAGGTGGACATTCTCTAGTAGACAGTTTATTTGTGGGCAGAAGTCCATTAGTTTGTAAAGTGATGAAGGGAATAAGAATTCGAAAAACACCTAGTGCATGGTATAAAACTCAATGGGATGTTGGATTGTTTTGCTTTATTTGAAAGATGGCCAGGTAGCATGTCAACCAAACCTTTCTCGTGGAAGTTAGCAACTTTATTAAGTATGATATAATTTAAAAGAGTTTCGGATTTAAGAGCACTGGAAGTGACATGTAGATTTTATCAGCCGTACAGTGTGTTGTTTGAGGTAAGGAAAATAACTCAGACCATGACGGAATCAGTCTTTTATCCACGGTTTGACGATTATCCAAAGTTGTGTGTCATGAGATGCATTAAGGAGTATGAAGGAAGAGCAAGTGAACATAGGAGAGCAGGAGTGGATCAATTATTGATATCTTAGGTGGGACCATTTGGTGCAGTGTTTATGGCTTCGTTTTCAAGATGTGTGAAGAGTACTATGAGTGAGGCACGAGTGAGTCTGGATATTTTTAAAGCACATTCAATAAGAGAAGCAATGTCTTCGAAGGTGTTTAATGCATGAGGAAATTTAGGAGATATCATGAAGGCAGCAGATTGGGCAAATGATGACGTTTTTAGGGAAATTTAATTCAGACCAGTAGAGCATGTTGCAGGCCTAGTGTTAAGGACTTTAAACATGCATTACCCTAGCCTCCTGTCTTGACATAAAATGTTGATTCTCAAAGGTTAATTGTATAGAGAATCATGATTTTAATAAAGACAAGGAGGCTAGCTGTGGAGTCTTTTCTAGTGGAAATGGAATGTAAGGCTTGTTGCCAGGATGGAATGTTACTCTTTGAAGTAAGCTGGAGTTGAAGCTGTGAAGCTGGAAGAGAGAGCTGGAGGCACCTGTCATTGCATCCTACCAAATAAAGATATCTACCTTCATTTGCTGTGTTGGAGTGGATCTTTACATTGGCGACGAGTTGAACCCAGTCTGCTGAGGGGGCAGACACCAAAGACAGTACCTCCACCCCTGGATAAATTACTAAGAAAACTAGAATCCTACTACTGGAAAGATATTTATTTCTACCCTACTATTATACGAACTGTGAGCACCAAATCTATTTTACGCCTGGAGATCACCTTACTCTCACAGTTCTACTCTCATCTTTGTGCCTGTCTCTGTGCAACGAACTGTTAAGTGATAATTAAACCCAAGCAATAATTTAAGCTTCCTTCGTACTGCCAAGCAACTAGTGGTTGAACCCAGGCAATAATTGAAGCTTCGCTCATGCTGCCCAGCAGTTAAGCAGTTAAATTGCTGGGTTTTTGGAGATACTGTGATGTTTGTGCCAATGGTTGCTTGTACATCGCTGCTTGCTTCACGCTACTTTGCTAACTGCCCTTGTGTTGCTTGTGGAAGACGCTGTGCCCTAGTGTGCCCAGCACTACATCGTTGCAAGTTGCCAAGGGAATCGTCAAGTTTGGGAAGCGTTTCAGTTTAGTGGCGCTGTACGTGGAGACTTGTTCACGCTGTGCCGCGTCCGTGCCACAAACTACTTGAATGTAAACACTTACCAACGTGTTCGTCTGAAGATACTCCTTGCTTCTTTGGAACGTCCTTTGTTCACTGGATTCCCTGTTCGCTGAATACCTTCAGTTGCGATCTATTTTTCCAAAGAAAGATACGCTCAGCACACACGGCGCGTACGACAGCGGCCATTTTGGAAAGTTGTGAATACTTCCCAAACAGTGCCCAATTTCCTAACGAAAAAAAAAGACGTACAGCACGCAGAACGGCGGCCATTTTCAGAGGTTGGGAAAACCTCTACAGCAAACTTTGTTCGTGGGAACATCGTTTTTGCTAATTAAAGCAACGTTTCGCCACACGCCCTGGAAGGAATGGAAAAAGTTATTTTTAACCTATGTATTAGCAACTGGTGCGGATAGATATGGACCCGTATGCAGGCAAGCTATTTTACTTCACCACTTAGGTGTTGAAGGACGTCGCTTGTATGAAGACCTTCCCGAGATTTCTTTAGGTATGGGTGATGGTCAACCAAGTAATGTCTATGAGATGACAATGCAAATGTTAGATATGCGATTCATTACCAAGGTTAACGTTGTTTTAGAAAGACATACGTTTTTCTGTTGCACGCAAAAAGTAGATGAAGATATTGCGACCTATGTTGCTGCCTTAAGGGGACTTTCATTAACGTGTCGTTTTGAGGGATTGGGAGATTCTCTTATACGTGATCAAATAGTGCGGTGCACCAACTACAAAATGGTACGTGAAAAGTTACTTATTAAGGATCCTACATTAGAAGAAGCAATTCAGATAGCCAAGGGACTGAGCATACAGATTTGTGGATAAGAGAAATTGACAAATGTAGCAATTCAATGATGTCAAAAGATCAAGCTGCTAAAGAGTCTGATATTCATGCATGTGTTGATGAGACTAAGATTGTGAAGCATACTGGATGATTAAGGAAGTCTCTTAACAAATCTAGTGAAGTTCCTCGTGCTACCGCTACAACGCTTGGGACCAGTGCGCATGTAATTAAATGTTATCGGTGTGGTGCTCCTGGTCACATTGCTTCTAGCACTAAATGTATGGTCAAAAATCTCATTTGTAGAGCGTGTGGCAAGAGGGGACATTTTGCGAAAGTGTGTAGGTCATAAACTCAATATGTGCAAGAAGTTGATGACACCTGTGAGAGCATTCATGAATTTATGCTGTGTGTAGAGGGTTCCAGTGTTCATGAAGAAGTGTGCTACAACAGTGTTTTGAGTTGTGGTATCGCCAAAGAAAGTACTGATAAATTAGAAAAACCTCACTGCACCATAGGTTTGGATATGAATGATGTGACGATGTTAGTTGATTCAAGTAGTTTGTATACATTACTATTCAAAGAGATGTATTCTAAAGTATGGGAAAATATGTGTAATATGAACTCTTGGGACAAATCTGACATTAAGGCTGTAGGTTACGATGGGAAGACCATTGATATCTTGGGCCTTAAATGGATGGTGATTTGCTTTGGTGGGAAGAAAGTGTATGGTTGCGTGTATCTAACGAGACAAGGCTCTAATTTATTAGGTTGGCGCCATCAAAAAGATCTGGGTATTGTGCTCGATCCTAATTCTATTGAACCAGTTATGTCTACTGTTGTGAACAATGATGATACTTTTGAGACAACTGTGATGGAGAAGTTCTCCAACGTTTTCTCTGATAAATTGGGGAAACTCAAGAACTTCTCTCAAAAAATGATTCTAAAAAAAAATGCGGTGCCCGTAGTACATAAAGTAAGAAATGTACCTCATCTAATGAGAGGTCCTCTTCAAGAAGAACTCAAGAAATTATTGGAGCAGGGTATTATTGAGCCTATCGAGGCCTCAGAATGGCTGGCGCCCATTGTAGTCGCGCCCAAGGAGGGGGGCAAGATTTGCTTGTGTGTCAACTTGCGTGATCTAAATAAAAATATATGGGTCGATAGGCAACCCCTGCCCAACATTTCCGAAATGCTGACTGCCATGCGCGGGGGTTTGTTATTCAGTGTGATTGATATGTCAGCAGCATATCACCAGATTGATCTTAATGAGGAATCAAGGTACCTTATCTCGTTTGTTATACCGCTAGGTGCATTTCGTTACCGCAGAATGCCATTCGGCTTGGCATCTGCCTCAGCAGTATTTCAGAGGATTATGCAACAGATCTTTGTTGGAATGAAGGATGTTCTGTGTTTTCAGGATGATGTGCTGGTTGTGGGGAAGGATGGTGCACACCATGATAGAGTGATGAACGAGGTCCTAAAGCGAATGGAGAGTCACGGGTTGACTATAAAAAAGGAAAAATTTCAATTAAGAAAGAATTGTGTGACCTATTTAGGGCATGAGATATCTGATGCTGGGATTAAGCCCAAGAAAAGTATTGTATCTGCTGTCAAAGATGCCCCTACTCCTCTCAATAAGGAACAGCTAAAATCCTTTTTAGGGCTGGCAGAATACTGTTCTAAATTTGTAAGTGGCTTTACGGAGATTGTGGAACCGCTGAGGTTATTAATAAAGAATGGTGTTGCATTTAAATGGGATGACATGTGTGACAAAGCGTTCAATAGAGTGAAAACCTGTATTCTTCATGCACCCACTCTGGGACATTTTAATGTCAAAGCTAAGACTTTCATTAGGACTGATGCCAGTGCTGCAGGAATAGTTGCTGTTTTGACCCAAGTGTATGACGGAGGGGAGAAGATTATTGGGCTTACGTCTAGACGACTACAAGGAGCAGAAGTATCATATTCTGTAATTGAAAAGGAGGCCTTGGCGTGCTGTTGGGGCATTGAGCATTTTAGATATTTTGTCTGGGGGTTACTTTTCAAAGTTTGCACGGATCACAAGCCCCTTGTGCATATTTTTGAAGGGGGCAGGGGGTCTGGAAGGCAGTGTGACTCCCAGAATTTCCAGATGGATGTTGTCAGTGCTTGAGTACAATTTTGAAGTGGAATATCTAAGGGGTCTGAAGAAAGTCGTACCTGATTATTGATCTAGGATGCCAGTGGATGTAGTTGAAGAGGACATGGAAGCAGCTGTTGAGGTGATTAGATGTAGTGAAGAACAAGCTTTTGACAAGGAGGAGTGGGACACTGTTATGTTGCAAGATGAGGTGCTGCAACAGGTCATGAGTTGTGTGTCGGAAGGGTGGAGAGAAAATCGTATTCAAGATGTTCATTTCAAAAGTTCTTGTCAAGTTGAGGCAGAATTGAGTGTAAGTGAAGGGAAGTTATGGAGAAGGAGTCAATTGGTGCCACCGGCAAGTCTTAGGAATAAGATAATAAACAGCGCAAGAGGGGCATTTGGGGAGAAACATGACGAAGAGACGAGTACGTCAGACATTTTGGTGGCCTGGCATAGACAACGACATTGAGGGGGTTGTTAAGGAGTGTTATGCATGTGCCAAAAGTGATAAAACGAAAGTTGTGAGGCAGCCTCCCCTTGCGTGTGTGGTTTTTCCCAAGCCTCCTTGGGAGAGGGTGGCGACTGATTTTCTTGGTCCTATTTCCAAACTTGGTTTGCGTAGTAAGTTTTTGATGGTATTAGTGGACTGCCACTCCAAGTGGTTTGTCATTGAGACTGCCGATTGAATCGAAACTGAGAAAGTGATCGGATTCATGGAAAGAGTGTTCATGAATGAAGGGATACCTAAGACCCTTGTGTCAGACAATGGAGTTCAATTAGTATCCAAAAGAATCCAAGAATTCCTGTACAAGTTGGAAATTAAACATGAAAAAGTTGCTCCGTTCAGACCCCAGGCGAACGGCTTGGTTGAAAGAATTAACCGCTTAATAATGGATAACATTCAACTTTCAATTTCTAATGGTTTGTCATGGTCTGAGGAACTCAAGAAATTGGTGTGGTCATATAGGGTGACACCTCATTCGGTGACTGGAGTGTCGCCATTTGTCTCTTTCAAGGGGCGTGAGCCTAGTGTGAAAGAAGTTCCTGGTTGGCTTAAAAGTAAGGATTGTGTATGGGTTGATCGTGCTGCAGTGGAGAGTGATGTTGCAAAACAGCAATTGGCTGCTACAAACTATTACAATATCAGAAAAGGTGTTAAAGTTCCGATATAAGGGATGGTGACTGGGTTGTGGTGAAACGAGGGGGAATTGTCACCAAAGGTGAAAGCAAATTTTCAAAACCCATGCAAGTGAAAACTGTAAAAAGGAATATTCTCATTCTAACTGATGGCTCTACTTGGAGTACTGGAAATGTTTGTAAATGTCGTGCTCCCCAACCAATTCTTTACGATTAATGGTTCTTTCCTCTTCATTGTTCCTTTCATGTATTGTTATGTAGGTTTCTTTCGTTACTGTATATAAGGGGGAAGATGTGTTGAGTCTTTTCTTGTGGAAATGGAATGTAAGGCTTGTTGCCAGGATGGAATGTTACTCTTTGAAGTAAGCTGGAGTTGAAGCTGTGAAGCTGGAAGAGAGAGCTGGAGGTACCTTGTCATTGCATCCTACCAAATAAAGATATCTACCTTCATTTGCTGCGTTGGAGTGGATCTTTACACTAGCATTATCCCTCCACTCCCCGTGGAGGTGAGTTTAAGTATTTAAAGTAAAACTGTGTTGTCACTGTGAGTTATACAAAGTGGACTTGCAAGGTAGTTACGTGTATGTGAATGTAAGTAACTTTTTAAAGTGTATATTTTAAACTTTCACAATGAGGTACAGATGAAGAAGATGATGGAGGATTTCTGGACAAGATGTGTTGGGTGATGAAGCAGAACAAAAGAGGATAAGAATGGAGTGCATGGGACTTATATACAGTGTGATGGTTCTATTTTATTATGACTTCATGTTGTGTTCTAACCTGGAGCTTTTAAAGTTGTTTGCTGCTCAGAAGTGGTAAATAAAAGGTCATGCTTAATGCTAGCCTCCTTGTCTGTAATAAAATCACGATTCTCAATACAGTTAACCTCTGAGAATCAGCATTATCTCACATCACGGCCCTTCGACCCCCCAAATCCTTAAGTTATTCAAACGCTGTTGGTTTTCAAACTCCTCCAGTTTCCACTGAACATCCACCAGCCGGGACTCATGGGCCTGCGACTGTTCTTTTATTGAGTCAACCGCTGATTCTAGCACTGTAGTCCCCTCCTCGACCACCAATACTTTTGCCATATAATAGTGGAGCAGCGTTGGAGGCTTCATCTAATGATTAATCATTTTCAAGATAAAGGAGCGCAAGCCTATCTCCTCAACCCTGCCAGACTTAAAGTAATATATAATGAAAAGACCCACATGTTTATGGGATGCCCTGAAGGCTGATGTCAGAGGGGAAACACTCAGTTTCAGTCTCAATATTCAGAGGGTCAGTCATAATAAGATCAAGGTACTTCATAAGGAATTAGGTGGACTGGAAGGATCTCATGTTAAGGTGAATATGACCGGGCAGGCAGAAAGGGGTACAGCCTAGTCAATCAATCAATCAGGGATTTTTGAAGCGCGCTACTCACCTGTGAGGGTCTCAAGGTGCTGGGGGTGGGGGGTTCGAGCAGCTCCGTGGTCATCCGAAGTGCCAGGTCTTGAGATCCTTTCTGAATAGGTGCAGTGTCGGGCTTCGTCTGATGTGGAGGGGGAGTTCGTTCCAGGTCTTGGCCGCAATGTCTGAGAAGGATCTGCCGCCCGCTCTGGCCGATGCTGGGGGCTGTGGCTAGTGCTAGGTCGGCAGAGGGAGGTTTCTCTTGGGGGCGTGGAAGGAGATTAATTCATGGAGGTATTGGGGTCTGGTGTTATGGAGGGCTTTGTAGGCGTGTGTGAGCAGTTTGAAGGTTATTTTGTTTTTCGACGGGGAACCAGTGGAGGTTGCGGAGGTGTTGGGTGATGTGGTCATGTCGTGGGATGTCGAGGATGAGTCTGGCTGCGGCGTTCTAGACGGTCTGGAGTTTTCAGAGGAGTTTTTTTGTTGATTCCGGCATAGAGAGTGTTTCCGTAGTCCAGTCTGCTGGTGATGAGTGCATGGGTGACTGTTTTCCTGGAGTCGGGGGGATCCATTTGAAGGTCTTGCGGAGTATGCAGAGGGTGTTGAAGCATGTGGAGGACACAGTGTTGATCTGGCGGTTCATGGTGAGTGAAGAGTCGAGTATGATGCTGAGGTCCCGAGCGTGGTCCGTAGGGGTGGGTGGGTTTCAGAGGGCGGGGGGCCACCAGGTGTTGACCCATGCAGAGGGGGTGGCGCCCAGGATGAGGACCTCTGTTTTCTCCGAGTTGAGCTTCAGACAGCTGCTGCCCATCCAGGTTGCGACGTCTTTCGTCTCTTCTTAGAAACTGCGCCTGGTGATGTCAGGTTCTATGGTGAGCGATTCTTTTTAGTAGAGCAGCGGTTAAAACTGTGATTAACAGCTTTCTGGCTAGGAGGGCTGCAGAGAAAATTCAGGCATAGAGTGCTGAGAGGATACATTCAGTGATAGCATAGGGAAGCAGCTAGCCCCGCGGCTAGACATAAAGAAACACAGGGTGGAATTACTGCTATCAAGGCTAGATGAGGCCAGATAGTTAAGAACACTGAAGGGGTTATTGGAGTATTTCTGAATTTTATGACACTCATTAACAGGAGGAGCTAGACCCCTTAGCGGATACCAACAAGGAGCATTTGGACTAAGCAGCGGTCAAAGCTCTAGGGGAAGAGAACATAATCGTTCTTGGTTCTCCATTTCCGGCAGGTGAATTAAGGGAAGAAGTGAACTCTCTGGCACTCGGGATAGCAGCAAGACCCGATAAAATTCCATTCGAATTTTATTGCATTTTTTTTGTGACTTTGTCAGTCGATGCCGTTATGCTCAGTACTTTTTGGGATGTGCAGAGCAAGAAACTGGCTCCAGAATCATGGTCAAATGCTAACATAGTTGTATTTGTAACAAAAGGTAACTCCCTCCTGAATCCTAGCTCTTACAGGCCCATATCGAAAATCAATTGCGATATTTAAAATTTACTCAAAGATGCTAGCGACCCAGTTAAGCAGGGTCATTGCAAGATTAGTCTCTCCTTGGCAGCACAGGTTTTCCCAGACCGAGGCACAACAGACCATATTAGACAGGTTAAAACATTGATTTATATAGCGGAAATTAGGAGAACCCCTAAGGCAGCGATCCTGCTGTTTTTTTTAAACATTTGTTTATTGGCATTTATGTTGCGTACACATACATAGACAGTAATTTTACAGAGCAAGTAGTACAATACATGGTGATTTCGCGATAAACATTGACTTCGTCTTAGTGGCTTATATTTCCCCAGACATTTACTCCCTGCAATATACAATCTTATCATCTGATTAGTGTCTACGATGTGATTAAGTCATGTTGGGGTAAGACGTATCTTGCGTCTTTCTGGGAGCGTGTGTCCCGTCTAATGTCTATAGTGTTCTTGCATGTGAGTAGTTAAAATAGTAAACAGGAGTAAGAAATAAACTAAAAGAAGATAATAAACTCTAAACCGTAAAACTCGTCTCCGCAGGTGGGTGTCATATGTTGATTGCGTACAGAGGATCTAAGTGGATGTTTATTACTTCGGTGGGGCGGGGGACAGGAGTTCATAGCAAGTGATTAAATCTATACAGAGATCGGATCGATGGCACTAAAGCATTATGTAGTTCTATCCTGGGTGGGCTGTGTTTTCTATTCGCCTATGTGGCTGCGGGTGTTCTTTCGGTTGTTACCGCTCCCCCGGCCCCCTCGTCGTCACTACTCGCTAGTGGTGGGAGCTCCCAGGTTCGTACTAATTCCTTCCACTGATCAGCTATGGGACGCTGCCTCAGACCTCACGCTTCTTCTCTGGACAATGCCCGACCCTCTGCGTGGCAGTAATCCTGCTTGACGCAGAAAAGGTGTTCGACTGGGTAACATGGGTGTATTTGTGGGAGGTATTAGAGAGGGTGAGCGTCACACATGGCCTGGGGCTGCAGCGCAATATACTCCTTCTGGCTCTCAATAGTTGAGAATCTGAAGCAGGTGACCCACTTACAGATCGAATTGACTCCCAGTATTGTTTACTGGGCCTGCTCAAATTACCCCGTAAGTGCAAGACGACTTATAAATTTGGTCAACTGGCGATGGTGCTAGCAAGACGCAGAGTAGCCATCACGTGGCATTCCACATGCTCTCCGACGCTCGACAAGTGGCGGGGCAATGTAGCAGAGTGGGCACTGGCAGAGGAGGCGCATATGCGTTTAAGCAGAAGGGATGACAAGCTAGAAGAAGACATAAACACCTGGAGAGCTCTAACGGATTATCTCCTCGCCCCCACGTCCGAAGCAGAGTCAGACATGGATTCGGGTGGGGGGGGGCGGAAGAAGATACCACCCAGAATAACGCTGAGGCGGCACAAGGGGTGAACAATCCAATAGCCTAGAGTAACATCAAACGACAAGACTGCATCTGGGGAAATAATACACAAGGGGTCAGAGAAAAGGAAGGCATTGAACATTCAGATACTAAAACGCTGTATGAGGACATGTACTCCTAACTATAACACCTGTATGTACCTCTGTGAGTTTTTGACATGGGTAACTTGCATTCAAACTGCCAGTTGATTAAGTTGATGAGAAAAAATGAAGAAAAAAATAGTTTTTATTAAAAAAAGTGAGCTTCGGTCCTGGCTATTTGGCGGCCATATTAATTATGTATACAAATCTGACAGACAAAATACAATTGATTGGCTTGGAATCTGAGAGTATCATGATCACAAAGGGAATGCGGCAGAGTTGCCCATGCTCTTCCCTATTGTTTGCTTAATAGCAGGGGAGAGGATGTAGCCTTACTGCTAGATCAGTCAACCTCGAAGCTGGGGAATCGGTTCAAGTCTCAGCAACGATGCTCAACATCCTGTGATTCTGGGCAAATCACTTAATCTCCCCGTGCCTAATAAAAATGAATGTGTCCATCTGTACCGAAACTGATGCTCATGTAAATTGCGCTGGTACCTGATATCTTCGGGTCTAGTTTGTGCTATATAAAACTCTAAACATATATATATATATTAATACCTTTTTGGTTAAATTAATTAGGAGTTCAGGTATAAGGCCTGTAGTGGTAATGGACTTGGCACTGAAGGGCTAGCATATGCTGATGATGTGGCTATAGTCACTAGAGATCTGTTTGGGACTATCTGTGAAACTGAGGTTGAAGCAGCTAGGTTTGCGCAGATGTCAGGATATTTTCTTACTAATGGAAAGACCCAAATTATATGTACCCAAGACATTGATATAAGAGACAACGGCAAGTCTGAAGGGGGGCGACCTATCTTGGAATAGTTACAACTTCTACTATGAGTAATATTACCCCACTAAATTAAGATCGTTTGTTGCCCAAAATTAAGAAGGATTTAGCACGTATTAGGAACCTCCATCTGACAATGATAGGTCCATTTAACGTCATCAAGATGCTGGTACTCCTTAAAGTCCTTTACCTATTTAGGGCCATTCCAATAGCAGTAGGGAATGACTGGCTAAAAAAACTGGACGGAATTTGTAGTAATTTATTTGGGAGTACAAAAGGGTGAGAGGAGCGCAGACGTTTTTAACTCTCCCCTTAGACAGGGACGACTGGGCTGTACCCTGTTTTAAGTAGTATCTTTGGGCTGCTATGCTGCAATTTATGGAACCAGTAGTATTCGGCTCTGAGTGACAGGATCAAGTGCCAAGGATGCTACAGAGCATTTACGAATTAACTTTGAGAGGAGACTTCAAAGTATGTTTTTTGAGAAATCTGGAGCCCAGCTATTATAAAAAAGTTTGATTTAAAAAGCTGCATATAAAGTTCAGGTGGCCTTGAAGGCTAAACTTGGTATTGTCCGGAATAGTGTTTATACTTCACTTTGGGGATAGCCTTTATTTCTGTCGGTTTTCCATAATGAATACTGTACTGTGTGGCAGAAAGCGGTATATGGAAATTGAGGGATATTTTTTTCTGAGGGTCAAATCTGCACTTTTACGGCACTGCAGCAAACATTTGGATTGCCGCAGCAAAGCTTTTTTAAATACTTACAAATAAGAGACTTCATCCAAAAGAAAAGAGGAATGTTATCATTGGCTAAAATAGCAGTGATTGAGTCTCTGAGTGTTGAAGGCGGAACTAAAATTAAAATTATTTACAGGTTGCTTATGGAACTTAATCCAGACAATCTAGATGCACAGCAAAAGAAATGGGGAAGGAGGCTTGGTCTTGCCCCAAAGGATATATGTTTCCAGCAGGCCTTAACTGTAGGACAGGAGGTATTATTGAGTACTACGCTGAAAAGTCAACATTATAATATGCGGTATAATTTTTTTTATTATACCCCTTGGAAAACGCATAGCTGGGGTAAAAGAATGGACTCAAATTGTCCGCAATGCAGAGATACTGATGCGGCTATTATGCATATGTGTTTCTTCCTGTCTGAAATTGGGAGGGCTTGGAATAAAATATTGTATTTTTTATGTATTGTAATTGCATTTATCTTTGTCGCTGTTGCACGAATATGCATTGTGGCCACATGCCTGGACCCAGAGCTCCCCTCCTTTCGGCAGTGGATAGCCAGATTCCTGGCAACATTTTATTTAGAAGAGAGTTTATATCTCTGTAAAGAAAGGAAGGCTAGGGCTAGAGGTGCAAATGTTTGGTTACCTGTGGCTAGGTGGCTGGATACGGGAATTCTTGAGCAGGATCTTAAATGCACCAGTTAATCTTACACCCCAGTTCAATCAATCATTTGTAGAGCGCACTAATCACCCGTGAGGGTCTCAAGGCGCTGAGGGTGGTGTGGGGGTGCAGCTACTGCTCTAACTGCCAGGTCTTGAGAAGTCTCCTGAAGGTCAGCAGGTCCTGGGTCTGTCGCAGCTGTGTGGGGAGGGTGTTCCACGTCTTGGCTGCAAGGTAGGAGAAGGATCTGCCGCCGGTGGAGGTCCTGTGGATGCGTAGGACGGCGGCAAGGGCGAGGTCGGCAGAGCGCAGCTGGCGATTCGGTGTGTAGAAGGTGAGACGCTTGTTGAGGTATGCTGGTCCGGTGTTGTGTAGTGCTTTGTTATTAGGTGTAGATCCTCATTGTCTGAAGGATAGAGGTAAAACGTATCCTATCTTTGTCGCTGTTGCACGAATATGCATTGTGGCCGCATGGCTGGACCCAGAGCTCCCCTCCTTTCGGCAGTGGATAGCCAGATTCCTGGCAACATTTTATTTTGAAGAGAGTTTATATCTCTGTAAAGGAAGGAAGGCTAGGGCTAGAGGTGCAGCTGTTTGGTTACCTGTGGCTAGGTGGCTGCATACAGTATCCTTCAGTATGTGTGGAAGCTTTGGATAAGGAGAGCCGATTTCAGTATTTGAGGCATTATCACAAGATTAAATCTTTGACGCAATCTTTTTGGCAATGGATTATGTATTACAATGTATGTCTCGCTAATGGATCATTTTTAGACCGTGAAATATGAATAAATGTCAAACTAGGATAAATTGATCTATTATAAGATTCTATAGACAACAATGCCGATCGGATACTTATGTATTTATGTATATGTAGTGATTTTAACTCTTTTTCCTCAATAAAAAAAAGGAAAGATGGAAAATTATAGACAATATCACATACGATAAATGTTGGGCCCTACATTGCTTCCTTAAAGAGATGCAATTAAATGTATTCTAAACTCAGATTCAATAGTACAAACTAAAATGTAGAAATGGTCTCTAATTAAGGAATTCCCAAAGGGAGGGAACACATGTAGAAAGGTCACTAAGGGACCAATTGCACTATCAATGCTCTAGTTTACTTATAATACAACTCTCGAGAATTGCAAACATAACGTGCTATGAATCAATATAGTGAGGCAGATCAGTGAGATTAATTATTGCTAATGACTCAATTTCCTCAATTTAGATCTGGTTTAGATTCAGAATATTTAAACCAGGTTCTTTTTTTAATTCAATGTAACTGATTAACTGGAATAGGTTCACCATATTTCTGTTTGCCATAATTACGTCATCATTATTATTTTCATTATTGCTATTATTTTTGTTGTTATTGCTAGTATTGTTTACTATGGAGCTTCTCTTCCTTTAGTTGCTTCTCTCTCATTTTAAGGTTTTTATGTACAATATGTGTTGTCATTGTTAATGCTACAAAACTTTCAATGAAAGACTTGAACAGCCTCATCAGAAGGTAATAGCAATGGAGGTGGTGGTTCTATGCACACACCATTCTCCCTTCTAAGGGTGTCTTCTTCTGACTGCTGAAGTTTTTTTTATGGTTTAGTTCTCCATACAAGTTTCTTAAAAATGTAATCCGGACCTCTCATATTTGGGCTCCAAGCTACTTCTTGGTGATGGGTTTTGCTTTTCAAAGAGTAAGGAACAATGGTGTCTTGAGATATCAACAGTACTTCGCAGCAGGCTTTCTCTGCGGCAGCACCGCTCTTCTGACATGTCCTACTTGCAACTTTACATTTGGCTCCTCTCCCTGTTGGCTTTTAAATCTATGTATAATTCACATAACTACATGTTGCACTTCCTTTGCATTGTTTTTTTTATGCCTTGCAAGCCTTCTGGCAAATGATGTGCTTTACTGGAAAACCTAACTTAGGGGCATATTAGCAAGACCGGCGATAAAATTTTCGCCGTTTTAGCGGCAGGAAACTGCCGCTAAAACGGCGATAATGGGCTTGCTAATATGCGTTATGGAATTCAATAGAAGCCCAGGTTAGATGTGCAGGACATCTAACCTGGGCTTCTATTGGAATTCCATAACGCATATTAGCAAGCCCATTATCAGCCGTTTTAGCGGCAGTTTCCTGCCGCTAAAACGGCGATAATTTTAACGTGGGTCTTGCTAATATGCCCCATAATAATAAAGAAGGAGTTCTAAATTATTGGAAGGTTTGGACCTGTGCACTTCCTGAACAGAAGTTAAAGAGACATCAACTTCGGAACGTTGAGACTCGCTGCAGGGAGCTGGAAACTTGAAGGGAGGCCATTTTGTTTTGCAGGGTTGTTCACGTTGGTTTTAAAACATCGCTAGACCGTCTGCTTGTATGAAAGACTCGCTATAAATTCTAAATGTACCGGAGGCACCATGATAAATGCTCCTATGGTCAACAGAAAAGTTTCCGGAGCCATTTTGCTGTTGTTCATTTATACTTTTCGTGCTGTCTTTTTTGCTGGTTAGCTTCATACTCGAACTCATTTTTAATCTCGCTTTATCCCGAGGGTAAAAAGTGACAGAAAACGCAGGTGCTTTGTGAGAGGGCTGAATGGGCCCCTTCTCCGTCGGATGGCAGGCTGCCGTATCATGCCTCCATGTGAAATTTCTTTGACTTAAATCGTAGCAGGGCGCCATTCTCAGCACAGTGTTTTGACAGCATCCGATAAAAGGAAACGAGGGAGACGAGGCAAACTTTGCTGACGAAAGTAACGTCTTTATAATCTGTGCCAGTTGCAGTTTTGCTAATATTTGTTTTTTGTCGAACCAGGATTTCAAACGGCAGCTAGACGTATTCATGAAAAGAATGCCATATTCTTAGCTTCTCTTGTAATTAAAATCCATACGTGCATTAAGAGAAAAAAATGATAGCATATGCTTTATGTTAAATTCCTCTAGGACCTGCCTGAAAGCAATGTGGGTATGGTTGCTGTACATTCCCGACTCTTAAGATTCACATAGGATTCAAGGGAGCTTATTTATAAGCCCCTTGCGCCGCCATTGCGTCACTTTTTGTGACGCTCCGGTGACGCAGGAGCCTGCGCCATATTTACCAGGCAGCACTAAGCCACTTTTTTGGGCGTAATGCTGCCTTGTAAATATCGTTCCCTTTAACGCAGTTTCCTGCGTTAAAGGGGCGTGCAATGGGTGTTGCTGTGGGCGTTCCCAGCAACATCCATGGCTTTTGACACTGCCCCAGATTTAGGAGTAATCGCAACTCTGAGGCAGCGGCAAAAACATACGCATCCCGAGGGGAGGCCTAAGGGAGGCACAACGAGGAGGAATATCTTTATTTCTCCTCGTTTTTCCTTTTTCTGCAGCACACATAAAAAGAGGGAAAATCCCGTTGTGATTGTTTTTGCGCAGGAAGGCTTCCCTTCCTGCACAAAAATAATCATCCCCGCAACGCAGGCACGCTTGCACTATGGTGCAAAAGGGCCTGCGTTGGCGCACAGCAGCCCATTGTGCGCCAGCGCAGGGGAAAAGGACAGGAATGCGCCTATCTGATAGATACGGCGTATTCCTGCCCTTTTCTTTTGCCATAGGGCAGCGCAGCAGGAAGGCCTACAGCGCTGCCCTACAGCAAAAACTCATAAGTGAGGCCCAAGGAGTATTCCTGGAAAACTACGCTAGCCTTTGTTGAATTCCAAGTTGCTCAAATGTAAAGACGTGTTTGCATGCATAAAAAACATTCACAATGCTGAGAATATCTCAAAAGCGTCTGCAATTGCACTTTAAAAATGTTTTTATTTTTTTCTCTATGCGAAAATAATTTTTCTCTGTGGAGAAATTCTTTCCCTTCACCATCCTATTGTAGGGGTGTTTTCTCCCCATTGGCCGTTACAAGGGTGGGAATGAGCCGGAAAATAGATCTAGAATACCCAGAAACTTGTACATTTGTAGGTGTTTCTAAATTTCATAGGGCAAATCCCACCTTGGAATGTCGACTCCCTGGTGTGGAAGAAGATTTACTCACACCTGCATGTAAGTGTGTTTAAATCTTTGTATAAGTGTTAATACACGTTTTTGTGAAGCTTAAACATAAATATACATATGTAAAACTGGCCATTTTCACTGCTTACGTCAATTTAGGCGAGCAAATTATTTAAAATCAGGCTCTGAGTGACTGAAGGGCCTGATATGAAGCATTTTCTGGCAAGTAACTGTAACCTATAGGCATATATAACAGGAATTCTGCATCATACAAAATATAGTACAACATTTGCTTTCAAGGTGTAATGGAGCTTAAAAGACCCCCATATTTTTTATATAAGGGACTTCTGGAAGGAAATGTACTTTCCCAGTGGGGAACAGTTGGTTAAAAAAGTGCAAAACAAACTGTAACACAGGACATAAAAAGTCAGATTAATCTCCTGTTGACTATTGATTTAGCGCAGGTTTAGAGTTATATATCTTTCTCTTGGAAATCTATGAAAGGCATAGATTTCAAAACCATAAGCGTGAGTTGGAAGTTCCACCAGGAGTAAGGATTTCCAGCTGATTGTAAACCAGCCACTTACATCCTGATCATGATGGGGCTGTGATTGCACAGGGTATGAAGGTTGCTCTCGATTATGCGGTAATGGGGGATAACATGCAAAAAGCGCTTTTTATCCCCATTCCAGCTCTCATAATTTATATAAGGTTTTATCAGCACAAAATTATGGGTACAAACACATGTACATTATGCTCCCACCATAATCCTGTTTAGGGTGCAAACAAAAAATTGCAACCAAAATTGAGTTGTGGCCCAATCTCAACGAGGGCCATAGTGCTCATTGAATTTTACCAGTTAACATCACTGAACCCCAAATACTTTCATTCTTCTACAGTGCACATAAAGACTGTCCATGGAGGATGTCCTAGAGGGAACACATGGATGCCAAAAAGGCGCTCTGATCGTGTCACGACAAACTTGTGTTTACCAAATGCGGCAAGGTACTAGCCATTAGTACACTGTTGGCGATAGAGTGCCATAAGAGGCAGCATTATTGCAGAATACCACAGAAATTGTACATACATTGGTATAAGCCTGGAAAGGTGTAAGATGGAGCAGTGAGTGGATCTATTTTGCCAAGTTGAGGACAGCCTCCAAAGTGGCTTGGACGTTCCTCAAAGACTTGGGACATGCATGCAAAGAGTCCAACTCAGTTGGCCAGTGCAGGACTAGTTGGGAATCTGGCTCTGAGCTACTTGTCAGGGCTTCAGGCTTCATAAGAATTTGGATCTACATGAATTTTGATGTTAAATTATTGTTTACAATGACTGTATGCCCTGGGGCAAATGCAGCCTTGTAAGATCATTGTTCTAGTTTCAGGACCATGTGAATGTTGACACGTTGTGTTTCACTTGCTTGCTTAGTTAAACTATAGTGGTTCAGGATGCAGTTAACTGAGCTGCCTCGGTGTCATGCCATTTTGGCATCAATGGAGAATGTACTACTTCCTTCAAAGTTTGGTGGATATGCAGTTCCACTCTAACTCAGCCTCCTTGTATCTCCAGACAGTCGCGGCCGGCATGAATCGCGGGTGAGGGGGCGGGGGGTTGCAATGGCAGCGTTGTGATTGGCTAGGACGCCGTCCTTACAGGCGTCTATGGGGAGGCCGTTTTCTTCATGCAGGCTGTGCAGCAGCCTACATGAAGAAAACAGAGTGCTATGACTGGTTTGGTCGGCCCTGGGGCCGACCAAACAGTCAGCGCCCATAACATTGGGCTAGCCACTCCTCCCCGCCCCACCCACCCGCCCGCCCTCAACCAGGCATACCCTTCTTCTGCTTTCCCGCAGTGCAAGAAGCAGAAACGTAAAATGGTATTTATACCATTTTACGTTTCTGCTTCTCGCAGTGCGAGAAAGCAGTTGGGCGACGCTCCGACGCCCACGTGGAGGAGCAGCCCCTGTCTCTAGATGATGTTTCAAAGCAGAAGCACAGCTCAACTATACCTTCTACCTATTCCAAATCTTTGGGTACAATAACTTGGGGGTGCATGAATCGCTGCTGATAATCCATTTAATGGTTTAATTTTCAACTGGCAAGCATTATCTGAGAAGCCAGCTTAAAGTGCTAGAGTGTAGGTAAGAAGGTAACTGCACATAGGAGCAGCAGTTACACATATTGCCATCATCTCAATGGGCCTGAAACACCTCGCTATCCTTTCTCTAACACAGGAACAGCATCCCTGTTCTGATGAAGGAGTGTTCAGTGCACTGGATTAGCCTGTAGGAAGCTTGTTTTCTTGGGTTTTGTGGTGTATAAGGCACCTAATGCATTGGCACACTATATATCAGTCTCTCGGGCCTATCTATCCTTCTTTCTGCTTTTGTAATCCCAGTGCTCACTAATCTCGATGTGGCTCTGATCTGTGTTGATTGATCGTATCATGTATCCAGGTAAGTCCCATATGGAGCTGGTTAAGCCTCTCAGTTGATTAATCTAGCCTTTAATTGCCTATGGTGAATGTGTTGTACCCAACATGTGTCTTTTCACTGGGAGATTTATTTGGTTATTAACAATGACCATACTGGGTTTTGATTGAGGGTTTACCAGATCCGTACATAAATTGTACACCAAGATTTCTGTATATGATAGACAGAATAGGACCGTAGTTGAGTGGACTCACTACATCTAACAGTAGTCAGCTCTGACTACCTTCGTAGAGCAGCAATAGTGCAGTTATTGGCAGATTGTGATTGGAGCGCCAATTCAGATAAAACCCAGCTACCGAGTCATGGTTTTGATGCATGATAGTTAGACAAGTTTTAGACAGTTAGTTACAGTTCAAGACCAGATATGAGTGGTGGGTACAGTTGATGTGAGTTCTTTTAGAAAGTGCTTTTTGAAGTACCTTCTAATGACTGTGTGACGCACAATATGTTGGTTAGTTCCAGGCCTCTCCAAAACTTACCTTAAATACTGTGGGACCATTTTACTAAGTTGAACTTCCACACAGGCTAAGTGTATTAATATCACTATAAGGGATTTATGATTATTCCCATTATTCATTGAGAGACTAAAGTGATACATTCTCATAGGGTAAGAGGGACACTAACTAGTGGATATTTCTTATTTCAATTCCCATGCAAAGAACTTTCAGGAATAAACATAGGAAATATACAATTGTCGTTGTTTACCTGGTGTAACCCAACCGTACTGATTTGTTTCCATGTGGAGCGTTTCCTCCGCACCTCTGTAAAATACCTTGCCTCTCTAAGCCCTTTCTTGCACTTTCAGCACCACTTACGCCTGGGTCATCCACACGTAAATTTAGAAGTTCATGAATGTTTTGGAAAGGCTTCACAAGGGTATTCAAACACCCATAAAGTTACACCTTGGTTGTTTTTCATATGATTTTAATTGACCACTTCTTTAAAACTCTCCTGGAAGCACCCACTACTTCTGTGCTCAAATCGAAGTCTTTCTGGCATTGAGCTTCATACACTTGTGGCTGAACCACTTCACCACCCTTTCCACACTTTAAGACATCAGTGGAAACCATGCTCTAGACTGGAGACTTACAAATAAATCTGTCTTATCGGCGTGTAAAGGAAATCCAATGCCTTGACCTCCTTGCACATTAACAGGGAGCCTCAGATACAGAGAAGTGGGTAGAGCAGGAACCATGTTACATAGGACATTGTCTGAGACAGTGGAAGAAATATATAGAACCTGAGTTTCACCCGACGGATCCTTTATTGGAAAAAGAAGAGGATCCACTTGAGGCCAAAACTGAGAGCTTGACCACTCACTTAAGAGACTCCAGCAGGAAATCATGGTCCATGGCATTAAAAACCAGTGACAGGATATCCATAAATACATGAAAAAGATCCTCTCTGTTGACCTGACAATATATTTCTCCCAATCCATGGTTAAATGTATCTTTGTTCTGTGCTTGGGATGGAAAACATACTCACCAGTAGATCCTGACACTGACTCATCATCAATGAGTGCTTGTTTACAGTGGGGTCAGAATGGAACTTTTTAGACTATGAATTAAGTGAAAATATGCATCTTGATTAAATATCAGAACATCAGAATGTTGAAGGAGTTGAAAACAGACAGGATCAAGAAACCACTTACACTGCTGTCACTGGCTAATGATGTGAGAGAACCCCCATAAGAAGAGCAGGTGTAGGTTATCAGTAAAGATGTCTGTGTACTCTGTACATGCTTTACTTAGGGTCCAATTTGGAGATCGTCAGTCCAACGGCCAGACCTCCATTGTGGCGGTCGGGATGCCGCTAGACAAGCCGGCGTCATCCAGACCGCCATATTATGACAACACCGCCGGGCTGGCAGTGTTGTGTCGGCGGTGCAACGGCAGTGGCATGCTTTGGCTCATAGAGAGCCTAAAGCATATGCTGCTGCCATGGCAGCGCTGCTTGCACGTCGGTGCACTGTGTGCCATGCACCATGTCGTGTATGGCACACAGTGCACGCACGACAGTGGAAGCAGATGTTGTGCCCCCAGGCACACACCCCATGAGCTAAAACATCCTGGGGCACTCTTTGGGGCCCCTTTCCCCACCTTTCCGCCGACCTGTTCATGGTGGGGTCCCTGCCATGAACAGCTTGTCAGAAAGGCAGGTCGTAATCTGCACGGCGGCACCGGCATCGGCACCGCCACCGCAGACCACTGCTTTCCCCACTGCCGACCCGTCGGGATCCAGGATCCTGGTGGTGGCGGCGATCTTGTGTCGGGCTGGTGGCGGTCCGACCGCCAAACTCGTAAACCGGTGGTTGGACCGCTGAGGTTACAGCGATCAGACCGCCACCACAGGTACGGCGGTCTTGGGACTGCCGTACTCGTAATCAGGCCCTTAGTAATGAAGCCATTTACTATAACTAATTAATAGGAAGTCATCCTGCACTGTTCAGAAGCCCCAACGAGGTCTCCAGTTTTCCTATGGGTAGATGTTTGCTGGGCCAGGAAAAGTGGCTGGAGTAATTGATAAATAATTTATAATTGTCCCAGATATCAGCACTTCTGTCTGCCAGAGATAAAGGGCTCAAATATTAAGGTATTACAATGAAGAATCTATTACAATGGCATCCTCGGTCTGCAGCCGCGGTGCGTGCAGGAAACAGTGGTGGGGCGGTGGGGCCTGGTAAGGGGGGATTTCGAGGGATGATGCCAAAGGAAACTTAATTCTTTATTTAATTTTCCCTCTGCATCGTCCCTCGAAATCCCCCCTTGCCTGGCCCCACCGATGTTACCTGCACGGACCGCGGCTGTAGGTCTGGAGTCAATTGACGGAGGTACTGATTAGGTAGTACTTTCCTAGGACTCCTCTCTCATCCACTGTACACTACTTTCTTCATTGAATCTGGCTAATGCGGGAAGTAGGTATTTTATGGTGTGCAGTAGATTCTCATATGCATGATGGTGTATTTGTGTGCACGAATTAGCTGTTAGTGGTTGCTTGAAATTGTCAGGGAAGTTTGTTGGTGTACAGTAGTTCCTCTTTGCCACAAGAGGCTTTTTTCTGCCCTGATGTTGTGCTGTGGCTGTGTTTCTGCGCTTTGTTGTCCTATGTTGCTGTTGTGGTGCGTCAACCTGTGGCCTGGTTTAGTGGATCCACTGCCATATTATGATTGGTGGTTTGTCTGGCCCTTACCCAGCCCACCTACCAAACCAAGATCATCGTTGTACGCATCCCTTTCTTTTCTGACCCGGGTTTTGTGCACCCGGAAGGTACCACTGCTGCCGAGCTGTAGTATTTAGTTGGTAAGAGATGCAGGGTCACGCTGGCCTACTCTGAACTGTGAGCCTGGCATAAAAGGCATGATTTATTGTGGGAACGCTCGAGGAGGGGAAGGGCTGAAACCTCTTTAAGGACTTATTTAAATCAATAGGATTTAACAAACAAGCGCTTGGGAGATTTAGTACGTACTTTTGCTTTAGGAAAAGGATGCTGGCCAAATACCTGTTACAAGTTTTGCTTTAGGGTGTCTCTGTGAGGTCACAGTATTGTTTGTATAACGCATAATTGGTTGCAGTAGGTCATTAAACATAAGCTGTGACAATAGCAAACACAAACACTGAGCAAATATGAGCTGCTACGTATGTAGCAGGTTTTGTATTTTCCACATTCAGCAATTTCCAGTATTTGATGGAGAAGACCATTAAAAACATGCAAGCAAATGATTAGGGAAGGAAGCGGTTTATTCCACTGACGAAGATGAGCAAGTCAAAGTAGGAAGGAGGGTGGTGGTCAGTGTGTGGGAAAAAGGAAGTGTGAGTAATTGCACATGTTGTATGTCCCCTTACGTGAAATATTCCTTCTCATGACGTAGTCAGCCCAGTGTTTCTGGAAAACTCACTTTTTTTTATCCATCATTCTCTCTTATTTATTGTCACCTGCATATGGTGGACCTTTCTGCGAGCTAAAATTAGACTTGCTCTTCGGGTCTGCTCTCTCTTTTTTCTGGTAGGAGCGGTCCTTAAATCGTGTTTCACAACCCTCATGAGGGCCTGATTCACAGAGCTAACTTACGTCAAAACGTGAACGTAAACGTAAAGTTAGTACTTTTTAGGTATTCACAGAATACACTTACTCATTTTGGTATTCACAGAATGAACTTACTCATTTCGGTATTCACAGAAGTTAGTAGTCCTAAAGTTAGGACTAACTTCTGTGAATACCGAAATGAGTAAGTTTATTCTGTGAATACCAAAATGATTAAGTGTATTCTGTGAATACCTAAAAAGTACTAACTTTACGTTTACGTTTTTGACGTAAGTTAGTTCTGTGAATCAGGCCCTCAGTGGCTACAAAACAGAGCTTCCCGAGTACAGAGAATGGCAGCACAGTTTCTGTTGCATTTGTCTAAAGACTACTAAGTTTCATTTGCACTTGTGACCTCATAAACTCTTCATTGTCCCGTGTGACCTCATACTGGCTTCGTTGGCAGGCATGTCCTCATACTGGTTTCATTGGCATGTGTGTCTTCATATAGGCTTCATTGTTACGTGTGTCCGCATACTGGATTTGTTGGCACACATGTCCTCATACTGGTTTCATTGGCATGTGTGTCTTCATATAGGCTTCATTGTTACGTGTGTCCGCATACTGGATTTGTTGGCACGCATGTCCTCATACTGGTTAATTGGCATGTGTGTCCTCATATAGGCTTTATTGTCACGTGTGTCCTCATACTGGCTTAGTTGGCACGCATGTCCTTATACTGGCTTCACTGGCATGTCTGTCCTCATATAGGCTTCATTGTCGCATGTGTGCTCATACTGGATTTGTTGGCATGTGAATCCTCACATAAGCTTCATTGTCGCGTGTGTCCTCATACTGGCTTCATTGGCACGCATGTCCTCATACTGGCTTCTTTGGCATGTGTGTCCTCACATAGGCTTCATTGTCATGTGTGTCCTCCTACTGGCTTCATTGGCACGCATGTCCTCATACTGGCTTCTTTGGCATGTGTGTCCTCGCATAGGCTTCATTGTCATGTGTGTCCTCCTACTAGCTTCATTGGCACTCATGTCCTCATACTGGCTTCATTGTCACGTGTGTCCTCATACTGGCTTCATTGGCATGTGCGTCCTCATACTGGCTTCATTGTCATGTGTGTCCTCATACTGGCTTAGTTGGCACGTATGTCCTCATACTGGCTTCTTTGGCATGTGTGTCCTCACATAGGCCTCATTGTCACGTGTGTCCTCATACTAGCTTCGTTGGCACGCATGTCCTCATACTGGTTTCATTGGTATGTGTGTCCTCATATAGGCTTCATTGGCATGTGTGTTCTCATACTGGCTTCGTTGGCACGCATGTCCACATACTGGTTTCATTGGTATGTGTGTCCTCACATAGGCTTCATTGTCATGTGTGTCCTCATACTGGCTTCGTTGGCACGCATGTCCTCTTACTGGTTTAATTGATATGTGTGTCCTCATACTGGCTTCATTGTCACGTGTGTCCTCATACTGGCTTCGTTGGCGCACATGTCCTCATACTGGTTTCATTGGTATGTGTGTCCTCATGCTGGCTTCATTGTCACATGTGTCCTCATACTGGCTTCGTTGGCACACGTGTCCCCGTATTGGGATTCAGTTCAAAGCAAATTGCTAAATGTTTGCATGGATCATAGTTTCATCAAAAACCCTTATTCTGACAACATTCGTTTTCCCGTTTTGTTTTGAGCCCTGTGATCAAGCGAATAGAATTTTAAATCTGCAAATTCTGCAGATGAGCACTTTTACCCAAGTCAGGCCTTTGAGCAACAGCATTTTGTATTCTAGCAATTATCGAAGTTTTTTTTCAATGTGCACATAGATCTACAAGTCCCCGCACGGAAAGTGCTTTTGCCTCAAAATTGTTACAGTTGCTCGTGTTTGCAATGAAAAAGCACTGCTGATCCTTCCTGGTTCAACCATGACAAGCCCACCGTACAGATTAATTCAGGCATTTAGGCAGATAGAAAACCGACTCTACATCTGGAAAAAAGATGTTGTTGTCTCTTTTATTTATCTCATACATGGTAACCCCTCAGTCTCAATGTATACAGCACAGAGAATTCACACACGGTAATCTCTTTGGTTTGTAAACAACAGAAATACGCACAAACACAATTCATTGATTAAAATTGATCACAGAATTGGAGCTTGGGTTGTCCAATCCGCAAGAACTGGGGCAAATGTCTGTGTATCCGGAACACTGTTGATGATGGGAAGGGAACGTACACAATCTTGAGGAACTTAGGGATAGCTGAAGAACCACGAGAGAAGTTCCTATTAATAGTCAATGCAATGATCCCATGTGCAAATCCAAATGGGCGACACAAGATAGGGCGACCGTATTATAAAGGAGTGATCTGGGCTTAATTTTTTCAATCCCCTTCCGCCCCCGTTTACTGAATGACAAAGCAGTGAGAAGAGTTAAAATGAACATCTCTAGCTCATTTTAACTCCTCGCCTGCCATAACTTGCTCTGCAGACACCTTGCTCGAAAAACGAAAGATAAACAAGTCGCAGCCCAAAGGCCAGCTACCAAGAGGATTTAATACTTGAATCTCAAGGACTTCTGTCTCTATAGTCTGGGATAGACCTTGAAATGGCTCATTGGTATCAAGACAATGGAGGGCATGCTGATAAATGAGAGGATGCTTTGTGGAACAAGCCTCATGAGTTTACATTTCAGGAGTAATATTATGAAGTTTGGGTTTGCAGAAAGTAGGGTAAATGCACGACCTGCCAAGTGCTCTCTCCCCCGGATCACAATGGGGACACTGGGTATGGTTTCTCTCCCTCTGGCTTTGACATTTGTGCAATCAATCAATCAATCAATCAATCATGTCACTTATAAAGCGCACTACATACCCGCGAGGGTCTCAAGGCGCTGGGGGAAGAGGGGGGTGGTGCTGCTACTGATCGAAGAGCCAGGTCTTGAGGAGTCTTCTGAAGGCCCGTAGGTCTTGGGTCTGTCGGAGGTTGGTGGGGAGGGTGTTCCAGGTCTTGGCGGCGAGGTGGGAGAAGGATCTGCCGCCGCCGGTCGTTTTCCGGATGCGGGGGACTGTGGCGAGGGCGAGGCTGGTCGAGCGGAGCTGGCGGGTGGGGGTGTAGAAGCTGAGTCGTCTGTTGAGGTAGGCTGGTCCGGAGTTGTGGAGTGCTTTGTGTGCGTGGGTGAGGAGCTTGAAGGTTATCCTCTTGTTGACAGGGAGCCAGTGCAGGTCTCTCAGGTGGGGTGTGATGTGGCTGCGTCGGGGGATGTCGAGGATAAGACGTGCAGAGGCGTTCTGGATGCGTTGCAGCCGTCTCAGGAGCTTAGCCGTCGTTCCTGCGTAGAGGGCGTTTCCGTAGTCCAGCCTGCTGGTGACGAGGGCCTGGGTGACTGTTTTTCTTGTTTCGGTGGGGATCCACTTGAAGATCTCTGCGGAGCATTCGGAGGATGTTGAAGCAGGATGAGGAAACGGCGTTGACCTGCTTAGTCATGGAGAGGGTGGGGTCGAGGATGACCCCTAGGTTGCGTACGTGGTCGGTGGGTGGCGGGGCTGTTCCCAGTGATGTTGGCCACCAGGAGTCGTCCCAGGCTGAAGGGTTGGAACCAAGGATGAGGACCTCCGTCTTGTCCGAGTTCAGCTTCAGGCGGCTGGTCCTCATCCATTCGGCGACGGCCTTCATTCCTTCGTGGAGGTGGGCTTTGGCGGTGTGAGGGTCTTTGGTGAGGGAGAGGATCAGCTGGGTGTCGTCGGCGTAGGAGATGATGTTGAGGTTGTGCTGTCGGGCGACGTGGGCGAGGGGTGCCATGTAGATGTTGAACAGCGTTGGGCTGAGGGAGGAGCCTTGGGGTACGCCGCAGATGATCTTGGTGGCCTTGGATCGGAAGGGGCGAGGCGGACGCTTTGTGTTCTGCCGGAAAGGAAGGATGTGGTCCAGTCCAGGGCCTTCTCTTGGATCCCGGCGTCGTGAAGGCGTGTTCGTAGTGTGTGGTGGCAGACCGTGTCGAAGGCGGCTGATAGGTCCAGGAGGATGAGGGCTGCTGTTTCTCCGTTGTCTAGCAGGGTCCTGATGTCATCGGTGGCGGCGATGAGGGCGGTTTCGGTGCTGTGGTTGCTGCGGAAGCCGGACTGGGAAGGGTCCAGGATGTTGTTCTCCTCGAGGTAGCGGGTCAGTTGTTTGTTGACGATTTTCTCGGTGACCTTCGCGGGGAACCGGAGCAGAGAGATGGGTCGGAAGTTCTTGAGGTCCTTGGGGTCTGCCTTGGGTTTCTTGAGTGAGGCGGTGATCTCGGCGTGCTTCCAGCTTTCCGGGAAGGTTGCTGTCTCGAAGGAGATGTTGATTATTTTCCGGAGATGGGGCGCGATGGCTGTACTGGCTTTGTTGAAGATGTGGTGAGGGCACGGGTCTAGCGGTGAACCGGAGTGGATGGTGTTCATGATCTCGCTGGTGTCCTCGTCGTTGATGTTGGTCCAGGAGAGCAGGCGGTTGGTGGTTGTGGGGGCAGTGGTCTTGGTGGTTGCCGGGGCGGTCGTGGTGTTGAAGCTGTCGTGGATGTCGGCGATTTTGCGGTGGAAGAAGGTGGCCAGTGAGTCGCACAGGTCTCGCGACGGCTGGATGTCGTTGGTGTTGGAGCTGGGGTTGGAGAGTTCCTTCATGATGTTGAAGAGCTCTTTGCTGTTGTGTGCGTTGTTGTCTAGGCGGTCTTTGAGTGAGGCCCTTTTGGCGGATCTGATGAGGTGATGGTGACTGCGGGTGGCGCTCTTGTGGGCGGCGTAGCTGTCCGCTGTCCGTTCGTGGAGCCAGATCTTCTCCAGTTTTCGGCATGTTCGTTTGGAGGCCTGGAGGTCTTCGGTGAACCAGGTGGCTTTCTTGCTGGTGTGGCTGTTGGGCGGATTCTTGAGCGGGGCGAGGGTGTTGGCACAGTCGTTGATCCACTGTCTGAGGTTGCGGGCGGCGGTGTCGGGGTCGGAGGGTTCGGCGGGTGGGCTCAGGGCGAGGGTTGTGGTTAGCTGGTCTTCCGTGACTCTGCTCCAGCAGCGGCGAGGCATTTGTTCGGTGCGGTGGTGTGTGGTGGGCTTCCTGTAGGTGAAGTGGATGCAGTGGTGGTCAGTCCAGTGGGGTTCGGAGGTGTGGTTGAAGGAGACGTGTGGGCTTGCGGAAAAGATGGAGTCTAGCGTGTGGCCGGCGGCGTGGGTGGGTGTAGTCACGAGCTGTCTGAGTCCGAGGGTGGCGAGGTTGTCGATCAGGGTGGTGGAGTTTGTGTCCTTGTTGTTCTCGAGGTGGAAGTTCAGGTCCCCGAGGAGGATGTAGTCCGTGGAGGCGATGGCGTGTGTGCTGACGAAGTCAGCGATGGAATCGCTGAACTGTGGTCGGGGTCCGGGGGGTCTGTAGATGAGGGTTCCTCTGAGGGTGGTGTTGGGATCGGTGTGGATCTGGAAGTGCATGTGTTCGGCGGTGCTGAGGGTGTCGTCGGTGTTGGTTGAGACTCTGAGGGTGCACTCATCACAGTTCTCTGTGCTTATGACCCAATTTAAATTGACGGTGCCCCAAGTTATTTTCCTTGGTGATGTAAATATTTGGGCTGATGATATAGGTAATCATTTGGTCAGAGAAGTCATCCCTGCTATGGAAGCCATAGGTAACATGACAACCCTGCTCCCTGTGCAGGACATGCCCTGAACATGGTCTGTGGAGCTGCAGAGCTGATTTATCTTTATCCTTTGTAATTACTCGAGACAATTCTGCAAGCACACACGCTTGGTGAACTGCATTGACCACAATGCTCAGGGGCGAACCTGCTGGGAGGTGAAGCAGTGTGATCCCACATTGGTTTCCTGTTTACAAGGCTCCCTCAAGCCGGCTGAGCTGACGAGCTCGTGGAGAGGCACCTGCGCGCCTTGAGAGGTACTGTGACCTGAGAATACTTTGGCAGCCTGCTCAGCAATCCCAAATATTTGTTGCCTAATCTCTACTGACGACGGATAATGATCCAGAAACACGTGTATAGAGATGGCCAGTACAACTTTGTAATTACTCGAGACAATTCTGCAAGCACACACGCTTGGTGAACTGCATTGACCACAATGCTCAGGGGCGAACCTGCTGGGAGGTGAAGCAGTGTGATCCCACATTGGTTTCCTGTTTACAAGGCTCCCTCAAGCCGGCTGAGCTGACGAGCTCGTGGAGAGGCACCTGCGCGCCTTGAGAGGTACTGTGACCTGAGAATACTTTGGCAGCCTGCTCAACAACCCCAAATATTTGATGCCTAATCTCTACTGACGACGGATAATGATCCAGAAACACGTGTATAGAGATGGCCAGTACAACTTTGTAATTACTCGAGACAATTCTGCAAGCACACACGCTTGGTGAACTGCATTGACCACAATGCTCAGGGGCGAACCTGCTGGGAGGTGAAGCAGTGTGATCCCACATTGGTTTCCTGTTTACAAGGCTCCCTCAAGCCGGCTGAGCTGACGAGCTCGTGGAGAGGCACCTGCGCGCCTTGAGAGGTACTGTGACCTGAGAATACTTTGGCAGCCTGCTCAGCAACCCCAAATATTTGATGCCTAATCTCTACTGACGACTGATAATGTTCCAGAAACACGTGTATAGAGATGGCCAGTACAACTTTGTAATTACTCAAGACAATTCTGCAAGCACACACGCTTGGTGAACTGCATTGACCACAATGCTCAGGGGCGAACCTGCTGGGAGGTGAAGCAGTGTGATCCCACATTGGTTTCCTGTTTACAAGGCTCCCTCAAGCCGGCTGAGCTGACGAGCTCGTGGAGAGGCACCTGCGCGCCTTGAGAGGTACTGTGACCTGAGAATACTTTGGCAGCCTGCTCAGCAACCCCAAATATTTGATGCCTAATCTCTACTGACGACGGATAATGATCCAGAAACACGTGTATAGAGATGGCTAGTACAACTTTGTAATTACTCGAGACAATTCTGCAAGCACACACGCTTGGTGAACTGCATTGACCACAATGCTCAGGGGTGAACCTGATGGGAGGTGAAGCAGTGTGATCCCACATTGGTTTCCTGTTTTCAAGGCTCCCTCAAGCCGGCTGAGCTGACGAGCTCGTGGAGAGGCACCTGCGCGCCTTGAGAGGTACTGTGACCTGAGAATACTTTGGCAGCCTGCTCAGCAACCCCAAATATTTGATGCCTAATCTCTACTGACGACGGATAATGATCCAGAAACACGTGTATAGAGATGGCCAGTACAACTTTGTAATTACTCGAGACAATTCTGCAAGCACACACGCTTGGTGAACTGCATTGACCACAATGCTCAGGGGCGAACCTGCTGGGAGGTGAAGCAGTGTGATCCCAAATTGGTTTCCTGTTTACAAGGCTCCCTCAAGCCGACTGAGCTGACGAGCTCGTGGAGAGGCACCTGCGCGCCTTGAGAGGTACTGTGACCTGAGAATACTTTGGCAGCCTGCTCAGCAACCCCAAATATTTGATGCCTAATCTCTACTGACGACGGATAATGATCCAGAAACACGTGTATAGAGATGGCCAGTACAACTTTGTAATTACTCGAGACAATTCTGCAAGCACACACGCTTGGTGAACTGCATTGACCACAATGCTCAGGGGCGAACCTGCTGGGAGGTGAAGCAGTGTGATCCCACATTGGTTTCCTGTTTACAAGGCTCCCTCAAGCCGGCTGAGCTGACGAGCTCGTGGAGAGGCACCTGCGCGCCTTGAGAGGTACTGTGACCTGAGAATACTTTGGCAGCCTGCTCAGCAACCCCAAATATTTGATGCCTAATCTCTACTGACGACGGATAATGATCCAGAAACACGTGTATAGAGATGGCCAGTACAACTTTGTAATTACTCGAGACAATTCTGCAAGCACACACACTTGGTGAACTGCATTGACCACAATGCTCAGGAGCGAACCTGCTGGGAGGTGAAGCAGTGTGATCCCACATTGGTTTCCTGTTTACAAGGCTCCCTCAAGCCGGCTGAGCTGACGAGCTCGTGGAGAGGCACCTGCGCGCCTTGAGAGGTACTGTGACCTGAGAATACTTTGGCAGCCTGCTCAGCAACCCCAAATATTTGATGCCTAATCTCTACTGATGACGGATAATGATCCAGAAACACGTGTATAGAGATGGCCAGTACAACTTTGTAATTACTTGAGACAATTCTGCAAGCACACACGCTTGGTGAACTGCATTGACCACAATGCTCAGGGGCGAACCTGCTGGGAGGTGAAGCAGTGTGATCCCACATTGGTTTCCATCTCAAACTACCCCGGATACTACAAGCCCCAGAGCGCACCAGGGTAGCATTTTGTTTTTGAGACTTCACCAGGTAATCTTTACACCTGGGCGAAATTTAAAATAATGCCAGCATAATTCACATAATTTCAGGAATTTCACGTTACGGGTATTATGCCATTACGTCATGCCTCCTAATTAATTACACACCATTCGCAGTAACCAGAAGGCGAACGACAGTTGCTTACACCACTTTTTTAACTTCAAAATGTGTTGTCTCATCAAACATTGATGGAGGATGCATTTTGTGCTAAAATATAGTGAAAAATGATGGATTTACATTTCACATAATTTTCCAGAAATTTCACATAATTAAGCAAAAGCAAATTAAGCTAATTTCACACACCCCTGGTCATTTTTCACTTGAAAACCCTGGAGTTCTCTAGACTTCATTACACATTCGGGTTAAACTTAGCACCTAATACCCATGTTCATTTAAATCATCTCAATGATCTAAAATTGCCACTTGCCAAACGCAAAAATACTACTGGGTTTATAGATTTGGCTCTGGTTCTTGCTAGGCGCAAGATTACAATGCCCTGGAAAGCTACTAGGGTGCCCAGGTTTGAGAAATGAAGGGAGGAATTGATCCGGTGGGCGGGATATAAGAGTGCTGTGTTGCAAAAGGAAGGGGATCAATTGATAGGGCTCAAGCATGGGATCATTTATCAGACAGTCTTAGAGAACCTGACATGGATGATATATCTGGAGAGGAATGCACGTAGTAGCAATTTTTGAACAAACATACCTTGGGGTGAGAGGTCCCTAGGCACAGATTGTCCCGGATGGGCGGTCGCTCTTTTTCCTGCTTGGGTCCCACTATGTGGAATTCCCTTCCTCTTGCACTTAGGACAGAGACCTGCTATACCCATTTTCGTAGATCTCTGAAAACCTGGCTTTTTGATCAATAGGCTTCCCCTTCCTCTTCTGGCAACCTGCTAGGCGGCGCCGGGAAACCTTTGGGTAGTTGTGCGCCTTATAAAACCTAAATAAATAAAAATAAATATGCCCCTTGGCTCAGCGGAACTCAGTGATTTATGGTTTATTAGGGTTAGGATTTAAGGAGATGGGGGGAGGAGAGGGAGTTATTAATTAAAGTAGGATTAATTTCTTTGATGATCTGTAATGCTTATGTGATGAATTGTTTGTACATGTATGCCCTGATTACATCATTTGGGAAATGTTCATTTTTAACTATAATGCCAATAAAATTCTGTTTACAAAAAAAAAAAAAAAAAAGAATTAATAACCCAAGGGTGTCCAAGTGCTAATCACAAAGCAAAGGATTCACAAATAGATCTACTGTTGGTAAAAGATGTGGTCTCAGCGTTTTATGAACCAGCTTGTGGTGTGACTCTGCATGGATGGCAAATGGCAGGTTGTTCCAGGTCTGAGCTGTGATAACCGAGAAAGCTTGTACCCCTGTGTGCGCTCTATAAAACTTAGCTCTATTGACCAGCAACGCAGCACTGGAACACAATTGTCTGGTTGGGTGAGATTTATTAAACATACCCCTAATGTAGTTAGGCGGACCCACCCCATGCACCGTTGTATGGCAGTAGAACAGAGCTTTGAAAGTACATCGCTTTCTAGCAAGAAGCCAGGGCAAGCTGATCAGATGGCAGGACACACTGACCAATGTAGGAAGACTTTGAATGGGTCTTACTGACGCATCCTGAATCAGTTGGAGTCGCTGTATCAATAATCAGGGGAGGCCCAGAACCAGAGTACTACACTAATCCAAATTACTTGTAATCAAAGCCTGTACCAGGGTTTTCAGAAAAGAGCCAGGAACAAAGGAGATGATTTCTATGAGAATCTTCATCAGGCCGAAACTTAGCTGTAAGTTTATTGATGTGAGACTCAAAAGATAACGTAGAGTGCAAAAATCACACACAGATTACGCACACTGGTCTTCTGATAAATAAATAAATCAATAAATAGAAGCATGATTGATGGACAACTCAGCCACAGATACAATCCACTATCCATTAAAAGCATGAACACAAAAAGATGTACTACTGCAGCAATAGTATACGTCAGAAAGCTTTTAAGAACTGCAATGCAGACAACAACATGCCAGGCAACAACATACCAGTGTTTGCTCATGAAATACATGAGTAGTACTGACACATTGCCAGGCCTTTCATAAGATTCACAAGAGACCACCTAAGAGCATCTTGGTGAAACTCCATTTCTTCTGGACTAACGAGGATGCTCTATGCATGGTCTGGGATGCAAAGGACATTCCTAAGCCTCCTTCACAGTTCAGGGTAGCTTGGTCTAACAGCCAATGTCAAGCTTATGTTATGTGGTGAGAAAGCTGAGCTTCATGTTGTGTACCCTAAGGTACTAGTAAAGCCCTCTACACAGAACCTTTTTATTGCAGCAAGTGCCTCTCAGACACGTGGTGCTGTGCATTGAACAGTATTATGAGTGTCTGTAACCAGATTATGAAAGGCAGCATTTAATGGGAATTTGGAAACATGTAATTGGGGAAGTATCAGAAAGCACACAACTGTGCAGTTTTTTTTCTAGAACACACACATGGATAGTTGAGGCATATGGAGATAAAACATTTGCCTGGAATCACACTCTTTCTGATTATGTCCTAGGGTCGGTACTAGAACCCAGCTGCCTGGCTTCCCTTTGCAACCGACCACGACTACGTCTTTATTTGCGCAGGTGGCTGCATGTGGCGATCATAAGCACTTATTTGTGGTGACGAGGACATAACCTCCATCACTAGACTTTAGCCCAGAGTAAGAGAAAAGCAAAAACGGGAGGAAGAAAGAGAATAGAAACAAGGACAACAGTGACAAAGGGAAAAGAAAGGATGAAAAAGGACCTTCAAGGGTGAGATACAGAGACAGGAATTGTACAGTGGTGGATGAAAAGCCAGGAGGTAGAATGAAGACTAGGCAGCCTTGGTGTTGGTCACCTACAGCATTTGGTCAGCGCTTCTGAAACCTGGTGCTCTACATGTATGTTTCTTTTTCTTTTTCTTTTTTTACAAATTAAGGAGAGTATACAAGTGAAAGCGCTTATTACTAGTAAGTAAAGTTCCAATTCCTCTAGAACTGGAGCCAGCTGGTTTTAGACTCGCCAGCTCCATTCCGCCCAACCTCCCCCCCACAGCCCCTGGTTTAAGAATAATGAACAAACTCCCGGAGGTCGGGGCACTTAATTCCCGAACATTGGCAAGAGGGCAAACACAGGGGTCAGCACATAGGCTCGCATGAAGATACATGTGAAAGAGATGATAGCTCCTTGACAAAGGCGCGCTGGACCTAAGCTGGCTGGTGACATCAGGGCGAGCCAGGGAGAAAGGCCGCTCTCTAATCCCTTCTGTTACCCTGTCACAGATGGCACGCTGCATGTTTGCACGGATGGAGTCACCGGCCCCAATGAGCAGCACTCGGGCGCATCCTCAACGACTTACTTAACGAGGCAGGGCCGCCGTGTGCAAAGAAAAATGCAATTAATAATCGAGAAAGGCAATTCTCAGTAGCGGTTACATCAAGTGCAAACATAATATGGAATGCGGTTACCATCTAGGCCGGCTCTACGGAAACAAAAGAGGGACAAGTCTCATTTCATCTTTCAAAGAGGCTTTGTTTAGGGTTAGAAATAGAAAACAAACTTAAAGTAAAAAAAAGACACAAAGACAGGGTCCAGTCTTAATTAAAGTGATGCGGGGATTTGATGCGTGAGGAGGAGCTCTCCATTGTATTGGCAGTCTGTGAAAGGCCCTTCCCCTGACCTTGCTGGGGGCCTATTAAAGCATGCCACAATGGCGTAGAACATCGCATCATCCATTCGGGCTTGATGGAAGAGGGCTTACTTCCTTCGGAGGGACGGTCTCTTTACACTGACACCGCATCTATTTCACTAAAAATATTTGGGAATTGAGATAGTGACCCTGGAGAAAACCTGAACAAGCTGGCACTTAGACCAGTGGGTAACAGATTATGAGACCCAAATTTAACATCTGAATGTCTTTTGTGGAATGTAGTTGGCTTATATTGAGCATTTTTAGCTCACTGTTCTAGGATAAGAACAGGGAACTTAAGACATTGCACAAAATATAAGCATTGACTGTAACAGGGCATACCAGTTCACATCAAAAGCGCACACTAGCCGGGCACGATGAAAAATCAAAGATCCTGGTTCCAAATATATATACATACACACACACACACACACTGTTTGGTGGTCACTGCCTTAGAGGGCAGCATGTTCTAGACAGGATGTGGCAATCAAAGGGCACTTCTATAAACTTCTGATTCAAGTTAAAGGCAATGGATATGGGGAAATCGAGGGACGTAATCAAGGAAGTCCAGTTACACTGTCCAAACCAACAGAGAAATAATCGACTCAAACGTTACCACATGCTTGCCAGAGTAGAAAAACACACTTGCATACACAGATGGACCGCTTAGTCATGCATTATAAAAGTAAAAAATCCGAGCACCAGAACACAGTCACACAACTGCATCAGAATACATTACCAAGTACCAAGCCAACAACCCCACCATGGTCACCCAGGCACAAACAAGACCTCATTCACCAGGAAACTAAGAATTAATACGAATGTCACTAGCCTGCCTATATCCATAACAACTCTTCACTCACACTCTCCAACTATACTCCTCCAAGACAACTCCCATCCACCTACAGTAGGACGCAGGCTATGATGTGTTGTGTACAAACTAGTTGCATGACAAAGCAATCAAACATGCCATTTTCTGTATGACAATATGATTGTAATTTACAGAGTTGCTGGCAAACGGCTAATCCGTGGTTGCTCACTACTTTTGAAGCAAAGTATGAGGGTGCACTTCATGGTTCTTAGCAGTCTGTGACCCTTGAGGCACTGACACAGTACAGGTTGACGAATGTCCCATTTGCACCCCTAGGTTTGTAAAAGTTGTGTTCTGTAGTCACAATGCTGCATGAAGGCTACAGTGACTGTATATATTTGTTCCTGTGCATCTCCACAGTGGAGTACAGATTCGATGGCACTCCTGGCTTACCAATGTCTTTGATGCATGATGTGCGTGTGATGTGAAATAGTACACTCCATAGATCTGTGAGCTCTGATTGTTTCCTCACAGATCCCTCTTCCAATGAAAATCACAGCAGACCAGCACCCACCAGATCTAACTACAGCAGATATAAGTTCACAACAGTCCATGACTATGCCACTCAGAACACAACTTGCCATGCACTAGAGTGGTTCTAATCTTTCCGTACTCTCTACAGCTGCCTTTTAATTCAGCTACCCATGTCGCTTTAATTGCCCTAGCAGCCCAGGCTCAATGCTTACTAAAGAGCTTCAGAGATCATGAACCAAGACCATGACACAAGATTTGCAAGAATGTCCCTCTGTGTCCTAATGCCGCTTATCACCCCGCCTGTTGTAGATAGACATACAGAGCACAGACTTCCTCAAGCACTGTCATCCTTTCCCGTTGTAGACATCGCATCTAACATGAGTGACGAATCAAGCTTGCAGTCTACACGCAAGGGCAACTGCAGATTCAAAATATCACTTCAGATGTGGCACTAACACATATTACCGTGCCCGAAAATAGAATTACTACTTAGACATTGATGAAGTGGTTTTGGAAGGCCCTGGACCCGGAAATATGTTGAGAAGCTGGGTAGGGTAGAAAGGCTTGCATTTGAGGGCTGCTGGAATTTGAGTCTAAAGGGATGCTGCACTATACTGGATACAGAGTGTCATTGTTGACCAAGGGAATAAGTAGACATAATTGTAGGGGTCAGGGATCCTATGATTTATGAATATATCCTCAAGCACAGGTACATGGAGGGGAAGACACAGATGACCACGAGGAGGGTAGTGGGTTCTTCAGAGGGTAGCAGTAGGGTGGTCAGGCTAAGACGGAGTCCGATGTCACAATGTCACAGCGGTTGATCAGGGCAAGTCAAAATAAGCAATGTGAGTTACGTGACCAATCGGAGTGAATAGAGAGAGGAATCGTGGATGAAGAATCAGAGCAACACTGTCTCAGAGACAGCACCCGAGAAAGAGGAATTTGGGCAGTCACTTCAGGCAGTTGCTGTATGTACCATAAGTTAGACGTACAAATAAAAGGCCATGAGGCTTTGGTTGAAATTAAGGATGCTCTGCAACTACAGACTGTGTTTGCCAGGCACTAGAGGAAAAGGGAGTATGGACCAATCTTACTGGCACGTGTTATTGAAAGGGGCTTGAGTGCTAGTGAGTGTAGCAGCAGTTGTCGTACTTCTAATGAACGATCACTATGCCCATCTCCACATGTAATGATGAGTCCTCTGAGACTTTCCATGCACAGGCAGTGATAGATAGTTCTGCATGACTGGCTTCAGGCATCACACACCTTCCACACCAATAGTGGATAGACCATGTGAAGCATCTGTTGTGCTCAGGCTCCCTAGAATAAGGATGGATCCGTGGGTGTGTATCTGGTAACAGTAGTCAGGATGCTCTGAGTGATCAAAAGGCTCTCTATTTTCATGTACACATGCCTGAACTCTGCTCACCTGTTTATATGTCAGTAACTCACACCCTGGACAATTGTCGCTCTCTTCTGCGCTGCAGCTGTTCCACGACACTGCTGTAGTTTCAATTTTCTGTCCACCACGTGTCATTAGTGATAGTGATGCTAGAAGGGGTTGTACAGGGTCATTTAGAATTGGTAGTCTTCTGGTGAGAGGTATAGTCTGTATTATGTGGCAGACCTACAGAAGTGACTTGATGTGGCTCCGGCATATGAATCTTTGAGTACCACCAAAGCTCCCTTTATTGGGTGTCATTTCCAGACACATATATGTCTTGTTATTTCTCCTCTGTTCCCTATACGCCGGATAGTATAAAGGTGCTATTATGCAATGTTCTAACATGATATCTGTATCTCATGTCACTTGTGGGTGGTAGCCGGAGTCATGAATGGTGGAAGTGTTGTTTAGAGGTGCAGTGGTATGCGCATGTATGTGTTTGAGTGTGCGCATTAAGTCTGCTCATCTGGTACGACACAGTTGTATATTTATATTGTTGTAAGAGTGTTAACTTATCTTGAGGGTGGCTGCATCATGAAATGACTCAAGAAAGCGTTGAAACATGCTATGAAATATAGTACGACATCATTTATCAACTGGAAATTATGCCTGAAGTAGATGAAGAGGCTTCTGAGGGTCTTATGCGAGTTATGTGTGTGTGAAGCTGTTGCCCCCCACCATCACAAAGGCGAAGCGATTGAAGCTGTAAAAGACCTGGTCTATGCATCTTATCTTCTCTAGTTTCCGGGAAAGTAACATGGTGCACCACACGAGGCCTGCCTGCATCAGTGACTTGCCACATTGACGTTGCAGACAGAGGGTTGTGACATGTTTATTGTATCTCTGTAAGAAAGACGCAGCTTCGTGGTAGAGTGCATGACGCAACTTTGTCTCTGTGGTCATAGCGTGAGGTTTTTTGCTTGGGTTTGAGATGGGCCATTATGAATGGTCGGATGCCATTGAAGATGTGTCGTTGTTCGGTCTAAATCTCTGAATGCATTCTTGGTTACTCTGGGGTGTATGGTGGTTTAATTGTATTTGTTTTCAAGGACTTTTCCAAAGATGCAAGTCATTCCAAATTAGTAGTAAAGTGCTTGCTATGAACATTTGTATCACATTCGTTTTCTGTCTTAGTTTTGGTCAGCATTACATCGCTATTTTTACTGTTCCTTTGTGTGCTGTGACAGTTTCTTTCTAAATCACATTCTGGGTTTTTATTTTTCCATGTGTAGATGTATAAAACCTATCTTCGAGCACTAGTAGATGTTTTCTGGCGTCTTTCTCTGTGTGTGGTTATACAATTTTGGTGCAGTAATTTGATTGCTTAATTGTAGTGACAATGTAACAGTCATCAGCTAGTTTACACATCGCCAGGGCTTCACATACCTCCCCAGTTCTCACCATGTTACTCTTTGACAACCTGCACTGATCCTCCCTTTGTCCCTCCGAGCAGGTTGAATAGATGATTCTTTCCTGCTAGGATTAGGGCCGGCAACACCAGGATTGCACAGATGCAACAGTAGCTTTCATTAACAACATCAGCCTCAATAAAGCAGCCAGGGATAAAGGATTAATTACACTGCTCTTCCACAGACATGCTCAACACATGAATCCCAGTGTAATAAAAGAGAAGGGTGGAAGTGTTCAAAGACGGTGTTACCACTGATCTCAATATAGACATAGAAGATCAGTGTCCATTGTTAAAAAAAAAAGGGCAGAGGTGTCCATTGTTAAAAAAAAGGGCAGAGATAAGAATCCCTTGCTGTCGTTATAAGGCTGGGTGCAGCAGAATCCCTGATGGACTTTCAAGGCTCAAAACCTTTTGGAACTGCCAGTGTTTGATAGCACCCACATTCTGGACGTGCGCCCAGCACTATTAGGCAATAGTAGCATCCAAAGTTCAGTTAAACATCAGAAAATCAAATGAGTGTCTGGATTAATTACTTCACACAGTCCTAAAAACCTCCTTTTCAATATCTGGTCGTGGACATCTTCTTTAAACTGTACTTATTTAAAGAGCACGAGTCAAAAAACGTTTACAGTTTAAGAACAAAAAACGTATACCTCCAACTTCCAATAATTCCTGTATTTTGGGGGATTCACAAAAATCCACGGGAATACTCCTATATGAATCATAAGTTTCCATGTGCAATCCCGTTCTCTTGTACTTTCTTCTGTAGATTGTCTTCAAAAATGTCTATCTGCAAGTGAGAATGCAAAAATGTGTATTTGCATATTATTATAAAAAATATATTTTCTTTTTGGAGGGAACCCTGCTTTTTCCTAACTTTACCATCCTATTCCCTTACCACCCTAAATCCTAAAAATACCATTGCCACCCTATACCTTTACCTATTCTAAACCCTAAAAATACCCTTACCGCCGTATACCTTTGCCCAGTCCTAAACCGTAAAACACCCTTACCAATCAATACCCTTACCCACCCATAAACCCCCAAAACACCCTTACCACCCAATATGCTTACCCACCCTTAAACCCTAAAAACACTCATACCACCCTATGCCCTTACCCACCCCTAAACCCTAAAAACAGCCTTACCACCTTATACCCTTACCCACACCTAAACCCTAAAAACACCCTGACTACCCTATGCTACTCGCCCCTAAACCCTAAAAACACACTGACCACCCTATACCGCTACTCGCCCCTAAACCCTAAAAACACCCTTACCACCCAATACCCTTACCCACCCTTAAGCTCTAAATTTAGCCAAATCCAAACTACACAAACATAAGAAATTCTAAAGGTATAGTCATACCTTACATTTTTAATTTGCGCACCACCTTTAAATTACTATAACTTTATTTCTTCTTTCTAAACAAACCAAACTTAAACTACACCAACATTAGAACTTGTAAAGTTACAGTTATACCTTAAATTTAAATTTATGCACAACCTTTACATTATTATTACTAGTGCACCTCCATACACACTGTTTTCAGCTCGCTAACCACACAACTATAACTATCACTCACTCCTTCTCCAGTGCACCGCATATACCCTTTCATATCACATCGCTTATACTATATGAAATCATACCATTTATGACAATAAAATGCATTATAGTATGGTAAAGTGGAGGGGCATAGAGAGGAGTAGATTTGAGTAGCATAGCGTGGAGTGGTATAGTGTGGAGTAGAGTAGAGTGGAGTAGTGTGCCATAGAGTCGAGTGCAGTACAGTGAGGTGGAGTGGCATAGAGGGAGTTGTGTAGTGAGTCGTACAGTGGAGTAGTGTCGTACAGTGCCATAGAGTAAACTAGAGTGCGATATACTCCCAAAGATTATAGTACACTGTTGTACAGTGGAGTGGTATAGAGTGGAGTATTGTGTGGTAGAGTGGGGGGCATAAAGTGTTGTGGAGTAGAGTGTCGTAGGGTGGAGCAGAGTGGAGTGGTGTAAAGTGGAATACAGAGGAGTAGTGTGTTATAGAGTAGAGTGGAGTGGAGTAAAGTGGTTTGTAGCGGCATAGAAGGAGTGGCGTAGCATGTGGTAGAGTGGAGTAGAGTGGCTTGCACCGTAGTAGAGTGTCGTAGAGTGGAGTAGAGTGTTGTACAGTACAGTGTAGGGGCAGAGAGTGTAGTAGAGTAGCATATAGTGTAGTGGAGTGTAGTAGAGTGGATTTGTATACAGTACAGTAGAGTGTCGTAGAGTGAAGCGGCGTAGAGTGGAGTGTCATAAAGTGGGGTACAATGGGGTAAAGTGTCGTGGAGTGGAGTGACATAGCACAGAGTGTAGTAAAGTGTTGTATAGTGGAGTGGCATGTCACAGAGGGTATAGTTTCTTACCTGTTACTCCAGTTCTCTCGTAGGGGTATTTCCATGATAGTCATAAGGGTTGAATAGTCCCGCCCATCTGCGGGGCCCCGGAGCACTGTATCCAAAGGCAACCTATGGGCTACATTGCTTTGCACTTCTTCATCTCTGTCTCTCACATAGTAAAAGGGTTTGTGAAGGTTCTTTTTCTGTGCCCTTACAAAACTATTCAGGTACTAGGCGCATATTTCATTGCAACCTGTTCTTTTGCCACTCCAAGATGAAGAATTCTGGCCACTGTAGCCTTGCCCTTGGCTGAATTATGACTTTTTTAAGTGACTTTTCAAGGCCTTCCCGAAGAAAGGCGAACTTCAGCACTTAAGAAGTTATATTGGAGAAAGTGCTCCGGGGTCCTCGCAGATGGGTGGGACTATTCAACACTTATGACTATACATGGAAATCCTCTACGAGAGAATGTCGGAAACTGTCGTACAGTGCAGTAAAGTGGAGTGGCTTAAAGTGGAGTACAGTGTTGTAGAGTGCAGTGACGTACAGTACACTACATTGTGTTAGAGTGTGGTAGAGTGGAGTAGCATTGAGTATCGTCGAGAGCATTAAGAGTGGCGTCGAGTGGAGTGGCGTAGAATGGTTAGTGGAGTAGAGTGGAATACATTGGAGTACTGTCTGACAGCTTAGAAAGAAGTAAATTGGGGTGGAGTGGCGTAGAAGGAGTTTCGTAGAGTGGAGTAGAGTGTCGCACAGTAGCATAGAATGTTCTAGAGTGTTATACTGTGACATAGACTGGAGTATAGTGTTGTACAGTGGAATGGCATACAGTGGAGTAGAGATTGTTACACTGAAGGGGTGGAGAGTGTCATATAGTGAATTGCAGTGCTGTAGTGCAAAGTAGACTACAGTGGCATATAGTGGAGTGGCATAGAGTGTAGTGTCGCACAGTGTCATGTCATAGAGTGTCATATGGTAGACTATCATGGAGTAGAGTGTCATGGGATAGAGTGTTGTGGCATACATTGTCATGGCATCATTTGGAGTTGCATAGAGTGTTGTGGGGTACACTGTCATGGCATAGAGTACAGTGGCATACAGTGGAACAGCATAGACTGGAGTGGAGTCGAATGGAGTGGCATACATTAGAATACCATAGAGTGGAGTGCTGTAGAGTGGAGGGGTGTGTCTCAGAGAGTTGGAAAGTGTCGTAGAGTGGAGTGGCAGAGTGGAGTATAGTGTTGTAGAGTGGAGTGGTATACAGTGTTGTGGAGTCAAGTGGCATAGAGTGGAATAGTGGAGTACAGTGAAGTACAGTGGAGTAGTGTGTTGTAGAGTGGAGTAAAGTGGGGTGTAGTGCCATAGGTGAAGTTGCGTAGTGTGTCCTACAGTGGAGTGTCATACAGAGGCACAGAGTGGAGTACAATGGTGTACAGAGGAGCGTTGGGGCACAGAGTGTAGTAAAGTGTTGTAGAGTGGATTTGTATAGAGTACAGTAGAGTGTCGTAGAGTGGAGTGGCATAGAGTGGCATACAGTGAGGTAAGGTGTCGTGGAGTGGAGTTGATTGGAGTGGCATAGCGTAGAATGTAGTAAAGTGTCATAGAGTGGAGTGGCGTGTCATACAGTGGAGTGGTGTGATGTGTTGTAGATAGACGGAAACTGTTGTAGAGTGGAGTAGAGTGGAGTGGGGCAGAGTGGAGTGACATAGAGTACACTAGAGTGTGGTAGTATGTGGTAGAGTGGAAAGGCATAGAGTGTTGTAGAGTCAAATGATATAGAGTGACGTCAAGTGGTGTGGCGTAGAGTGGAGTAGAAGTGGTGCAGTGTGTCAAGGAGTACAGTGGAGTAAATTGGGGTGGAGTCGCATAGAGGAAGTTGTGTAGAGTGCAGTAGAGTGTCGTTCAGTGGCATAGACCGTACTAGAGTGTTGTACAGTGAAATGAACTTCAATAAAGTGTTGTACAGTGGAGTGGCATAGAGTGTATTAGAGTTTGTTAAACTAGAAGGCAACAGAGTGTCATAGATTGAAGTACACTGTTGTAGAGCAGAGAAGACAGCAGTACCATAGACTGGAGTGGTGTACAGTGCAGTGTCCAGAGGTGTTGTATCGTAGAGTATCGTGGCGCAGAGTGTAGTGGCGTACAGTGGAGTGTCATAAGGTGCGATGGGCTGTCGTATAGTGGGGTGGTGTGTTGTAGAGTGGAGTGGCTTGTCATAGAGTAGAGTGGTGTGTCATACAGTGGACTTTCATGTCGTACAGTGGAGTGGCGTGTCGTAGAGTCCAGTGTAAAGAGACCTAGTGTGAAAATGGCTGAATGGATGTACATAAAATGTTTCAGGAATGTAGAATATGGTGTGCAGAGTAACACCAGGCAGTGACTTGTGCTGCCTTGCATTTCTCCAGATTTTCCAGGCAACGCAAGGCGACACATGGTGGCCTTGCATTACTTGGTAAATCTGACTTAAGTACTGCGTTGCCCATTTTACACCACACGTGACGCAAGGGTAACGCGATACAATGATAAATGTGTCCCTTCGTGATATATTGTGCCACTGTATACTGAGGTACATGCCAATGACAAGGCAGTATATAATTTGCTAATGGCTACCTTTACAAAATTTAAAAGGCAGGCATTTTTTTTCTTCTACACTTTAGCTGTGTTCTGAGTTGGGCCTTAAATATAGGTAAGCATTACGTTTTATTAATGTCTCCTACTTATTACCACTTTATTAAAGTGTTAATAAGTACGTAAATGTATTTATATTTTTCCATATATTTTTTTTAAACGTTTGCAAAGTACCGCACTAATTCCTAGGAAGTACCATGTTTTTTAACAAAAATACCGTTTAGAAAAAGAAATGTAAGTAGTGAGGTAATTTCTCAGCACTTTTGCGGTATTCTGTACGCTTTTTTTAATAAAGAATGAAATATGTAAAAAATTTAAAATACAATGCAGTACACAATATTTGCGAAATATGGCATATTAGAGTATTTTTTTTCTATATTTAAAAAAAATCATATTTAAAAAAAAAAAAATAGGTACAGCAGTACTTCCTAGGTAGTACCGCAATACACCATGATTTAAAAAAAAAAAAAAAGATATATGGAAACTATACATATTTTGTGCTACCTATTACCACGTTCAGTAGGTGTTAATAGGTAGAGAAAAATAACAAAACCTAATACTTACTTATATCTAAGCCCCTAACTCAGAACACAGGGAAAGTGGGCTTAAAACTACATGACTGCGTTCAACGGTTGTAAAGGCAGTCATTAGCTAATCACATAATGACTTGTCACTGCTATGAACCTCAGAAGTTTTGTGAAATTTCGTGAAACTACCACAGCCACAGATATCATTAAGTTTAAATGCCTTTTAAAGTTAAAAATGCTTACCCTACTTACCTGTAATACAACAATAGAGCATTGGCACACTATAATCTACAATCCTGCCAGACTTCATGCAAATCCATTCAGCCGTTTTTGAGCTTAGTGCGATACAAAACTCTATAGAAAATGCATTAGTTGAAAAAAATGCATTTTGGGACCCCCTTTTTTTCTTTGCACCATGAAACTTTCCATCATTCGTCAATGTAGAAAAAGCTATAGGTCTAGAAAGTTGTGTGGAGATTCATCACACGGGGGCAAAGTTATTAGCGAGCAAAAAGTCTGAGGAATTCCTATACCTGGGAATCCTAACTATAACTACAATGTGGCTACCGCCACTCTGTTTTATACACACACACACACATATATTTCTCCAGCATTGAATCTTTCATAGATTCACATGCTTGAATCTTCCCCGTCGTCATGGTGGGAGTCTCACGGTATTAGAAATATAGCAGTATAAAAGAAAAATTCCATGAAAATCAATACAAAGGTATTATACTTTGGTAAGCCATCACCATCATTATATGGTCCAAAAGTCAGCCAATGAGACGCCAGCCCTGAGATCACAATCCCCTGCAGAGCCACCATACCTCAGATTTCTAACCGCACATCATGTGAGAAGGAGTCTCCCTGAGCTCTGCTCAGTTTTCTCTCTGTGGGGAACTTTTGATCTTGCTTTCATCTCAGTATTTCTCTGGAAAAGAGGTATTGTTATTTTCTTCATTTGGGAAGATGTCTGAGGGCTATAAGAAAAGGTTATTCAGACCCTGCAGGTCTTGTTGGAAGGCTAGACTGTTCTTGGAAGACCCCCACAAAGATTGTTTATATTGCTTATATCCAAAACATGTTCCTAAGGAGTGTAAGCATTGCAGGACTTTCTCTGCCAAAACTCTAAAAGACAGAGAGGCACGTTTGCTTCTGTGGCTACAGAAGAAGAAATCCAGATCAGATTCTGGTTCAGAGGCTGAAGAGGCTCATTCTATTCCAAAAAGGAAACTAGAGCCTACTGTTTCAAAAACTGACTCTAAAAAACAAAAGGTCAGTAAAACTAAGGACAAGGTGCCAGAATTACTGCCTCCTGAAGGTGTTCCTAAGAAGTCTTCTTCTTCAGTGCCTCACACTCCTCATAAGAAATCTGTGGAGAAAAAGGCCCAGTTGACGGACCCGTCGACGGCAGCCTCGTCGATGAGAGTGACGGTGTCGACGACGGTTATTCTGACGACGACAGCGTCGTCGACGGCAGGAACTTCGACTGGCGACGACGACAGCCTCGTCGACGGCCGCCACGACGACGGCACCATCGATGACATCTCCGTCGACGACATCGACGATGACCTCGTCGACGACGGCCTCGTCAACGATGGTATTCAAGTCTCCAAATATACAAAGTTCGTCGATGACCATTTCATTAAAGAGGTTTCCACCGTCGACGGGCTCATCGATGGTAAAGAAAAAGGTCCTCAGTCATACCTGATTCAGGAAAATTTTAATCAGAATTGGCATCCTGGAGCAAAGTCTCACCGCTACCACCTTCCCATCTGTTTGAAATGCAGGAATCAGAGGAGGAAGGTTCTTTTGGACCTGCGTTTAGTCCCTCTCAGCTCAAGGTGAAATGCCAAGACACGGATGAGGAAGACTATCAGGACAAATCTGAATATTTACATGAGGATTTCTCTTTTAAAGATCGTCCTCCGTCAAGATCACAGAGGTACGAATCTTTTCAGGACACTTATGAGTATGAGGAGGAGGAGGAGGATAATCCTCCAATGCCCAGAGAAGATACTATGTCAGTGCCAATTTCATTGGTCACAGATCTGAGGCACATGATTAAGGACTATTATAGACGCTTTCCGGAAGCAAATGCTCTTTTACCTAACACCCCAAGTAAGACGCAGAGCGCACCCTCCGCTGAGAAGGCAGCACCACCGCAAGCCTCACAGAAGACGCGTCCCCCGACAGTAATAGCCATCAGGGATGACTATATAGAGAGCGATGTGGAAGAACAACCAGAAGAAGGAGAGTTGACACAGGAGGAAGACCCTGTGGGTGATGAATGGGATCAGTATATTGCTCCGTCATCACCTTCCCCAGCAAATTCTCAGCCGGAGGATATTGGAGGATTCCATGAGTTAATGGAGCGAGCCTCAAAAAGGTTTGATCTTCCTCTTCCTGTGAAACAGGCAGACTGTTTCTTATACGATTTCAAAGATTCGGCTAGGAAGTCAATGCGGACCATCCCATTGGTGAGCTATATATGGGAGGAAGGCCTAAAAATTATGAGAAATCCTGCTTCTATTTCGGCATCAGTCCCGAGAATGGAGAAGAAATATAAAGCCCCAGAATCGTCTCCGGCATGTCTGATAGGTCATCCCAGACCAGAATCAGTGGTCATGCAAGCAGCGCAGATGCGCTCTAGAAACCCGACAGCTACATGTTCCGCTCCACCAGACAAGGAAGGTAGAAAACTAGATGGCACAGGTAAACGATTTGCGGTTATGGCAGCCGCGTCCATCAAAGCATCAAATGCTTTAGCCATAGTAAGCCGGTATGACAGACAAATGTGGTCTGATTTAGCGCCTTTGCTATCTCACCTTCCTTAGGATAAGAAGGAATAGGCAACGCAAATTCTTCAAGATGAGGCTAGGGCAGCCTCTGAAATGATTGACATAGCCATGGACATTTCATCAGTGGCTTTTAGGCAGATGGCAGGGGCTGTCACTCTTCGCAGACAGGGCTGGCTCAATGCCACCTCTTTCCGTCCGGAAATTCAAGCAAAAATTGTTGATATGCCATTCGATGGTGAAAATCTTTTTGGTAAACACGTGGATGATGCTCTTCAGGGAATTAAGACTGATACAGACACAGCACGTGCTTTAGGGATCCTTCAACAACAAAGGTTTCAGTCCTTTTGTGGTAGAGGAGCAAGAGGCCATTACCAACAAAGGCCGTCATTTCAATCATATAGGTATCGACCCTACCAGCAACAAGGGTATCGACAATATCCTAATCAATAACAGTTTTGATCGACCAATGCGCCTTACCATCAACAGGCGAATAGAAGAAAGACATCAGCTAGAGGAAAATCACAGGACAGCAGTAGGAGGCAGTGACATTCTCAGGGCGCCAACCACCTCGTCAGAAAACAAACCTCATCAGAACCACTACCTTTCTTAGTTTTACAAACAATGGCTGTCAATAACATCAGACAAATGGGTGTTGGACATTATACATCATGGTCACACCCTAGAGTTCGTTCAAAAACCACCGGCCTGACCTCCCGTTCCCAAGAAACACCAACACCTATCCTTGCTAAAGAAAGAGATTTTGAATCTCCTTATAAAAGGGGCAATAGAGGAGGTTCCTCAAAATCATCGAGGGAAAGGATTCTACTCACATTTTTTCCTAATAAAGAAGAAACAAAGTACCAAATGGAGGCAGGTGATGGATCTAAGAGGTTTAAACAAGTATATCAGAAAGCAACTCTTTAGAATGTTATCGCTGCAAGAGATTCTTCTAATGCTGAACAGAGGAGACTATATGGCATCTTTAGATCTATTAGATGCATACTTCCATGTTCGAATACACGTCAAACACCAACGGTATCTGAGATTCGAGGTGGCGGGGTGCCACTACCAATTCAAAGTGTTGCCCTTTGGTCTCTGTTCCGCACCAAGAGTGTTTCACGAAGTGCATGGCGCCAGTGGCAGCATATTTGAGACAACAAGGACACCAGGTCTATCCTTATCTAGACGACTGGCTGATAAAAGGTCCGACGTATCATTGCACTCAGAACTCACTAAGAGCTTTCAGAAGGCTATTCGTGACCCTAGGTCTAAAAATAAACATGGAAAAATCCTCTCTGATACCGTCACAAACTCTACTGTTTTTAGGGGCAGTGTTGAACACAAGAGAAGCAATGGCGTATCCTTCAGAAGAATGCATTCAGAAAATGTTAAAGCTGAATTCTCAGATTCAAAAAAGAGAGTCAGTTTCAGTGAGGATGTACAAGTCCATGCTGGGAATGCTCTCATCCTGCATTCCGTTAGTTCCAAACTGTCGACTCCACATGAGGCCACTTCAGGAACTTCTCAACCTACAATGGGTTCAAGCTCTAGGAACTTTCGAAGATCTAGTCCATGTCACTCCACTAATAAAGAAAGCTCTGTCATGGTGGGGGATAAGAAAAATCTTTCTGCAGGCCTACTTTTTGAACCTCAACCACCCAGTTACATAATGACAACGGATGCATCCTTGCAGGGATGGGGAGCGCATCTGCAGGACCTGGAAATACAAGGTAATTGGAACTGGCAAGAAGCGAAGATGCACATCAATTGGTTGGAACTAAAAGCAGTGTTTTTAGGTCTTCAGGCTTTTCTTCCCAGAATTCACGATTCCCCAGTCCTTGTCAGAACGGACAACACGACCACTATGTTTTATCTTCTAAAGCAAGGGGGAACAAGGTCAAAAACTTTATCAGCACAAGCTCAAGAAATCTGGCAGTGGCTTCTAAAGCACAATATCACTCTACAGGTTCAGCATGTCCCAGGAATCCACAACACGTCGGCAGATTCCTTAAGCAGGTCGGCAAGCCTATGCCACGAATTGGAGCTAGATCAACATCGGCATCTCCAGATATTCCACCTATGGGGAACTCCAGGGTTGGAACTTTTTGCCACTCGAGACAACAAGAAATGCAAAAGGTTTGCGAGCAGATTCCCTCAAGAAGGCTCATGGGGGAATGCTCTTCAGCTACGATGGACAGGAATGTTTGCTTATGCATTTCCCCCATTCCCTCTAATTTCGAAGGTGCTGAGGAAAATGAAATTGGAGCCGTGCCATCTGATGCTCATAGCTCCGGCATGGCAGAGACAGTTCTGGTTCACGGAGCTTCTACAAATGTCGGTATCCCCTCGTGTTCAATTTCCGCCGGTGCACGATCTAATATCGATGAACAAGGGACAGGTGGTGCATCCTCAAATAAGCTCGCTAAATTTATCAGCTTGGAACCTCATGACCACGAATTCCAATCCTTGAATATTCCTCAGGAATGTCGTGATATTCTGACTCACTCAAGAGAATTTTCCACCAATAAAACCTATGCGGCAAAATGGAAAAGGTTTTGCCAGTGGTGTTTGGATCACTCCACCCTTTGCTTTCAACTCTGGATCAAATACTTCCATATTTACTGTATTTAGCCAAAGCAGGATTAGCCCATTCATCTCTGAAGGTGCATCTTGCGGCGATCTCAAGATATTGCAGAAGGCCGGGGTAACCTTCTCTTTGGTCTGACAGAGTAATAAAGGAGTTTATGAAGGGTCTTTTCAGGGTTTTCCCTCCAATAAAACGTCCAGCCGTGCCTTGGCAACTTAACATAGTCCTTGCACAGATGATGAAGCCACCTTTCGAACCCATTCATAAAGCTGATTTAAAGTTTGTGTCATGGAAAGTAGCTCTACTTCTGGCTCTGACATCAGCCAGAAGTGTCAGTGAGATCCAAGCTTTTTCGATATCTGAACCTTTTATGCAATTCAAGAAAGATAAAGTAGTGCTGAGAACGAATCCAAAATTCATTCCGAAAGTTCCGACGTCTTTCCACCTAAACGAACCTATTGTCCTACCTACATACTTCAAAAATCCAACTTCTATAGCGGAAAGATCCCTGCATACGTTGGATGTCAGAAGATGCTTAAGATTTTATATTGAGAGAACAAAGTCTTTTAGAAAATCAAATCAACTGTTAATCGCTTTCGCCACCCCCAGGAAGGGTTTGGCATTATCCAGAAATAGTATTTCCAGATGGATCTCTTCAGCAATTGCATTCTGTCACGAGAAGGCTGGAAGGCCTCTGACTTCAAAGGTTAAAGCACATTCGACAAGGAAGATGGCTACTTCTGCCGCATTATTCGCGAGAGTATCGCTCCCAGACATTTGCAGAGCGGCAACGTAGTTAAATGTCCATACATTCACCAGGCACTACTGTCTGGACACAGCGTGAAAAGGAGATTCAGCGGTGGGACAGGCTGTACTCCGCCGACTGTTTCTTTAAGGTACTTTTTATTTTAAAAGAATATACTTGTATATGAAGTAATGCATGATATGATTGTTTTTTCATGATACTTTATATTTATATATGTAGTCTTTGTTATTTTTAACATTCTGAGACACACAATCCGCAATGTAGGCTAAAAGATCTAGTAGATTTTGAAAGTGCACTATTTTGAACATAAGGAAAAAAGGGTCTTGCCCTTAAAACGTTTTTCATGGGTGAGATACTGCTTTCTATTCTGATTCAAGCATGTGAATCTATGAAAGATTCAATGCTGGAGAAAAAACAAGTTACTTACCTGTACACTGTGGTTCTCCAGTATTGATATCTTTCATAGCTTCACATGCGGCCCGCCCACCTCCCCGTTTTTTAAGGTAGGCCACTTTTGCCTCACGATAACTATCCTTGGCTCACACTGGTGCTGGAAATCTGAGGTATGGTGGCTCTGCAGGGGATTGTGATCTCAGGGCTGGCGTCTCATTGGCTGACTTTTGGACCATATAATGATGGTGATGGGTTACCAAAGTATAATACCTTTGTAGTGGTTTTCATGGAATTTTTCTTTTATACTGCTATATTTCTAATACCGTGAGACTCCCACCATGACGATGGGGAAGATTCAAGCATGTGAATCTATGAAAGATATCAATACTGGAGAACCACAGTGTACAGGTAAGTAACTTGTTTTTTATATAGATATATGTGTGTGTGTGTATATATATATATGCATATATATATACACACACACACATATATATATATATATATATATTTACTACTAAACCCTGAAAACACCCTTGCCACCCTATACCACTAGGTCGCCAGTAGGTAGTTATTGGTAGGATGTGGTTTACATAGGAAGAGTGTTTTTTCATTTGCCAATAACTTTTGGCGTCGTTTGAGGAATCCTCGCAAAATTTTCAAAACTAATTCGACCCTCACTTCAGCTGCTGTCTTGAAAGATTTAGGGTGATCCGTCAAGCGGGAGTCGAGAAAAAGTGGGGAGGGGATCCAAAAACGCGTTTTCCCCATGTTAATTTCCATAACAACTTTAGACAAGGCACAGTTCGAACTGCTAAACAGAATTACACCAAATTTGGCAGAAAGGTAGCTGTTGGTCCAGAAAGCGACCTTTTTGTCAATTGGTGTAAATCCAATTTGAAGGTTTTTCAGATATACAACTGGGGACGCTTATGGTTCATGACCCCTCCCGATCTCGTGCTGAGATAGATGTGATTGGCTGCCAACACTTCAAACCAAGAAGTCTTGGCAGCCATCTTGTGACTCAGCTTGAACCGAGTCATAGAAAAAACGTTAAGAAAAAACGAAAAGGGAGCAGGGTAGAAACACCCTGACCCCCTAGGCCTCCGGGCGGAGTTATTTAAAGGTTTTTCAGATATACAACGGGGAAGCAAAAGGTTCGCGACCCCTTCCGAGCTCATGCTGAGATCTGATTGGCTGACAACACTTCAAACCAAGAAGTGTTGGTAGCTATCTTGTCACTCGGCTTGAACCGAGTCACAGAAAAAACGTTTTAAAAAAAGAAAAGGGGGCAGGGTAGAAACACCCTGACCCCCTAGGCCTCTTGGGGCTTCCCACAGGGACCCTGCAGGGCCACAAAACAATTTTTTTTTAATGTTCGGAGGGAGTCACGCTAAATCTGCGGATCTTGCCAAAAATGTAAAATAAATGCCCCCGGGTGGGCCAGGTCCTGGGGGCATGTCCAATATATGTAGGAGGGGGCGCATGGCACCCCCCTTTTAGGAGCCCTAAAGCCCCAGGGACCGCCACCTACCCAGGGCATTCTTAATAATTTATGCGGGGTTGCTTGCCGGGCAACCATTGTGCCCTGTGACCGCCACCTCCCCAGGGCAAATGTTGCATTAATGCAAGGGACCGCTCAGAAAACCAGTGAATTTTATCAGTTATAGTTACTTGAGCTAACTATAACTTACGCCCCTGCAATGCACTGCTTATGACCTCACATATTACATTATTCACGACATTGTCAGTGACATCACTGATGACATCTCAAATGACATCACTTCCATAAGATTGTGTAGTATTGTGCTTCATTGGTAAGTTCAGGGTTAATGTTAGAACTTTACTTATGCTCTAGAACTATAGTATTGTATGATGTATTTTGAGTTCTCTATGTGGAGTTTAGTTCTGCTTGGAGACCGTTCGTGCTGGATGTAACCTGCTCTGCAGGGGTTGGAATAAAGGAAACCTACATTTTATTTCTTCACGTGTTCCGTCTTTATTCGAGGATCACTACATTATTTTGGCGACGATTGATGGTCCAACCCTTGCCAACTTGCCAACCTGCCAACCCACGGAGTCCGGTTCCACCGCGTCGTGCAATTCAAAATTTCTACAGTGTGTGTTTATTCACATAATCCACATGAAGTTACAGAAGAGAAACCTCTTTGAGGGAACTCCGCCTGCAGCGTGTGAGTCAAATATTCCCTTTTTCTCGTCCTTCTGTCATTGCTGCGCTGTGCCTGTTTACCTTCAAATTGCTGTTGACCGTTGCTCCATGCGCAGTCTCCATTGAACGCGAGGACGAGTATTCTGCAGTTCTCCAAGTGTGTTCCATTGTGAGTTCTGTTCCACTACTGTGCGTTTCAAGTTTCTACCCGTGTACGTCAGAGCGCACGAGGTCACGCCACGTAACCTTACTTGCGGCCATCGTTATTATTTTTTTTTGTTTCCAGCTGTCACCGTTTGTGTTGTCCAGCACTCGCGTCAGCGATCTACGATCGCTCTGCATCAGCCGTCATCGTTCGTCTTACCTCAGCTGTTACCAAGGAAGAAACAGATTCGTTTATATACTGTAGTAAGAATATTCTTTTTTTTTTTCTCTCTCTCCTTTATATTCTCCTTACCCTGCATTTTGTGTTTGACTTTCGTCATAGTTTACTTGTAACCATATTTGCTCTGCTTTCAAAACTTCTAAATGGAAGGAAATTCTGCCAGCACAACGTCAGTTGCACCGAGTCCTACACAAACTTTGAATGTCAGTATTAACCTCAATACTCCCAAAGAATATTTAACCAGTATTGCGGAACCTAATGTGAAATGGCAAGAATGGAAGGAGTATTTTGTCAATTACATCGCTACCTTTGAAGACAATGGTAGTGTTATGTCACCTGAAAGAAAAAAAAGAATTTTAATGCACTGTTTAGGACCTGAAGGTCTTAGAGTATACAACCAAATGCAGAAAATGGAAAGAAGCGGAGATTTTGACATCTTCAAATGTGCTATTGCTGATCTTGATGACCATTATTCACCAGTTGTGTGTTTAGCAGTAACCAGACTCACATTTTACAAACGCAAACAAGATTCTAATGAGTCTATTGAAGACTATGTTTCAGCACTCAAAAATTTGGCCATTAAATGTAAATTTGGTTCCTTACATGATGATATGATCAGAGATCAGGTTGTCATGTGTACTAAGAATAAAAATATTCAGGACAGGCTTTGGATCGAAGGTGAAGCAAGCCTCAAGGATATCATCACTTTAGTCAAAAAAGCAGAACTGTCTGGAAGATGTGCTAAGGCTGTACCTCCTTCTAATGATGCTGTGTCAATTAATAAGATCTATGGGCCTGATTCACAGAACTAACTTACTTCAAAATCCTAAACTTACAACAATTTTGGTATTCACAGAATGAACTTACACATTTGGGTATTCACAGAATGAACTTACACATTTGGGTATTCACAGAATGAACTTACACATTTGGGTATTCACAGAATGAACTTACTACCATTTTGGTATTCACAGAATGAACTTACTCATTTTGGTATTCACAGAAGGCACTTACTATTCAATGAGTAAGTGCCTTCTGTGAATACCAAAATGTGTAAGTTACACAAAATGAGTAAGTTACACAAAATGTGTAAGTTACACAAAATGAGTAAGTTACACAAAATGTGTAAGTGCCTTCTGTGAATACCAAAATGAGTAAGTTCATTCTATGAATACCAAAATGAGTAAGTTCATTCTGTGAATACCAAAATGAGTAAGTTCATTCTGTGAATACCAAAATGGTAGTAAGTTTAGGATTTTGTCGTAAGTTAGTTCTGTGAATCGGGCCCAATGACAGTAAAAGAGGGAAGACCCCTACATATAAATATCAAAAGACATATCAAAACGTCAACTCGAAGAAGGAGGAGAACACTTTAAACAGACATTCTGGTTTTGTGTCGTTTAGATGTGGAAGTACATCACATACTGCAAGATTTGATAGATGTACTGTGAGATCTGTTAAGTGTTTAGGAAGCGGCATTATAGGACACGTTTCAAAAGTGTGTAAAAGGAAATGTTATAAGAAGACTCGTGTCACTTGTGTAACGGATAATGGTTCAGACTTGTCGGGTAATGACTCTGATGAGTCTCCTGAGAATTCTAATATCATTTCCGCTGGTGCTAAGAAATATGTTGTTGTGAATATTAATGGAGATGATAGTAACAAACCATTGTGCATGATCTCCTTTGGTGGCATAGTTCTACAAGTTGCAGCAGATTCTGGTTCACCGTTTACCATTATTTCCTGATCCATCTGGGAAGACAAATTTGCTAATACCATTAGTCCTTGCTTACAACCTACTGATGTTAATCCAGAAAGTTTCACTGGAGAAAAAATTGAAATGTTGGGGTATAGATCCCTTGTTTTTGAGTTCAAAGGCAGGAGGGCATTGTGTAAGTTATATGTAGCAGCGGATGGACCTTCTGTTTTAGGATGGAAGGATCAACATTCCCTGAGTATCATCTTTGATTCTAATAGCCCTGAACAAGTGTTGGTTATATGTGATGCTGAAGATACAAATAAGTGGGTCTTGAAAGAGTTTCCAAAAGTTTTTAGTGGTGGTATTGGGAAATTAGATGGATTTACACACAAGATTTGTGTTGAATCCAATGCCGTTCCCAAAATTCATAAAGTACGTCACATACCTCTTATCATACAGGATGAAGTAAAGAAAGAACTTACAAAATTACAATATGCTTGTATAATTGAACCTGTGGAAGCTTCTGATTGGATTTCTCCCATTGTGATTGCTAGACGTGCCAATGGGAAAATTCGCATGTGTATTGATTTAAGGTATTTGAATGATAACATCATAATAGACCAGTTCCCGCTTCCCAGAATTGACGAGATGCTCTCACTGACTAAAGGTGCTAAATGGTTTTCAACCATTGACCTCTCCTCCGCATATCATCAGATTTCTCTGCATCTCTTGAGTAGATGCTTTACCGCCTTTTGCACTCCCTTTGGTTGCTTTCAATTTCGCCGCATGCCATTTGGGTTGGCGACTGCTGCAGCAGTTTTTCAAAGGCTGATGTTCGAGTTGTTTGGTGATATGCAAGGAGTAGTGTTTTTCCAGGATGATATCTTGATAATGGGGGCTAACAAGAAGATCCACGATGAACGTTTAAGGAAAGTAATGAATATCCTACAAAATAAGGGGGTAACAGCAGAAATCTCTAAATGCAGAATCGCTGAAAAGAAGGTTACTTACCTTGGTCATGAAGTTTAGGCACTAGACCAAAAACTAGTTTAGTGAATGCCATCACTGATGCCCCTGCACCCAAGTCCAAGGAAGATCTCATATCCTTCTTAGGGCTTGCAAAATTTTATGCTAAATTTGTTGAAAAGTTCTCAGAGAAAACTCATGTCATGAGGTCTTTACTTAAAAACAAAGTGCAATTCATTTGGTGTGTTGCTTGTCAACAGTCGTTTGAAGAAATTAAAAGAGCGATTGCACAAGCACCCAATCTACAAGGTTTTGATCGTCTTGCGAATACCATTGTCACCACCGATGCTAGTAGCAAAGGTTTGGGTAGTGTTCTAACCCAGTTGAATGGTAACAATAAAGAAACAGTTATTGCCTTTGCATCACGTTCCCTTACTCCTGCTGAGGAACGGTATTCTGTAATAGAACGTGAAACTTTAGCGTGCGTTTGGGCCCTGGAGCATTTCAGGAAATTCCTATGGGGCAGAAAATGTATCCTGCGTTGTGACCACAAACCCCTTACTAAACTATTAACTACTGAAGGTTTGACCAATGCCACAGCAAGAATTGCGAGACTCTCCATGAGATTACAGGACTTCATGTACGATATACAATATGTTCCTGGCGTTAAAAATTTTACTGCTGATTTTTTTAGTCATATGTCCTTACCTTTGACTGAAGTAGACAGAAATTCTTGGAATGATTTCTCTGTTGCTTTGGTATCTTTTGACAGAACCCAAAGTAGTTTCAGTAAAGAAGAATGGATCGAAGCTGAGAGTTCTGACCAGATTTTACTTGAACTTAAGCAGTTAATTGTGAATGGTTGGAGTGGTATGGACAAGAAGTTGGTGAATGATAAGCTCAGGGGTTTCTGGGAGGTATGTGATGAACTCAGTTTGTGTGACTCGTTAGCTTTACGTGGTGATAAAGTAGTTCCTCCTAAGAGTTTAAGAAGTGATCCAGCGCGAAGTGGTCGAGGTTGGATATTTTTCCACACAATAAACGGAATTTTTCACTGGGCCCATATATTTTAATACACATTGAAATCTTTGCATTACCCTTGGCCAATTTCCCGCTGGATGGGGGTTGAGTTTAAAATTCAATTAAGCTCAGATTAGTTAATTTCCTGTAACCATAAATCGATTACAATATCATTTCAATGTCTAACTAATCTTCACGAATCAACACTCTTCCTCTGGTCGATGGACCATAAGCTGAGTTAGTTGCTGGTGATATTAACAACTTCTTAACTAAACTCTTAATGAAATAACCACAGACTCTGTATAATAATAATAATAATAAGTTTATCTTAAAATTTCAGTCATTAAGTTGAACGCTTTTCAATTACAAGTACACAGTGCAAACTCCATCTTTCTTAAAGTGGGAGAGAGAACAATCATAAAGCATAATACCTTCAATTATACGAGTTCATTCAACAAAATCAAATGCACAAGAGTGGATAGATGTAGAGACAAAAGACACATAATAATAGCAATATTTGCAAAGAAATATGCACATTTCTGGATAGAATGATATTTACCTAATGAAGACATCTGGAAAACCGCCCCTCTGGCCAAAGGACTGGTGGGGTCCCCTGACTTAGGATCAGGAGACAAAGACTATAGGATAGGTTCAGGACAGGTCTGATACTTACTAGACTTTCTATAACCTGACGCACCAGGGCGATTCCCTCTCTTACACTCTCTCCCTCCTCGATATTCTTCCGCAATCTTCCAATCTAATCAGGCAGTCGTCTGGATCTTCCAAGTCTGCTCTCGTCTCTCTCTCCCTCTCTGTTCAGCTCCTAGCAGCAACGGTTTCCCTCACAGCTCCATCGAATCACCTCTCAATCAGCAGCGTTGATGAATGAATGTGTGCTTAATTCAAGTCACTCTAGTTATAGTCTTTATTTCTTCATGTCCCACCCTCAAGTGTTGCAGTTTTGCTAAACTACTGAATATGATTGGACGGGGTTAGGGGTGTCTTCATCATACCAGGCTGACGTATTCACTTTTATTAGTAAACCCTGCTGTTTGTTAACCCTGCCCTTCTACTCATTCATATAATTTGTTTGAAACATGCATATTTTGTTGCAAATGCCATAACACATTTAATACAGGCTTCATAGATGTCCGTTACATCTTCTTCTTTTCCCATCCTTTCTGTCCTTGGATCCTGGCACTCTTTCAATTCCCTCTCGGTCACCGGGTCATTTCATGTAGTTACTGGGCATGTGCAGCTTTCGCCATTTTCTTTTTCAGTCACGGATTTAACAGGCCCAAATGTACACTATTAATAAAGGAATCATAGAGAGAAAACTTATTTTCTTAAACATGTAATTCTCACTGTTCACCACCCACTTCTACTCTATCCCATGTAATTATTACTACTCTTGGGCAAAAGCGTTAATAGCAGCAGCTTTCGTTTAAATCAAGCAAGCATATGCCAGGCATATGCCAGGCATGCGGTACCTCAAGACCGTGTTCTGGATTTTCTTGCGCATGCGTGAGAATTTCCCTCTCAAAGCGAGTTAGTCACGTTACTTACACGTAATTCAAGTTTGCACATGCTAAAAGCGTTTTTGCAAGTTAAAGCGGGTTTTATTCGTGCGGCATTTTATTTCTGATTAATCCAAGCATGCGTAAGCTTTTCTCCCTATGTATCTGTGTTGGGTGTATGTTAGTTTCGTCTTATTTACTAAATTAATGATTAGTGAAAGTTAATGGAGGATTTAATCGAGCAAGTTTCACTTTTCTCGAATCCTTGCTCCATCAATCCCCCTCTGATGGCATTTTTGAGCCATCATAAATACCCACCATTTACCAAGTGCCAACTTCTATTCATTTAATTTTTTAGTATCTTCCTTTCTTTCTTCTAACTCTTCAGTTTTCCTTTTCATGCCTATTCCTTTCATTTTATCATATAGACTTCCTTTCATCTCCTCTAATACGATCTCTTCTCTATTTCTCTTTCGTTCCATTCTCTTATTCTTTATTTCGGCTATCATTCTTGCTTTTGTTTTATTCTTGCAACATCTATATGTCATTATCATCATCAAACCTATTATTGCTATAGAAATTACGGGTATTAGGATTTTCCCTAATAGACTATTCCCTAAAGTGGAAAACCAACTACATATAGTGGAAATACTTTTACTAAGTCTTTCCCAAACACCGTCAACCTCCAGTTGGGTCAAATCGTCATGAATCTTTGTAATATTCTTAATATATCCCTCAATACCTTTACTTTTGTCTGGGATATATGTACAGCAATGTTGGACTTTCAACATGCTAGGTCTAAAAGTAATTCCCTTTGGGAAACAACAATAGCAAACCAAACTAATCACTCATCACTTATGCACTTAAACAATCGGAGAATATAACAGTAGCCAACAAATCAAATATGTGAATGTTTATTCATTAAGGAAATACAATTCGTTAAAAATATTTAAAAAGAGTAGTCAGCTCAAATATTAAAACCACAATTTCATCCACAATTATTACATAATAACAAACACATTAAAAAACAAAGTGCAAATCAGCTATATGAATCAGCATTGGGAATCCAATCCACATCTAATTCTTATTGTATAATCAAATACACCAAATGATGAACACAGAATAATAGAGAACGACCAAGAAGCGACGCGTTTTGGTGGTATCAGCAGGTCCAACCACCTTCTTCAGGCTTTACAATAAAAAGTATCCCAGCACTTCAATCGTAATCTGGGCGTACGGACTCTGTACGGGATAATTTGCACCCGATAGTTAGTCGTCAGAACCGTATAGTAGCAATCTTTGCTGGGAATTTGCTCCTATTCCCAACTGTATAGCAGTAGAGACTATCACAGTATTTTCATTGGTGACCTCTACAGGAATTAGTCCATGGATTTGTATGTCCCGATAGTGCCAATCTTTATTGGCGAACGCTCAACCCTTCCTTGTAGTAATAAAATAAGGCTCAAACTTTATCCTTTCCTTATCATATAGTTGTTGCTGCCGTATTCACAGCTATGTTAAAAACCAAACATCCTGTATTATGAAAGGAAAGCTGTGTCCTTGTCAATATGAATTGCATTCAGGACAGTAACCTCGTGATTCGAACGCTGGAGTACCTTGGTCATAAAGTATGGCTGTCAAATACTTAAATCGAGGAACGGCTTAAGAAAAACGATGCGAACATGACGTGCGTTGGCAGCTGACTTTCAACATGCCACAGACTCCACCCTCTTTTGCCAATAATATATCAAGTGCAAGTCGATTTTGCAAAACCATAGATCTAATTGCAACCATTTTCGGTATTTATCATTAAGAATCCCCCAGCAGTATCTGTCGATAGACGATCAACTACTGTTGACAATTTGCGTATCTTATGTGAATTCAGTATGATTCCAACTGACGGTATCAGTGCACCAAATATATCACCTACTATTTCTGAGAAGCTTGTTCTTTTAGTGTGTTTTAGTCCTTGACTTATTATATCCATTTCATTGTTCTTAGTAATGTGGTACACTTTAGGAAATACTATCCCAAGATAACAACTACCATACCATTGTTTTGGTAATCTATAATAGGCATTTTTCCCACACACATAATATATTCCTGGAAAAACTGGATCAGTTCCCCCTTTTAGTCCCCATCCTCCCATGTTTAGGAAGGTGTGTTGACATTCACTAGAACCAATGAAAATGTTGTTATAGTCTGTTTTTAGTCTATGTAGACAGAACTTTCCCAATTTTGACAAATCTAGGGACATTGCAGCATGAGTCTCGCCTTTCTTACAGTCCCCTTCCTTATTAGCCCATAGAGGTACATGTGACTTCTGTTCAACAGCCTTCTTTTGAAAATCCTGTCTTCTTTCCTCTACTAAATTTAGAAAATCTTTTTCTTCATCTCGCAACATACAGGTTAAATTATTCTTATGAGCATATGTTATGTCTATTGGGTTTGTTGTTAGGAAAAACTCACCCATAAATTCTGCATCTTTAGCACTAAATACTGGGGGGCAGATTTACAAGGACTGGCGCAACCCTGCATATTAGCAGGGATGTGCCAGTACCGATGCGACACGCAATTCTACCCATGCGCCACCACGGATGCGTCGCATTTACAATGCGGCGCACCGTGGCGCAGGGATAGACAGATGCGTGTCGCATCTGATGGCGTAAGGGCAGCGCATTGCTGGAGTCGTGTCGCAAGCGCGACTCAACTCCAGCAATGTTCAGGGACCGCCCATACCTAACGTGCTGTGCCACTCCTTACGCCTGCTTCAAGCAGGCGTAAGGTTTTGTCGCAGCGGCCTCTGAAAAGTGACTCAGTGAAATCTTGTAGATTTCACTGCATCACTTTTACGAGGCTTTTTCCGACGGAACGCCCACCCTGCATACATTAAACCTGACACAGGTTTAATGTGGCGCAGGGCTTTACAACGCGAGGCATCTCCCTAGATGAGTCATGTTGTAAATAAGTTGCACAGAAGTGACGCAACGGCAGCGCAAATGTGTCGCAAGGGGCTTGTAAATCTGCCCCTGGGTTTAGGTTTCTTCTAATAGGAATTTCTGGGAATACTAAATCCATGTTAGAATAATAAAAATGCAATTTGCCTGTTTTATAGAACAGACTGGACACAACACTACATGATACACCATATGTTAAAGGAAGATGGTGATAAGTCACCCCTCCGAAACAGACGAAGGTAATTTCATGCAAACATAGCAATCACTCACGTCCATTGTATCTACATATTCAAAAAGAAGTTTAGTAAACACATTTAATGACGAATCACTATTTGATCTGCCATGTTGATACATGGTCTTGTCTATTTGCTCTAAATTATTGGTAGTTGTTCCTTTAGTACCTGTATTTACTTGATCACTTGTATTAATATTATTTCTGTCGTTATTACCATCAAAATAGGTATCACAACTGTTAGCAATAACCACATTAATATTAGTATCAAAATACTACACAAACAACATTTAACACATCTTCGTTTTAAACTAGATTTTGGATGTTCAGTCACTTCTGTTTCTGCCATTTTAATTTTCTAAAATTTATTAATCTCTCAAATTTCTTCTAAATTCTAGGTTTAATTTAAACTAGAGTATATATATATATATACTAAGCTTTGTGTGATCCCACACTTCAACAGCTTTTCGTCTTTTGCCTTCACCTTTATCCTTTAATTTCTTTTCTTCATCTGGTTCTTTTACTCTCTTCTCTATTTGTTTGTCAAATTTCCACTATCTGTGTCACAGTCTTTTCTCTTAAGGTGGTCTCAATTTTCTTTCATCACTTCTTTCATTAGTGACATTCTCTTGTTCTTCGTTTAGATCAAGATTCTCAAAGTCCTCAAGGATGATATAGGTCCATTCAGGGGCTTCATATTTTCTATTTGGAACTCTCTCTCTTGTCGATTTTCGTAATCATTTTCTTCTTGGGTGTTCTTCTTCGGTCTGACTTGATATTTCGTTTACTTGTTCTAATTCTTTCCCTGTTCTTCTTTTCAAAACATATCTCAGTCCTTTTACTCCACTTGGCCAGTAATCACCCTTTCTGATTCTCTTTGTCTGCACTGCCTTTTCACCTTCTTCACCAATTTCTAATGTTCTTTTATTTTCTTTTTCTTTTAGTTGAGCCTGTTCTAGGTTCTAATTTTTGTCTTTCTATTGATTGAATTTCTTCTTGATCTTTTAGTTCTTCTTCTCCTGATTCTGATTGAGCTTGATCTGAGTTTCCTGCAGCAGGTTCTTCTGTAGACTGAATTTGTTCTGAACTTGTCAGTCTCTCATTTTCTTCTTCGTCTGATTGAGCTTGATCTGGATTTTCTGTTTCAATTCGTTCTGGTCTTTCAATCTCTTGCTCCTCCTCGGCCTCTACAGCAGTTTCTTGAGACCCAGTATCCAGTGCCCACCCTACTTGACTTGTACTTGGTTGTTCATCATCGATACGTTCTTCAGAGTTTGTTTCTTTGATCTCTTCGACTTCACAACTTTCAGCTTCTGGTTCTTTTCTTTGTTCCACCAGTTGCTGCTCTTGTTGTTCGGGAGGACTTGGGACTCTTTTGATATGACTGGCATGTATCCAATTTGGCAAGCCAGAACACTTCACTGCTGTTGTTGTGACCAATATAATTTGAAGCAGTCCTTTCCACCTGGGTTCTAAACACAACTTTCTTGTGTGCTTCTTTATCATAACCCAGTCTCCTGGACACAAATCATGAGCTTGATTCAGCTGTGTTGTGGTTGCATCTTCTCCAACCTGGTGAGACACAGAACGTACCAGATCAGCTAGTCCTTTACAATAGTCCAACACTAGATCATCAGTTATAGTCATCAGTTTGTTTCCAGGTACAAATGCTTGTCTCATTGCTCTTCCCATAAGAATTTCATGAGGACTCAAGCCTGTTCTTCTGTCAGGGATGCTTCTAAGGCTCATTAATACAAGGGGCAAAGCATCGGGCCATTTCAGTGGTGAAGTGGATGCACACACCTTTCCTAACCTGGATTTTATTGTACCATTTAGCTGTTCAACAACTCCAGATGCTTCTGGTCGATAGGCACAATGTAGTTTCTGCTCAATTTTGAAAGCTGTACAAATTAATCGAATTATCTCATTGTTAAAATGAGGTCCTCTATCTGATTCCAAAGTGACTGGAAATCCGAACCTGGGGATGAGTTCTCTCAGGAGTACTTTGGCAACTGTGAGACTGTCATTCTTTCTTGTTGGATAAGCTTCCACCCAACGAGAAAACAGACACACAATGACAAGGACATACTTCAGACCATTGCACGGTGGCAACTCTATAAAATCAAGCTACAGTCTTGTAAATGGTCCTTCTGCCTTTCCTATTTTTCCCCAACTGACAAATGTTCTCCTACCTGGGTTCTGCTGTTGACATGTCAAACAGCGCTGGCAGAGACTTTCTGCAACAAGCCTAAACTTGGGATTGCACCATGTCTGCCTGAAGTGTCTAACCATGGCATCCCTCCCAATGTGTGAGGCTCCATGATATATTCTTGCCATTTGTGATAGCATACTGTCTGGCATTATCGGTCTCCCATCTGGACACACCCATACCTCATCGTCGATTCTTCGTGTGCAACCAGTGTTGATCCAGAATTCCTTTTCCTTTACATCTGCCTCATCCTGTAACTGTCTAACTTCATCCCATGTTTCAAAAGCAGAGAAAAACATTAGTTGGCAATTGGTAGTTTCTTTTTCCAACCCTCTATTCAAAGCCATTGTATTTCGAGCACAAAATTGTGCAATTTGGTCAGCATATTTGTTGTCTTGTGTCACATAATCATTTCCTGACTTATGTGCGGCACACTTGACCACTGCAATTTCTTTTGGCAATTCGAATGCTTCCAACAATTCTTTGACATTTTTACTGTTTCTGATAGGAGAACCTGAAGAAGTCAGAAATCCCCTTTGCATCCATAATTGGCCGAAGTCATGCACAACCCCAAAACCATATTGACTATCCGTGAATATGGTTACTCTCAATTTTTTGCCAATTTTGCAGGCTTTTGTTAAAGCTACCAATTCGGCTATTTGTGCAGACTTGACTCCTTTTAAACAGGATGCTTCTATTATAGCAGATATAGTACAGACAGCATAGGCAGCACTCAGTTCTCCATCTTGTTTTCGCAGGCATGACCCATCAACAAACAGTACATAATCTGACTCTCCCAATGGGACATCCAAGATGACCGGCCTGGGCTTTGTACACAATTCTGTTAGATCCAGACAATCATGATCAACTTCTTCCTTTACTTCTTCACAGAATGGATCCGGCAACAGGGTTGCTGGATTCACAGTGGTGCATCTTATCACGCTTACATTTTCAGCACCTAGGATCACTCTTTCATATATAATCAGCCGACTATGGGTCAAGTGCTGAGTTTGAGTCCTTGTTAAAAGAATCTCGACAGAATGTGGCACATAAACTTTCAAGGGATGTCCCATAACAATAGACTCACTCTGCTCCAGACTCACACAAGTAGCAGCTACTGCTTTTAAGCAGCCAGGCAATGCTTAGGCCACAGAATCCAGAGTGGCAGAAAAGTATGCCACTGGACGTCGCATCAATCCATATCTTTGGGTTAGCACTGAAAGTGCACATCCTTCCCTCCCACAGCAGAACAAAGCAAATTCTTTCGTATAGTCAGGCATTCCCAATGCTGGTGCCTGACACAAACAATCCTTCAGTTTAATGAATGCATCCTCGCTCTCATCATCCCATTCAATCGGATCCTTCACATTTTTTCGTGTCAATTTTATTAGGGGTTTTGCAAGCAATGAAAATCCACTGATCCACTGACGACAGTATCCAATCACTCCCAAAAACATTCGTACTTCTCTCTTAGTTTTAGGCAGATTCATCTGTCGAATCACTTTTATTCTCTCTGGTGTCACCTTTCTAACTCCCTTTTCTATCTTGTGTCCCAAATATTGGACTTCTTGTTGGCAAAACTGTAATTTCTCTGGTGACACTTTGTGTCCATCTTCTGCCAAATGGTTCAGTAAAGCAATTGTGTCTATGACACAAGCCTCTCTTGTCTTTGATGCCACTAGTAGGTCATCAATGTACTGAACCAAAACCGAATTTCCTGGCATAACCAATGTTTCCAAATACTTTTTCAGGATTTGATTGAAAATCGAAGGACTCTCTGTATACCCTTGAGGAACTCGGCACCATGCCAAAACACGATCCTCGAACCAGAACGCAAAGAGATCTTCATGCAAGGGGATCGAAAAGAATGCTTTGCACAAATCAATCACTGTATACCAATGTGCATCCCAAGCTATCTGATAAAGAATTACTGCTGGATTTGGTACTACTGGACAACAGGGCACAACTATCTTATTAATCTTCCTTAAATCTTGCACTATCCTATATTTGCCACTGGGCTTTTTGAGTCCCATGATTGGCGAATTACAAGGACTACCCATTATTTCTTTCAAAATACCTTGTTCAATCATTTGATCAATTACTGGAGCAACTCCTGTTTTTACTTCTGGGCTCATTTTGTACTGTCGTGTGTTTGGATACATCGCACCTTCTTTCACCACTATTTTAATTGGATCTACATTTACCATCAGACCAATTTCCTTTCCTGAAAAATCCCACACATCTGACCTCACTGTGTCTCTCAATTCATTAGGCAGACTGCTTTCAGTCAGAAGTGAAAACATCTCATCCACTTCTGTTCCTTGTTTTGCTAGCATCATCTTGAAAGCGATATCTTCATCGGGTGTTTGGAAGGCAATACCATCAGGTGTACAATAGATGGTACAGTTCATTGTACACAACAAATCCCTCCCTAACAAGTTATCTGGACTTGAATCACACACCACAAATCGGTGCATATCTTTGAAATTTCCGATATTCACTTCTATTGGTTTAGTAACTGGGGTTTTTATTTGCTTATTTGAGACTCCTACAACTTGGATAGTTTCTCCCGAGAAGGGTAGGTTTGGAATTTCTGCTGCTCTCACAGTAGAACGAACAGGTAGCACCAGTATCCACTAGAAAAGTGATTTAATTACCTTCCACTTTTCCATCAACAAATGGACCTGACTGATCTACCGCCAAGGATGCGCCAAGCACGCATTCTTCCTCCCCCCTCAGGCACCGTCATTGAGGAACATCCGAATCACACTCATTACTGTGCATCCAATATTGTTGAACCGTTTGTGTATTCTTACCACTCTCTCCACGAAATCCGGTGTTCACACTGTATCTCTGCACTTGAGCGCTCATACAGTTGGGCATAGGGGCTTGTGGCACCAGTAACTGTGGAGTAACTACCTGTTGCTTCTGGTTCACAACTACCTCATTCTGCATCTGTGGATTTAAATTTTGATTTACCCCATTATTCTGTTGAACGGTTCTACACTCATTCTTCCAATGTCCATGCTTTCCGCATGCATAACAAGGATACTTCTTTTTCGCTTCCTCTCTACTCATTCGTCCTTTTCCTTTATTCCCATTCGATCCTTGACTATTCTGATTTTGGTCATTCGACTGGTTATCATTTTGAGAACCAGTACTTGCCTCTTGGTGTTCTGCCAACTTCACTTGTGCCCACATCATCTTTTCTTTCAATTTCTTATGTTTTGCATCAATATCATCACTGCAATACTTCGCGTACTTCAAGATGTCGTCAATGGGCTTACTTTGCCAGCAAAGCTTATGCTGTTGAATCATCTGACTAATTTCTGATCTCAATCCATACACAAACCTGTACACAAAATGTCCCATATCCTTATCACCCATATTTTCAAATCCACTATACTGTTAAAATACCTGTAACAACCTCTCATAATACGCATGCACTGACTCTTTTGGTTCCTGAGTTGTTCTATCTATTTTAACCCAATCCGTTTCTTTCGGGGGAATTTTCCCTTTCAAGAAAGTAATTACTTGCTGATACTTTTTCATCACCTCTTCTGAAGGTGCACCTGTCTCTGTATCTCTTGGGTATTCTTCAGTTGGACAATCAACCGTAATCTTACATTCTGTCCACAAATCATTTGGTACCACTATATCAAACAGTCCATCCAAGTCCTTTAATAATACTTTTGAAACTTTCACAAACCTCTCTACCTGCTTATACCATTCAACTGGCTTCTCCCTTAATCTGGGGAAATCATTCGTAAAAGACAAAATATCCTGTCTAGACCATGGAACATGAACGTATCCACCACCAGGAACTTCTCTCATTGGACACACTCTTTCAACCTGTTCTGTTTCTCTTAATGGGAATGCAGATGCTTCCTTTGTAGCTGCCTCATCCCTTTTCCTTGTCCATCTACCTCTCCATCTGTCTGCATCTCCCCATTTCTTCAAAATATTCATTAATTCTTTGATCTGTAATCTCCTTCCTGACGCATTCAAACTCTCTAAATTTTTGTCAGTAAATTCTGCCCTATATGGTTTCTGCAATAATTTCGATTTTTCTACATCCCTTCCAAATTCTGAAGCAACTTCTACTATTTTCTCATGCAAAGTCTTTGCTCTCCATGTTATACTCTTGCACAAAAACAACAATTCATCATCTCTATATGTACCTAATCTCTCCGGGCTTATTGTACCAATGATCATTTCTTCCAAGTCCACTTTCAACTTGGCCACATCCATACTTGCTGTTTGGGGTTTCTTTTTGTCTAATCCTTTCGCCCACTCCGCTAGATCATCTGGCGATAATCCTTTAGAATTTCCTGCTACTGGAGTGTCAATCATTTCTCTTCTCCTCTTATTCACTGGTGAACCTCTTTTTGGGGTTTCAGTCTCTGTTTCAATATTAGGGAGATCTAGTAACAAGATATTTGAATCACTTTCACTGGGTTGATCTTCTGACATTGCTACCTCTTTTCTAACACTATTTTGTTGTACTATCACTGTTGGTAATCTTGGGGTGTCTCGTTTATCCCCATATAATGGAATAACCGGACCTATCGTCACTGGTACTGTCAAGGCCTCAGCATTTAAACCTAACTGATTTATTTTCTGAATTATCTCTTCTTTTGATCTATTTAATGCATCTCTTTCCTTTTCCTGTAACACTCGGGTAACTGTTGGATCATATAAGACTTGTGGAACTAAGGGAGTTCTCATCATTGGTGCACTCGGAGTTGCCTCTCCAGCACTTTCTTGATAAGGCGGAGGTCTTTTAACTAAAATGTCCTCTAATAACTCATCATCAGTTTCATCACATTCTGTTCCTGCCATACCTATGTGTTTCACTTTTTCTTTGCATTTACTCCCTACTTGATCTTCAGCCATCAATACTGGATACAACCATTCCGTTACTACAGCTCTTCTCCATCTTTTCATCTCATCTCCTCGAGTATCAAATGGATATCTTGGAAAGAATCCTCTATTTATTCTTCTACCTCCTCTGTATTTCTCTCACTCAAATGCCTCAACTTCCCATTCCTCCAAAGCTTCATACTGCGTTAACCTAGGGCTAGGTTCTAATGAATTCATCCGATTTCTCAAATTCTGAAGAATCCTTACATTAAACGTACTATTTTCGGGAAAAGCTAGAACACCATCACCTTTTGTATATTCCACCCAATTTTCCAACCAAACACAAGTATGATATCCTCGTTCCAACATCATAAAAGAAGCAGGCGTATTCGGGGTGGCATAAGAATTCCTTCTCTGGTTACTACACGCTTATCCTTTTTAAAGAAATTTTTGATTTTATTAATCAGCTTCATTCTTCCAATTCCTAAGTTGTTTCAGCAAGGTAAAACTATAAACTCCTCCGTATTCCCACGTATCCTGTTTCCCAACACTTGTCCTATACCAGCGTGACTCACACCAACAGTCCAATCAGAGCTCACTACGTTTTCCCTTACTCAACCAATACCTGCACGACTCTTGTCTGCCAACCAATCAGAACTTTCCACATACCCACTTGTCTGACCAATACCAGCGCGGCTTTTTATGACGTCAGTATTACTCCTACTACTGACCCTCCCTTTACAATTGGCACTTGTTACACGCCCGCTGTCTCGACTAATACCAGCGCGGCTCTCTGTGACGTCAGTATGACTCCTGCTACTGACCCTCCCTTCACAAGGTAATTCGGCAATGTATTTTCTAAACTTTCTTAATAGATTTTCTGTTAGTAACAACGTAAAAACAGCGCTACTCTGTCTGCTCCGCTAATTCAAAGATAGTTTATTCACTTGCTTCAGAGAGAAAGTACTTCCTTACACTGCGAGTAAAAACCACTGTTTACCCTTCACTTAAGCTCGGGGAGGACCTATTACTCCTCTAGGGATACTCCTCCTTCGGGTAAGGCCAAAGTTTCACAGGTGGACCCTTCGCTATCACTCACTCTCGGCTTTTATACGATATAGTCCCTAATATAACACCTACAGCCCTCCGTAGCTTTTAGGTATTATGACAACAGACGAGTAACCTTCTGCGGTGTGATTTCCTCACCACACGCTTCAAAATCCCATTCCCGGGATTCCCAGGTATCTCTGTACCTGTACTTCCAGACAACATAGAACAAGACACTGACTTTTCATGTTAAGAACATATAGTCAATAATCAATAATCACCAAACTAATCAATAATAACCATAACTCTGCTACCAGAAAAACTGATCCAGCGTGAAGTGGTCGAGGTTGGATATTTTTCTACACAATAAACGGAATTTTTCACTGGGCCCATATATTTTAATCCACATTGAAATCTTTGCATTACCCTTGGCCAATTTCCCGCTGGAAGGGGGGTTGAGTTTAAAATTCAATTAAGCTCAGATTAGTTAATTTCCTGTAACCATAAATCGATTACAATATCATTTCAATGTCTAACTAATCTTCACGAATCAACACTCTTCCTCTGGTCGATGGACCATTAGTTGAGTTAGTTGATGGTGATATTAACAACTTCTTAACTAAACTCCTAATGAAATAACCACAGACTCTGTATAATAATAATAATAAGTTTACCTAAAATTTCAGTCATTAAGTTGAACGCTTTTCAATTACAAGTACACAGTGCAAACTCCATCTTTCTTAAAGTGGGAGAGAGAACAATCATAAAGCATAATACCTTCAATTATACGAGTTCATTCAACAAAATCAAATGCAAAAGAGTGGATAGATGTAGAGACAAAAGACACATAGTAATAGCAATATTTGCAAAGAAATATGCAAATTTCTGGATAGAATGATATTTACCTAATGAAGATATCTGGAAAACCACCCCTCTGGCCAAAGGACTGGTGGGGTCCCCTGACTTAGGATCAGGAGACAGAGTATAGGATAGGTTCATGACAGGTCTGATACTTACTAGACTTTCTATAACCCGACGCACCAGGGCGATTCCCTCTCTTACACTCTCTCCCTCCTCGATATTCTTCCGCAATCTTCCTATCTAATCAGGCAGTAGTCTGGATCTTCCAAGTCTGCTCTCGTCTCTCTCTCTCTCTCCCTCTCTGTTCAGCTCCCAGCAGCAACGGTTTCCCTCACAGCTCCATCGAATCACCTCTCAATCAGCAGCGTTGATGAATGAATGTGTGCTTAATTCAAGTCACTCTAGTTATAGTCTTTATTTCTTCATGTCCCACCCTCAAGTGTTGCAGTTTTGCTAAACTACTGAATATGATTGGACGGGGTTAGGGGTGTCTTCATCATACCAGGCTGACGTATTCACTTTTATTAGTAAACCCTATTGTTTGTTAACCCTGCCCTTCTACTCATTCATATAATTTGTTTGAAACATGCATATTTTGTTGCAAATGCCATAACACATTTAATACAGGCTTCATAGATGTCCGTTACATCTTCTTCTTTTCCCATCCTTTCTGTCCTTGGATCCTGGCACTCTTTCAATTCCCTCTCGGTCACCGGGTCATTTCATGTAGTTACTGGGCATGCGCAGCTTTCGCCATTTTCTTTTTCAGTCACGGATTTAACAGGCCCAAATGTACACTATAAATAAAGGAATCACAAAGAGATGTTATTTTCTTAAACATGTAATTCTCACTGTTCACCACCCACTTCTACTCTATCCCATGTAATTATTATTACTCTTGGGCAAAAGCATTAATAGCAGCAGCTTTTGTTTAAATCAAGCAAGCATATGCCAGGCATGCGGTACCTCAAGACCGTGTTCTGGATTTTCTTGCGCATGCGTGAGAATTTCCCTATCCAAGCGAGTTAGTCACGTTACTTACACGTAATTCAAGTTTGCACATGCGCAAAGCGTTTTTGCAAGTTAAAGCGGGTTTTATTCGTGCTGCATTTTATTTCTCATTAATCCAGGCATGCGTAAGCTTTTCTCCCCATGTATCTGTGTTGGGTGTATGTTAGTTTCGTCTTATTTACTAAATTAATGATTAGTGAAAGTTAATGGAGGATTTAATCGAGCAAGTTTCACTTTTCTCGAATCCTTGCTCCATCAGAAGTAAAATACTTGACTTATGTCATGAAGGGCATTCAGGAATTACACGCACCAAACTCCGATTGAAAGAACTGTATTGGTGGCCCAAAGTAGACATGGAGGTGGAAAGATGTGTCAGGTCTTGCATCAAGTGTGAAATTTCTGATAAAACCTTTAAAACATTTTATCCACCCTTAGCTTCTCCAGTCTGTCCAAAACTTCCATGGGAAGTAGTTGCTTTAGATTTCATGGGACCTGTCTTATGGCAAGATGGTTTGCAAAAGTACATTTTAGTTCTTGTGGACACTTTTTCCAGGTGGTTAGAAGTTCGTGTAGTAGAAGTGATCAACACAAGAACTGTAATCACATTTTTGGATGACATTTTCTTAAGGGAGGGGTTCCCAAGTATTATCTTGTCTGATAATGGGGTGCAATTCAAGTCTTCTGAAATGAAGAATTATTTATCTGCTTCAGGTATTCAGCAAACGTTCACTGCATTGTATCATCCAAGTGGAAATGGCATTGTTGAGAGGGACAACCGTAGCATTAAAGGTGTTCTCCAATTAGCTAATAAGGGTAGTTTGTCATGGGATGATGAGTTAAAGAAGTTAATTTGGGCTTATAGAAGTACCATCCATAGCACTGTTGGTAAAAGTCCCTTTTCTTTGATGAGAGGCAGAATTCCTCATTCCAAAGTAAATCCTGGGTGGTTGAACAGAAGTGGAATGGTTGATTGTGACATGCCTGAAGTAAGAAAGTGCATCAATGAGTCTCAGATGAAAAACAAACTATATTATGATCAAAAGCATGGAACCAAGCAAGTTAATTTGTGTGAAGGTCAATGGGTTCGTGTTAAAAATGCTAAGATGGTTCCCAAGGGAGAAAGCAAATTTAGTGAACCTAGGAAGGTTGTTAAAGTTATGAATAGCACAGCTTTATTGCAAAATTGTGAAGTTTGGCACTTTAGCCGCCTAGCAGCAGTTAAATCTGGAATTGATAGAAAAACAGAGAATGGTGAGAGTAAAACCAAGAATTTTTGGTGGTTGAATACTTCTGATTTTACTCAAGATAATCTGGAAGTTCAAAATTCTGACAGTGCTGATTTGGACAGTTGTAATATCGTGCCTGAACTTGTTGATACTCAAGATATTTCGTCTACTTCCAAACATGTGCAGGATGAGAATCTACTGTGTTCTTCTGATTCTAATGTACCTACCTGTGACATGAATGTAATCAAAACTTCTAGTGGAAGGATTGTCAAGAAACCCAAGTGTTTAGAAATGTTTGACTGCAATTACGTTTTTTTATTTTTTATTATTATTTTTTTCTTTCTTTCTTTTAAGGGGGGGATTGTGTAGTATTGTGCTTCATTGCTCTAGAACTATAGTATTGTATGATGTATTTTGAGTTCTCTATGTGGATTTAATTCTGCTTGGAGACCGTTCGTGCTGGATGTAACCTGCTCTGCAGGGGTTGGAATAAAGGAAACCTACATTTTATTTCTTCACGTGTTCCGTCTTTATTCGAGGATCACTACAGATTGATAGTCCAAAGTTTATTAAATTTAATCCATTGCTTTTTCGATGTTATACTTGCAATGATCCAAAGGTATCTTTATCATATGTGTTTGCAAGCTATGATTCATTTTATTTTAAAGTGACATCCAACTGTGGTCTTTACAAACGTTTTCAGGGCTTGTTCTAAATCAACAGCTTGTCATCAAAATCCTGAAATTTGAACCCTTAAAATATGAGCACATTTCGAACTAGACAACAATGCTTTTTTATCTTATGGCTTATCTGGAGTATGGTGTCACAATCAGTCTGTGCTGTTATCTTTAAAGACAATATCTAATGGATACTTTAAAAGAAAATTACTCAGAACCTGTAAACGCATAAGGTGAAGCTATTTTTGGATCATCAAAAGTACAAAATGGTTTAAGCTGTGGATTGCTTTGAATAAACTTTGGAATATCCAATAATCTAAGATGGTATCTTCCGTGAACTTAAAGATATGATTTTAAATCTTGGAAGGACAAACTCAGCCTTCTATTCTTCTGAGGTCAATAAACTGAATGTCATTAAATTGGGTAATAATAACATGTGTTAGTTACAGTACTTAGAAACAGCAAAAGTGTGAAATGGCTCACTCTACAAAAATCAAGCTATTAATGTAAAATTTCCGTCTGGTCAAGGGAGTTTACATGTTTTGAAAATAGACTTTGTTTATGAATCAATAAAAAACATAATAAAACCATGAAGACAATATGAAAATAAGTTACTTACCTGTAACTGCAGCTATCCAAGATAGGTAGTTTTCATAGATTCACATGCTTGAATCATTCCCCGTTATCGAAGTGGGAGTCCCACGGTATTATAATAAAACAGAATGTATTAGTATTATATGCTGTAATGGCAATGAAAAAAATCAGTCCAATAGCCTATCCATGTCCTTATTTAAAAAAGGACCAAAGTTGGACTACAACTAATCAGGGCACAGCACCATCTAGAACACTCTCAACAGAGACTGAGTCCCTCAGATTTTCAAGCACAAGTGGGAATAAATAATCCCATGTTATAAGGGGACCCTCTTAGGGGAGGAGGGTGGGTCACATGCGAATCTATGAAAGGTACCAATTATGGATAACTGCAGTTACAGCTAAGTAACTTATTTTCTTATCCAGTATTGGATCTTTCATAGATTCAGGATGGTGGGTAAAGAGCAATAAACTGTTGTAGTAGTTTAAATCGAATCAACGCATACATAGAAATATAAGTATATCTACAAATATATGAATACACATAAATACATATATTATCTACTGGCGGTCGCCAGTAGATAGTTATAGTTAGGACCTATTTTCCATAGGAAATCCGCGACATTCTATTTGAAATAACTCTTGCGTCGGTTGACGAATCTTCGCGAAATTTTCAAACTTTATGGCCCGCTACGGTCCGCTCCTACCCTGAAAGTTTCGGGGTGATTCGTCAAGCGGGGCCGAGAAAAAAGGGGGTCCCAAAACGTGTTTTCCCCATTCATTTTCCCATAGGAAACTTTAGCCACGGCTACAGCCTGAACTGCTGAACGGAATTACACCAAATTTGGCAAAGAGGTAGTTCTTGGTTCAGAAAGAACCCTTTTGTTAAATGGTGTAAATCCGTTCAGTAGTTCCTGTGAAAATCAAAAGGAAAATCACATATATATCTATGGCCGCGTTGGATTCGCGCACCCTCCCGATCACGAGCTGCATGCTAATTGGCTGTCAACACTCCAAATCAGGAAGTGTTGGCAGCCATTTTGTCCCTCGGTAGAACCGAGGGACAGAAACAAGTGCGCAAAGCGCAAAAGGGGGCAGGGTAGAAACACCCTGACCCCCTAGGTCTGCTCAGGGGTCCCACAAGGACCCCTGGGCAGAAAAGCATTTTTTTTTAAATCGGCAGGATGCGCTCAGGGTGCGCGGATCCTGCCGGAAAAAAAATTGAAGCGCGGTCTCCGCGCTTCGATGCAAATTTGCCCCCGGGTGGCCCAAGTCCCGGGGGCATACAGGGGGTGGGTTTATTGTTTATGGGGGGGCCTCTAAGGCCCCCCAAGCCCCGGGGACCACCACCCCCCGGGGCTTTATAAAAAAAATGATGGTGGGAGGGCTGTGCGCCCTCCCGCTGCCCCGGGGACCGCCACCCACCCGGGGCTGTTTTTTTTTATTTTAAAAACCTGTGTGGGGCGGCTTCAGCCCCCCACACGCCCCGGGGACCGCCACCTCCCCGGGGCACTAAAGATTTCAATATGGGGGTCCGTTACGGACTCCAGAGCCCCGGGGATCACCACCTCCCGGGGCTTTGAACAAGTTGGGAGGGGGTCCGCGCGGCCCCCTCCTGGAGCCAGTGATGGCCCTGGGGACCACCACCCCCAGGGCCGGCTCCTGCAGTGTCCCGGGGTGCCTACTCCCGGGACACTGTAGTTTGCTATGACAGGACGGGAGCATCGCGGCTCCCGTCCTGTCATAGCAAACTTGGTTTGCATTTTGAAAGAGAGAGCAGGAAACCTGCTCTCTCTTTCAAAATGCAAACCCAATTGCTTTTCCACACGGGGAGCAGCATGTTAGCTGCTCCCCATGTGGAAAAGCAATGCCGGCTCCCGCAGGAGGCGGGGAGCCGGCTGGGACTGTGGGGGGATTGGGGACCCCCCACAGTCTCCAACGAGAGGCCAGGCCCCGGGGGATGGGGTCCCCGGGGCAATAAGTGGCCCGGGAGGGGGCAACGCAGCCCCCTCCCCAATTAAAAAATAAAAAGGGCAAGGCCGGCCCGGGGGATGGGATCCCCGGGGCCTTAAATGGCCTGAGGAGGGGGGCCACTCAGCCCCCCTCCAAATATTTTTTTTTTAAAAAGAGGGCATGCCCCGGGGCATGGGGTCCCCGGGGCCAATAGAGGCCCAGGGAAGGGAGGCCACGCGGCCCCCTTCCCGTTTAAAAAAAAAAAAAAAAAAAAAAAGCTCAGGCCCCGGGGATGAGGTCCCCAGGGCCAAAGTGGCCGAGGGAAGGGGGCCACGCAGCCCCCATCCCATAAAAAAAAGGAAAGAAAACGGCATCGTGCCGGAGGCCCCGCCCACTCCCTGCAGCAGTGTGCAAACACGCCTCTGGCGCGTTTTAAGAAGGGGAAGTAATTCCCTTGAATACTGGGGGTCCCTGGGGCCAACTAGCCCACCAGGAACCTCCAGTATGCACCAGGGGCTGTGTTGCAGAGAGGTGTACAGAGGCCACGCCCTTTATACACCTCTCTGCAACGCAGCTCTGTGGCGCTTTTGGAGGTACATGGTGGGCTAGTTCGACTCCAGGGACCCTCAGGATTCAAGGGGACTTAATCCCCCAACTTAAAACGCGCCACGGGGCGCGTTTGCACAGTGGTGAAGGGAGGGGGCGGGGCTTCAGGTGACATGTGTGCAAACAGGCCCCGTGGCGCATTTTAAGATTGGGAATGAAATCCCCTTCAATCCTGAGGGTCCATGGGGGCCAACTAGCCCACCAGGTACGTCCAGAAAGCGCCACAGAGCTGCGTTGCAGAGAGGTGCAAAATGGGGCATGGCCTCTGAACACCTCTCTGCAACGCAGCTCCCTGGCGCATACTGGAGGTACAGGGTGGGCTAGTTGGACCCCAGGGACCCTCATGATTCAAGGGGACTTAATCCCCCAACTTAAAACTCGCCACGGGGCGCGTTTGCACAGATGTCACCTCAGGCCCCGCCCCCTCCCTTCACCATTGTGCAAATATTCCTCTAAAATCAGCCGAACTACGAATTCCGATTTACTCACCTGTTATCAGGAGAGACCTCAGTGCTGCATCTTTGAGCCCAGTACTGATCCTGAAAAGTAATTTTAACCGTACTTACCAGTAACTTGAATTTCCTTCCATAGGATATCATTGCCTGCTTTTTGCTGAAAAAGTTTCTGTCGATTTTTGTAACATACAAATATTAATCTAAAATCAGCCGAACTACGAATTCCGATTTACTCACCAGTTATCAGGAGAGACCTCAGTGCTGCATCTTTGAGCCCAATACTGATCCTGAAAAGTAATTTTAACCGCACTTACCAGTAATTTGAATTTCCTTCCATAGGCTAACATTGACTGGTTTCACTTGGAAATTCTTCTAAGTGTGGAGTTTTGGAACTTTATAATATTCCTCTAAAATCAGCCGAACTACGAATTCCGATTTACTCACCTGTTATCAGGAGAGAACCCAGTGCTGCATCTTTTAGCCCAGCACTGACCTTGAAAAGTAATTCTAACCGTACTTACCAGTAAATTGAATTTCCTTCCATAGGATATCATTGCCTGCTTTTTGCTGAAAAAGTTTCTAAGTGTCGATTTTTGAAACATACAAATATTCCTCTAAAATCAGCAGAACTACGAATTCCGATTTACTCACCTGTTATCAGGAGAGACCTCAGTGCTGCATCTTTGAGCCCAGTACTGATCCTGAAAAGTAATTTTAACCGTACTTACCAGTAACTTGAATTTTCTTCCATAGGCTAACATTGACTGGTTTCACTTGGAAATTCTTCTAAGTGTGGAGTTTTGGAACTTTATAATATTCCTCTAAAATCAGCCGAACTACGAATTCCGATTTACTCACCTGTTATCAGGAGAGAACCCAGTGCTGCATCTTTTAGCCCAGCACTGACCCTGAAAAGTAATTCTAACCGTATTTACCAGTAATTTGTATTTCCTTCCATAGGAATCCATTGTCTGGTTTTCAGCAGAAAAGTTTCAAAGTGTCGATTTTCACAAACTACAAATATTCCTTAAAAATCGCCTGTATGACTTAAACGCATTCTTTCAACTGTTTACAGGAGATGCACCAGTGCTGGATCCAAGATCCACCACTGAGTAAGAAAAAGTAACGATAACACTACTTACCTGCTAAGTGAATTTTCTCCCATAGGATAGCATTGGTGATTCTATGTGAAAAAGTTTCTAAGTGTCAACTTTTAAAATACAATAATATTCCTTAAAAATCACTACTGTAACCAAAACGCTTTTACTCAACTGTTTACAGGAGATGTCCCAGGACTGAATCTAGGATCCAGTCCTGTGGTTAGAAAAGTAATCCATAAAGTAACTAATTGCATTTAACTTGAAATTCACATTGAGCTCAATGTTGCATTGTGTTTGAAATTGTGTTGCCCATTGCAACAACTGTAACTACTGTACTTAAAAGTCTATTGCCTATTTGCAAAGTATTTAAACTAAAGTAATTCATTCTGAGAAAGTATATTTTGTAATGTAATGTATAATGTAATTACAATGTATTTAAAAAAATAAAATATCTAAAAATAAATAGTTTATAAAAATGTAGTAAATCAGTATCAAAAAAATAAATATAACAATTAATACATTTAAAAATTGTCATTTACAAAACCTTTGAAATTCACTGAAAAAAACCATAGGTTTCAGACATGTTATAGTTAGGAATTAGCATTTAAAAAACCTTTGAAATTCACTGAAAAAACCATAGGTTTCAGGCACGTTATAGTTAGAAATTAGCATTTAAAAAACCTTACAAATTCACTGAAAAAACCATAGGTTTTAGGGACAGTTATAGTTAGTTGGACATTGCACTCGTACAAAACCCGTGAAATTCCCCGTTATAGTTAGTTCAGGTAACTATAACTCACGCCCCCGCAATGCACTGCTGATGACGTCACATATGACATCACTCATGACATGGTCACTGACATCACTGATGACATCACTGATGACATCTCAAATGACATCACTGATGACATCACTGATGACATCATCCATGTGATAATTTGATGCATCTTCTCACACCCTAATATAACTTTTGATACACCCACTGTAAATTACAGACTGCCATTGTCAAAACCATAGACACTCCAACACCAATTACTATATACACACTCACTGATTCTTAGGTCTACACACACACATCTACTCACTCACCCGTACAGTCACTCATACTTATAGTCACTCAGTACAGGACTATTATATGCACTCATACACCTATATAAACACTCACACACCGCCACTCATCCATAGAGGTACTCACACACCTAGTCAGTCATGCAAAAATTAAGCACACACCCATTTACTCACCTATACAGTTATACACACACCAGCTCACTTACTCATACAAATACTAGCACATTCTTACGCTCTTATACAATCTCTGATACAAGCACACACTCATCCATACAGTCACTATCACAATCACACACTCTCGCTTATAGGTATTTATATACTCCAACACACATATATACTGCCTTTCACATACGTAGTTACTCACACATGTACCACTGGGACATACATTCACTCACTAACACACTCTTACACACACTCACCCACCCAAGCAGTCCATCACAGATGCACTCTTGAAATCATGCACCCAGTGAATCACCCACTCACACATCTATGTACAGAGTCACACACACCCCACCCACACAAACACTCAGGCAGCCATACAGATACTCAGAGAACCAATCAATAACCCATATAGACACTCATGTAGCTATTCGCAAATCCATGCATCCACTTACACACCAACAAACAGACGGATACAGACATTCACACAGTTTAGTCACTAACCCATGCATTCAGTAAGATACGTTTAATCACTCACTTGTAGAGTCAGTCACTCACGTACTAAATCATCCATTCAGACACTTATACACCCACTCATTCTTCAATACGCCTTTCCCTATATATATTAAACATATTTAAACTTTACAGAAACACACAGTCACTGGATGATGTCATCAGTGATGTCATCAGTGATGTCATCAGTGATGTCACTGACCATGTCATGAGTGATGTAATATGTGACGTCATCAGCAGTGCATTGCGGGGGCGCGAGTTATAGTTACCTGAACTAACTATAACGGGGGAATTTCACGGGTTTTGTACGAGTGCAATGTCCAACTAACTATAACTGTCCCTAAAACCTATGGTTTTTTCAGTGAATTTAGATATATATAAATTCACAAACATATATACATTTATATATATATAAATATATCTATATATACATACATACCATAGATATAGAAATTTTAAGCATTATTGTCTATCATGTATTAATAAAGACATTTTACTAAAACAGCAGTTATAAATATATAATAATAACAATAACAATGTAAATGTGAATATAACTAGAAATAACCATATACCTAACTATGTCAGGAATAGAGGCTCATTTTATAAGAATAAATGCGTTAACCTACCTGTCCTATAGCTGCATTAGTGCAGTGTGATGGCTGTAAGTAGTAGCTTTGCGGAACGTGGGGGTGCTCTTCCACCTTGTAGCGTGGCAGATCCTTACGAAAAAATCATGTGCAAACAAAAAGCGAGGTATATATCGCCCTTGTATAATGTGTACTGCTTTCAATGTTAGAAGTGTGCCAAAGTTGGAATGACAAAACTGAATGGTTGCAGAAAAAAGCATTTTGTAAGGATTGCACTTATTAGTGAAGTATGTAGTGTAGGTTATACTTAGCAAATGAGTGGTTGATCTATTAGCCGTATTTATTCAGTTTGAATAAACTGAATTGACTGAGAATGGATTTAAGACATCGTTTGATGTCTAGGGTATGGAGAGAATCTTAAGCTGGTGATTTTGGAGTTGGGAAAAAGAAAGGTATGAAGCATAATAGGTTCATTGGGATAAAGTTGTGATGGAGCCTTGGGAAGAAGTTAAAATTTGGTGTGAGAAACGTAGAGAATAATGGGTTTTGTGTTGTGAAAACTTGTATTTCCTGACTGCGAGCTATAAGGAGAGCTCAGAGTAGTTGGAATTTACCCTTGATGAATTAGAAATATACTATGGGAGTACATTGAAATGGTGATTTTCTAAGATGGGAAAGAACGGTATTGGGATACCATTGAGGAGGGGAAGCTTATATATGAGGAAAAGGTAAAGGAACCCCAAATAGAGTGCTTGACTACTGTTGTGGCACAGAGAAAAAAGAAAGAAATGAATGTCTGTATGGAGATATGGCTGTGAGGTAAACATTAACAGAGATATGATCTACATCTGACATAGCGAGCAATGACAGGTAAGGCCGTAAACTGCTCCGGAGATGCATCCAACAGGTGTAGGGCGCACTGTTGATACGATAAGCAGAATTGCTTGTAGTTTAAGTTGTATGTCTTGTTAGGTTTTTCCAATCCTACCATGGATATGCTTTTCTTGCAATCCTAAAAAAAACATTCCATAACACTGAACTTGTGGAATTAATAACTATGCATTTAACTGGAGAGAGGGTGGTCCGGTGTAGGACCTAACCTTGGTTATAGTGAATCGCGCTGGCGTAGTCGGGAAATGCATGGTGTTAGAGAATAAGAGCCAAAAGAAACATTGCAAACTAGTGCTATTGGCCACCTGGGAGCATCAAAGATGAGGCGACCGTGGTCTGTATTTACCTTTCGATGGGAATATTAGGTATGAGCGAGAAGGGGAAAAATATGGATGTATAAATGCAGGATTATGTGGTGACGCCAGTGTTCCCGTACAACTTTAGGAGCGGGATGGAGTGGTATAGAACTGGCATTTATTGGTGTGATCTGTTGAAAGAGATCTAATGGTGGTTTTACTCAAAAGTGAAATAGTCTGTAAAGTACAGATTAATCCAGTTCTCACTCTTGGTGGCTACTCTTGAATGTGCTGAGAGCGTATATTGCTTATGTTGGATATATGTTTGGGTCCAAGAGATGTGTTGTGGGTTGTTCGCTAGCTCTGTAGCTTTGAGTTTTTTGTTTTTTTTAAGGTGTACATGATGTAGTACCTTTTTGTTTGTTGATGTAATGCCTGCTGTCCATACTAGCATGGACCAGCATGCTATTTTGGAGCATGGGAGGAGCCTCCCCGAGATAGCTGCTTAGAGCTGCAGCTCCGTGCAGATCCCGCACGCCACTGCCCAGAACGATACATAGACATGTCCTTGACCCGCTCAAAGTAAAGTTTCCGGAATCAGAAGGGTGGCGGCATCAGCCGAGGCGCAAGCTGAGGCTTGAAACAATCTTAAAAGCCTGAAATCGATGTTTGGATACTCCGCGCCCCGTCTCCCAAAACGGCGCCGGCGAGCCGTCTATCTACTGCGGGCTGTGCCGAGAGGGGAGCATCGCCATCGACATGAGAACTGCCCAGAGACCGCGTCCAGAGGGGCCGGAAAGACCACCTTATCCTGAGTACTGAGGCGGCATCGGGCTGGTAGGCACCACTGGGAGCGGGGGTAAGCCGCACTGCTTTGAGCTCGGACGGGGAGTAGTTATGCTACAGCGTGCTGCGAATGCCGGACCACGGCATTGCAGCGGGGCGCACGAGCGGACCCTCCGGGTTGGAGACTACGGGTGGAAACTTGCCGTCTCCTTGGCGAGGGGCCCGGGACCGCACTGCATGCACCAGAAAGGACGCAGCCTGCAGTTGGAGAGAGCGGCACTCCCCCGCAGCAACAAGCCCAGCGCCAAGGCATCATTATACGCACAACTACCCTACCAGTAGAGCTGACAAGTCGGATCAGCTCCTCGGGCCCCTCCCGCTTTCCAGTCCAGAGAAGTTGAGAGCCTGGACTCTATAGAAGCTGCTAGTGAGGCTCAGACTGAACCACAGCACCCAGAATTTCTTGCAGTAACGATCCGTTTATAAGTCTGGCCTGGCTGAGTCTGAGGCATTTTTGAGTACAGGGAAATACTGTGTAGACCCGGAATCACCGCACACAGACACGAGGAACTGGTGAAGGCTCTCATATCCCAAAGATATATTGCTTGACCACCCTGCACCTCAACATCAGTCCCGGCACTGCCGCAGTTTCGGTAGGTGAGCGTGGCTCTGGAGCTCCTCCGTATCGGGCTACTTAGGGAATCCCTCCCAACTTAGTGATCTGGCCTGGGGACTTTGTTGGAGGCCAATTTTGCCCACCGAGAAGCCCTCTCTGGGCTGTGCCTGACCTCAAGATGGCAGCTAGGGCCATCCCTGTCTACCACCGCAGAGGGCTACGGTGTCTTCGGGACGCTCCCAAACCTACGCCCTTACACAACAAACCCCCCCCACAACATTCCCCCCCCTCGAGCGAAAGTCTAAAATGGGAACCGGCTGTTTATAACTCCAAGGTCAGAATCCCTTGCCTGACCCCAAGATGGCTGCCACAGTGTTCCCTATCACGTCGTGCTACTCCTCTGAGAACAAAACCGGACTCCGATCATTCCTCGAACACATCCCCCACCCGGCCTACCCTTCAGGATACCGAATCTGTAAACCTACCTCTGACCGTGGAGACCTAGCTTTTTGGCCGATGCCCTGTGGAGCTACTTGATAGCTATAGAGGAGATGGGATGTTGACTACCCCTTCGGCCGACACCTACCCAGCCGGACATTGGGCAGACCCTACTTCGTCTCTCCTTCGTACTCTACCTCCTACCCCTTACTCCACCCACTTTTTCCTTTATGCTCCATTTATCCCCCCTCTTTGCTCTCTAATTGTTTTTTTAATTGAGACCTAGCCGCTTGTCTGATGCCCGGTGGAGCTACCCGATAGCTATAGAGGAGATGGGCTGTGGACTTCCCCCTCGGCCGTCACCTACCCAGCCGGACTTTGGGCAGACTCTCCTTTGTCTCTCTATCCATCCTAACTCCATCCTTTCTCCCTCCTACACCTTTACCCCACCCCCTTGCCCTTCTAAGCTCCATTTATTTCATCTTCCAACGCTCTGGAAATGTTTTCTTGTTAACTGATGTAACTTGTAACTGATGTAATTTTGTTGGAACCTTATGTAAAGCGCTCTGATACCTCCGGGTCTAGCCAGTGCTATATTAAACTCAAATAAAAAAAAATAAAAAAAAATAAGAAAAGGGTTGCTGAGTGAGTAATTTGGTGTTGAATTTCAATGTGTTGATGTGTATATAAATTTGCTTTGCAGACTATTTTTATAGAATTAGCAGTTATAACAAAGTTAAGTAACTGGGGCAGGATGGGACCTTCTGAGAAGTGAGAGATGAGAGACACTAGTGGCATTTCAATCATCCTTACGGTGCTGTTTAGGATGTCCTTGAACAATCTTATTTATTGTGCTTATAGCCCCTGTTGCTATGATCTGGTCCTGAGGTAGGAAGAGGTATTGGATTGATTACAAAGGATATGAAGTGTAATAATGAGTTGTACAGACTAACAGACCTTGTTTTGGCGATATTGGTGCTGGCCGTGATGAATGCTTGAGTGTAGTAATTGATTCCTAACATGTACAGGAGACCCTGCTTGTTGAATAATTCAAGAGAAGCTCTGTACTTTAGATGCTTTAAAGTGCGTTGGAGCTTTAGCAGCCACCTTTTAAGGTTGTGAAATCTGATAACCTTAATTTGTGAGAGCAGGTAGTACTTGGTGACGTGATGCTGCATGGAAGTAGTCGGAATTGGTAACAGGTGCCTTATCCGGTAAACCGGAAATATTTGCAGTATTTTGGGATGTGAGGATGTGGGCATACATGTCCTTGTAAAGAAACCCACGGTTCTTAAGGGAATACCGAACTATCTTGATTGATCCTTGTCAAGTAAGATGAGAACATCTTTTATAGTGAGTGAAGACTAGGGAAAGTGTTCCCCTTTTTTCGTGGATTGGTCTTTGGGGAAAATGCAGGGTATGGGATAGATGATTAATCTTACACTAATCCGAAGAAGCTATCTTGACTGAAAAAAGGGACCGTAGCTGGAAATGCTCCCACCCATGGGATGAGAGAGACGGTTGGAGGTAGGCAGCATCTGATTGAGGGTACTATCTGGGTACTGAGTCCCGACCCGGGGGTTGTTGTGGAGGACCCTGTATAACGTATGCCACCACAGGGAGTTGACGATCCCGCTGTTGCCAGGAAGTGGAGTTGTCTTGCACTGGAAGGGTAGGAATTCGAGATATGACAGATACTCTTCCCAAATTGATGAGAATGTTTACATTCGTGCATATACAAAAAAACAACTTTTAAAGTGAAAGGTGTGAAGGGAAGTGGCGGTCTGCGTCATCGTGTGTACCAAACAGGGTTTGGTAAGTTATGTCCAGGATCTTGGACTACACCTAAAGCTTAAAAGACGTTTCTTGAAATCCCCCCTGCAGCATACAGACTGCTGACATTGCCCACTGACAGAATTCTGTATAAGAGATGGCCCTCGACCAAACAATATCTTCAGCAGATTGTTTTTGCTTTGGAACATCTAATTCACGGCAAGAAATCTATTGACTGCGTAGTGCCGATGAGGCTGTCGTCGACTGAGCGCAGGCACCGCCGATATCACTGCCAAGGCATTCCTCGTCGAAGATATAATTGCCAACGAGAAGTATGAGGCAGTGAACACCTTAAGAGGACATTGACACGTGACCTCTAGGCAAGGAGCAGGAGTTGCAGACTTAAAAAAAGACAAATTCCTGAGGAGAAATGGGTGTGATACTCCTTTTTTGAGCAGCCCTTTGTAGACTCGGGATGAGTTTTTTCTAAGGGCGTCTTGGGAGCATGTTGTTTCCTCGGCTCCCTTTATTGTCCTCTTCTATGTATATGATCCGTGTGCCCTTCGTTGTGCAAAAGCCAAGATTGCTAAATCGTTGTGGGAATACCTCAATAAAGATGTGTCCTCACACAAGTGCCTAGGGCTAACAGAACCCCTTTGCAGCATAGTAGAAATAATAGTAATAAGGCTTTACTACCCGAGAAGGTAGATAAAGTGCCATAGGGTCAAAAGAACCCTTTTATAGTCATTTGCAGCAAAAAATAATGACATTTTACTATACCAGAGGTAGATAACTGAGCAGAGCTCAGGGAGACTCCCTGTACACAAAGAGCGGTAGAAAATCTGAGGGACTCAGTCTCTGTTGGGAGTGTTCTAGAGGGAGCGGTTGCCTAATTGGTTGTAGTTCAACTTTGGTCCTTTTTTAAATAAGGACATGGATAGGGTATAGGACTGATTTTTTTCATTGCCATTAAAGCCAATGATAGTAATACATAGTGCTTAATTATAATACCGTGGGACTCCCACTTCGACGACGGGGAATGATTCAAGCATGTGAATCTATGAAAGATCCAATACAGGATAGAGGATGGTATTACTATGTTGTTTTCTCATCATTCCTTTTGACAACACTCACAAGAATATTGGCTAGTTAAAAACATATAAGAATTTAATGAGAAGCTTTTGTGTCCATGGAAAGGAACTCGGCGCATCTGAATTGCCCTAAAGGAGAAGTAATTTGCAGGTAATTGGATTAAGTTTGGATGTGATCAAATTGGGCTCGGACAATTACTACATTCAATGTGAAATTGGTCTAAAGGAGGTTATTTTAGTATCGAGCTCTGGGCACTTATGGAAATTACAGCACTGCACTACTTTAGCTACAAATAGGCATACGCCTTAGAGTTAAACTATTTGATAAATATAACACTGTGCTAGTTTGGCCAATAATAGCAAGGTGAGGCTATAGCAAATTATAGTGCTAGGAAGCTACAAAAATCTAGTACTGTCCAATTTTAGCAAAAGCTAGTATTGTGCTACTTTAAAAAAATATACAATACCCTTTTAGGATTGTACTGTGCTACTTTGATAAGCAATTGTATTTGGCTAATTTGGTACAACACAGGGCTGTGCTACTTAAGCAAACTGTAATGCTGTGCTGTTTGGACTCACTAGCACAGCTACAGCAAATTCTCATGCTGTGCAACTTCGGCACCGTACTACTTTGGTAAAACAATGCACTCTGCTACTTCAGTAAAGTATGGCGCTGTAATCTGTCACAGTTCTGCTATGGCAAAATCTGTCACTGTGCGGTTAGGCTAACATATACTACTGTGTTGATTTGGTAAAGTCCAGTACTGTGCTATTTTAGCAGAATATAAGTTTGGTGAAATGTAACACTGCAGTAGTTTGGTAAAATTTAATTTGCTATTTTTACAAAATGTAGTGCCATGCTACTTTGGTACAATATATGCTTTGCTACTTCGTCAAAATATGTTACTGTGCAACAATGGCAGAATATAGTATTGTGCTGCTCTAGTAAAATCTAGCACCGTACTTCAGTGGTAAAACATAGCACTGCATTGCTTTGATCAAATATAGCACTGGGCTACTATGGCGAAATATACAAATGTGCCACTGTAGGAATATATAGTACTGGACTGCTACAACTAAATCTAGTACTGGGCAACTATGGCAAAATATAACACTGTTCTGCTTTGGCAAAGTATAATGCTGTGCTACTTTGGCAAAATTTAGCACTGTTCTACTTTGGCAAACTATAATGCTGTGCTACTTTGGGAAAGTACAGCACTGGGCAGCTGCAGCAAAATGCGGTACTATGTAGTCATTGTAAATATAGCACTCCGCTTCTTTGCTAAAATATAGCACAGGGCGAATTTGGTCCAAATAACACACTGTGCTGCATTGTTAAAAATATATAGCACATTGGTGCTTTAGTAAAATATAGCACTATTGTAACTATGTTAACTATTTGAAATATCTAAGTTGATAAATAATAGCACTAAACTTCTTTAGCCAATTATATCTCAGTAAGACACTCACTAAGACTGATAAAAGATAAAACTCTGCTATTTTACAAAACTATATATCTGCCTCTTCTTAGATAAAATGTAAGACTACACGATTTTGACAAATAGGGCATGGCTACTCGGCAAGAATGTAAACCTCTGTTACTTGCATTAAATAAAGTTCAGTGCGACTTTAATCAGACATTATACTGGAACGTTCACAAAATGTTGAAGGCCCGTTGTTCATGAAACAGAGCAATGGCCTGTGAAAAGGTGCACCAATGCAAACGTTTCTTAAAATAGATCAGTGTGCTATGAACATAGGCGCTGGAAGCAGGGGTGCTGAGGGCGATGCAGCACTCCCAAAATAATCTTGCTAGAGTTCACAAGGTGAATATGAAACAAAGATGCCTGTAAATTTTGGTTTTATCTGTCACATTTGTTGTACGTTCAGAGACAGAGGTCAAATGTCAGACTCTCTCTTCTGCCAAATTGCTACTTGTTCTTCTAACATGGAAGTTGCTGTTTTCTTCCTCTGATGGCAAAGTAAGAGTGCTTTGTAAAGTAAACTATGTGACAGTCTGGCTGGTGGGAAAGGTTGCAGGATGTCGTTTAATTCGAACACACAACACATTTTAAATACTTTTAAATGGACTGTACAAATATTTCAAAATATATCAGGTAAAGCACACATGAAGGGTTTTTGGGCATCCTGAAGTGTGATGGAAACAAAGATTTCAATATGATCAGAAGAATCAAGACACTTTACTTGGTGATGTGAAAATGACAAATATTCGCTGAAACCCAATTTCCACACATTATCGTTTGTGTGTTATACAGTTTTACACCTTTACCACTCTCTTCCAAATGGGCACGGCTCGTTTGCCGCACTTGTTCTTGGTGTGACGCTTGGATTTTTACCAATCCATATAACTTCAGTGATGTAACATTGATGGCAACACCCCAGCTCCCTAAATTGTTCCAGCACCACTGGCTGCGAAGTACTGTACTGCATTTTACTGTGTAATATCTAGCAGAGGCCTAATTTGACAAACGATATTACTGCTACTTTGATAAACTAAAGCACTTTGCTACTTTCATAAAATAAAGCAACTATAATACTGGGACAACATATACTGTGAAAATTTTACTTACGATAGCCATAGACTGGTGCAGTCTGCACACCTATTGTTACCAAGGGTTGGATGTACAAAGCATTTTTGAGGCAGCAAATGGCCCGATTCGCAGAATCAGACCGTTTGTGACCGCAAAAAATGCTTTTTGAGATGTACAAAGCCCAAATTGTGGTTCCGTGCAGTAACTTATTACCGAATTGCAATTTGGGTTTTGGGATTAGGTATTTGGAAGGGCATGTTGAGGGCTTCCCTTCCAGATACCGAATTGTATTGTATGTATAAATATTTTGGGACCGAAATGTGGTCGCAAAACATTTGCAATTTACTGCCAATTGAAAGGTGGTGGTCACCCATTTGCAAATGGGAGCGGGTCCCCTTTTCCCTTTGAAAATGATTGGAATAGTATTTGTTAAGAGCAGGCAGTGGTCTCACGGACCACTGCCTACTCTTTAAAAATGAAACTTCCAAGTTTCATTTTATTCTTTTTAAACGCATCCTGGTTTATTTAAAAGCAATCACAGACACGGTGGGCTGCATAACCCAGCAGGCCACCATCCCTGTGATGGCGGCGATTCCTAATGGGTTGCAAATTGAAACCTACCTCATTAATATTCATGAGGTAGGTCTATTTGTGACCCATTACGAATTGCTAATGAAACTCAAAAGAGTTTCATACATTAGGAATAACGATTTCCTAACTGCGGTTTGCAGGGAATCGCAATTAGGAAATTGCTATTCCAAGTTTTTGTAAATCTAGCCCTGAGTCTTTAAAATATACACAGAGTTGGTGCTGGCTCCACCCGAAGGAGTATTTATTCTCAGCTCATGTTATTGGCTGTTTAGTGTATTATTTCCCCTCCTAAGGAGTGCTTGCACTGTATCGGACATAGGACTATTTTTCATTCCAAAAGTACTTTACATCATCATACATCACATTCTTAATCTCATATATATATTTTATACAAAAAGCAATCTTTTTTTCACTGCAGAAGCCTTTTTTAATGTTTTAGTCAGGACTCAAATGCAAGTCAGAGCTTTTGGCTTTACCAATGTTTGTGACCTTTTTTAAGCCCCTTACAACCTTTTCTCAATTTTTCTTTTCCTCTAGCAAGCCTCTTTATTTTGCTCTCCTTTCTCCCTTTCTCTCTCCAGTTATCCTCACACTCTCCTCGCGATCTTTCATTCTTTTCGTCGCCTCCATTGGCTGCCTGTGGCCAAGCGTTTAGAGTTCAAGGCCCTCTGCATTACTTTTAAAATCCTTAATTTTTCATCTCCATGTATTCTGGCCGATCTGCATACTTTTTACATCCCTCCCGCCAACTTCGCTCTATGGGCCAGAATCTTGTGGCTGTCCCTAGGGTGAGGAGGGTCCGTGCTGGAGGGCGCTCCTTTCGTGTGCTGGCCTCTAAACTCTGGAATGCGCTCCCCACTTCTATCCGCAGTATAAAGACCTATCTGCCTTTCCGTAAAGCTGTGAAAACATTTCTTTTCCCTCCGTTATAAGCTGTCTTTTGTTACAAGCTGTGCAGTATTCTGTTTTCAGCGCTGGGACGCCCCTTTGCTGGGGCAGCCGTGCGCTCTACAAGTCACCATAACTTAACATAACATAACATAACCTGCCATCCCCTCGCTGCAGCTCCTCACTTTCCTCCTTTGTCAGTCCTCTCTCTTCTCTGTCTACCTCTTTGTTTCTTAAATCATGGCATCTCTCCTCCGCCCCAGGTTTTTGGGCTGGCTACTATATGGAAATTGAAATTCTACCAGCCACTGTGGCAGGGATTCTGTTTGGAAACAGAACTGTGCCTTGGGAGTGCAGGATGTGAGGATGTAGGGACTGAGTCTCACTACCACATCAGTACCTGTAGCCCCAAATCCGACTAGCTCACAGTGCCTCACCTGCACTCCTAACCATCCAGAGTAACAGGTGATTTAGGCATACCTAGAACATGAACCTCTAGTCCCTGAGGGAACCGTAGAGACAGATCATCACCTTTCGTTCTCACTCATGCATGTCCATAGTAAACAGAAGAAAAACACGAAGGAAGTTTACAATATATTTATTGAAACTATCGTAGTCTACTTTGAAGCAGGTTTGCTGCAATTAGTAAATAAATACAGCTAAGAAAAGTAATTAACAATACTAACAGACTGTAAACTATGAACAGCTCGACCATGGCAGCTAATATGTCTATCTTGGCCTACTCTCACTATGTGACTATAGATTACACTACCGCTGATTGTGGCACAAGGGTAACTTATGTGAATTCCCTGGTGGTCAGTGCCCCTCCCTCTTGCCTGTTTACAGCACGAGGTTGCTATACTACTAAGATAGGGTGACCAGTGCCCTTATCAATTGGTAGGGTGACCAGTGTCCTACATTAATTTAGCTGATTCCCTACGCTTGGTGAGTACAGGAAGTGTTCCTCCCTTACACCTTGTCCACCACCATGCTGATGTTCATCTAATTAGGGCACTTTATCTATAGGTACCTTTGAAACCGGACAACCATTGCACGCTACACTTAACGGATTCCTTGCCGGAGTCTGCCTGACCCACTACATGGTCACCAATCCTTGACCCTCAACACCAAGACGATCTAATTTAAAACCTTCGGCCAATATCATTGCCTGGGGTAAGCCCACTTTGGGTTATCTTCCTTTCCACTGCTCACTTTAAGCCTTCGTCATTTTAATTCATTGTCCCATTGCAGTCCCCAGAATCCCTTGTCCTGAAGAGACCCAGTAACGCGAGAGGGTCAAAACGTCGTCGACTTTTAAAAGGGAGAGTCCTAGGACACCAGAAAAATTCCTATCGAGTGAATTGATAAATTGATTCCACAAGGGACCTCCTGGTTTATTCCAATAACCAACTGCTTCTTTTTATTAGTCACTGTATAATATGTCACTGTTGGTTTTGGTCACTATCCTGGGGCACGAAAGTCACTTGGATAACTTTTTATCTTGTTTATAGTGTAAATAGACAGTAATAGCTTAACTCTTTTCTTTCTTATGATTGTTGTTTGCAAAATAAAAGCTACGCCCATGTTCGGCTGAAGTGGGCTTGAGAGAAATTCATTGTTTGTGGGCTTCAATTTTAAAAACTTTGATTGATTCTATATTCATCTAATATAATAACAGAATTAGAAGGACATTACTCCCCATTCTAAATACAAACTCGAATTTTGTAAAAGGAAGTAACACACCTTATCTTTCACATCTATTGTTCAAATGAGTTCCTTGTGAACATTGTCTATTGGCTGACTACTCACACTATGTGAGCACAGAGATATATTAGTGATCTCTGGAATTAGCAACGAAACCCATAGCTGGTGTATGTAATATGTGGTCCGCGTCATAGGTGTAAACTCAGTTTATGCAAGGCTGCGGCCTTCGTGCCAAGACTGGTACGAAGGAAAAGTCAAAGAATACCAAATAATATGCACAGCGTGCTAAAATAATATCATGCCAAAAAAGCAAATGTATTACGTGTGACTACGCGAAGCAAAGGCAAGCTAAAGCTGCTACTACATGTAACCAAGGGAGAACCAAAGTGGGCCCAGAAGGGGAAATACTACACCATTGAGGATGCTGTACATATGTTATACAAAGGAGACTCCTGTCTACTTTTCTACTAGACCCCTTAGCGGCCTTCGGCACTGTAAATCACAACATTCTTATCTAGATATTAAAAGGCCACATGGGCTTTGAAGACAAGTTTCTCAAATGGTTCATATCATATCCAATTTCACAGTATGAAAATAGGGAGTTCTTTCTCCAGTCCTGCTCTAATGCAAGAATCTTGGGTGTCCCTCAAGGATCAACATTAGCAAGCACAATCTCTACTTTGAACTCTTGGCAAACTTATCAGAGACTCAGATCTATTATACCTTTAGTATGTCGAAGATACACAGCTTTACTTGAAGGACATCACCCAGGACTCAACACATCTTGAGAGTGTTCAAAAATGGATGGCCACCCATCATCTTAAATTCAATGCCAACAAAACAGAACGGTACACTTCTTGTCACAACCCTGCTCCACCCTACTCTAGAAATCGATCCTCTCTGCCAACATCATAGGCTGAGGTCTGTCCACTATTGACAATGTAAATCTCAGGGTGAACCTTAACTCTCTATTTAACCTCCAGAAACACATTAACCCTTAGCCTGCAGCGCCAATCACCTGATTCATTTACGATATGGAATCACACACTTCTTCAGAACAAGATATTAAAGCCAAGACCCAAGCATTGGTACTATCAAGACTTGACTATGGGACCACGGGGTCACATGTATGACCCTTTTTTGCACTCGCAAATGGGAGACCGGCCCATTTGCGACAGCAAAAAAGGGTAATGGCACGTACAAACGCTATTTTGCGGGTCACTGACTCGCAAAATAGCGTTTGCGACTCTCGCTATTAGGAAGGGGCGTACCTTCCTAATAGCGAGACTCACTGCCATGTACTATTGTATTGCGACCGCATTTGCGGCTGCAAAACACTCGCAGTTTACCACCTACTTAAAGTAGGTGGTAAACCACTAGCAAACTGGAAGGGGTCCCCTTTGTGAGTGTGTGAGAACATTTGTTTAAGGGCAGGCAGTGCAGCGTGTGCAACGAAATTCGTTTTATTTATTTATATGTTTACTTACCTCTATTCGGCTGTATTCCGTACTTTACTACCCCTCACCCTGCCCCTCCCCCGCCCCACGTCACCGCCCGGCAGCACTCCCACCACGGGCCGCTACTGCACATGAATTGTCCAAGCCAGTATGATTTGTGGACTTTGGAGCTGCTGACCTGTGGACGAATATTTGCACTTTTAAAAAACATTGTTCAAACAATCCTCCTTTCGCTGGAAAGAACACCATTACTTGCTCCAGTAAGTCATTGCAGCTGACAGGTATATTTATCTTCAATTTTCATTCAGTTCCTTTGGGTTTTTTAATATAATTCTTCCCTCTTTCATGAAATGATCTGCAGTGTGGGGTTCATTGCGTCATTTAATCTCGGACTGCAGGTTGGCACTGCCACTTTCTGCTCTGTGTATAATTCAATTTCCTACAGATTTCCCAAAGCCCCTTTCACCCTGATCTATAGATGCTGCACTTGCAAAGGCTACGGTGAGCTCACTCGTCCTCGGGGACTTTTCTATGAGGCTAGCTCCTTCTCTTATGTAACTGACATCTGTTTTTATGCAGATAATGAAGTCCGCTTTGCAAGACTTTGGTCCTCATGGGTAACAAATTTGACAAGTATTATACTCTTTCAAACATGTCAGACAGCAATAGAGATTTAAAATAGAAGAACCAATTATCTGGCTTTTCAGCCTTGACCCTAATGCCTTCACGCACAAGGCAGCTCTGGGTGTAGGCAAATCATATGTTTGATGTATCACCACCATCAATGCCAAAGATGCTGATGCTGTCAGTGCACAAGCACATGGAAGGACGCTCCTCACCAGGGCTATTCTGTAAGTATGTGGGCATTCCTAATAGCACAACATTTGCTCATTAGAGGCCTGCAATCTGTTTAAGAAGTATTATCAATATGACATTGGCCTGGTGCATGTCAGAGATTGATCACACAGTGCATTCCCAGTGACCGAAACATTGGCTCCCCATCTGGGATCTTGCCAGTGCACTCTGAATTAGTGTTTCTTTTGCACTGAGGATTCTTTGTGTGAACACTGGCTAAATGCAAGACTAGGTCTTCCTGCCTACGTCTGATGCGAAGCAATATTATAGGAGACTTGTTCTTTCCATCAAGCACTAGCACAACCAAATCAACAGAAACGATTTGTTTCCTATTAATGGATAGTCTTATGTCTTGTCATGCTTTCTTCTTGTCCTTTCCCCAGCACTCCCTTCCTTTGCCCCTTGCTTTCTTCGGGAGGCATGTTTCACTGCCCCTTTCCTCTGTCTGACCAAAAATGTCCTTAATTTTATTTAAGGTAAAGCTAAGTTATGTCATTTTAAAATAGGTGAATTTATACAGCGCAATCCCACCATTTGAATGGTCCCATAGTGTTTTCAACATCTGGGTGCTGGTTACAATCTGGGTTTCAAGCTGACTGAAGTGAAAATGGTCTGTTGAAATGGTCCTTTGTTAGTGTATTGTATTGTTGTAGGAGTTAGAACAATAAACTTTAATGAAAGTTATTCTCTGTTGTAGTGTGGTGTTACCTTAGTGAAGGGATTTTATGTATTATATCATTCATTACATCACAAGTCATATGATGACCTATAAGATAGGGTATAGTGCCTCACTACCTCCTAACCATCTTTAAGGTAGTAACCAACAGGAACCAGCATTGCTTGTTGTGCGCCTATTGCCATACCAATATGGTATAACTAATCCAGAGAAACTCTTGTACATATTGCGCATATCCAAAATAACAATGAACATCGCCAAAATGAGATCTACTAACGTTTTTCACGCTGTACTTCTGCGCAAGCTCCCTAATGACTTGGTTTCCAAGTCAACCTGCTTAGCAACATATCCCTAGGAAGCTGAGCCCAGTAATGGTTTACTAAGTGCGGTCATCCATTTTTCAGTTAATATGCGCCCACACACAGCAAAACGTGCAATACTAGCTGGGCAACCATAGCAACCATGCACCAACCTATGTAACCACATCTCTCCTGTGAGGAAGAGGACTATCACTGCGCATCGGAGAGCCATACTTGTCCAAGGGACAATAAGCCAGTAGCCCAGCCACGTGGGCAGTACCAAGGTGTGCGAGGAAAGTTTTACATAAACAGGCAGATCTGAGAACGAGTGAAGGAAAGTAATTTACTAGCTAACCATAATGGTTATTTTTTCGTAACAATCTCCCTAGTTTAGCTCACTTTGGCTAGTATTTGTATTATAATTATGACTATTCTGATCCATATATTCTGCAATAGGTAAAATGTAATAAACTTCCACCAATGTAATCTAATGTGTATTAACGGATTTGGGAACAGTCCGAGAAAGTGGTAAATCATTCAGAAACCTGGAAGTTCTCTGGCAGGTTTGATGTCTTCCATGTTTCGCTTCTACTAATGTGTGTACCCACATAGAACAGCGTGAGATACCAGTGAATTATCTCTTTCTCTACAGAGCAATGGCTACATCTAAAATTTGGAGTCTAGGGAAATCTAACCGAGAATACTGTGGAAAAAAGGCAAGTAATGCAACACTTAAGTTGTTAATTGTATTATTTCACACCACATTTTCTTAAATTACTTTGCTCTTTGCTTCTCATTCCAAATGTCCCAGTAAATCGGGGATTTGATTAATGGCCTAGTTCCAGATTTCAAGTTACCAAAACGTTGCACATGGAACCACAATTACTCAACTCTTCGCTTGAAATTTCCTGCTCATACTACCTAGAGAATTAGCAAAGGTTATAAAATGTAGCTACAAGGGCAACATGCGGTTTTGCCTTACAGTAAACCTTTTCTAAATGTTATACCTCCTTCTGCCCTTCAAAACACAATTGGTAGGTAAAATTGCCCTGGACTGGGGGGAGGAGGGGGGCTGTTGAAGCAAGTTCCATTACCCAGGTTTTGAGAATGGCTAAGTACTTATAAAATGTTATTTGTGCTTTCCTCCAACACTTCGTATACAAATACTTAAAAAATATGTCCCTGGTAATTACTAAGGTATTTTTGTTTCTTATTAGTAGGGACAGTTTAGGTAGGGATTGCATGTTTTCCTGCAGATTTTCATATTTCCGAATCAATACTGCTTTTTTTTTAAAAATCATTTACAGATCTTCTTGTTATGCTGCAAAATTAAATAGCATTTAAGAGCATAAAAAAGTAGGGAAGGCGAAAGAGAACCCTCCAGGCAGGGCAGCAATGGTTGCAATGAATTAAGTCTATTAGAACTGTTGGTACCGACACTAGACTTTTAATTTTAAGGCCGTTTATTTCATTCAGTTACAGAGCCAAGGCACTGTACATGCATGGGTATTCTGTGCTCTGTTTGCAATTCAATTGGAAGATTGCTGTAGCCGCATGTATGGTATGTAGGGTTAGTAAAACTAAAAGGGTGTGGGGTGCAGGAGGCTAAGAAGATCGTTTGAGGATGGTTAGAAGGTGGCAGGGACTCTGGCATAAATGCACCTGGTAAATTAGAATAAACGTAGGTGGGGAGACAGACCCCCTTAATATCTGAAGTACTGTGCCCTATTAATGATTTTTCAGTGTGGAATACCAATAAGTACAGCGAATGCAGTCTTTAAAACTGAAAAAATTTTAACATGATATTTCACTGTTGATACTACTGATTTTCCAGTTTTACCAACAGATGTTTACTATTTCCTGCAGGAAATGTAAAAAATAAAATATTTCTTCCGATTTGTGTTTTTTCAGGCGTTTTTACTGCTACTATATTCTACCAATCACTAATCAAATGTTGTCTGCCCTAAATAACCATACTGCTAAAAAGATGTTTAAGGCTAAAAAAGAGAGAAACATAAAAGTAAAATTATTATCTACATATTGTCCTGTATTTTGGCATAATAGATATTATGGAGCATATTAGTGGCGGCTCCTCCGCTTAGGTGGAGGAGCGTAGCTCCATACGAAAAATGAAATGATAATAACCACGTTATTAGCATTTTATTTTTACGGTACTGGCCCAGTATTGTTTAAGAGTAGGGCGGGGCTGGGCTGTCAGCCAGCAGGGAGAGGAGTGGTATGTGCACTTAAGTGCGCATGACGATTTGGTAGGCTGTCTTGGACCGGCCTAACCGTCATGCTCACTTTACATGTTCTCCACCCAGGCTGTATTACAGTCTGGGTGGAGAACATTCTCAGGCTACCACTCCCTCTCTGACAGCCGAACTGCAGCGCTCAGACCAATCACGACGCTGCTATCAGCAGCATCGTCATTGGCTAGGAGAGACTGGGAGACTGGGTGCTTCCTGTTCCTTCATCGGCGACGGAAGAAGAACGGAGGAGAGGCGGCAGCCAGGAAAGTGCAACTTTCTTTTTTTTTTTTAACCCCCCCCCCCTGCCTGCCGCCCACCCCATCACCACGGCCCCATAGTAGCCGCCACTGGAGCCTATACATAAAAGCATTTTTGAGTATGGGAAGTAGTACTCCAGTAATACTACTTTACATACTCATAAATGCTACTCAGAAATACCCGGCCAGGGAGCTCTTTCGATGTCTCACCTATTTCTTATGTGCAGAGATCTCCGCCACAAGTGCAGTTAGGTCCACACATGGAGGTTTTTGTAGCATATGTGGGAGGGACAAGTGGGAGTGGTTAGCAAATAGGGAATATTTACTACCAAAGACCTCATTACGAGTTGCCTCCTAATTCTGATGGGCCAGGCAGCAGAAGTTACCAACCCTATCAGAATTATGAGAGCCGCAGGAACACTACAGATCTCATAACTTCCACATGGAGATTTCAGCTGCTGAAATCTAAGTAGGAAAATGAGGAATTACTGGGGAAATTGGACCCAGAATTACTAGTTTCCCGGTAATTCCTCATTTCCTAGTGGACCATTAGGGTCTAACTTGTAATGTTTTGGATTTCCCCCACACCCAGAGTTACCGGTACCCCACGGTATCAACAACTTGGAGGGTGGCGAAATCTGGCACATTTCTGGGGCTACTCGTAATGAGGGCATACATGGGTGGAGTTAAGGGAATTTTAAGGAGGAGCTTGCAAATACCAAAACAATCCCACAAAAGAGTAAAACAATTGCTGTTCACAAAAGTTACACCTACATCTATTGCAATAGTACTATAGACACAAACATTACACCTACATCTATTGCAATAGTACTAAAGACAAAACAGGCCCCAATCTACTCCAGCCTTGGAAAAAGTCAATATTAAGTCAGTCACTGATATTGTAAAGTAAGCTCATAGAAATCAATGGAGGCAGGAAATAACACTAGCAGCACAAATAGAAAACAGGAAAATAAATGTTAAAGATTTTTGACTGTCTAAAAATATAGTATTTTTTTATTTAGAAATAAAAATAACATCAATTTTAGCTTCAAGCTATATATAAAATTCATATTCTAACAATACTTCAAGCACATGTACTGCACAGGCGGAAGGGAGTGAACAGTGAGAACTGTGCCACATCTAACACTGGGAGACTCAAAGCAATATCAGTCAATCAGACACAGCCTGCCCACATAAGAAAGAAAGACACAGACAAGAAAATATTTGTGTCACCATATTGGTGAATACATTTGTTGCCTTGCCACATGTTTTGACAAACAATTTTTGAGGAAGAGAGGGGATTCACAGGGAAGGGAATCAACATCTTTGGCCTGGCCAGGTAAGCAGTCATTGCTAGATATCACTTCTCACTTGAAGTGACCCTTGACATGGTTGCAGACAGGTAGCAAGAGCTCAGTTCGACCACAGCTGCATCCCAAGCCATACATGCACGCCCAATTGGAGAAAAATAGCATGCTGCTCTTGGAACAAGTGGGTATAACACAGTTGGGCGACCTGTATCCTAATGGAACTTTCATTACTCCTGATGATTTGGCGTATATAAGTAATCAGTCGCTTTTATTCCGATTCCTTTATCATAGACTGCGAGCTGCGATCAAGGACTTGTACCCATCCTTTCCTATTGAACCCCCTACATTGCAGCCACCACAGACTCTGATAGCCACCACTACCCTCTCTCATTTAATTTCTAGACTATATAAAATGGTACAAATGGAAATAGGAGCTCACACACACAGAGCCCGTGACAACTGGAATAAACTATTAGAGGTCACCCTGTCTGATGAAGACTGGACTACTTGCTGCACACTCACTACACTGCTCACACCCAATGGCAATCTACGTCTCATACATTACAAATATATACATCAAGTATACCACACTCCAGCCAAACTATATAAATACGGACTGCGGGATAACGCCCACTGTAAGAGATGTGGGGCTAACCAGGCAGATTTCGAACATCTTGCATGGAATTGTGAACCGATAAAGAAATACTGGGAAGTTGTGATTTACCATCTGGGAATGCTTGTACCCTGTACGTTATCATGTACACCACAGTTGTGCCTATTGGGCCTCAACATACCTGTGAGGTCTGCAAAAAGGAAGTTGGTTGCCATAATGTTATTGCTTGCAAAACGTAGAGTAGCGATGCACTGGGACAGCAAGATGGCCCCTACTCTAGAACGTTGGATATTAGATGCTGTCTATTGTAGAGATAATTTTTTAATATATGCGGAAGAACTACCAACTGCTTCTAAGCCCTCAGATATTTGGGGGCCACTTACTGACTACTTACGTGAACATCCTGATCTACTTAAGGCCACTAATTAATCCTAATATTTGATTGTTAAGTGAGACACTGATATGCTATATGCTCGCTCTATTGTATGTTACTGGAAGATATGATGTACTGGATCTCTTATTGTACTGTACTTAATGGGATTGTTACAGATGTGACCATTGTTATGTATAACTAAGAATTTTCAATAAAAACAATTTAAAAAAAAATAAAAAATAAAAAATACAAGCACGCCCAATTAATGCTGCACTCCACTACCTGGCCACTGGATCTTCCCATCGGTTCACTAGTTGCAAAGCTTTATCTAACCTGCATGCGTAGGGGGAAAAAAGGGAGAAAATCAAGTTATGTAAGACCAACAAATCAGCTGTATCCATCTGAGTTGTAGCTCAGTTTGATTAAATGTGTCTAGATAACAAGGTTTAAAAACCCCAGTGTCTCCGAAGCTTCATCCTCCTTTCACAACTTCTGCTGTGTGTATTAGACAGTTACTGTCACAAACACAGTCACAGTAGTGCTTGATGAACATAAACATGAACAGAAAGGGCTGCCAATGTAGAAGACACTACAGCCCATTACTCTGGGATCTGACAAACACAAACTGCTTTTCTTACGTTGCAAGGCAAAGGTAGAATGAGACACAGGAGTTGAAGAGAATTGCCCCCTCCTTTTACGGCTGAGGCTATCACTGCATACCAGTGACACTGAAAACAGCAGGAGGAGGAAGGAAAATAAATAAGAAAAGAAAGAGCAGAGTAAAATGAAAGAAATGTGCTCTGGAACATCAAAGAGAAGAAAAGACAAACACAAAAGCGGCGAATGGCTAAAAGTACGAGATTGAGGCAGGACGGGGCACTAAAAAGTAGAGTGAAAAAGGGAGGACACATGCGAAAAAGAAAATAGGATGAAAAGGAGTGAGAGAAAGATAGATAAAGGAGAGTAATGAGAATCACATAAAGGAGGGTTAAATGGAGTAGAAAGAGTAGTTATGCAGGTGATAAAAGGGAAGCAAGCATTGGAAAAGTCAATTGGTATCATCCATGCAAAATCTGTTGGTTTTGTGAATGTTTTTTAGAAATGTTGCACAGCAACATGAGCTGCTGTGCAACATGGCTTAGAGTAAAAAAAAATGGTGCCATGACGCAGCCAGCACAGACCACGTCATAGATCTTTTTTCCCTTTAAGTCATGTTGCACAGCAGTTGCGGAAATGAAGCCAGTGTGTAGAGCCAATACTTTACTTCAGCAAACTTTAAGCACAGTCACATTTCATTTATCATAAAATGTATACCTTGGGCACGGATTTTGCCTACAGTTACCTAGGGAAATGACTGCACCCATTGCTCGGATTCCCTTAAAAGAACAGGTGTGCAAAGCAATGCAAGAAGGACAGGAAGTTTGCCAATGGCAGCAAAACTTCAGTTTCACCTTGATTCGGTCAATAATTGGCAAGATATTGTTACAACAAAATGAAAGAGCAGCAAGCTCGAATATATTGCACCTCCCCCTTGTCCCAAAATAGGTAATTCCAAGAACGCAATCTGTTTAGGTGTGCGCTAACTCTAAAAACACCCGCTGCCCACAGGTGCCAAAACACAAATAGTGGTGCACCATAGTACAGTGTTCATGCAAAGAAGTCCAAATCAGAGTTTAGCTTGCTCCATATCTTCTTTATTTCGCTTGTATAAAAAAGAGACTCCAAATGTTACAGCAAGCAACACAGCCAAAGTCTTTTGTTCATGTATGTGAACTTCTTCAGGGCATTCATATCATGTATCATTGAATCATATGTCAATTTCTTAATTCCATACTCCACCATGAGAGAATCCTTTTCATATGTGGACGGGATCAGTATTAAATTTCGAACCCAGGGTCCTGTATGGTTCAGGCCAGTCTGTCCATGTGGTTGAAACCTTAGTCTGTGTCAAACCGCACAACCGCCATCCCTCACAACGCGTAAGCCGCAGCAAGTGTGTGAGGGATGGCGGTTGTGCAGTTTGGTGGAGTCTCTTTTCTATACAAGCAAAATTACCAAAATATTGTTTTCACCCAAATTATAGGCTTTCAGCACCTATTCTAAATTTATTGCAAAGACTGATACATTATTTTGTATATAAGGTATTTTTATATTTGTGCAGTGTACTGACTACCGTAACATGTTTGACAGCATTACGAGGTCTAGTAAATTGGGACTTCCCTAACTTAAATGAAGAGGAAATCTAAGATTTTAATAAAGCCAATGAGGTGAGATTAATATGCAATTCTGTCCTGTCTAATAGTTGATGATGAGAAAACAGTGGTATTGTGATGGCATCGCTGATATAAAAGCGTAGATCAATGACAGAATATGGGAAACAGAAATATCGTGTGGACATAATATTGTGTCAAAAATATTGAGGACCATATCGAGAAGGTAAGTGCAAATAGTTAAATATAGATTTACTATTCTTAACTTCACATCAACATACATTGAAGATATGTATACATTGTCATGGTACATATATGTGGAGTTATATATAGTAAAACTTACCTTCACAATATTTGTGTCCTTGATTTTCCTGACACAATATTTTGGTCCATGATATTTCTGTTTCCAATATTTTGTCTAAATACCAAAGGAGTAGCCACAACAGCAAACCTCCTCTCTTATTGCTCAAATTGATGCACAGAACACAAACAAGAGCAAAGGAGATGAAACTTGGAGCAGTCTAAATGGAGCCATACAGCTGAAAGGTCTGGAGTATGATATCAAATCATATAAATTAAAAACAAAGGAGGAAGCCAACTTTTCATAAGGGACTGGAGGAACCCAGGACACAACTGTGCCACTTGAACAACAGTCTTTTAATTCAGTTAGTTTGGAAAAGTTGAATGGCCTACAAGACTTTCTAACTTTCCAGCAGCCTCTGAGTTTCTCTTGACTAGCTACAATGCTGACTCTCTCTTCTGTAATTCTGCTGCTAAACTTTATATTAATGCTCTTGCATCTCAGCCACATACTTCTATACAGAGTTAACCCACCACTTATTGTATTTTGTCTAATTCAAATGTAAATGCTTCAACTTGAGGTACCAGCTCACTGAATATAAACTGCATGTTAGTTAGCACTCTTTCTCTAGTTAAGCACAGCTTGGAGATCATGCACCTTCTTTTGGATAACAGAGTTGCTATCGCTTTTATAAATAAGACCAGGTTAAAAGACGATTCCTTTCCGGATATCGCTCTCGCATTGCCTCCAGCATCTTATCTGCCCACGAGGATCCGGCGGCGGAGTTGCCATACTTTTTTTAAGTCATTTTCAGTTCTCTACTTTGGCAGTAGAACATTACAATACTCTGAAAACTCTATCAGTAACCATTACCGCCAGCCCTAATTATTCTTTTAAGGCCTTACTACTATATTGTCCTCCTGGCTCTATAAAGAGCTTTTTAACTTTGTTGTTTGAAGTGATTTCCACTCCGCCTTGATACCAATCAACTAATCGTTCTGGGAGATTTTAACATAGATGGTAATGTCACCAAAAACAAGGCAGATCAGAAACCTCTAAGTTCCTGCTTGACTTTTGAGCTCAGTCTGCTAAAAATACTAGGAAACACACAGTCGTAATAAAATAAAATATAAATATATAAGAACACTCGCCAGACATAGAACTGAGCTCATTTTCACAAATGAGTGGCTAATTTACATTCAATAAACTCTACGGAGCTCACATGGTCTAATCACAAAGCTATTTGCTTCGTTATTTCTGGATCTACTCTTCCAAAAACTAATGGAAGCTTTCATTCACCTAAGCTATACCCTTCTTGGTCTAAACATAATTTCTCTAATTTTGCTTTTACGTTGGACGGCTCTATACCCAGTGCTAATGCTGATATCAACATTCAGATCTTTTTAATAACTGATTCGAGAAAGCACTAGACATTGGGGTCGATTCCGTTTCGGGCCGGAAAAAGCACCGACCGACTCGGAGCCGGAATTTATTCCGACCGACACGTACCTGTGGCGCCCGACACGCCAAGTACGATGCAAGGCGTGCAAAATCCGACCGACACGTACCGAACCCAAGCCGAACGACCGAGCCGCACGGAAAACAGCAATCCGGCCGGAAAAACACGCGAATCGAACCGACCGACACGCACCCGGAACAAATCCAACCGAAACGTACACGCGAACTCCAAACCGCTAAGTACGATGCAAGGCGCGAAAACCACGACCGAGTCGTACGGAGGACAAGCCGTACGACCGACACGCACACAAAACCGAGCCAAAGTAACACAAAACACCGCGACCGACGCGTACGCAGCATAGAAAACTGCACAAACACAGCGTGAACGAAATGGAGAACACCGTACGAGACAAATGCAGGGTCCGACTCGGTCACAAGAACGTTTCCAACATGCACAGACAGTACAAAGGAAAAATTACACAAAAAAAGGCCAAACAAGCAATTACAAAGCCAATAAATACTGGGGGGGGTGGGGACAGAGAACAAAGACACACCCACAACACCACCCATATAAAGGACACAAATCCCAACCATGATCCTTTGCAAATGCCATTCTACTGCCAGCACCCAACAGACAGCAACCACACACCCACATCTCATCCCTCACACAAGCCACACACCATCAGCACACCAACAAATACCTACCTCACATACACCCAGCAAAACACACACCCACACACCCTCACCTGCACACCAACACACACATCACTCACCATCACCATGCCCCCAAGAAGAATCACAAGTTCCTAGATTGTGAATTGGAAGTCCTGGTAGACGAGATCCTCAGGGTAGAGCCACAGCTGTTTGGCACACTGGTCCAACAGACCCCCATCTCCCAGAAAACCAAGATGTGGGAGAGGATCATCAACAGGGTGAACGCACAATCACCATGTCTGCGCACAAAGACCGACATCCAGAACAGGTGGTATGACGTGCGCAGGAGGGTCCGGGAGCTGCTCAAGAAAGACTACCTCCTGAGCCAATACACCGGCAGTGGCCCTCCTGCCAAGCCAGTATACCTCAGGCCCTGGGAGGAGAAGGTGCGGGCCATCCTTCCGCCAGTGAGAGTATATGGACTAGAGAACATCCCAGAGCCTGGTGAGTACACAACAAATGTACACAATATTCTGCCACAATACACACACACATCACTGTCAAGGGGAGAGTCAAACCATGCACTCATAGCAATTACACAGCAACCAGAACAGAATCATCCCAAAATGTGTATGTCAGTCAGATAAACACAACACATGCCATCTCAAAGTTACATTTAACCGTGCCATCACATGTACAAACACAACTACAACTACAGCTAGGCAGTGGCACAAATAGAACTAACAAACACATCCAGACATGTAGCCACCACTACAACACCAACACACAGTGAAGACCACTGAAAGAAAGGAATTCTGTGTATGCTGGGCAAGTCAGTGTAGCCAATAGCATCATGGGAGTCGTAGTCACACATATTGCCCCCCCACAACTGTCCCATCAACACCACCATGAACCATGCGCACATCACAGGGAGTGGAAAAGGACTCACAAGATGGCTGACACTGGCTACTGCTGTGGGGAGCACAAGGCCCTGCTGGCAACTGTGCAACAACCAACAGCAGGACACCACTGACTGACATCCTGAGAGACAACTTCCACTCCCTGCAATGGAAGCACGTTCGATGGTGGGATATCTGGCTGGCTGGGTGGGAAGGAGGACTTGCAGCACTGACCATAGTCACAAGCACCTCCCCTCACACCCCCCCTCAACACAAACTCCACAGAACCCACCTGGGAGAATGCAATGCCTCACATCCTAACTCAAGATCCCACAAAGAACCACCACCCTGGGTTATGTCGTGTGAAGCACAGGGACACTCTTGGGACTTTCAGCCAAACAACTGCCAGGACAACACTCCCAGCCATCCTGTCAGCACAGGCAGCCCACCCCACAGGGAAGCAGAGTCAAAAGGAAGGAAGGATGGGCATGCTGGGAAGGGGGCTGGAGGCAATAGCATGATGGGAGTCGTAGTCACAGCTCTACATCCCCCACCACATGGCCCAGCAAGCTCACACTCACGCATGCACATCCCACAGAGAGTGGAAAGGCCCATCAAAGATGTCTGACACTGTTGCTGTGTCGTGGGGAGCACAAGGGCATGCTGGGAACTGCACACCAACCAACAGCAGGACACCACTGTCAGCCATCTTGCCATTGCCCTCACACCCACACACACTGAACTCCCCACAAAAGCAAGTAAGTATGGGAATGCTGGGAAGTGGGGTGGAGGCAATAGCATGATGGGAGTCACAGTCACAGACATAGCTCACCCCCACAACTGTCCCATCAACACCACCCTGAACCATGCTCACATCACAGGGAGTGGAGAAGGACTCACAAGATGGCTGACACTGGCTACTGCTGTGGGGAGCACAAGGCCCTGCTGGGAACTGTGCACCAACAAACAGCAGGACACCACTGACTAACATCCTGAGAGACAACTTCCACTCCCTGCAATGGAAGCACGTTCCATGGTGGGCTATCTGGCTGGCTGGGTGGGAAGGAGGACTTGCAGCACTGACCATAGTCACAAGCACCTCCCCTCACACCCCCTCAACACAAACTCCACAGAACCCACCTGGGAGAATGCAATGCCTCACATCCTAACTCAAGATCCCACAAAGAACCACCACCCTGGGTTATGTTGTGTGAAGCACAGGGACACTCTTGGGACTTTTAGCCAAACAACTGCCAGGACAACACTCCCAGCCATCCTGTCAGCACAGCCAGCCCACCCCACAGGGAAGCAGAGTCAAAAGGAAGGAAGCATGGGCATGCTGGGAAGGGGGATGGAGGCAATAGCATGATGGGAGTAGTAGTCACAGATATTGCTCAGCCTCACAACTGGCCCATCAACACCACCCTGAACCATGCTCACATCACAGGGAGTGGATAAGGACACACAAGATGGCTGACACTGGCTACTGCTGTGGGGAGCACAAGGGCATGCTGGGAACTGCACACCAACCAACAGCAGGACACCACTGTCAGCCATCTTGCCATTGCCCTCACACCCACACACACTGGACTCCCCACAAAAGCAAGTAAGTATGGGAATGCCGGGAAGTGGGGTGGAGGCAATAGCATGATGGGAGCCACAGTCACAGACATAGCTCACCCCCACAACTGTCCCATCAACACCACCCTGAACCATGCTCACATAACAGGGAGTGGAGAAGGACTCACAAGATGGCTGACACTGGCTACTGCTGTGGGGAGCACAAGGCCCTGCTGGCAACTGTGCAACAACAAACAGCAGGACACCACTGACTGACATCCTGAGAGACAACTTCCACTCCCTGCAATGCAAGCACAGTCCATGGTGGGATAACTGACTGGCTGGGTGGGAAGGAGGGCCGGCTGTCAACCAAATACAACCAATGCAGACCATGTTCACACCCCAACAAATACATAGAAATGCCCAAATAATGCAGGACAATGTGCCACACCAATATCAACCCCTGACTGTGACGACTTAGGACAATGCAATGCACAGGCCCGCACCCAGAGGCACAGTCACAACTGTCAGGTGTGTCAACCATTGATGCCTGCAGAAACATAACATACATTGTGTGTGTCTCCCAAAAACAGGTGATGATGGGGACACAGCAGCAGACGCTGAGGAGTCCCAGTCCCAGGCTCAAGAGGATGCGGAGCTCACTGGTGTCGTACAGCCTCTGCCCTCCTCGGACGAAGAAGACCAACCTGGCACATCCGGTGCAAGTCTACATGCAGCACCAGCAGGACCACCAGCTGCAGCACCAGCAGGACCACCAGCTGCACCCCCTGCACCCACCCCTCCAACGACTGTCACCACAAATACCATCCCCGCCGACATGGACAGAACAAGGAGCAACACCAGCACAGGGACCCTGGACCAACGTGGGGCCATGGACACTACCACCACCACCAACCCCCAAGGTGGACCAGGGTCATCTGTGCGTGCCACTGCACGCACTGCACATGTCGGCAGCGGTGGTGGGAGGGGTGGGAGACAGAGGTCGCTGCTTGCAGAGGTTGCTGGTGTGCATGATGACCCACAACTGGTACGCATAGCTGATGCGTACCAGTCCAGCACCGGAGATCTCAGCCAGGTAGTGGGGCTCCTCAGAGACATGAAACAGCAGCAGGCTGCCCATCATGCCCGCTTGGACTCACACATGTCCCGCGTGGACTCACACATGTCCCGCGTGGAGTCCAAGTGGGACGCACTGCATGAGATGATGGCGGTGCACAGGGACATTTTACAATGCCTCCGCCAGATGAACAGCAACCAGTCCACACCTCCCTGTGTGCCAACAACATCTGGTGCTGAACAAACTGCAACTGCCACAGGGAGGGAGGATGACTCTGGCGGAGAGTCCCCTGCACCGCAGCAGCCTGTACTTGAGGGGCCCCCCAAAGAAGAGGGGTCGTCCGAGGAGGGGCAAGTGAGAGGCCGATGGCCAAGCGCAACTCCCAGGAAGCCTGAACCTGTTCTGGATGTTCACCTTTGTGCACAGACTGTTCACCCTGTTGACGGCAACAGAACTCCCACACATTGCATGGGGAGTACAAGTTGGACCAATGTCTCAGACAACTGTGGCCCCGATACCGGGGATTTTGTCTACCAGGACTTTCAATTCACCTAGGAACTTCTGATTGCAAGATATATGTACAGCACTACCCATCCTATGCACTATTCACACAAATGTATCACAATAAACACACTAATACACCATACTTGCCTCTGTTGTGATTCCAACGTGGGTGCTGTTATGGGGATGATGAACTGCAAAATTACACTGTGTATGCGAACTGCAACAGCAAGTACAACACAGGCATGTGAGTAAAGGCAACGTGACACATATGAGGGAGACACACCACCAGGGCTACACAACACATACACACCTAGGCCATCTGACTCATTGCCTACACTGATGTTGCCAGGGAAGACGGTGCAATGCACAGACACCACACCTATTCCCAGTTGTAGTCAAGTAGCCCACAGGTGCAGTAAGCAAATGGCAGTCAAATGTGTGACCACAGACGACGCACATCACAAAGTGAAGCACAGGTTTATTACACAGTTGCAACATGTCGTAACCACTACAGATGCAAGGTAATCCCACCTGGCAGCGGGCACACAGTCAACAACTGTAGAAGGAAGGAAGTCCATGGGTGTGCGCACATCACCTGTAGGGACACAACAGCTACCACCCTGGAAGTACAATCACGTCGTCGGTGGACACAGTTGACCAAACGAATCTGGAAGTACCCTGTGAAGGACAGAAATGACACACAGTCAAAAGCAATGGAGAACAGGACAGAACAGCAAAACTCATGCACAATACATGTTACAAGATACCCACCCAGAACCAAGTTAGCATGTCAACACTGTTGGGGAGTACAGACCACCTGTAAGCACACATCGCTACACACATCCAGTCAAGTAGCCCATGGACACACTCCAACAGCACCAGAGCACCACCTACACATATCATGCCAACTCACATCATTGACATGACACCTCAGGATACTCACATTCAGCTAAAGAAGTTGGTGATGAGCTGTGTGCGGACATCACCCTCATCATCATCATCATCATCACTGGCATCGTGGTCCAGGCCAGGATCCTCCACAGGTGGCGGATGTTGGTCATTGTCATCCTGGATGAGAGGCAACTCCTTCCGCACTGCCAGGTTGTGGAGCATGCAGCAGACGATGATAATCTTGCACACTTTCGCAGGGGCATATGGGAGGGACCCTCCGGTCTTGTCCAGGCAGCGGAAGCGGCTCTCCAGGAGACCAAATGTCCGCTCAATCACTCTCCTGGTCCGACCATGTGCCTCATTGTAGCGCATCTGGGCTGGTGTCACAGGGTTCCTGAGGGGTGTCAGCAACCACGGCATGTTGGGGTATCCCGAGTCACCTACGGACAGACAAGTGCACATTAGCTGACTTGGAAAAGTGGGCGGAATACTACAGATCAGATCACACACAATGGCACAAAGTCAGTACACACCGACAAGCCAGGCACGCTGGTTCTGCATCTGTGCCATCATCCTGGGGATGCGACTACTCCTCATCACAAAGGCATCGTGTGCTGAACCAGGGAAACGGGCACACACGTGTGTGATGGTCATATCTGCAAGACACACCACCAGTGCATTGACCGAGTGGTAGTGCTTGCGGTTCCTGTAGGCCTGCTCCTGGGCCTGTGGTGGTACCAAAGCCACATGTGTCCCATCAATGGAGCCAATGACATGCGGCATCCTCCCCAGGGCATAGAAGTCCCTCTTCACGTCAGTGAGTCGTTGCAGTCTAGGGAAATAGATGTACCGGGAAATAGATGTACCGGTTCAGGAATAGCAACATTGCCACCAAAACATCGCGGAGCACACGGCTCAACATGGTCTGTGACATCCCACCAGCAGTCGCCACAGTATGTTGGAAGGTACCGGTGGCAAAGAAGTGTAGGGCTGCCATCACCTTCACCTTGGGGGTCAGCGCTGTAGGATACGGCCGGCCAGGCTGCAAATGTGGGGCCAACTGCACTGCCAAATCCTCAATCAGCTGCCTGGTGAAGCGGTACCGTCGGATGCTGTCCCGTTCCACCATCGTTGCCAGGTCTGGGAATGGTCGATGGACAGCAGGAGCCCTGCAGTGCAGAGGAGAAGAAAGCAAGATTGTCAGTCAGCCCACATATGCGGAATTGAACACACTCAATATCCCAACATACATCATTATGAGGCACAACTACATGAAGTGGCAGTTCCGTAAGGACATGTATGGTACATACATGGCCAACATCTGTCATCACGGTTCAACAAGTGGCATCAATAAGTCCCAGGTTGGCCCATTGGATATCATGAGGCCGTGTCACAGTTCCCATCTCCTGCTGCCATGTCACAATCACCCCCCACAGTGACATGTGAGGACAGATGTGCCCCAGGCATCACAGCTCAACAACAGGTACATTCCCAGGGACCCTGTATTGCCACATGGACACTGGCATTACATGGAGTATCATGTATACACCACAGCAAAACAACTATGACCCCCACAGGTAGTGGTCCCACTTGCCACTGCAGGACAGACATGGACGTCTGTGACACACACATGCACAACATCAAAGTCATTGCACACACAACGTGGATGTGGAGACTGTCTCCCATTGTGCACATGAAATCAGAGACATTGTAAACACTACATGCACACAGACTGTGGAGGACCGTCACTATTGTGCCACTGGGACACCCTGGCTAAACATACCGTCCCACATGGGACTCACGGGGTATGTGACATGACATACACATACACCACCGTGAAATGTGACCATGGCACATGCACAGATATGAACAGTTGCACATCACAGTGGTCATGTACACGTAACACCCAGGATCCTGTCCCCATGAACAAGTGCACAGCCTGGGGGTGGCTGACCCCAGGTGACACCCACAGGACAACATGTACACCAACATACACACAATAGGAAATGCAGCCTTACATGCCTTATCATACATTTTGGACAGGCTGTCGTGTTGTAGGTGTGCCCCTCACTCCCTGGGAGCTATCTGTGGCTGGCATATGTCCATCTGAGACAGGCATGGTGACATATGCCAGTCACTTGTACAGGGATGCGTTGAACAGCAATGGACCGATCGGTGCCCCCGGCCGGCCCATTGCATTCAATGTGTGCGGGTACGTGTTGTACCCCTGTACGCGTTGATCAGCAATGGACCGATCGGTGCCCCCGGCCGGCCCATTGCATTCAATGTGTGCAGGTACGCGTTGTACCCCTGTACGCGTTGTACCGCAATGGACCGATCGGTGACCCCGGCCGGCCCATTGCATTCAATGTGTGCGGGTACGCGTTGTACCCCTGTACGCGTTGATCAGCAATGGACCGATCGGTGCCCCCGGCCGGCCCATTGCATTCAATGTGTGCAGGTACGCGTTATACCCCTGTACGCGTTGATCAGCAATGGACCGATCGGTGCGCACCCATTGACAATGGCCTAGCCTGGCAATGGACGCGTTTTCGAAATTCGAACGAGTCGATTGCTAGAAATTCAGTTGGTCACCCACAACAATGTTGCAAAATCATGTATGTCATGAAGTTGAAGATTTGAAGGATGCTGTGGGCGTGTATTGGTGCTGCTATTCCCTGGATTGGCCAGATTCAGAAGATGCAAACGACTTGGACCTATCACTTTGGACACAAGGGACAGTATCTGCCTCTCCAGCACATATATATTGCTGGCTGTTCCCCTGAGAGCTCACTTGCCTGCACTACATGCTCCAGGACGACATCTGCCACTGCACTGCTGCTGTCTCTGCCCCTCTGGACCCTGCAATGGCACGTACTGTGGAGAGAGCCCCAGCCTTCAGCCTTGAGGAGAACCAGGCCCTGCTGGACAGCCTACTTCCACAGTACAGCAAGCTGTATGGGACACCAAGGGAGCAGGTGAGTGTTCTGTGCACTGCCTTTCTGAATGTGCATTTTGTCTGACTAGCAAGGCTGAAAGTCTGCACGCCACTGGCTAGCAGGCTCACTGAGTAGTTGTCACCCCCATAGTGTGTAGTGACATGCACTGGACAGGTATGGTGCAGTGACAGTGCATTTGAACAAGGTTTTACTTCCCATGCAATGATACCATGTAGTGACTTCTGGCAAACTGTCCATGGGCAGCTTTGCACTGCCTGTGTACATCATGTGCCCCTGTGATTGAGACATGTATATACAACTGTGTCATGCACGGATATGTTGCATGTGTAGTAATGGCCTTTTCACTTTGTCATCCTGACAGGTTAATGCCCATCGGAAGCAGGAGATCTGGAAGGACATCGTCCGGGCTGTCCGGTCCGTGGGGGTCTACAAGCGCCGGATCCGCAACTGCCAGAAGAGGTGGCAGGACCTTCGGGGCTGGACCAGGAGGATTGCACGGGTCCAGCTGAAGCTGTCGCCTCCTCGCAGGAGGGGCGGAACACGGACCCTGACCCCCACATGCTCCAGATCCTGGCGGTGGTGCTTCCAGACCTGGATGGGCAGCTGAAGGCCAGACAGCAGCAAGGAGGGGGTGAGTCAAAGACTGCACTGTGAACTCTGTATTACATGCTATGTGCCCTCCTTTGGCCTGGTTCAACTGCCACAGTACAGCAGTCATGTTGTCCAGGAGCCATGTCCCTCTATTGTGCACTGCCCACTCCTCATCTGATACCCAGGTGTGGCCCTTACATTCAGGGAATTGTGTCACTTGGGACTGTGTCCTTGCAGTTTGCTTCACTAAAGGTGGGGGACAGCATCTGTTTCCCTAACTCTGTTGTGGGCATCATGGGTGGGTCCATTGTTCACACAACGCCTGTGTTCGGACATGTAATCTGCGTGTTGCTTTGATATGCGGTCCACTTGCTGAGCTGAGCCACCACATGTGCCTGGGGTATGTGGCACACACCCATGCAGCGGGTGGGAACAATGTTTGGACCCCAGGAGTGTGCAGATTACGTGTGTCACACATACATAGCCAGCTATCCACTGTCCAGGGCTCATCCCTCATTCATGTGGGGCAGGACAGTCATGCCTACTCCAGGCCATGCAATGCACTCTGTACTCCCACTCCCGTGTATCAGCTGACACATTGTGCGCAGTGATTTGACCCCTCAGGTGTCTGCCTCTGTGTCAGTGTGCTGTGGATTTGTTGCCAGGACTGCTGGGGTGTTTCTCGGTAGGGGCTCAGCATGCCACTGGAGATGTGACCATAGGAGACGATACTTGTGTGTCACATAGGTGTTTGATCAGCTGCCCGTGCAGACTGGGGTATGCGAATGTGAAGTTCAGGCAGCTGTTCCCCATTCACAGCAGATTGTGAGGGGCTCAGGTTCAGAGGGTAGTGTCACAGGTCTCCCATATGTCCAATCGGTATGACCTGGACAGATGAGGGTTAAGATGATGTGTTGTGTGGGGGATGTACATGTGCACTTGTGCAGCTCCAGGACTTGCATTCCCCATGACCTACTATTGTGACACAGTGCAGAGTGTTGTTGTCTGGCTGCCAAGTCATACATCACTGAGACAGTGATGTATGACTTAGCAGTCATGCCTCCGCCATGGCATGTGTCTACTTATTGGTGATCCTGCAGGGGAGTGACATGTGCTACATGCACACCATTGTGGCGATGGCTATCAGGACATGGGTGCATCATGGTGTCTGTCGCTGGTATGCATCACATGCATTTCCTATTTGACTCTGGGCATCCCTTTCATCCGGAAACCTGTACTGACTCAGTGGCAAGAGTTGTGATGTGTGCATGTCCACATGCTACACCGTGTCCTCTGCACTGTCCAACTACTGTGTAGTTGGTGCATGTGTCCACACTGGGGTGTTGCTATCCAACAGACACCAGACAGATGGGTGCAAGGCCATGTGGGATGTGAGTGCCATGGTTGGCATCAGACTGACAATTGGCTTCTCCTGTTCAGTTAGGGCACTTTTAGCAGTGTACAACTAATGATGCCAGGGCTTGCTCTGTAATGTGCTGTGCTCACAGTGATGTGTGCGTTTGGTGCAGGTGACTGATGTCTGTCTGTTTCCCCATTGTTTGCAGATACATCCACGGCCACGGAAGGGGACAGCTCCACGGACCAGGAGGAGCCGGAGAGCCAGACTGGGTCAGCAGCCGAGGAGTGGTCGGAGGGACCCAGTGGCACGGAGGGCGAGGGGAGCCACACCGAGGAGTCCTCAGCACCATCCACCTCAGCTGAGGACCAGAGCAACTCGGAGGATGACTCCCTTATGGAGGCGGGTGTCAGCAGCCACCATACCCCAGCTAGTGTTGCTGTCCCCGCCACCACCAGCACCACCACCGCCCTCCCATCGGCTCCCATTCCCCAGGTACGTGGAGGCTCCCATGTTCGGGAGCGTGTCTCCTTTGGGCCAGGCACCGCACCCCCTGCCCCTGTGTCCCCTGCTGCCCTGAGTGAGGAGTCTGTGTACCTCCTTCACCAGCTCCATGTAGGGCAGACAGCCATGCTGAGTGTCCTCCATGCGCACACCGCTCTGTTGACTCAGCTGGTGTCGTTCATGGAGGGCATCTCATCGGGCATGTCTGACCTACAGAGGGGCAATAGGTCCATGGACTCCTCCCTGACGGCAGCAGTGTCCCTCCTCAGACAGTCCCTCACCCCTCCTGCCTCTGCTCCATCCACACTCCCCAGCACCTTACCCGTCCCAAGCACACACACACCGGCACAGGCACACACCAGCACACACACATCCAGCACACAGACACACACACCACAAACAAAACGCACACGCACGCACAGTCAGGGGACTGAAACCAGACTCACAGGGGATGGGGCCCTGGAACACACACACGCATCCACGAGCACTGCGCAGTCCTCAGTTGCCTCTCCCTCCAAAGCACCCTCCCTTGCCTCACCTGCAACCCCAAAGACCCAGCGGCTCTTCCTCAGTGACCTCGGCCTCTTCCCCTCCGATCCAGCTGATACAGCATTCAGGGGGAAGAGGAAGCCCACCCACACGGAGCAGAGTGCCCCTCGCCCCCGGACACCCTCCCCCAGGCGCAGACAGACTGAGGCCCCCACCCGCAAGTCCCCCGGAGTCGTAAGAGCAAGACCCCGCCGCCGCCCTGCAGCTCAGGCACCAGGTCTCCTTCCTCCATCCCTCAGGCCCCTACTCCACAGGTGCCCCCACCACACCCTGCCCCAGGTTCCCCCACCCACAGATATACCATCCCCAAGAGGATCCGGCCTTCTCCCCCTGCCACTTGCTCTCCCGGCACCACACCCCCGCTGCGCTTGTCTGTGCCACTGATGTGGTGAGGGTGTCCTCCCCCTCTGTCCAGCCCACCTTGCCTGTTCCCCATTCTCCTCCCCTGGTGGTAGGCACTGCAGTGGAGTCCACTACCACCCTGTCTGACTTGGGCACTGCAGTGGCGGACCTGTCCACTCCATCTGCAGGGTCCACTGCAGTCGTGCCGGCACCCACAACATCTGAGTCATGCCCCCCAGTTGTGCCGGCACACACCATGTCAGACACCTCCACTGCAGTTGTCAGTGGCTCTCCAGCACCCACCACCCCTTCCCTGCTTCCTCCTGGTGAGCCCTGATCCTGTCCCTGCGGTGCCTGGCCTGCCCCCCGGTTGCCCCTCCTAGTGGATTGTCCCTGGTTTTGTGCAGGCATGCGTAGGGTGACATCTGCCACTGTCACCCTGTTTGGACTTTGACAATGGACTGGCCATTGGCCTTTGTGTTTTTTCTGGACTTTGTTTTCATTACACACATATGCTGAATAAAGCAACTTTCTGTTCTCTAGTGCTTATGCTTCTGATGTACATGTTGTTGATGATGCTAACCATGCCCTTGCTGCAGTGATGGTGATATTTGGTCTCATGATAATGAAGTGTTACTGTGCAGGAACCCATGGGGGAATGTGGTCCAGGGGGAATGTGTCCTATCCTGTGGTGTATCCATGTCATCCATAGCAGCATCTGAGGGTGTCATGTGTTCAGTATTTGGCAATGGTATTTCCTACTTAGATTAGCTATTTCACATCTGTGGCTTCCACCCCTGCACATCTGTTGTGCCTGCCATTGTTCAATTTGTCTACTTCCCTGTCCGTGTGGCCATCTCCACTGGACAAGCAGGTTTGGGCATCAATGGGGAAGGACTCATCTGTGTTGTCGGTGCAACATTGCTATACAAGTGTGTTGGATCTGTGCTGATGATTTCATTGGCACTTCCATGACCAGGCTGATGTGACGGGAGCCCTCATTTGGTGCTAATTGTTGATTGTGTGACCAAGTGCTCAGCTGACATGATGGGGCCCTACTGAGGCAACATATGGCACAGCTTTCCTCACACAGGAGTGGAGTCCCCTCATGGCAGTGTGTACTCCTGTGACATTGCCTGCGCCCAAGGTGTGTGTTGTATGTGCATGTCTGTGTGTTCACTTCCGTTTAGCTGTGCATGCTGTGATCCCTAGTGTTGTACCTGTTTGTGATGCTTGCTGAGTTGACCTATGTTCCCCCAAAGTCTTCTCCCTGGGTTCTCTGTGATGTGGGTGCATGGCACATTACTGGTCATCAGGGTGTCACCCATAGGTGTGTTTGCTGTCAGGGCTGAGTTTGTGTGCAGACGCAGATGGGTCACAGTCAGGTTTCCCCTTGGCACTTGTTGTTTGCCCCTGTCATGTGATTTCCAGTTTGTGTTATCTTTCGGTGATTGTGACACGTTGTGTGTGTGACTGCTGGCACTCCTCAGGGTCCGGGCTGCAATGTTGGTTGTTGTCTATGTGTGTTCTTTGTGGGTGACCTTGGCTTCTTCATTGGTGTGTGACTGTGGCTGGGATCCCATTGGTTGGTGTGGTATTGCCGTCATGTCCATGTACAGCGTAGTGTGCAGTGTGTCAGACATTCAGGAGTCTTGTTGAGTGGCCATGTGTGATGTGTTTCTGCACCTTGGTTCCCACCCACCACCCTGGAATAGTCATGGGTGCATGTGCAATGTCACCAGTGCATGTGTGCTTCACTGCTGCACATTGTTGGAGGTCGAGGGGTGTGGTGTTGAGTGTGTGCAGATTAGAGTTGTTGCCCGGCTAGGCCCCTGCCTCCATGTTGGCCTTGGCTTACTGGCCATGCTGATTGATTTGTGCTTGTGTAGGTGTGATGGTAGTTTGTTGCTCAGGACACATGACTGTGGTTCACAGTGTGAACGACATTTAGCTTTGTCATCACAGTGGGATTGTAATGCAGCCCAGGGTCACCACATTGTGGGGGCCCTGGGGGTAGTGCTGTGGTGTGTCTGTGTCTTGCTGTGTCAGTTGCTGTTCCTACGTGCCTGTGTGACATGTGTGATTTGTGCTCCCTCTCATCTGACAATGCCTGCTTGCCCACATAGGGGATTTGGATCCATGAGTTACCTTTGAGTGGCACTGTATGCACATCTGTATGATTGGTATTCAGGTCTCCTCATGTGTTGTGTGGTTGCCTGGGGACACTGGCACCCCCCCCCTCACCTGTTGTGTATGATGTGCAGTGTGGGTCTGCCTGTTTGTGCATCTGCACCACTGCATTGGCATATCTTGGGTGTGCCATTGGCTGTATGTAGTTTGGTGGCTTTCCCCTGCTGTCCCTGGGACTCCTAGGTCATCGGTCAGCACAATGATCATGGTTTGTGTGTCCCATTGCTGCCATGGTATGGTATCTGTTCACCTCACATCTACAGTCTCCATAGGGTATCTGCATTTGTGTGCCCATTGGTGCAAATATGTGGGTCTGCATTCTGATGGTCACTTCTGTCATTGTGTCATTGATGAATGTTGACAGTGTCAGCCCCCATGGGTGTTGTTTGTCTGCACATGGCCAAAGGTATGTCTTATTTGCACTGCAGTATTTGCCTCCCCCAATTTATGTTGCAATGGGACACATGCACTACTTTGCCACTGATGTGTTTTATGTTCTGTGACCAGGAATCATCCATGCAGTTTGGCAGTTGCAGCTCTTTCTTTGTCAACACTTACCTTTTGGTCACTATGATGATGGGGGTTTGGACCCCATTGCCACAATGTTCAAAATGTGCTTCAGCTATGGACCCCACACTTACCTTTTGGTCACTGTGGTGATGGGGCGTTAGACCCCATTGCCACAATGTTCAAAATGTGCTTCAGCTATGGACCCCACACATACCTTTTGGTCACTGTGGTGATGGGGCGTTAGACCCCATTGCCACAATGTTCAAAATGTGCTTCAGCTATGGACCCCACACTTACATTTTGGTCACTGTGATGATGGGGGTTTGGACCCCATTGCCACAATGTTCAAAATGTGCTTCAGCTATGGACCCCACACTTACCTTTTGGTCACTGTGGTGATGGGGCGTTAGACCCCATTGCCACAATGTTCAAAATGTGCTTCAGCTATGGACCCCACACTTACCTTTTGGTCACTGTGGTGATGGGGCATTAGACCCCATTGCCACAATGTTCAAAATGTGCTTCAGCTATGGACCCCACACTTACCTTTTGGTCACTGTGGTGATGGGGCGTTAGACCCCATTGCCACAATGTTCAAAATGTGCTTCAGCTATGGACCCCACACTTACCTTTTGGTCACTGTGGTGATGGGGCGCTAGACCCCATTGCCACAATGTTCAAAATGTGCTTCAGCTATGGACCCCACACTTACCTTTTGGTCACTGTGGTGATGGGGCGTTAGACCCCATTGCCACAATGTTCAAAATGTGCTTCAGCTATGGACCCCACACTTACATTTTGGTCACTGTGATGATGGGGGTTTGGACCCCATTGCCACAATGTTCAAAATGTGCTTCAGCTATGGACCCCACACTTACCTTTTGGTCACTGTGGTGATGGGGGTATGGACCCCATTGCCACAATGTTCAAAATGTGCTTCAGCTATGGACCCCACACTTACATTTTGGTCACTGTGATGATGGGGGTTTGGACCCCATTGCCACACTGTTCAAAATGTGCTTCAGCTATGGACCCCACACTTACCTTTTGGTCACTGTGATGATGAGGGTTTGGACCCCATTGCCACAATGGTCATGGCCTGCTTGCATTGTGGGGGCCACACACATATATGTGTGGCACATGTGCTAGGGGGTCACATTGTATGTTCAAAGTCATGTTCAGTGTTGTAGGCATTTGACACAGTCTACACACGCTTGTCATGGTGTTGGGGGATGTCTTTTTGTTGCATTCCCTAGGTTGTGGTGTGCTGGTTGTGTCATGCATTGTCCATCCTATGAGTGGGGGTGGTGTTGGTGGTAGGCATCCAGCCCCCCATGGGTAGAGGTGGTAGTAGTGACAGGCATCCAGCCCCCTGGGTAAGGGTGGTAGTAGTGGTAGGCATCCAGCCCCCCTGGCTAAGGGTGGTAGTAGTGGTAGGCATCCAGCCCCCCCTGGGTAAGGGTGGTAGTAGTGGTAGGCATCCAGCCCCCCTGGCTAAGGGTGGTAGTAGTGGTAGGCATCTGGCACCCCCATGGCTAAGGGTGGTAGTGGGGGTGGGCATCTGGCACCCCCATGGCTAAGGGTGGTAGTGGTGATGGGCATCCAGCCCCCCCTGGGTAAGGGTGGTAGTAGTGGTAGGCATCCAGCCCCCCCTGGCTAAGGGTGGTAGTAGTGGTAGGCATCCAGCACCCCTGGGTAAGGGTGGTAGTGGTGGTGGGCATCTGGCACCCCCCTGGCTAAGGGTGGTAGTGGTGGTTGGCATCCGGCCCCCCCTGGGTAGGGGTGGTGGTGCGCATTCAGGCCCCTGTGTTCATATGTGGCATTGGTGATGGGCATCCCGCCCCTATGGTGCTGCTGTTGCTGGTGTAAGTAAATTCTGCATCCCTCTGTGTGTGTGTGATGTGTCGTGTACGTGTTGTATGTGTTTTGTGGTTGGTGTCTGACTTACCTTCTGCGCCGTACGCGTCCGTGCCTGTTCCGGTAGTAAATGTAGAATATTGGTATGATCGGGACGAAGGGATTCATGGTTGGTTCGTGTCGTTCGTCCTTCTCGTTGCTTCGCGTCGTCCTCGTTGCTTCGCGTCGTCCTCGTCGCTGGCGTGTTCGCCTCGTAGCCGTGGATCGTGTTGTGGCGCGAATCGGAGCTTATGTGCGCCTCTCCCGGATGCTTTGACGTGCCGTGCGTAGCGACGGGTTCGGTGCGTACGGAAAGCGCATCGTACTTGTTCGGCCGGACGGAGCTGCATTTTCCCTTCCGTGCGACTCGATTCAGCGTTTCCGGATTCGCGTCGGTCGGAGAACAGGACCTGGATTGGGTGAGTACGACTCGGCCGGATTCTGTGCTGTTGTGTGCATCGTACTTACTTGTTCGGTATGCTGTACGGATCGGTCGGGAAACAGGCATTCGCATGGCTTTTTTCCCGACCGAATGGTATTGGGTGCGCCTCCGACCAAGATCGGAATCGGCCCCTAAGTCTTTCCGTTAAAAATCAGAAATTCTCACAGATGACATCCAGCGGCCTCTTGGTATAAGTAAGGACTGCCTTAAGCCAAGATACAATGCAAAAATCTGAAAGAGAACAGCGGCTCACCTACAACATGGCTGGCAAAGCTCTTTATAAAGCTGATCTTGATTTTTATAAAAAGTTTGTACAAAATACTAGGGTGAAATACTACCACGAGTGAATTCTATCAGCTAACAATTCCTCCAAAGAAATATTTTACATATATAATGCTCTTGCTCATCCCACTGCTACTACTCCTGCTACTATTGCCTTCCAGCAGCTCTGTTAGGAAACGTCTCTCTTTTTGCATGATAAAATTAGTTACTAAGGGGCATATTAGCAAGACCCACGTTAAAATTATCGCCGTTTTAGCGGCAGGAAACTGCCGCTAAAACGGCGATAATGGGCTTGATAATATGCGTTATGGAATTCCAATAGAAGCCCAGGTTAGATGTGCAGGACCTCTAACCTGGGCTTCTATTGGAATTCCATAACGCATATTAGCAAGCCCATTATCGCCGTTTTAGCGGCAGTTTCCTGCCGCTAAAACGGCGATAATTTTAACGTGGGTCTTGCTAATATGCCCCTAAGTTCTTCTTCCTCTTACGAGTGTTTGATATCACCAGAATTAGTACACCCGAATTCTACATATTTTAGGAATCCAATTCCTGCCTGGTCAACATTTACCTCTGTGCACTTAGATGACATTCGTGCCAAGATAAGTGGTATTTCCTCAGGCACTCCTGTCGATCCCTGCCCAGAAAAGATTGTTAATTCTATTGCCTCCTACTTCGCTCCTCACTTCACCTCCCTTTGCAACGCTTCTCTTAATTCAGGTACTGTACGAACAGCTTCGAAGAAGACCTCAGTCCTTCCTATCTCTAACAAAATCTACTGTAGACCTAGCTATTCTTTCAAGGTATTTGATTTCACAACTACCTTTAATGCCTAAAATTGTGGAAAGCTGTGTCATCCAGCAACTAACTAAACATATTGAAGACTACTCTCTATTGAATACACCATTGTATCACTAAGACTGTACTCATAGCCGCTTCCAGTAACATCAGGGTTAGTCTAGATGTGGGAGGCTAAACATAAACATGAACAGAAAGGGCTGCCAATGTAGAAGACACTACAGCCCATTACTCTGGGATCTGACAAACACAAACTGCTTTTCGTACGTTGCAAGGCAAAGGTAGAATGAGACACAGGAGTTGAAGAGAATTGCCCCCTCCTTTTACGGCTGAGGCTATCACTGCATACCAGTGACACTGAAAACAGCAGGAGGAGGAAGGAAAAGAAATAAGAAAAGAAAGAGCAGAGTAAAATGAAAGAAATGTGCTCTGGAACATCAAAGAGAAGCAAAGACAAACACAAAAGCGCCGATGAGATTGAGGCAGGACGGGGCACTAAAAAGTAGAGTGAAAAAGGGAGAACACATGCGAAAAAGAAAATAGGATGAAAAGGAGTGAGAGAAAGATAGATAAAGGAGAGTAATGAGAATCACATAAAGGAGGGTTAAATGGAGTAGAAAGAGTAGTTATGCAGGGGATAAAAGGGACGCAAACATTGGAAAAGTCAATTGGTATCATCTGTGCAAAATCTATTGGTTTTGTGAATGTTTTTTAGACATGTTGCACAGCAACATGAGCTGCTGTGCAACATGGCTTAGAGTAAAAAAAAATGGTGCCATGACGCAGCCAGCACAGACCACGTCATAGAGCTTTTTTCCCTTTAAGTCATGTTGCACAGCGGTCGCGGAAATGAAGCCAGTGTGTAGAGCCAATACTTTACTTCAGCAAACTTTAAGCACAGTCACATTTCATTTATCATAAAATGTATACCTTGGGCACGGATTTTGCCTACAGTTACCTAGGGAAATGACTGCACCCATTGCTCGGATTCCCTTAAAAGAACAGGTGTGCAAAGCAATGCAAGAAGGACAGGAAGTTTGCCAATGGCAGCAAAACTTCAGTTTCACCTTGATTCGGTCAATAATTGGCAAGATATTGTTACAACAAAATGAAAGAGCAGCAAGCTCGAATATACTGCACCCCCCCCCCCCCTTGTCCCAAAATAGGTAATTCCAAGAACGCAATCTGTTTAGGTGTGCGCTAACTCTAAAAACACCCGCTGCCCAGAGGTGCCAAAACACAAATAGTGGTGCACCATAGTACAGTGTTCATGCAAAGAAGTCCAAATCAGAGTTTAGCTTGCTCCATATCTTCTTTATTTCACTTGTATAAAAAGAGACTCCAAATGTTACAGCAAGCAACACAGCCAAAGTCTTTTGTTCACGTATGTGAACTTCTTCAGGGCATTCATATCATGTATCATTGAATCATATGTCAATTTCTTAATTCCATACTCCACCATGAGAGAATCCTTTTCATATGTGGACGGGATCAGTATTAAATTTCGAACCCAGGGTCCTGTATGGTTCAGGCCAGTCTGCCCACGTGGTTGAAACCTTAGTCTGTGTCAAACCGCACAACCGCCATCCCTCACATCGCGTAAGCCGCAGCAAGTGTGTGAGGGATGGCGGTTGTGCAGTTTGGTGGAGTCTCTTTTCTATACAAGCAAAATTACCAAAATATTGTTTTCACCCAAATTATAGGCTTTCAGCACCTATTCTAAATTTATTGCAAAGACTGATACATTATTTTGTATATAAGGTATTTTCATATTTGTGTGGTGTACTGACTACCGTAACATGTTTGACAGCATTATGAGGTCTAGTAAATTGGGACTTCCCTAACTTAAATGAAGAGGAAATCTAAGATTTTAATAAAGCCAATGAGGTGAGATTAATATGCAATTCTGTCCTGTCTAATAGTTGATGATGAGAAAACAGTGGTATTGTGATGGCATCGCTGATATAAAAGCGTAGATCAATGACAGAATATCGGAAATAGAAATATCGTGTGGACATAATATTGTGTCAAAAATATTGAGGACCATATCTAGAAGGTAAGTGCAAATAGTTAAATATAGATTTACTATTCTTAACTTCAAATCAACATACATTGAAGATATGTATACATTGTCATGGTACATATATGTGGAGTTATATATAGTAAAACTTACCTTCACGATATTTGTGTCCTTGATTTTCCTGACACAATATTTTGGTCCATGATATTTCTGTTTCCAATATTTTGTCTAAATACCAAAGGAGTAGCCACAACAGCAAACCTCCTCTCTTATTGCTCAAATTGATGCACAGAACACAAACAAGAGCAAAGGAGATGAAACTTGGAGCAGTCTAAATGGAGCCATACAGCTGAAAGGTCTGGAGTATGATATCAAATCATATAAATTAAAAACAAAGGAGGAAGCCAACTTTTCATAAGGGACTGGAGGAACCCAGGACACAACTGTGCCACTTGAACAACAGTCTTTTAATTCAGTTAGTTTGGAAAAGTTGAATGGCCTACAAGACTTTCTAACTTTCCAGCAGCCTCTGAGTTTCTCTTGACTAGCTACAATGCTGACTCTCTCTTCTGTAATTCTGCTGCTAAACTTTATATTAATGCTCTTGCATCTCAGCCACATACTTCTATACAGAGTTAACCCACCACTTATTGTATTTTGTCTAATTCAAATGTAAATGCTTCAACTTTAGGTACCAGCTCACTGAATATAAACTGCATGCTAGTTAGCACTCTTTCTCTAGTTAAGCACAGCTTGGAGATCATGCACCTTCTTTTGGATAACAGAGTTGCGATCGCTTTTATAAATAAGACCAGGTTAAAAGTCGATTCCTTTCCGCATATCGCTCTCGCATTGCCTCCAGCATCTTATGTGCCCATGAGGATCCGGCGGCGGAGTTGCCATACTTTTTTTAAGTCATTTTCAGTTCTCTACTTTGGCAGTAGAACACTACAATACTCTGAAAACTCTATCAGTAACCATTACCACCAGGCCTAATTATTCTTTTAAGGCCTTACTACTATATTGTCCTCCTGGCTCTATAAAGAGCTTTTTAACTTTGTTGTTTGAAGTGATTTCCACTCCGTCTTGATACCAATCAACTAATCGTTCTGGGAGATTTTAACATAGATGGTAATGTCACCAAAAACAAGGCAGATCAGAAACCTCTAAGTTCCTGCTTGACTTTTGAGCTCAGTCTGCTAAAAATACTAGGAAACACACTGTCGTAATAAAATAAAATATAAATATATAAGAACACTCGCCAGACATACAACTGAGCTCATTTTCACAAATGAGTGGCTAATTTACATTCAATAAACTCTACGGAGCTCACATGGTCTAATCACAAAGCTATTTGCTTCGTTATTTCTGGATCTACTCTTCCAAAAATTAATGGAAGCTTTCATTCACCTAAGCTATACCCTTCTTGGTCTAAACATAATTTCTCTAATTTTGCTTTTACGTTGGACAGCTCTATACCCAGTGCTAATGCTGATATCAACATTCAGATCTTTTTAATAACTGATTCGAGAAAGCACTAGACATTGTCTTTCCGTTAAAAATCGGAAATTCTCACAGATGACATCCAGCGGCCTCTTGGTATAAGTAAGGACTGCCTTAAGCCAAGATACAATGCAAAAATCTGAAAGAGAACAGCGGCTCACCTACAACATGGCTGGCAAAGCTCTTTATAAAGCTGATCTTGATTTTTATAAAAAGTTTGTACAAAATACTAGGGTGAAATACTACCACGAGTGAATTCTATCAGCTAACAATTTCTCCAAAGAAATATTTTACATATATAATGCTCTTGCTCATCCCACTGCTACTACTCCTGCTACTATTGCCTTCCAGCAGCTCTGTTAGGAAACGTCTCTCTTTTTGCATGATAAAATTAGTTACTAAGGGGCCCATTACGATGGCGGGCGGAAGCACTACCGCCGAGCTGGCGGATGCATAAACCACCAGTTACCGCCCGCATGCCGCAGCCCACACGCCCGCCAAATTACGATGTGAAAAGGCAGCCAAACACCGCCGGCAAGCCAGCGACGCCGTCCGCCATCAAAGTGCGCCCGCTCACGTAGCGGCGCAGCCTAATGGAGACACACCGCCAGACGAAATCACGTACCGCCCGGCGTACAAATTACGATGCCGCAAACAAACAGCTCCCACGGCTAAGAGACACCGCACGTGAAAGTGAGGCGGAAACCCGAACGCCGAGCACAGACACCGAAGAGGCGACCCCCGAGCATGAATCCAGCACTGCAGGCCCTCCCCATGCTATACCTGATGCACCACCAAGGAGGCAACGTACCGCGGAGACGCAGGTAGGCACACACACAACAAGGGCACGCAAACAGCGCACACAGTGCAAGGGCGGAAAAGGAGGACATGGCACCCCCCCAACACCCATGCGTGGACAAGACACATCCACCACTGCACCAACAAATGTAACACAGGCCAAAGTGCAACATCTCGCAAATATCATGGGCACACCACCTGGGACCAGGAACTAACGACCCCGTCACGGCACAGCAGCACAGCGGCGATGACGCAGCCACACATGCGCACAACTCAGCGCCCAACTATAACGCCATGTATGCGTCGCACACAAACAACACAGGGACACAACCAAGCACCACACACACGAGCCACACCCAGAACGCACATGACACGTGACAGGCCTGCCACAGTCATGTCCCCAACGCCCAATTCACGGACAACACCCAACGTCACACAACCGACGCCCACATGTCAGTGAAGTCACGCAACATCAGGACACACCCCTGTGTGACAAACATGGCGAAGCACACAGCGGCTGCAACACCACCCAGTAGAACATGGGCCCCGTCGGGAAGAGGTACGCCAGTACCACACAGAAACACCAATACCACCCTGCACCCATGAACCAGACATACAAAACGGAACACCAAAGAGCCCGGGGACCGACAACAGGTGGACCCAAGAATGACACCCACACACAAGGCCCAACGCATAGCGGAAACACAGCCTGCCGCCCACACACGGGAGAGCAGACAGCACTGAATGACCTTCCATTCCAACTCCGTAACCACATCCCGACTAAACAAGCCGGAGAATACAGCCATTGTCCCAAAAAAGACCAACACAGGCATGCAGAGGAAACCGACCACAGGGCATATAGCGCATATCACCTAAGAACATACCGAACGGGAAAGAAAGGAATATATAAAACTCCCCCATGCCGTTCCCATGCAAGTTATCTGGAAGGAGTCACACACCACTGACCTTGAACATTCAGAGAAGCACGTGGGATGAGGGCCCGTGTCCTCCGCACAAGCTAACAGAACACAAGTCCTGCCCCCCTACGACCATCACAGATCTCACAGCAACCTCGGAGCCTGCACACTGCAGACTGCACACACAGCCGGAGCACGCCACCACATCGCCCCGCAGCAAAATGGCACCTACAACACACCTGCCCAACTACGCCAAACAGGTCAAGCTGTACAAACACAACCTGATACAGCTACTGGGATGCGAACCCCTATCCCTGCTGAACGTAAGTTACCGACTGACTTACCGCATCGCATTGTTCAGCTGCGTCATACCCGTCTTCTACTGTCGGAGGTGTCCCTTCCACCATCCTGTGGAGTTGTGCCTCTCCAACCCGGCATGTCCAAGGGCGGACCTGCTACCACTATTCCACCCTCTGGACGCACACGACAGGGCCTGTTCAGCCTATGGGGGCATGGCGTATGTGGCGAACATCGGACCCACACTGCAATGGGACCACTGTGCCTCCACACGACGGATCATGGATCACAGCTACATCGAATGTCACCCAGCATGCCCCATCATGCTCCTACAAGGGACAACTTACGAACAACACCGTGACAGCCACCATCCGCTACATTGGCTGGCAAACATGTATACCACCAATGAAATGGAAGCCCTGCAGGAAGCCATCGCATACCTGACAACCTGTCAATTCGTAGGACCCCGGCGCAATCCCCCAATTGAGCCATGATGTCCGACACTGTACCCATGCTTAGCTTCCGCACGGACTGGCCAGTAACCACCACAACAGCCTTACCAAACGACCTGCAACTGATACCACACCATCAACGACACTGCCATGACATCGGATGTGTCCGGGACATGCACTCCGTTCCCCATCACATCCAGGAACTCTGCATGTATCGGGGGAGGCAGTGGCATGGGATATGTGTATCGCACCCACATGGACAGAACTGCACGTACAACTATGCCATGACATGGATCCTGCGCCCATGGACATATGCACCGCCCAGTGGACAGGACGGCTGGAGTATGTGAGAGCTGCACCACTTTTCCCCCTCCCCGGAAATCCCGTAACAGGACCATTGCATGGTCGACAAGTGCATACAACAACAACACGACCCCAGTGACTGTGACATGTCCAGTATCCACCATATGGCAACAACAAGTGGGACGCCGTTGCATGCACGTAAGCCCATGCCCTGATGTCAACTCACACGCACGCGTGCATGAGTAACAACAGCAGCACACCTGTCACATGGAACTGAGATGGACTGTGCCCATGATGCCAAGCGGTCTGGTAGGCTAAATGTATCCCATCTGTGTCAAAGTCCGCAGCACCGCAGCCACTTGCAAATGAACATTAGCACAGCAACAGCCAAGCAGATGTAACTCTGAAGCCCACATCCCACATGCAACAGCTAATCACATGTACCCCTACACCCTTAGCTATGTGTAATCATGCTCAGTATATCCCCCACATGCATACCGCTGCCAGTAGTGTCCACTATACTGCATCACAGAGGACATAAGTCACAATACATGGTTTGAAGAAAGAAACTGTCTCTGCTGATTCCTTTCACAAGTACGAATGTGAGACGATGAGAGTGTGTGATGTACACGGCAGTCGTGACATGACTATGTAGTCCACTGTCATTCGATGTCAACGCAAATGAGTAGCACAACTGTGGAAGACACACATGTGTCGTGTGAAGCAGGGAGACGCTTCGCTCAGGTGGGTGGGTGTGACGGGTAGATGCGCACATGCAAAGTTGAAACACGCTGTGTCGGGAGGGGTCCGGAACTGCACATTACCGCTTCCCTGGGCAATGTCAAAGGCCACATGTCGGGGGGGATGTGAACACGTGTGTGCACAGCAGCCGGGCACACGAACAATGCGGTATCAGGCGTACACGTCAGCCCACCCTCTGTGGACAAGCTGGATCCTGTTGTGCGCCCGCCAGGCCCTTGACAAGGCACACACAGCCCCTGCCGACCAGGTGTATCCCCAACATTGTCAACCTGCACAGGCAATCCAGGGCACGGGATGGCAGTGGAGCATGGTGGGGGAGAGGACTCGGCGCGCTCCTCTGGGACACATCACGCAGGCAAAACATCCTCAATGTGTAGCATGGCTCAAGTCATATGGAAGTATTGGGGGACGCACACATCACGAGCAGGAGTGACGTCACGGAAGGTGGCTCGCACCATCCCACCCATTGCCTACATCTCCACACACGTCACATGCCGTTGCAACAGAGAAGCCAGCGCGTGCGCAAGCACCTCCGAGCCCGCCCCAGTGAGGCAAAAGAGTGAATGTGTGGGTCCATCAGCCCCAGATGGACGCGGCATGGGCCGCTAGGGCAGCTACAGCCTCTGTGTGTCGCAGGTGGTGTATCCGGACTGCGGAGACTGCCATGCATTGTCTATGTTGCCCGTGTCGCGAGTCGGGGCACCACGCAGGTGGACGGCGTCCCGCCACACATAATGCCGTGAGACAGACCACTCGTTCAACTGGACCCACACATACACTCCTTGGCCTCTCCGGGGCGAGCTTGGGGCTGCATCTGCATGCGCTAGCCCCACAGTTGCAAATGCATATTGTGGGGAGCGAGGGGAGGCCATGAGGACAGGGACAAAGACGACTGTATTACTGTCAGTGAGTTCAAGGAATGACCCTGATGTGGACAGGAAAAGACGTGCCCCGTGTGTATTGCAACTAGTCGCTAATCCGATCACCCTCCCATGTCCTGCATGTAAGCCTGCACCTAGCCCCGCCCACCCACCACATTGAAATTAGCACCAGCACAAAATCATTCACATTCGAAGCACTGACTGGGGGTGACAACCATCGGACACACTTGTTGAGGCCACCCACGCGTACATGTGGGCCCTCCATGATCCATGTCACCTGCGGCCAAGTGATGACATGCGCAATGACGGAAGTGAGGAGAGCTGTCCGCCCCACGCACAGATGGTGCATCAGCTCCACAGACCCAGCAGCGAGTGCAGCAGGGGTCACATGTGCAGGGGCAGCTGTGCCTGGTGTGAAGGCACATTCAAATTGACAGCACATCGACCAATGTGTAGTCTGCCCACATCTACAATCCATTATCATGCGGACATGGAAAATGAACATAGGGCAACACATCTGTGTGGGTGCACCCACTGTGACCAACACTGCGCAATCATCGACGTACTCGCCCTGTGCATGGCCCACCACACAAAGGAGGTCACATTCAGTGCCACCATCCCACACACACATCCCTATCACGAGACATGGTGTGTCCAATAGTCAGTACTGAGTTTGCGCCCATCTGGAGGGTCCTGAACAGGAGACACATGCAACCCACTAGGCAGTCGGTGCTGTCACCTACTGGCATTGTGCAGTCAATGTGCAGGCCAGGCTTGCTGGGACTGAGAGGGGCAGCATGGCCCAGCCTGACATCCACACGAGCAACAAGTGCACTGAGACCTGCATTGGCAATTGCAGACGTTGGCCTACACCCAGCTGGCCCGGGACGCCTACCTCCATTGTGGAACACGCGAGGGTCATCGGAGTTGGCCATAATGGCCTGGCCCATGTTGGTGACAGTCCGCTGATGCCATGTGCACCACACAGTATGATGTGCGCACTGCATCGTCAGGTGTGGCCATGATGTGCGCGTGGGTGCAGGTGCACAATGGACGGGGCCACAACATGCCGTGTGCACAGGCAGGGACGGCCAGTGGCCGGCCCCCACATGTCTGTTAGCATGTCATCATCTGCACATTGGCATGGGTGCATGGTATACGCATATGCACACTCATGTCATCTCTCACTATGTACATCTGCCACTTGGCACGTGCAAGGTTACGTGTCACATGTGATGTGTATTTGCAAGCACACAGCCGTGTTGGCATGGGGCTGTCAATGTGTACACCTGACAATGCTTCTGGAGGTGTGATCCGTACAGTGCTGCACATAGGGTGCAGTGGTGACATCAATGACTGTCTCATATCCCCTCGTGCCACAGGTCCCACTTGTCTTGGCCGCTCAGCCTGTGCCCACATCGTCGTTGGTGTGTGCCATACTCATCCAGCCTCGGAAGCAGTGTGATGCACAGCAGCCAGTCATGTTGCCGTGGTGTTGCCGCTTGCCGAATATGCAGTCAGTCCCCATCAGCACGCCTCACAGGTCATTGAGGCCTGGATCCCCATGTGCATGCACATAGCAATGGTTCGTGTCACTGCTCATTGCTATTGGTGGGAGACCTGTGTAAGTGTATTGTGGCTGTGCTGTCCCTGCATGACAGCTGTTCTGTGACTCATGTTCTTGCTCTGTCATATCAGTTATGTGTATGTGAAAATGCCATGTGGCGTGTTGCTTTGACATGTGTCCACTCCCATCTTTCCTAGGCGGAGACCAAACATTTACCGCCCTTACCAATTGTTGGCAGACATGGAGGATTCTGAGGTCATCCGGAAATTTCGTCTGGACCGACCAACCCTGCATCGACTATGTGCCATGTTGGAATCCCACCTCCGTCCTCGCAGGGTGTATCCGACAGCATTCACCCCCACGGCTAAGGTGATGGCTGCACTGCATTTTTTCGCCACTGGGTCATTCCAGCACACAGTGGGCAGTGGAGGTGGGATGTCCCAGCCCATGTTCAGCATGGTGCTGAGGGATGTACTGGCAGCCATGATGCTGTACAGGAACAGGTACATCAGATTCCCCAGGGCACGTGAGTTGGCGGCAGTGAAGGGTGCATTCTATGCCCTTGGACGGATCCCACACGTCGTTGGTGCCATTGACTGCACCCATGTTGGCCTTGTCCCACTACAGGCCACTGAGCAGCTCTTCCGCAACCGGAAGCACACGCACTCCCTGAATGTGCAAGTGGTGTGCCTTGCGGACATGGTCATCTCCCACGTGTGTGCAAAGTTCCCAGGCTCGGCCCATGACGCGCACATCATGCGAAACAGCATATTACCACGACTGATGACCAATCTGTAACAGGACCGTGGCTGGATTGTCGGTGAGTATGTGGAGTTGTGTAGCGTGCTGGCTTAAGGATGCTGTCTACTGTCCTGTTTGAATTGCAACGGTTCTCTGTGTCCCCCACGCCCAGGTGACTCGACTTACCCGAATGGGCCCTGGCTGCTCAGTCCATTACGAAATCCTCGGACCCCAGCAGATGACCGCTACAATGAGGCACATGGGAGGACCAGACGTGTGGGCGAGCGTACCTTTGGCCTCCTCAAGTCCAGGTTCAGATGCCTGGACCGCACCGGGGGTGCGCTGCCGTACTCCCCACAGAAGGTGTGCCAGATAGTGGTGGCTTGCTGCATGCTGCACAATCTGGCCATTCGAAAGCAGATCCCCCTAATTGTGGATGACGGAGATCAACCAAGGGCCCCAGCCTGCAGACCAGGACAGCTCCAGTGAAGAGGACAGTGGAGAGGATGAAGCTGTGAATGTGCGTCAGCAGCTCATCGCCCGCTACTTCACTTGACGGTGAGTGACCATGTACGACGGCTGATGTAGCTGTAGTTGTGCAGGTGTATGTGTGCTCTGTTACTGGGGCCTTTTGTTCACTGAGTGCTGTGTGTCAATGGTCCATGTCCAGGTTGGTATGCCACTGTCAGTGGCTGTGGCATTGTGCCCTGTTGCTCTGTGAGATGTGTGTGCATTGCTTGTAGTTGGTGACAAGTACTGTGTGATGAGTGTGTGACACACTCATTGAATGTACTCTTGTTCTGTTTTTCACCCCTAGGCCCCTGCAGCCTCTCCTGTCCCATCGACATGCCACACAGCAGATGCTATTCTGCTCATGGTGGCGATTGCACATCTTGGAATAAACCCAGGACACATTAAGCCGATTGTGATCAAGGTGTATTTATTAACAGCGGTGACATGTGATTGTGTGCAAGGTGATGACAAATGTGGTGCATGCTGTGACAATGAGTTGACGGTCATGGCTGCGTGATGGTCAAGGTGTACCCATGGAGTTCTATGTCCACAATCCAACAGACACATGCCATTCACATGGCAGTGTGGGCTAGGATCGTATTCCAAGTCAATGCAGTAGGTGGTCAAGGTGGCTGGCTGACTCACTGGCGTTTGGTGCGGGCGAAGTCCTCTCTGGACACCTGTTTCCTCTTCGGACGGCCCCTTCCACGTTTGGTGGGGGGTGTTGATGTTCCGCTGGTGGTGGTTGAGGAGTGCTCACTCGCTGTGGACGCAGGGGAACGCGATGCTGCACGAACCTGCGCCACAGCAGGTGGTGGCGGAGGTGGTGTTGCTGGCCTTGCTTGTGCCCTCCCCCCACCACCAGCTGGCCCATGAGGTCCGCGATTTGGGCCATGTGGGCGTCCATGGACCTCAACACCGCAAGGACCTCCCGCGTGTCGCTTGCCGACCTGGCCCATTCGCCTTGGGCCTCCTCATAGGCCCCAAGGACTCTGTCGATTGGCGGCAGGGCTTGGCTCCCAGGCACAGTTGGCGTTGGCCTGGCCCTGCTCCTCCTACCAGTACTGCTGCCACCGACCTGCCCACTGGCCACATTGCTCAACACGGTCCTCGCTGTGGCTCCCAGGGTGGACCCAGTCGGCCGGAACACCACCTGCGCTGGGGCTGGGGCCAGTGATGACGTGGTGGTGGTTGCGGCAGTGGGAGTGGCCGCAACGACCGTGGGAGTGGCCGCCACAACAGTGGTAGTGGCCGCTACGACAGTGGCAGCAGGGGGCTGTGAGTGGTCATCAGCCCTGGATGATGGGTTGGTGGGTGGGAGGGTGCCTGGGGTGCGGTTGGGCCCTGCCACACCAGATGGGCCTGCTGGGTGGTCCGTGTCCGAATCGGAGGACAGATCCTCCACATCCGTGAGTCCTTGTTGGGGGCTTGCAGGCTGGCTGTGCTGGCTGCTGTCTCCATCTCCAGCATCCAGCAGTTCGTCACCTGTGGGGGGAATGAGATATGTTATTGTGTTGCACATGACAAAGTATGTATAGGTTGTCTGACATCCACAGTTCGTGCACAGTCGTGCACAGGTTTCCCGGAGCCGTGTGTGTGGCTGTGCTATTTGTTGTTGTGTGGGCATGCCAATGGGACTGTGTGCTGTGGACATGTGGCATGGGACGGATTGGCAATGCCGATGGGTGTGTTGCTGTGCTCCTGCTTTTTGTGGCTCTGGTGTATGCGGACTCCAGACCCATCGTGGAGGTTGGTTTGTACTATGCTCTTGGGGTTCATATGTAACGCTTCGAAACGCAGATGGCATAATGGGGGTCAGCCCCTGAAACGCATTTGAGATGAACTATGCTTTGGGGGTACATACTGTGTGCCATGGGTGCAGAACGTGACATGTGTTGTGGCAACATGACAGTGCATGTTCTGAGGTGTGTGTATGTCTGACATACCCTGCATATTTGCTGTCTGTTGTGATTTCTGGCCATGTAATTGGACGCATTGTTATGAGTGAGTGATGGTTGTGTGCCACACGACGTATTGCAGATGGTCCAATTCCTTGGTGTGCGTGCTGCCCTGTGCCATGTGCATCACTGCAGTGCTCGGGGGTGTGTGGCCCATGTTATGTGTGTAGTTGCTCACAGTGTGACGTGCGCTTCGTTCACTTCTGGCACATGATTTGTCATGGGCATGTTTCTTTGCGTGACTACTGTATGTGGACCAGCTGTTCGGATGACATACCTTTCATGTGACTGGGGCTGACGGATGAGATGGATGGTATGTTGTATGTGCATTGTGTGTCTGTGTGTTTGATGGGTCCAGTGGTGTTCGTGTGCATTTCTGTTGTTCCACGCTGTTGCGTCTAGTGTGGTATGTCTTACATGGGCATAGTTGTGGGATGTGTGGTTGACAGGCAGTAGGGGCTACATGGACAGGACTTCGATGGTGTTGCAGTTGTGTGTGATGGGTTGCACTGTGCCTGCCGTGTGGTTCTGTAATCAGTGTGACTTGTGCATGCAGACGTGGCTCCTTGGGTGTTGCTGTGTCTGTGATGGGTCATGTGGGGTGTGACTCTGTGGTTCATGTCCGTGTGCACATTGTTCACATGGTTGTGGCAGGGAGCTGTGCTGCGTGTTCCTCTGCTATTTGACATGTCCCATGTGTTAGTCGTAATTCAGTCCTCATGCCTCCAGTCACCCCGCCCTGTCCAGTTTCCCACCTGCAGGTTGTTTTTGAGCGTGCACTGGACTGGATGCAACATGGTTATGGGCGGGGGGTGCTCCATGTTGCAGGTCTGTGGGGGTGGGGGCGGTGTTATGGGTCGTGGTGATGGCTGGACACCCACTGACGCCGTTTGTCCTGGGGCGGGATGTCTACCTGTCGGCTGCCGGTGTGCACTGCAGTGGCTGCTACGTGGGTGTGGGGTGTGGGCTGTGCTCCTCCTTGCTGTGCTGTGGGACTAGGGGCCTGGTGTGTGTTGTACTTCAGCTGTCCCCCTCCCACCCACTGCGCTTTGTGTTGCTGCTACTTACCTGTTACTTGTCGGTTAGTGCAGCTACGGCTGCCACATGGGTGTGGGGGTGCTCCGCCTTGCTGTGCTGTAGGACTAGGGGCCTGGTGGGTGTTGTACTTCAGCTGTCCCCCTCCCACCCACTGCCTTTGTGTTGCGGCTACTTACCTGTTACTTGTCGGTTGGTGCAGCTACGGCTGCCACATGGGTGTGGGGGTGCTCGTTGTGGCGCTTCTGGAGTACTAGGGGACCTGTTGGTAGTTACGTGGCTGGCTGGGTGTACACATGCCCCCATGGTTTTGTTAGTTGATATGTTTGGGCTGTGTGTGTGGTGGTGCCTGTTGCATGTGTGGGTGATGTGTTGTGTATTGTGTACTGGACATGGGGGTGTTTGTCCCTCTGGCATGGTGGTAGTGCATGTGAGTACATAGCGGTGTGCTGGTATACATTTGTTTGTACTTACCAGCCTCCACTCCCCCTGGTAATCCGGTGAGGATCTCCGGATGGATGATGACTCGCACCTTCTCCTCCCACGCTTTGAAGGTCTTGTAATGCGCGGGATTCCCTCCGCCAGTCGTGGCAGCCAGCTCTCGGTTTTTGCTCTCCTTCTTCTTGACCAGGCTTTTGATGTCGTTCCACCGTTTGTTTATCTCTCCTCTGTTTCTGGGTACGGTCCCGACTGCATTGACCTGGTCTACAATTCTGTTCCACATCATTTTTCTGGTGGCTAGTGGGGTGTGCTGGCCCTGGTTGCCATAGATTTGTGTGTGCACCTTGACGATCTCGTTGACCATGACCGTCAGCTCAGTGGGAGTGAACTTGGGCATTCTGTGTGATGCCATGGTGTTTGTGGTGCTGGTGCGGTGTGTGATGTGTGATGTGCAGGGGGTTTGTGGTGCCGGTGTTTGGTGGTGGTGGTGGTGGTGGTGGGTGTGATGTGTGCGTTTCTGTGGTGTACTGCTGTCCTTGCTGTGTCACTGTGTCCTCTCCTCTCCTCTCTGCTTTGCAATGTTGTTAGGGGTTGTGGTCTGTGGAGGGGCTGTTTTTGTACTTACCTGTTTGGGTGTGTCCTGATGGTCTGTTGTTTTCAGGTGTGTTGTGGCCGGTGTTCTGGGCTTTGTGTCTATTTGTTTGTCCAGGGGTGGTGTGTTTTCGGGATGTGTACTTTGTCTGTGTATTTGTGCGTGGGTTGCTGTGTGGACTTGTTTGCCATGTTGTGTGTGTTTGTTTGAGTCCGCGGCTGTTTCTGTGCAGGGACGTGGCCGCCATGGCTTCTGCCGTGTCCATTTTCTTCAGTGTTGTTTCCGCTGGCGGGCGGTGTATTTGTTGTTTTTCCGCGCTCATGTCGGTGCGATCGTAATTTCACGTGCGGTGTCTCGAACGTGAGGGCGGGCGGTTTTGTGTTGTCGTGCGTCTTTCCGTCCGTGGCGGGCGGTTTGACTCCGACTCGGGCATGGGCGGGCGGTATTCTGTGTGTTTTTACCGCCGCTGGCGGGTTTCGGTTCGAGGCATCATAATTGCTGGGTCGGTATTCAGATGGTGTAGGCGGGCGGATTTTTGCCGCTTTCATGGGTGGCGGATTTTTTTACGCCCGGTATCGTAATGGGCCTTTAAGTTCTTCTTCCTCTTATGAGTGTTTGATATCACCAGAATTAGTACACCCGAATTCTACATATTTTAGGAATCCAATTCCTGCCTGGTCAACATTTACCTCTGTGCACTTAGATGACATTCGTGCCAAGATAAGTGGTATTTCCTCAGGCACTCCTGTCGATCCCTGCCCAGAAAAGATTGTTAATTCTATTGCCTCCTACTTCGCTCCTCACTTCACCTCCCTTTGCAACGCTTCTCTTAATTCAGGTACTGTACGAACAGCTTCGAAGAAGACCTCAGTCCTTCCTATCTCTAACAAAATCTACTTTAGACCTAGCTATTCTTTCAAGGTATTTGATTTCACAACTACCTTTAATGCCTAAAATTGTGGAAAGCTGTGTCATCCAGCAACTAACTAAACATATTGAAGACTACTCTCTATTGAATACACCATTGTATCACTAAGACTGTACTCATAGCCGCTTCCAGTAACATCAGGGTTAGTCTAGATGTGGGAGGCTCAGCTGCCCTTATTCTTCTATACCATTCCGCAGCCTTTGATACGATCTCCCATGAAATCTTGCTTGGTAGACTGGATGCCGATGGCAGTGTTCATAAATGGTTCTCCCCTTTCTTGTACGGTCCTGAGCTGTGACTCTGGCTTACTATCGTTCTGCATTTAAGCTCAATAATTGTGGTGCTCCACAGGTCTCAGTTTTGGGCCATATGCTTTTTAACATCTGTGTGTCCCCACTTACTGCCCTTATTTCTTCCTATGGCTTTAGATTTTATGCTCATGTGGATGATAGACAAATTATCCTACAAATAGATGGAGATCTGAATTTCCTACAGAGCTAGTTCAAAGGCTGCCTATGCTCAGCAGCCAGCTGATTGAATTCCACATCTGTTAGACTTACTCAGATAAGACCGAGGGTATCATCTGTAGAAAGACCTCAATCTAGCCTTCCAGCTTGTAGCCTCTCTTGGAGCCCCTCCTTATCCTTTCACTAAGGCTCAAAATCTTGGCATCGTTTTTGATAATAAGCTCACTTTTGAAGCGCACATTAACAAGCATACTTTCATCTGCTTATTTATGCTTATAGAGTCATTAGAAAAACCACCACATTGGTGCCTAACTCCCCCAGAAAAACCTTTGTCCAGGCGATTATCATCTCCAGGCTGGATTATTGCAATTACCTTTTTCTATGTCTGTCCAGTTCTCGCTTTCAGCAATTACAATTAATCCAGAATACAGCAGCCCATCTTATCCTAAGATCCGCTTGTCCATTTCTCCACCCTTCACTGGTTACCTGTACAGAAACACAGTCTTTTAAGGCATTGTATTTCTTTATGTAGTTTGCCTCCCCACAACTATATGACTTCACTTTTCACCCCCATACTCCTGTTCGTTGTCTGTTTGAGATCTACTAACTATGCGATCATTCCCAAAGTAAAAAAGTGCATCTTCGGCGGTCGTTCTTTTTCTGTTCACCTCCCAATCCGGAACTCTCTTTCTCCTTCCATCAGGTCTTAAAAAAGTTATTTCAAATTTCATAAACTATTAAATACTTATTTGTTTTCACTTTAGGTTGTTTCTGTGTGAGCAGGTCTCCAAGTGCAAGGACACCTATTTTTGGGGTAATTGCGCTCAATATAATTTTTTTTTTAAAATAATGTCTTCTTGATTTAGGAAGAGCTTGCAAGAAGGCAGAAGCATGAGATCAAACGGTCATCTATTGTACTGGCTCTTCAGATGGCTCTGAGGGTCACTGCTCAAGACCAATCAACAGCTCTAATGATGTCTTCCAGTCCTGAGCCAGAGAAGAAGACTCTTGAAACAATGACCAGATGAATGTGAGGACTCTTAAATTAGTGAAGAAGAAGCTCATCAGTAGGACAAAGAGAAGAAGTATGAGAAAGGTGCATTTGAAGACTGGTACCCCTGACAAAAGAATACTTGGCTTTTAAGTCTGGAATAAATCACATGTGTTGATTTGGTTTAGCTTTCTTACCATAAATATGAATATGGATTGATAAAGAAAACGCAAGCACTGTACACCACTTTCACTTACTCAACATGTAGCCTTGATTATGTATCACTTTTGACGTGCCTCGCGTGTATGATTTTCAATGTTTACTGAACAATGCGACTATTTCAAATCTATAAATCACTCTCTGTATTACAAACTTCCAGCCTTGAAAAAGTCTAAGGCTTAATTGGTACTAGGGTAAAACACATGTTGGCTGATTTCCTGTACAAAACAAGAAAAATCGCAACCAAGACACTCGTTTAAAAAGAAAAAAAGAAGAGGAAATGCAATACCTTATACTATCTGTGTGATGCTCATAAATTATCTATGAGCGTAATGAAAATATTTGTGATTAACACTAGGAATTGTAGCATTTGGCACTCCTCCTGTGTAGATACACAGAAAGTCTACCACCTGTGAAGAAGTGCAAGAGGACTGCTTGAAGTTAATAAGGAAACCTAGATCATGGAGGAGGAAGACTGTAAGAGCAAGTGATGGGCAAGGGTTAGGAAAGAATGATGCAGTAAAAGAATGATGTTGAGGTGAACTATGAGGCAGCCTCTTTTGGCACAAGCGGGTGACAGGGAGGTGGCCACCACATGGACCTTGGTAAAGCCCCATGGGGAAAAAGAAAGGCCAAAAAGAAGCAGCAAATATTGCCATATTTGGCGCTTGCATTGAAATTTTAGGAAGGGCTGACATTTCTAGTAGATTGTAATAAAGAAATCTGCATCGTTTATGGTATGTCTCACCAGTCAAACTCTGTGTCCCTTAGAAGGTGGATGCCTCCCCTCTTGAAGTGTCGGAATGTAACCCAAGGGTTAAGCATATGAAGACTGATGACTGGTCTGAGGCCTTTCTCTTTCTTGCATGCTGCAAGTATGGAGCATACAAAACTGTCTCAAAGTATGAGGGGATAATGACTCCTTTTGAACCATTTCCAAAACTCCTCGATCTACCAGACCAGGCGTCAGTCCTGGTTTCTCCTGAGACTTCATGTGTATTCCCCATTAGGATGTGCTCAAAATCTGAATCCAGCAGGTTGAAGAGTGGATTCTTCTGTTGCAAAAGTTCCATATGGACTATACGTAAGCGCCTTACGATGCTGTACAGCACAGTAGACGCAGCTTCCCACATGAAGACAAAGACTCTCAGAGATTCAAAGTATGATATGCACATAAAAGACATCCCCTTCAACCTCCTAATAAAGTCTGTCTCAATTTCCAGGCTACGTGGAGTTGAAACTGTGCGCCTAAGGCAAGCCCGTCTGTGCCCGGACTGCGGCCTGAGCCAGGAACCCTGGCCAATTTTTGAAATATGAAATATTCCAAAGAAACGCTCCTCCAGTTAAATACTGTAGGTAAGATTTCTTCATGTAATCATTTTACTTTTAACTTGATTGACAATAACTGAGTGTGGAAACTGCCACTATTCCTGTTCTTTGGATCTAGCACAAGGTGGGTCTCACCGAGAATGGATTGATTCCCTTCTCAGGTCTCATTTGACTCAAAAGACAAAATTGAACTGTATTTTTCAGAACACAAGATCGGCAATTAAACACAAATATGAGCTCCTTGATTATCTGGACTCTTACATCCCCGATATTACTCTTTTAACAGAAACCTAGGCAGACAAGTTTTTCAACCCAGATTTAGTGGCTGCACTCCCAGCAGGCTATGTGACTTTTAGGCTGGACCGAGAGGGAAAACGAGGCGGCGGATTGGCAATAATATATAGGGATAATCATGAAATTATGGGTGATCTTCTCATTATGGTTGGCTGTGAAGCTCTTTCCTTTAAACTGTAAATGAAATCATAATGCCATGTTTTATGGCCTATTGGTTTATCATCCACCTGGCCCTAAACTGAAGTTTCTTGAAGCTATCAGCGATTTTATGGAGACTAGTATACAATATGCAACTATACAATCTTAGTAGATTTTAACTTTCATCTGGATGACAAGGCCAAAAAAGAGTCAAGGCTGCTTATTGATAATTTGTGCAACTTTGATTTAAAATTGTTGGTGAACACCCCCACCCACATTGCGGGACATACTCTGGATGCCGTTTTTTCAAATCATCCTGACTTGCAGTATGAAAACTCCCAGCAACTTGGTCGGATCATATTGTCGTAAGGTTTAGTATCCGTACCACTTCAACGAAATTGAAGGAGACCAATACAGGTCAAGTCAGCTCCATTCAGGCCTGGAATACATTTGATAGTAAGGAACTGACGGAGACCTTCGCATCTTCTTATCCTGTAGTAACTGGTGAACCAAACGAGGCTGCGGTTAGGTCTTCCAATTAGTTCAATGAGGTAGCAAATAAATAGGCCCCACTTAGAGTATCCAAAAACAAGAGAACACGTCCCACAGCTGGATTGTATTCACTAAAGCTCAGGGATTTAAAAAGAGGCTGTCGAAGACAGGAGAAAGTCTGGAGGAGTAACTACTCCCAGTAGAAAAGACTAAATATAAGAGCCTCATTTTGGAAAATAAATCAGAGATTAAAGCAGAAAAAACTAAATACTTTCTGGGAAAAATCAAATCAGGAGCTTTTAGAACAGTTCAGTTGCTTTCCACTCCCCCTAATGCTAACACTTTAGTACCAACGCAATACCTATGTGATAATTTAGCTGCAATTCTCAAAAATAAAGTGGAGGCTGTCTATAGGGACTTCAAGTTAGGTCAAAGTGCTAACTCTCCACTTCTAGAAGCTGCCCCAATGGATAGCAGTCCCCCAGTTCTCTGTAATTTTCCACCTCTTGCAACAGAGACAGTGGTTGATCTGATAAAGTTAACTAAGTCTAGGGCTCGATCAGACTAGAGTCCTACAAAAAATATGCAAGAGCTAGCAGTAACACTAGCGTCTCCTCTTACAGCACTCCTAAATAACATCATGAATGCTGGTAGTTTTCCCTTAGAGTGGAAAAAAACATCGATCCTTCCACTTCTTAAAAAGCCATCCCTAAATCCTAATGAAGAAAAAAATGACCGTACTATCTCCCTATTTCCAGCACTAACCAAACTTCTAGAGAGACGCTTGAACACAGTGCTCTCGGAATTGCTTGATCAAAATAAGATTCTGAATGGTACTCAATTTGGCTTTAGGAAAGCACATAGCACAGAATCTTCGCTGATGGTGGCCACACAGGAGATAAGTGTCATTATGGACAAGGGTGGAAAGGTTGCGGTGGTACTTTTGGACGTATCCGCAGCCTTTGACATAGTGAGTCACACCGTTTTGAAACAGTGCTTAGTCTCAATAGGAATTGGAGGCGCTGCTCCTAAGATTTTAGATACATCTCTTAGTGAGAGAGTACAATCAGTCTCCTTTGGAGAATGTACCTACAAATCTTTTACCCTACCTTGTGGGATCAAGCTGGGGTCCGTGCGGAGCCCCACATTGTTCAACATTTATGTGGCCTCACTTGCTAAACTGATCAGATCCTTTGGATTTACTACAATCTCCTATGCGGGTGACACACAAATAGTGTCAATTTTCAGTAACGTAGAGGAGGTAGGCCTCCGTTTTTAACAATTGCATGAGAGCTATTGTTAACCGGATGAACAGCCAGTGTCTAAAATTAAACTTTGACAAAACGAAGGTGCTCCTTTTTGGGTCAGATACATCTTTTTGGACTGCTTCTTGATTGGCCCTTGTCTCTTGGCCCATTGCCCACACCAGTCAGAAAAGTGAAAAACCTAGGAGTGATTTTTGATTCAAAACTCATGTTCTATGACCAGACGAATCAGCTCATTTCCTCCTGTTTTTACCTCCTAAAGATATTGAAAATAATCTTGCCCTACATCTCGCAAGATCTTCAGACAACAGTTGTTGTCTTTTTAGTTTTGTCGAGGTTGGACTACTGCAATGCCCTATATTTGGGCATGCAGCAGGGCCTCTCAAAGAAACTCCAAAGGCTGCAGTTAATCTTCTTAAAAACATTAGAAAATTCGAATCAGCCGCTAAGGGGCTGGAGGAGCTACACTGGCTCCCCATTAAAAAACTTTAAAAACATTAAATTTAAAGCACTCTGAATTGCACATAAAGCTCTCCAATGCACAGGTCCAAAATACCTGAAGAAAAGCTTTGGGTAGTATTCACCCAGAAGATGCCTTCGGTCAGCCATGTCTAAAATGCTGTTCAGTGGCGGCTGACATTTAGGAAGAGTGGGTGAGGGCAGGCAAATGGGTGGTGGGTTTCTGCATGCAAGCAAGGTGAGCGTAAATAAAAAGAAAAAATAACTACTTACCTTGCTTGTTGCATGACTCTGACGTCCTTCAAGCACCATGTTCTGGTCTGTCTCCTCAATTTCCCTAACCAATCCTGGTGCTGCTGTCATGCTGGTAGCCAGCATGAGAGCAGCACCAGGATTGAATAGAGCAGGCTGCCTTGTAGGCATTGTAGGCCTGTGCTTGGCCTCCACCCAGCTGTCTTAGGCAGCTGAGTAGAAAGCTTCAAAGTGTGCATGTCACTTTGGCCGGCGCAAGACAGCCAGCCAAAGTGACATGCGCACTTTGGAGCATCCAGCCAGCCACCGCTCCTGTCCTCTGCTTCCAATCGGCAGCAGAGGACACGCCCCGCATGTCTCTGGGCTCGGACCAGGCTAGCTGCTGCAGCATGCACAACAGTAAAAAATAAAATGTCAATGAAATCTTTTCATTGCCATTTTATTTTTTCCTGCACAGCTTGCAGCGGGCAGGGGGCGATGCTCCCCCGTCCTCTTGCAGAAACCGCCACTGACATTGTTGGTTCCTAAAATCAATAAAGCTTCTTGGGGGCGGCAGAAGTTTTGTTCATGACATTTTATTTGATATGGAATCAAATGCCTATGCATCTAAGATGCCAACCTAACCTGTGGATTTTTAGAAAACATCTAAAAACATGGCTCTTTTCTCTACCTTTGCAAATTATTGTGGTTTGGGTCCCTTTCAGCAGTTTTGTCCTTGCAGATGTTAGCAACAAGACGCCCTCGGGCATTAGTTGCGCTTTACAAAATAAAATAAAATCAATCAAATCAACTCAAACACATACTTTACACATTGTCTCTTACGTTAAGCTTGGCTGATCAGTGCCAAGCTACCAGAGGATGAGCACAGGTTAATTTATGGTGTGTATCTGACTTACCTTGACTAGGATTTCTAACACACACACACACACACGTACGAATGCATGCATGCGCACACACACACATATATGTCTGTAAATGTAGCATGAGTTATTCTAAGTGGTCCATAATTATATCAGTTTTATCCTTCACTGTCTGTGTTGCTGCTGTTGCTGTCTTCCAGCTAGGAGTATCTGTTCCAGCCAACTCTGAGTTCTTCGCTGATTTATGTGTTCAGGTTGGGAAGGGGGAGTGCTTTACAGACCAGCCTCTGACCATGCCTGGCTGACAATTGACCTGGCAGTATCTGGAAAACCAAGAATGTATTTGTTTGAGCTAGTGGTTGGGCAGAGGTACATACTGTGAATTTGCAGTTACAGAAGTTGACATTTAAACTACAGTAAAAATAGTGATGAACATGGTAGGCAATGCCGGCTAGCTTGTTAGTAGGGCACCATCACATATGGCCTTTACATATGCTGGAGTCCATTTTAAACATACTTCCACGTCTGGACTAAACAGAATAAGAGGAGAGAAGCAAAATTGGATGGGAGGAGCACAGAAAACCACATGGTAACCAGAAACCGTTTGTAGAGTCTAAGGGTTGGATGTTATGGAGCACCACTATAAAAGGCATTGGACTATACAGGTGTAGGTTGGAAGTATCAAAGCCATACTATCAATAGGTCACAATATTGTGACCAGAAGATCGGGGACAAAATATATAAAGATAGGTTTGTATAGATTTTCTATACCTAACTCCACATACACAGACCTTGGAGATATATATCTTCAAGGTGCGTAGATGTGGAGTTAAGAATAGTAAAGAATTTTGAAAACATTCTTGAGCAAGAAATTTTTCATATGAGTCTGCGGGCATGCAAATATCGACAAAACATGCAACAATGCAAACTGGTCAAAAAAATTAGCAGTAAGACAAGAGCTTTTCTATTCAAAATAACATGTATAGTTTTTTATTTTTATAAAATATTGAAAAAAATACTAAAGTTAAAAGATTATGAAAAAGTTTGTTAAACAACTGTTTAAAAGTTGTCCTTAATGTACATTGATACAGAAGAAAAGCTATGATAAAGCCGTTTTAGTATAAGTACAGCAGAAAGGACATCATCTCCAGTTACCAATGATTTTTGTTATATATAGCTAAAGACAACAAACCATTATTAGTCATTCTATATTCAAGCACAAACATGAATCATATTGTGGAAGGCTTGAAGATATATTGACTACGCGCATTTCGGCAAAAGTGCCTTCATCAGGAAGCTGTCACATCAATATCTTTCCATGGTGGTGAAGACTAATTAATAGGGCCCAATGCTTCTTAAGGGCCGACTTTGGTAAAGAACTTAGTCAAGTTCGGTAGTCTGACGATACAAGAATAACACAGATGGTGGTGATACCCCGAAGGTATATAGATCAACACTGTGTATGGCTGCGCTGGCGATACACAAAGAGGACGTGCTACGGGAAGGTAGTACGATATTGTGTTGCCAGCAGAGGACAAAGTAGAGCATAAGTACTTGATGGAGAGGTCTAATGGTCTCGTATATGTGGTGTAAAAGTCAGATGGAGGCAAAGTCGCTCCGAATGATACGGACACAATTCATTAAAGCAAACAGGGGCTAGTACTCCCGGTTCAATCTTGCCACTGGATCCGCGATATGGCCGCGCTTGTACAATAATAAGAATTGTAAATACATACCTCCCTCTATGCACCTTCCTCTTATATATTTTGCCTTTCGATATTCTGGTCATAATATTGTGACCTGTCGACATTGTGGATTCAATACTCCTTACCATAGAAGAAGAAATAAGTAAAGGTTATTACTTTTACCTTGGGTGGGAGAAGGGAGTTTGACAGCTTAAATCCACACTTGAGGCATAGGGTGGGGCGACTTTCTCACAGATAAAAGGTAGGCATACCAGAGCAGAAGAGGTCAAAGCATCTGCAGAGAGACGATGATGGTTGTGGAATTGACCTCTGTGGCGACTAGATGAGCCTCTGGTTGCAGAGTGCTTGCCGATTTTGGGATCTATGTAAAGGAGGACTGTTTCACTTCTTTTCATTGAAATAGAAGCTTGAGCATCTCTCAGGAAGACAAAGGCTCCTTGTGCCCAGCGCCGAAAGCCGTCAAAATCAATATTGGTGGAGGACACAGCAGCATGGATGAGAGCATCCGAGAGCAGGATGAAAGATCCCAAGGTGTTCAGGACGTGATCCTCACAGTGCCTAAGGGCACAATCGATGCCTCAACAAGGGTACCGGCTCTAGAACTGGAAGAAGGATAAGAGAAAGGGTTGATCTCAGGAGTGGAGCATACTTTGTCTGGTATGGAAAGTTTTGGTCATAAGGAGAAGACGGTGCGCTAAACAGACTTTTCTAGCAGGGAGGTGAACTGGTGATAGGCAAAATCGCCTATGTGAGGAGAGGGAATCCAATGACAGGGGTTGAGGTGTCTTAGGTCAGAGGAGTTAAACATGGTCTTTCCAAACAAATCAAGTTTCTGAGTTTAGCTGATGTGGTAGAAATGTTGTGAGTTGGAGTGATAGGAGTGGGAATGCCAAGAGCATCCTAGAAAAAAACAGCTAGGTCGCTGCTGCCATCATCATCATCTCTGGCTAGACACCCACAGGAAAAGGAATCAACCTCATCATCAGTAGCATCCTCATGGTTCTCCCTTATTCAGGACTCGGAGAGGCCTCGGTCATATTCTGTGATGCAACACCGTGATTTCTTCCAGAGAGGTGTACTGGATGACAACGCACCCTTTTGCCTGGGGAAGTCCTAATGTTGGTGCTTGCAAATAAAAATGGGACTTCACTGTGCTTCTCCGAGGCAGGCGCCATAAAAAGAAGAACGTCAGTCGAATGCTAATTTATCAAGGGCCTTATCCAAGGGGGATTTGTTAGGGCCGCTGGAATCATTAATTGCCAGGTGTAACTGATATTGCTAGATAGGGGTAGGAGGAGGGTACTAGCCAGACAGATGCTAATTTATCAAGGGCCTTATCCAATTAGGATTGTATAGGGGCACTGGAACTATTAATTTCCAGGTATAACTGCCATTGATAGATGAGGTAGGAGAAGGAGAAAAGTCCCTCTGGAGGCCTGGCCTGAGGCAGTATTACATAACTGGGTACCATGTAGAAAAAGGATAAATGCACAGATAGTTGAATTGGGTGCTGACTGCACCATCTTGAACTTTAACAATTAATAATGTGTGACAAGGATACATTGCTTTCACCTCAAATTGACTTTCTTTTCTCCCCTTTTTCAATATTAATATCACTGTATGTGTCAGGGATTCATTAATATGGTGCGAATTATGTTAGCCTCTTTAGGGATGAAGTCACAGGAGTAATGTTTGTTAATGAGCAGGGGGGTTGACCCTGCAAAAAAGGATCACATTTGTTTTACTAATGAAGGAAGCAGCCACTACAAAGCCAGTGGCTCAGGGCTAGTTTACCATGGAGACATAGACACAAAATGGCTGCTGCATCAAGGGCCACTGAGGACACAACGACAGGCAGACATGTAATGGGGGAGAGGTGCTAAGAAGGAAACAGGCAGGGAGGTGTTTTGGCCTATGTGTCAGGGAGTCGTCATGCAGCTCGACTACTAGTGTGGTAAGAGGTGCTCAAGGATAGTGGATTAAAGTACAGTTCAAAGAATGTGCACATGCTAGATTGACAGACAACGCAGAAAAAGAATTAAAGAATTATGAAATACTGAAGTTTATGAGCTTATCTACAAGTAAAAATTGTGAAAAAGGAATATATTTTTACATAGTGTATGATAAAAAAAGCAGGCAAATGTCATATAATAACATAAATAGCATAAAATAACATGAAACAAAATATGTAAAATAGCATAACAATACATAAAAATAATGTAAAATCTGAATACAATGAAACCTGTTGGCAGAGGTAGGCACCTAGTCCAAGTAGGGAACCTTCCTTCTAGTCAGGATGAGTAAAGTACACACCTAAGTTTGCCTACGCTCACCCTCTGGTAGCTTGGCAGAGAGCAGTTAGGCTAAACTACAGAGGCAATGTGTAAAGCATTTGTATATAATCCACAGTGGACTCCACATCAGTTTAAAAAAAATAAAGTATCTTTATCTAAACCAAACAAGACCAAAACAACAAAAATCCAACATACAGATAGCAAAATAATACTTGTGAATGGGTTTTTTGCAAAACAAATGTAGCTCTTAGATGACAATAGCTCCAACTGGGGCTATCTCAACATCGTGACAGGTACAAATCCAAAGTATGGCGCCGACCGCGAGGTGCGCGGGCCCGCCATTGAGTCACATGGACCCCTAGAGAGACAGTACCTTTTGTGATGATCCAAACCATGGCTTTGCACTGCGTCGGGGAGGTGATGCTGTGCCTGTGCCAGGCGGTGTCGGTTCCTTACTGTCACAGGGGAGGTGAGGCGTTGGTTCCTTACTGCTATGCAGGGGAGGTGAGGCGTCAGTTCCTTACTGTTGGAGGGGAGGTGAGGCGTCGGTTCCAGACTGTGCAGCAGTGGCAGCTCTTCCGCAATGGCGGAGGAGCGTTGTCCCACTGCCTGGCTCAGAGCCAGCAAATATAAAATAAAACGATGTTCTTGCATCGTTTTATTTTACATTTGCCGGCTCTTAGCCAGCAGTGTTGGGAGGGGCAGGGCCTAGGCATGGGAGGGGGGAGGAGGAGTGCTAGTGCACTCCACTCCCTAAGTGCTCATGTTTGTTTGGCCGGCCGTCTCAGACTGACCAAAACACACATGCACACTTAGGTTTTCTCCAGCTCAGCTGCATTGAGCAGCCGGGCTGGAGAAACCCCACAGATTCCCTGGTCTGAGCAGGGCGTCTTCTTTCCTGCCTGCTCAAAACAATCCCTGCGCAGGAATTGGACAGGGGTCCCAGGGGCTGCTGAGACCAGCAGGCAGGAAGAGGAGAGGTGCTGAGCTCACCCAGTGAGCAGGGACCACGGCGTAGGTTCAGCAGTGGCGTTGGAGACGGCGTCGGGAATCTTCATCTTGGGGTTTGCAGCCCAGCAAACACCTCCAGTGGTCCAGAACTAGGAGTGGCACAACTAGTAAGGTCAAAACTCCCAGCAGTGGAGTTCAGGGATGCTGTAAGTGATGTCTTTGTGCCCCTGAGACTTCTAATTAGGAGGCAAGCTCTATTTCAAGTCCTTGGAGATCTTCTCAAGCAGGATTCACAGCAAAATTCAGTCTGTGTTCTCTTTCAGGTAGAAGCAGGCAACAGCAGGTCAACCCAGCAAAGCAACACACAGCAAAGGGGCAGTACTCCTCCTCACAGCTCTTCAGCCCTTCTCCTTGGCAGAGAGTCCTCTTGATCCAGAAGTAATCTAAAGTTCTGGGGTTTTAGGTCTAATATTTATACCCCATTTTCTCTTTGTAGTCTTTGTTCCAAGAGTCTCTGAGCTCAGTAAAACCAGTTCTGTCCTCCCTGGTCCAGCTTCACTACAGGTGGAGGCAGCATTGTGCAGAGCAGACACAGTTGATTCAGGTGCTAGTGACAACTCTTCCCACCACGCTAAATGCAGAAAGGTCTATTCATCCTGGCTATGAGTCACCCAGGAAAGGCAGGACACATCTCAACCTCCCCTTGTGACTGTCTAGTGTGAATGCACATCCCCAGCTCCTGTCACTCCAAAACCAGACGGTGAATACACAAACAGGCAGAGGCACACAGAATGGTAAATCAAGAAAATGCCCACTTTCTAAAAAAGGCATTTTCAAACACACAATTTAAAAACCACCTTTACTAAAATGTGTGTTATTAAATTTTGAGTTCAGAGAGCCTAAACTCCATTTCCCTATTTTGTCCCAAAGGAAACTTACACTTGTAAGATGTTACAAGGCAGCTACAATGTTAACCTATGGAGCAGACAGCCTTTCAATAGTGAAAAACGAAATGCACAATATTTCACTATCAAGACATGTAACACACACCAGTACATGTCCTACCTTTCACATATACTGCACCCTGCCCACAGGGCTTCCTTGGGCCTACCTGAGGGGTGCCTTACATGTAAGAAAAGGGAATCCTAGGGCCTGGCAAGTGGGTGCACTTGGCAGGTCGACATGGCAGTTAAAACTGTGCATGCAGACACTGCAGTGGCAGATCTGAGACACAACTAAAGGTCTACTCATGTGTGTGGCACAACCAGTGCTGCAAGCCCACTAGCAGTATTTGATTTATAGGCACACTCAGTGCACTCTACTAGGGACTTACTAGTAAATCAAATTTACCAATCATGGATAACCAATCATAATCACAATTTACACAGGAAGCACTTGCACTTTGGCACTGATCAGCAGTTGCAAAGTGCCCAGAGTACCTAAACCAGCAAAAACGAACTCAAGCACTCAGTCACAAATACAGAAGGTAGAGGCAAAAAAGTCAGGGGAAACCACGCCAAGAATGCCAGGTCTAACACCTGTATTAGGGGCCTCGTTTGTAAACTGAAAGCAATCAGAGCAGTAGTTACAGAGTTATGCCTCAATTTTCTAAAGCTACACTAATTAAAATGTTTTCAAATGTAAGGCAACAACATCTAAATCCATCTCCATCTCAAAATTGGACAGAGGTTTGCATCCTAGAATGATTGGCCACATATGTTACCTGGTGGAATAGAACAAAAATAGAATTTCCCTTGTTCGGCAATACATTAATAATAACCCATCATCTTTCACAAGACCCAAGTAACCATAAACCTGCACATATTACTTGGCTTTATGCCACCACATAATTTCAGTTGTCAAAGGCGCTCTCCACTACTTGGCTGCTCCCTCTATTCTGTCTCAGCCGTCATGGTGTGCTTGAGCCAATGCAATACACTCTACATGGTTCTCACAGAAACTACTTAACGCACTGCTGATGGAGCGCAATGGTGCTCTTTCATTTGTATGGATGCATCATAATCACGAATAGTCCGCACCTACATTTAGGGGCCGATTCCGATCTCGGTCGGAGGCGTACCCAACACCATTTGGTCGGGAAAAAAGCCATGCGAAAGCCTGTTTCCCGACCGATCCGTACAGCACACCGAACGAGTAAGTACGATGCGCACAACAGCAAAGAATCCGGCCGAGCCGTACTCACCCAAACCAGGTCCTGTTCCCCGACCGAGGCGAATCCGGAAACGCTGAATCGAGTCGCACGGAAGCCAAAATGCAGCTCCGTCCGGCCGAACGAGTACGATGCGCTTTCCGTACGCGCCGAACCCGTCGCTACGCACGGCACGTCAAAGCATCCGGGAGAGGCGCACATAAGCTCCAATTCGCGCCACAACACGATCCACGGCTCCGAGACGAACACGGCAGCGACGAGGACGACGCGAAGCGACGAGGACGAGGCGAAGCGACGAGGACGACGCGAAGCAACGAGAAGGACGAACGACACGAACCAACCATGAATCCCTTAGTCCCGTTCATACCAATATTCTACATTTACTACCGGAACAGGCACGGACGTGTACGGCGCAGAAGGTAAGCCAGACACCAACCACAAAACACATACAACACGTACACGACACATCACACACACACAGAGGGATGCAGAATATACTTACACCAGCAACAGCAGCACCATAGGGGCGGGATGGCCATCACCAATGCCACATATGCACACAGGGGCCTGAATGCGCACCACCACCCCTACCCAGGGGGGCTGGATGCCTACCACTACTACCACCCTCACCCAGGGGGGCTGGATGCCTACCACTACTACCACCCTTAGCCAGGGGGGCTGGATGCCTACCACTACTACCACCCTCACCCAGGGGGGCTGGATGCCTACCACTACTACCACCCTCACCCAGGGGGGCTGGATGCCTACCACTACTACCACCCTCACCCAGGGGGGCAGGATGCCTACCACTACTACCACCCTTAGCCAGGGGGGCAGGATGCCTACCACTACTACCACCCTCACCCAGGGGGCAGGATGCCTACCACTACTACCACCCTTACCCAGGGGGGCAGGATGCCTACCACTACTACCACCCTTAGCCAGGGGGGCAGGATGCCTACCACTACTACCACCCTCACCCAGGGGGGCAGGATGCCTACCACTACTACCACCCTTAGCCAGGGGGGCAGGATGCCTACCACTACTACCACCCTCACCCAGGGGGGCAGGATGCCTACCACTACTACCACCCTCAGCCAGGGGGGCTGGATGCCTACCACTACTACCACCCTCACCCAGGGGGGCAGGATGCCTACCACTACTACCACCCTTAGCCAGGGGGGCAGGATGCCTACCACTACTACCACCCTCACCCAGGGGGGCAGGATGCCTACCACTACTACCACCCTCACCCAGGGGGGCTGGATGCCTACCACTACTACCACCCTCAGCCAGGGGGGCTGGATGCCTACCACTACTACCACCCTTACCCAGGGGGGCAGGATGCCTACCACTACTACCACCCTTAGCCAGGGGGGGCAGGATGCCTACCACTACTACCACCCTCACCCAGGAGGGGCAGGATGCCTACCACTACTACCACCCTTACCCAGGGGGGGCAGGATGCCTACCACTACTACCACCCTTAGCCATGGGGGCAGGATGCCTACCACTACTACCACCCTCACCCAGGAGGGGCAGGATGCCTACCACTACTACCACCCTCACCCAGGGGGGGCTGGATGCCTACCACTACTACCACCCTTAGCCAGGGGGGGCAGGATGCCTACCACTACTACCACCCTCACCCAGGGGGGGCTGGATGCCTACCACTACTACCACCCTTAGCCAGGGGGGGCTGGATGCCTACCACTACTACCACCCTCACCCAGGGGGGGCAGGATGCCTACCACTACTACCACCCTTAGCCAGGGGGTGCATGATGCCTACCACTACTACCACCCTCACCCAGGAGGGGCAGGATGCCTACCACGACTACCACCCTCACCCAGGGGGGGCTGGATGCCTACCACCACCCTTAGCCAGGGGGGGCAGGATGCCTACCACCACTACCACCCTCACCCAGGGGGGGCTGGATGCCTACCACTACTACCACCCTCACCCAGGGGGGCAGGATGCCTACCACTACTACCACCCTCACCCAGGGGGGCTGGATGCCTACCACTACTACCACCCTCACCCAGGGGGGCAGGATGCCTACCACTACTACCACCCTTAGCCAGGGGGGCAGGATGCCTACCACTACTACCACCCTCACCCAGGGGGGCAGGATGCCTACCACCACTACCACCCTCACCCAGGGGGGCTGGATGCCTACCACCACCCTTAGCCAGGGGGGCAGGATGCCTACCACCACTACCACCCTCACCCAGGGGGGCTGGATGCCTACCACTACTACCACCCTCACCCAGGGGGGCTGGATGCCTACCACTACTACCACCCCCACTCATAGGATGGACAATGCATGACACAACCAGCACACCACAACCTAGGGAATGCAAGAAGAAGACATCCCCCCAACACCATGACAAGCGTGTGTAGACTGTGTCAAATGCCTACAACACCGAACATGACTTTGAACATACAATGTGACCCCCTAGCACATGTGCCACACATATATGTGTGTGGCACCCACAATGCAAGCAGGCCATGACCATTGTGGCAATGGGGTCCAAACCCCCATCATCACAGTGACCAAAATGTAAGTGTGGGGTCCATAGCTGAAGCACACTTTGAACAATGTGGCAATGGGGTCCAAACCCCCATCATCACAGTGACCAAAATGTAAGTGTGGGGTCCATAGCTGAAGCACATTTTGAACAATGTGGCAATGGGGTCCAAACCCCCATCATCACAGTGACCAAAATGTAAGTGTGGGGTCCATAGCTGAAGCACACTTTGAACAATGTGGCAATGGGGTCCAAACCCCCATCATCACAGTGACCAAAAGGTAAGTGTGGGGTCCATAGCTGAAGCACATTTTGAACATTGTGGCAATGGGGTCCAAACCCCCATCATCACAGTGACCAAAATGTAAGTGTGGGGTCCATAGCTGAAGCACATTTCGAACATTGTGGCAATGGGGTCCAAACCCCCATCATCACAGTGACCAAAAGGTAAGTGTTGACAAAGAAAGAGGTGCAACTGCCAAACTGCATGGATGATTCCTGGTCACAGAACAACAAACACATCAGTGGCAAAGTAGTGTATGTGTCCCATTGCAACATAAATTGGGGGAGCCAAATCCTGCAGTGCAAATAAGACATAACTTTGGCCATGTGCAGACAAACAACACCCATGGGGGCTGACACCGTCAACAATCATCAATGACACAATGACAGAAGTGACCATCAGAATGCAGACCCACATATTTGCACCAATGGGCACACACATGCAGATACCCTGTGGAGACTGCAGATGTGAGGTGAACAGATACCATACCATGGCAGCAATGGGACACACAAACCATGATCATTGTGCTGACCGATGACCTAGGAGTCCCAGGGACAGCAGGGGAAACCCACCAAACTACATACAGCCAATGGCACACCCAAGATATGCCAATGCAGTGGTGCAGATGCACAAACACAAACAGGCAGACCCACACTGCACATCATACACAACAGGTGAGGGGGGTGCCAGTGTCCCCAGGCAACCACACAACACATGAGGAGACCTGAATACCAATCATACAGATGTGCATACAGTGCCACACAAAGGTAACTCATGGATCCAAATCCCCTATGTGGGCAAGCAGGCATTGTCAGATGAGAGGGAGCACAAATCACACATGTCACACAGGCACGTAGGGACAGCAACTGACACAGCAAGACACAGACACACCACAGCACCACCCCCAGGGCCCCCACAATGTGGTGACCCTGGGCTGCATTACAATCCCACTGTGATGACAAAGCTAAATGTGGTTCACACTGTGAACCACAGTCATGTGTACTGAGCAACTAACTACCATCACACCTACACAAGCACAAATCAAACAGCATGGCCAGTAAGCCAAGGCCAACATGGAGGCAGGGGCCTAGCCGGGCAACAACTCTCATCTGCACACACTCAACACCACACCCCTCGACCTCCAACAATGTGCAGCAGTGAAGCACACATGCACTGGTGACATTGCACATGCACCCATGACTATTCCAGGGTGGTGGGTGGGAACCAAGGTGCAGAAACACATCACACATGGACACTCAACAAGACTCCTGAATGTCTGACACACTGCACACTACGCCGTACATGGACATGACGGCAATACCACACCAACCAATGGGATCACAGCCACAGTCACACACCAATGAAGAAGCCAAGGTCACCCACAAAGAACACACATAGACAACAACCAACATTGCAGCCCGGACCCTGAGGAGTGCCAGCAGTCACACACACAACGTGTCACAATCACTGAAAGATAACACAAACTGGAAATCACATGACAGGGGCAAACAACAAGTGCCAAGGGGAAACCTGACTGTGACCCATCTGCGTCTGCACACAAACTCAGCCCTGACAGCAAGCACACCTATGGGTGACACCCTGATGACCAGTAATGTGCCATGCACCCACATCACAGAGAACCCAGGGAGAAGACTTTGGGGGAACATAGCTCAACTCAGCTAGCATCACAAACAGGTACAACACTAGGGATCACAGCATGCACAGCTAAACGGAAGTGAACACACAGACATGCACATACAACACACACCTTGGGCGCAGGCAATGTCACAGGAGTACACACTGCCATGAGGGGACTCCACTCCTGTGTGAGGAAAGCTGTGCCATATGTTGCCTCAGTAGGGCCCCACCATGTCAGCTGAGCACTTGGTCACACAATCAACAATTAGCACCAAATGAGGGCTCCCGTCACATCAGCCTGGTCATGGAAGTGCCAACGGAATCATCAGCACAGATCCAACACACTTGTATAGCAATGTTGCACTGACAACACAGATGAGTCCTTCCCCATTGATGCCCAAACCTGCATGTCCAGTGGAGATGGCCACACGGTCAGGGAAGTAGACGAATTGAACAATGGCAGGCACAACAGATGTGCAGGGGTGGAAGCCACAGATGTGAAATAGCCAATCTAAGTAGGAAATCCCATTGCCAAATACTGAACACATGACACCCTCAGATGCTGCTATGGATGACATGGATACACCACAGGATAGGACACATTCCCCCTGGACCACATGGGTTCCTGCACAGTAACACTTCATTATCATGAGACCAAATATCACCATCACTGCAGCAAGGGCATGGTTAGCATCATCAACATCATGTACATCAGAAGCAAAAGCACTAGAGAACAGAAAGTTGCTTTATTCAGCATATGTGGCATTAAAAGTAGAAGTCCGGTAGAACATAAACAAAGGCCAATGGCCAGTCCATCAACAAAGTCACAAGTGGGTGACAGTGGCAGATGCCACCCTACACATGCCTGCACAAAACCAGGGACAATCCACTAGGAGGGGCAACCGGGGGGTAGGCCAGGCACCGCAGGGACAGGATCAGGGCTCACCAGGAGGAAGCAGGGAAGGGGTGGTGGGTGCTGGAGAGCCACTGACAACTGCAGTGGAGGTGTCTGACATGGTGTGTGCCGGCACAACTGGGGGGCATGGCTCAGATGTTGTGGGTGCCGGCACGACTGCAGTGGACCCTGCAGATGGAGTGGACAGGTCCGCCACTGCAGTGCCCAAGTCAGACAGGGTGGTAGTGGACTCCACTGCAGTGCCTACCACCAGGGGAGGAGAATGGGGAACAGGCAAGGTGGGCTGGACAGAGGGGGAGGACACCCTCACCACATCAGTGGCACAGACAAGCGCAGCGGGGGTGTGGTGCCGGGAGAGCAAGTGGCAGGGGGAGAAGGCCGGAGCCTCTTGGGGATGGTATATCTGTGGGTGGGGGAACCTGGGGCAGGGTGTGGTGGGGGCACCTGTGGAGTGGGGGCCTGAGGGATGGAGGAAGGAGACCTGGTGCTTGAGCTGCAGGGCGGCGGCGGGGTCTTGCTCTTAGCACTCCGGGGGGACTTGCGGGTGGGGGCCTCAGTCTGTCTGCGCCTGGGGGAGGGTGTCCGGGGGCGAGGGGCACTCTGCTCCGTGTGGGGGGCTTCCTCTTCCCCCTGGATGCTGGGGCAGCTGGATCGGAGGGGAAGAGGCCGAGGTCACTGAGGAAGAGGCGCTGGGTCTTTGGGGTTGCAGGTGAGGCAAGGGAGGGTGCTTTGGAGGGAGAGGCAACTGAGGACTGCGCAGTGCCCGTGGATGCGTGTGTGTGTACCAGGGCCCCATCCCCTGTGAGTCTGGTTTCAGTCCCCTGACTGTGCGTGCGTGTGCGTTTAGTTTGTGGCGTGTGTGTCTGTGTGCTGGACGTGTGTGTGCTGGTGTGTGCCTGTGCCGGTGTGTGTGTGCTTGGGACGGGTAAGGTGCTGGGGAGTGTGGATGGAGCAGAGGCAGGAGGGGTGAGGGACTGTCTGAGGAGGGACACTGCTGCCGTCAGGGAGGAGTCCATGGACCTGTTGCCCCTCTGTAGGTCAGACATGCCCGATGAGATGCCCTCCATGAACGACACCAGCTGAGTCAACAGTGCGGTGTGCGCATGGAGGACACTCAGCATGGCTGTCTGCAACCTGCATGGAGCTGGCGAAGGAGGTACACAGACTCCTCACTCAGGGCAGCAGGGGACACAGCGGCAGGGGGTGCGGTGCCTGGGCCAAAGGAGACACGCTCCCGAACATGGGAGCCTCCACGGACCTGGGGAATGGGAGCCGATGGGAGGGCGGTGGTGGTGCTGGTGGTGGCGGGGACAGCAACACTAGCTGGGGTGTGGTGGCTGCTGACACCCGCCTCCACAAGGGAGTCATCCTCCGAGTTGCTCTGGTCCTCAGCTGAGGTGGATGGTGCTGAGGACTCCTCGGTGTGGCTCCCCTCGCCCTCCGTGCCACTGGGTCCCTCCGACCACTCCTCGGCTGCTGACCCAGTCTGGCTCTCTGGCTCCTCCTGGTCCGTGGAGCTGTCCCCTTCCGTGGCCGTGGATGTATCTGCAAACAATGGGGAAACAGACAGACATCAGTCACCTGCACCAAACGCACACACCACTGTGAGCACAGCACATTACAGAGCAAGCCCTGGCATCATTAGTTGTACATTGCTAAAAGTGCCCTAACTGAACAGGAGAAGCCAATTGTCAGTCTGATGCCAAGCATGGCACTCACATCCCACATGGCCTTGCACCCATCTGTCTGGTGTCTGTTGGATTGCAACACCCCAGTGTGGACACATGCACCAAGTACACAGTAGTTGGACAGTGCAGAGGACACGGTGTGGCATGTGGACATGCACACATCACAGCTCTTGCCACTGAGTCAGTACAGGTTTCCGGATGAAAGGGATGCCCAGAGTCAAATAGGAAATGCATGTGATGCATACCAGCGACAGACACCATGATGCACCCATGTCCTGATAGCCATCGCCACAATGGTGTGCATGTAGCACATGTCACTCCCCTGCAGGACCACCAATAAGTTGACACATGCCATGGCAGAGGCATGACTGCTAAGTCATACATCACTGTCTCAGTGATGTATGACTTGGCAGCCAGACAACAACACTATGCACTGTGTCACAATAGTAGGTCATGGGGAATGCAAGTCCTGGAGCTGCACAAGTGCACATGTACATCCCCCACACAACACATCATCTTAACCCTCATCTGTCCAGGTCATACCTATTGGACATATGGGAGACCTGTGACACTACCCTCTGAACCTGAGCCCCTCACAATTTGCTGTGAATGGGGAACAGCTGCCTGAACTTCACATTCGCATACCCCAGTCTGCACGCGCAGCTGATCAAACACCTATGTGACACACAAGTATCGTCTCCTATGGTCACATCTCCAGGGGCATGCTGAGCCCCTACCAAGAAACACCCCAGCAGTCCTGGCAACTAATCCACAGCACACTGACACAGAGGCAGACACCTGAGGGGTCAAATCACTGTGCACAATGTGTCAGCTGATACACGGGAGTGGGAGTACAGAGTGCATTGCATGGCCTGGAGTAGGCATGACTGTCCTGCTCCACATGAATGAGGGATGTGCCCTGGACAGTGGATAGCTGGCTATGTATGTGTGACACACGTAATCTGCACACTCCTGGGGCCCAAACATTGTTCCCACCCGCTGCATGGGCGTGTGCCACATACCCCAGGCACATGTGGTGGCTCAGCTCAGCAAGTGGACCGCATATCAAAGCAACACGCAGATCACATGTCCAAACACAGGCGTTGTGTGAACAATGGACCCACCCATGATGCCCACAACAGAGTTAGGGAAACAGATGCTGTCCCCCACCTTTAGTGAAGCAAACTGCAAGGACACAGTCCCAAGTGACACAATTCCCTGAATGTAAGGGCCACACCTGGGTATCAGATGAGCAGTGGGCAGTGCACAATAGAGGGACATGGCTCCTGGACAACATGACTGCTGCACTGTGGCAGTTGAACCAGGCCAGAGGAGGGCACAAAGCATGTAATACAGAGTTCACAGTGCAGTCTTTGACTCACCCCCTCCTTGCTGCTGTCTGGCCTTCAGCTGCCCATCCAGGTCTGGAAACACCACCGCCAGGATCTGGAGCATGTGGGGGGTCAGGGTCCGTGTTCCGCCCCTCCTGCGAGGAGGCGACAGCTTCAGCTGGACCCGTGCAATCCTCCGGGTCCAGCCCCGAAGGTCCTGCCACCTCTTCTGGCAGTTGCGGATCCGGCGCTTGTAGACCCCCACGGACCGGACGGCCCGGACGATGTCCTTCCAGATCTCCTGCTTCCGATGGGCATTAACCTGTCAGGATGACAAAGTGAAAAGGCCATTACCACACATGCAACATATCCGTGCATGACACAGTTGTATATACATGTCTCAATCACAGGGGCACATGATGTACACAGGCAGTGCAAAGCTGCCCATGGACAGTTTGCCAGACGTCACTACATGGTATCATTGCATGGGAAGTAAAACCATGTTCAAATGCACTGTCACTGCACCATACCTGTCCAGTGCAAGTCACTACACACTATGGGGGGTGACAACTACTCAGTGAGCCTGCTAGCCAGTGGCGTGCAGACTTCCAGCCTTGCTAGTCACACAAAATGCACATTCAGAAAGGCAGTGCACAGAACACTCACCTGCTCCCCTGGTGTCCCATACAGCTTGCTGTACTGTGGAAGTAGGCTGTCCAGCAGGGCCTGGTTCTCTTCAAGGCTGAAGGCTGGGGCTCTCTCCACAGTACGTGCCATTGCAGGGTCCAGAGGGGCAGAGACAGCAGCAGTGCAGTGGCAGATGTCGTCCTGGAGCATGTAGTGCAGGCAAGTGAGCTCTCAGGGGAACAGCCAGCAATATATATGTGCTGGAGAGGCAGATACTGTCCCTTGTGTCCAAAGTGATAGGTCCAAGTCGTTTGCATCTTCTGAATCTGGCCAATCCATGGAATAGCAGCACCAAAACACGCCCACAGCATCCTTCAAATCTTCAACTTCATGACATACATGATTTTGCAACATTGTTGTGGGTGACCAACTGATTTTCCAGCACGACTTGTTCGAAGTTAAGCATCGTTCCAGGAGATTGTCATAAGTCGCACGTCGGTCTGCGGTAAATGCTACGTGGACAACGCTCCCGAAATTGAATGCAATGGGCTGCCGGAGCACCGTTCGGTCCATTGCAGTACAACGCGCACAGGGGTACAAACGACGATACATTAATCTCGCAATCACTTTGAGTGACACATGGTGACCGGCCGGAGGCACCGATCGGTCCATTGCAGTACAACGCGCACAGGGGTACAACGCTGTACCCGCACACATTGAATGCAATGGGCCAGGCCGGAGGCACCGATCGGTCCATTGCAGTTCAACGCGCACAGGGGTAACCAACGCTGATGATCCGGCAGCACGACTCATTGAAGTGCAACGCGTCGGGCCAGGCACGCCCATTGTGCAATGGGCGCGCACCGATCGGTCCATTGCAGTACAACGCGCACAGGGGTACAACGCGTACCCGCACACATTGAATGCAATGGGCCGGCCGGAGGCACCGATCGGTCCATTGCAGTACAACGCGCACAGGGGTACAACGCGTACCCGCACACATTGAATGCAATGGGCCGGCCGGAGGCACCGATCGGTCCATTGCAGTACAACGCGCACAGGGGTACAACGCGTACCCGCACACATTGAATGCAATGGGCCGGCCGGAGGCACCGATCGGTCCATTGCAGTACAACGCATCACTGTACATGTGACTGGCATATGTCAGCATGCCTGTCTCAGATGGACATATGCCAGCCACAGATGGCTCCCAGGGAGTGAGGGGCACACCTACATCACGACAGCCTGTCCAAACTTTATCATAAGGCATGTAAGGCTGCATTTCCTATTGTGTGTATGTTGGTGTACATGTTGTCCTGTGGGTGTCACCTGTGGGCAGCCACCCCCAGGCTGTGCACGTGTTCATGGGGACAGGATCCTGGGTGTTACGTGTACATGACCACTGTGATGTGCAACTGTTCATATCTGTGCATGTGCCATGGTCACATTTCACGGTGGTGTATGTGTATGTCATGTCACATACCCCGTGAGTCCCATGTGGGACGGTATGTTTGAGCCAGGGTGTCCCAGTGGCACAATAGTGATGGTCCTCCACAGTCTTTGTGCATGTAGTGTTTACAATGTCTCTGATTACATGTGCACAATGGGAGACAGTCTCCACATCCACGTTGTGTGTGCATGGACTTTGATGTTGTGTGTGTGTGTGTCACAGACGTCCATGTCTGTCCTGCCGTGGCAAGTGGGGCCACTACCTGTGGGGGTCATGGTTGTTTTGCTGTGGTGTATACATGATACTCCATGTAATGCCAGTGTCCATGTGGCAATACAGGGTCCCTGGGAATGTACCTGTCGTTGAGCTGTGGTGCCTGGGGCACATCTGTCCTCACATGTCACTGTGGGGGGTTATTGTGACACGGCAGCAGGAGATGGGAACTGTGACACGGCCTCATGATATCCAATGGGCCAACCTGGGACTAATTGATGCCACCTGTTGGACCGTGTTGACAGATGTTGGCCATGTATGTACCATACATGTCCTTCCGGAACTGCACACTTCATGTAGTTGTGCCTCATAATGATGTATGTTGGGATCTTGAGTGTTCTCAATGCCGCATATGTGGGGTGACTGACAATCTTGCTTACTTCTCCTCTGCACTGCAGGGCTCCTGCTGTCCATCGACCATTCCCAGACCTGGCAACGATGGTGGAACGGGACAGCATCCGACGGTACCGCTTCACCAGGCAGCTGATTGAGGATTTGGCAGTGCAGTTGTCCCCACATTTGCAGCCTGGCCGGCCGTATCCTACAGCGCTGACCCCCAAGGTGAAGGTGATGGCAGCCCTACACTTCTTTGCCACCGGTACCTTCCAACATACTGTGGCGACTGCTGGTGGGATGTCACAGACCATGTTGAGCCGTGTGCTCCGCGATGTTTTGGCGGCAATGTTGCTCTTCCTGAACCGGTACATCTATTTCCCTAGACTGCGACGACTCACTGACGTGAAGAGTGACTTTTATGCCCTGGGGAGGATGCCGCATGTCATTGGCTCCATTGATGGGACACATGTGGCTTTGGTACCACCACAGGCCCAGGAGCAGGCCTACAGGAACCGCAAGCACTACCACTCGGTCAATGCACTGGTGGTGTGTCTTGCAGACATGACCATCACACACGTGTGTGCCCGTTTCCCTGGTTCAGCACACGATGCCTTTGTGATGAGGAGTAGTCGCATCCCCAGGATGATGGCACAGATGCAGAACCAGCGTGCCTGGCTTGTCGGTGTGTACTGACTTTGTGCCATTGTGTGTGATCTGATCTGTAGTATTCCGCCCACTTTTCCAAGTCAGCTAATGTGCACTTGTCTGTCCGTAGGTGACTCGGGATACCCCAACATGCCGTGGTTGCTGACACCCCTCAGGAACCCTGTGACACCAGCCCAGATGCGCTACAATGAGGCACATGGTCGGACCAGGAGAGTGATTGAGCGGACCTTTGGTCTCCTGAAGAGCCGCTTCCGCTGCCTGGACAAGACCGGAGGGTCCCTCCCATATGCCCCTGCGAAAGTGTGCAAGATTATCATCGTCTGCTGCATGCTCCACAACCTGGCAGTGCGGAAGGAGTTGCCTCTCATCCAGGATGACAATGACCAACATCCGCCACCTGTGGAGGATCCTGGCCTGGACCACGATGCCAGTGACGATGATGATGATGATGATGATGGTGATGTCCGCACACAGCTCATCACCAACTTCTTTAGCTGAATGTGAGTATCCTGAGGTGTCATGTCAATGATGTGAGTTGGCATGATGTGTGGGTGGTGCTCTGGTGCTGTTGGAGTGTGTCCATGGGCTACTTGACTGGATGTGTGTTGCGATGTGTGCTAACAGGTGGGCTGTACTCCCCAACAGTGTTGACATGCTAACTTGGTTCTGGGTGGGTATCTTGTAACATGTATTGTGCATGAGTTTTGCTGTTCTGTCCTGTACTCCATTGCTTTTGACTGTGTGTCATTTCTGTCCTTCACAGGGTACTTTCAGATTCGTTTGGTCAACTGTGTCCACCGACGACGTGATTGCACATCCAGGCTGGTAGCTGTTGTGTCCCTACAGGTGATGTGCGCCACACCCATGGACTTCCTTCCGTCTACAGTTGTTGACTGTGTGCCCGCTGCCAGGTGGGATTACCTTGCATCTGTAGTGGTTACGACATGTTGCAACTGTGTAATAAACCTGTGCTTCACTTTGTGATGTGCGTTGTCTGTGGTCACACATTTGACTGCCATTTGCTTACTGCACCTGTGGGCTACTTGACTACAACTGGGAATGGGTGTGGTGTCTGTGCATTGCACCGTCTTCCCTGGCAACATCAGTGTAGGCAATGAGTCAGATGGCCTAGGTGTGTATGTGTTGTGTAGCCCTGGTGGTGTGTCTCCCTCATGTGTGTCACGTTGCCTGTACTCACATGCCTGTGTTGTCCTTGCTGTTGCAGTTCGCATACACAGTGTAATTTTGCAGTTCATCATCCCCATAACAGCACCCACGTTGGAATCACGACAGAGGCAAGTATGGTGTATTAGTGTGTTTATTGTGATACATTTGTGTTAATAGTGCATAGGATGGGTAGTGCTGTACATAAATCTTGCAATCCGAAGTTCCTAGGTGAATTGAAAGTCCTGGTAGACAGGATCCCCAGTATCGGGGCCACAGTTGTCTGACACATTGGTCCAACTTGTACTCCCCATGCAATGTGTGGGAGTAGTGTTGCCGTCAACAGGGTGAACAGTCTGTGCACAAAGGCGAACATCCAGAACAGGTTCAGGCTTCCTGGGAGTTGCGCTTGGCCATCGGCCTCTCACTTTTCCCTCCTCGGACGACCCCTCTTCTTGGGGGGGGGCCCTCAAGTACAGGCTGCTGCGGTGCAGGGGACTCTCCGCCAGAGTCCTCCTCCCTCCCTGTGGCAGTTGCAGTTTGTTCGGCACCAGATGTTGTTGGCACACAGGGAGGTGTGGACTGGTTGCTGTTCATCTGGCGGAGGCATTGTAAAATGTCCCTGTGCACCGCCGTCATCTCATGCAGTGCATCCCACTTGGACTCCACGCGGGACATGTGTGAGTCCACGCGGGACATGTGTGACTCCACGTGGGACATGTGGGAGTCCAAGCGGGCATGATGGGCAGCCTGCTGCTGTTTCATGTCTCTGAGGAGCCCCACTACCTGGCTGAGCTCTCCGGTGCTGGACTGGTACGCATCAGCTATGCGTACCAGTTGTGGGTCATCATGCACACCAGCAACGTCTGCAAGCAGCGACCTCTGTCTCCCACCCCTCCCACCACCCCTGCTGACATGTGCAGTGTGTGCAGTGGCACGCACAGATAACCCTGGTCCACCTTGGGGGTTGGTGGTGGTGGTGGTGTCCATGGCCCCAGGTTGGTCCAGGGTCCCTGTGCTGGTGTTGCTCCTTGTTCTGTCCATGTCGGCAGGGATGGTATTCGTGGTGACAGTCGTTGGAGGGGTGGGTGCAGGGGGTGCAGCTGGTGGTCCTGCTGGTGCTGCAGCTGGTGGTCCTGCTGGTGCTGCATGTTGACTTGCACCGGATGTGCCAGGTTGGTCTTCATCGTCCGAGGAGGACAGAGGCTGTACGACGCCAGTGAGCTCCGCATCCTCTTGAGCCTGGGACTGGGACTCCTCAGCGTCTGCTGCTGTGTCCCCATCATCACCTGTTTTTGGGAGACACAAACAATGTATGTTATGTTTCTGCAGGCATCAATGGTTGACACACATGACAGTTGTGACTGTGCCTCTGGGTGCGGGCCTGTACATTGCATTGTCCTAAGTCGTCACAGTCAGGGGTTGATATTGGTGTGGCACATTGTCCTGCATTATTTGGGCATTTCTATGTATTTTCTGGGGTGTGAACATGGTCTGCATTGGTTGTGTTTGGTTGACAGCCGGACCTCCTTCCCACCCACCCAGCCAGTCAGTTATCCCACCATGGAACGTGCTTGCGTTGCAGGGAGTGTAAGTTGTCTCTCAGGATGTCACTCAGTGGTGTCCTGCTGTTTGTTGGTGCACATTTGCCAGCAGGGCCTTGTGCTCCCCACAGCAGTAGCCAGTGTCAGACATCTTGTGAGTCCTTCTCCACTCCCTGTGATGTGAGCATGGTTCAGGGTGGTGTTGATGGGACAGTTGTGGGGGTGAGCTATGTCTGTGACTACGACTCCCATCATGCTATTGCCTCCTCCCCCTTCCCAGCATGCCCATGCTTCCTTCCTTTTGACTCTGCTTCCCTGTGGGGTGGGCTGGCTGTGCTGACAGGATGGCTGGGAGTGTTGTCCTGGCAGTTGTTTGGCTAGAAGTCCCAAGAGTGTCCCTGTGCTTCACACAACATAACCCAGGGTGGTGGTTCTTTGTGGGATCTTGTGTTAGGATGGGGGGCATTGCATTCTACCAGGTGGGTTCTGTGGAGTTTGTGTTGGGGTGTGTGTGAGGGGAGGTGCTTGTGACTATGGTCAGTGCTGCAAGTCCTCCTTCCCACCCAGCTAGCCAGATATCCCACCATGGAACGTGCTTGCATTGCAGGGAGTGTAAGTTGTCTCTCAGGATGTCAGTCACTGGTGTCCTGCTGTTTGTTGGTGCACAGTTGGCAGCAGGGCCTTGTGCTCCCCACAGCAGTAGCCAGTGTCAGCCATCTTGTGAGTCCTTCTCCACTCCCTGTGATGTGAGCATGGTTCAGGGTGGTGTTGATGGGACAGTTGTGGGGGGGGCAATATGTGTGACTGCGACTCCCATGATGCTATTGGCTACACTGACTTGGCCAGCATACACAGAATTCCTTCCTTTGAGTGGTCTTCACTGTGTGTTGGTGTTGTTGTGGTGGCTACATGTGTGGATGTGTTTGTTAGTTCTATTTGTGCCACTGCCTAGCTGTAGTTGTAGTTGTGTTTGTACATGTGTTGGCACAGTTGGATGTGACTTTTTTGATGGCATGTGTTGTGTTTATCTGACTGACATACACATTTTGGGATGATTCTGTTCTGGTTGCTGTGTAATTGCTATGAGTGCATGGTTTGACTCTCCCCTTGACAGTGATGTGTGTGTTTTGTGGCAGTATATTGTGTACATTTGTTGTGTACTCACCAGGCTCTGGGATGTCCTCTAGTCCATATACGCTCACTGGCGGAAGGATGGCCCGCACCTTCTCCTCCCAGGGCCTGAGGTATATTGGCTTGGCAGGAGGGCCACTGCCGGTGTATTGGCTGTTGATGTAGTCTTTCTTCAGCAGGTCCCGTACCCTCCTGCGCACGTCATACCACCTGTTCTGGATGTCGCTCTTTGTGCGCCGACATGGTGATTGTGCGTTCACCCTGTTGATGATCCTCTCCCACATCTTGGTTTCTGGGAGATGGGGGTCTGTTGGACCAGTGTGCCAAACAGCTGTGGCTCCACCCTGAGGATCTCGTCTACCATGACTTCCAATTCACTATCTAGGAACTTGGGATTCTTCTTGGGGGGCATGGTGATGGGTGGTGATGGTGAGTGATGTGTGTGTTGGTGTGCAGGTGAGGGTGTGTGAGTGTGTGTTTTGCTGGGTGTATGTGAGGTAGGTATTTGTTGATGTGCTGATGGTGTGTGGCTTGTGTGAGGGATGAGCTGTGGGTGTGTGGTTGCTTTCTCTTGGGTGCTGGCAGTGGAATGGCATTTGCAAAGGCTCATGGTTGTGATTTGTGTCCTTTCTATAGGTGGAGTTGTGGGTGTGTCTTTGTTCTCTGTCCCCACCCCCCCAGTATTTATTGGCTTGGTAATTGCTTGTTTGGCCTTTTTTTGGGTGATTTTTCCTTTGTGCTGTTTGTGTATGTTGGAAACGTTCTTGTGACCGAGTCGGACCCTGCATTTGTCTCTTACGGTGTTCTCCGTTTCGTTCGCGCTGTGTTTGTGCAGTTTTCTATGCTGCGTACGCGTCGGTCGCGGTGTTTTGTGTTGCTTCGGCTCGGTTTTGTATGCGTGTCGGTCATACGGCTTGGCCTCCGTCCGACTCGCTCGTGGTTTCGCGCCTTGCATCGTACTTTGCGGTTTGGAGTTCGCGTGTACGTTTCGGTCGGATTTGTTCCGGGTGCGTGTCGGTCGGTTGGATTCGCGTGTTTTTCCGGCCGGATTGCTGTTTTCCGTGCGGCTCGGTCGGTCGACTTGGTTTCGGTACGTGTCGGTCGGATTTTTCACGCCTTGCATCGTACTTGGCGTGTCGTGCGCCACGGGTACGTGTCGGTCGGTATTATTTCCGGATCCGAGTCGGTCGGTGCTTTTTCCGGCCCGAATCGGAATCGACCCCTTAGTCTTGTTTTCGGCAGGCTTCATTTATGTTCTCTGTCCGGGTTGGGACTCCTTCGACTTGCTCCTGGTATTTACCCCTACTGGTCCTTCTTCCTCTCCCCAGTGTACATGTTGTCTGCCTCTTCTCCTGCCTCTCCCTAAAAAAGGCGGCCTTTGGTTTTGAGGGAAGAAATGATGAGGGGCAGGGTGGAACTAGGGGTTCCAGCCATAAAATGGGTGTGGGGGAGGTTGGTTAAATGGAGCTGGAAAAAATCTTTGGCCTTGGTTGGGAAAAGATTCCCACTGTTGTGGCCACTGACAGGGCTTGCCCCTTCCTCGTTGTCTGGGGTTGCTGCCTGTGCTTGATCCGCTGCTGACTGCGGTGTCATCTCCCGAGATATCTGATAGGGTGTCCTGTTTGTTAGGTGGGACATAATCCTGATCTGCATATGGGTAAGTCTTTGAGTAGGAGAATCTTTTAAGATCCTTTTGAAATTTGGAGATATTAGACTGTGTTAGGAATTCTTTGTACTCGTTCATCTCCTTATTAGTCTCATCCAGTTTTTTCTTGAAGTAAGTGATGGTTGTTTTGAAGTGATTTTCTGTAGTTTGGATTTCGATCAGCATGGAATCTGATAATCTTTTAGCTATTTTTATGATTAGGACTATCCAGTCCCTGGCACAGTGCCAGGCAGGCTATCTGTGCCCAATCTTTCCTGAAGGAAGGGTCTTCCAAAAAGATTCTGGGTGCATTGGTAACCAGCAAACCTTTCGGGGTTGTGTTACTGCGTAGGTATTCTGTTAGTATCACTCCATGTAGGATTGTCAGAATTCTATTTCTCTTTGCTCCGTTCATTTCTCCCAGTCGGCAGTTTGTGAAATAGTTTGAGAGATGTTGAAATCAGCAAGTAACGGAGGGCCTGAGAGGATCTCATTTATATCCTCTTCTGAAAAGGTTGAACCTGGGTTCTCTGCCATAATTGCGAAAATGGGATTTCAGACAACAATGTGGACAAAGACCTCTCGCAGCTGTGCGCTGTCTAATATATGAATATCAACAAGAGAGTGAGGAAAAACCAAGAGGAGCTAGTTCACTTCCCCTCTTTAGATATGTATAATCAAGAAGTACTGGCTCGTAGTTGAAGCCTTTAGTTTGTGTTTCGGAAACTGATAGGTTTCTTAAGAAAACCCTCACCCACCAACCTAGTTGGTGGCATGCTTCATCATCGGGTCCCACCCAAGGCGCCGAGTGCACCCTGGGTGTGCTACGACGCCTGAACTACAGCGGAGCTGTTTTTTGGGTGTATTTGTGTATGGTGCAGTGATTGGTGATGATAAAACTATCTATAGGGTCCCTTTCAAATGATAGAAGTAATTTTAATAGTGGGGCCCTATGACAGGGTTAACAAGCATTGGCATAGCCAATAGGTCTCGCTTTTGGGACCTTATAAGTGCTTAGCCATGCAACAGTTGATGTTGTTGTACCAAGGATATTGTGCTGCATAACTAAACACTTCTAAGGTCCCAAAGGCGAGACCTATTGGCTATGCCAATGGTTTTTTTTTGTTAAAGGACAAGCAGTGCTATCAGGCTCCGGCTGCCACTTAGTCCACCGCAGGGTAGAAGAGGGATAGAAGAGGGGTAGAGGGGTAGAAGAGGGGTAGAAGAGGGGTAGAAGAGGGGTAGAGGGGTAGAAGAGGGGTAGAAGGGTAGAAGAGGGGTTGAAGAGGGTTAGAAGAGTGGTAGAAGAGGGGTAGAGTGGTAGTAGAGGGGTAGTAGAGGGGTAAGTAGTGGGGTAGAGGGGTAGTAGAGGGGTAGAAGAGGGGTAGAGGGGTAGTAGAGGGGTAGAGGGGTAAAAGAGGGGTAGAAGAGGGGTAGAGGGGTAGTAGAGGGGTAGAAGAGGGGTAGAGGGGTAGTAGAGGGGTAGAAGGGTAGAAGAGGGTTAGAAGAGGGGTAGAATGGGGGTAGTAGAGGGGTAGAAGAGGGGAAGAGGGGTAGAAGAGGGTTAGAAGAGGGTTAGAGGAGGGGTAGAAGAGGGGTAGAAGAGGGGTTGAGGGGTAGTAGAGGGGTAGAAGAGGGGTAGTAGAGGGGTAGAAGAGGGGTAGAAGAGGGGTAGTAGAGGGGTAGAGGAGGGGTAGAGGGGTAGAAGAGGGGTAGAGGGGTAGTAGAGGGGTAGAGGGGTAGTGGGGTAGAAGAGGGATAGAGGGGTAGAAGAGGGGTAGAAGAGGGGTAGAAGAGGGATAGAGGGGTAGAAGAGGGGTAGTAGAGGGGTAGTAGAGGGGTAGAAGAGGGGTAGAGTGGTAGAAGAGGGGTGGAGGGGTAGAGGGGTAGAAGAGGGGTAGTAGAGGGGTAGAGGGGTAGTAGAGGGGTAGAGGGGTAGAAGAGGGGTAGTAGAGGGGTAGAAGGGTGGTAGAGGGGTGGTAGAGGGGTAGTAGAGGGTAGAGGGGTAGAAGAAGGGTAGTAGAGGGTAGAGGGGTAGAAGAGGGGTAGAAGGGTAGAAAAGGGGTAGAAGAGGGGTAGAAGAGGGTAGAGTGGTAGAAGAGGGGTAGGGGGGTAGGAAGAGGGTTGAGGGGGTAGTAGAGGGGTAGTAGAGGGGTAGTAGAGGGGTAGAGGGTAGAGGGGTAGAAGAGGGGTAGAGGGGTAGAAGAGGGGTAGAGGGGTAGAAGAGGGGTAGAGGGGTAGTAGAGGGGTAGAAGAGGGGTAGAGGGGTAGTAGAGGGGTAGAAGGGTAGAAGAGGGTTAGAAGAGGGTTAGAGGAGGGGTAGAGGGGTAGAAGAGGGGTAGAGGGGTAGAAGAGGGGTTGAGGGGTAGTAGAGGGGTAGAAGAGGGGTAGTAGAGGGGTAGAGGAGGGGTAGAGGGTAGAAGAGGGGTAGAGGGGTGGTAGAGGGGTAGAGGGTTAGAGGGGTAGAAGAGGGATAGAGGGGTAGAAGAGGGATAGACGGGTAGAAGAGGGGTAGAAGAGGGATAGAGGGGTAGAAGAGGGGTAGTAGAGGGGTAGAGGGGTAGACGAGAGTTAGAAGAGGGGTAGAAGAGGGGTAGAGTGGTAGAAGAGGGGTGGAGGGGTAGAGGGGTAGAAGAGGGGTAGAGGGGTAGTAGAGGGGTAGAGGGGTAGTAGAGGGGTAGAAGAGGGGTAGAAGAGGGGTAGTAGAGGGGTAGAGGGGTAGAAGAAGGGTAGTAGAGGGGTAGAAGAGGGGTAGAGGGGTAGAAGAGGGGTAGAAGAGGGGTAGAAGAGGGGTAGAAGGGTAGAAGAGGGGTAGAGGGGTAGCGGGGTAGAGGGGTAGAAGATGAGTAGAGTGGTAGAAGAGGAGTAGAGTGGTATTAGAGGGTTAGAAGGGTAGAAGAAGGGTAGAAGAGGGGTAGTAGAGGGGTAGTGGGGTAGTAGAGGGGTAGTAGAGGGGTGGTAGAGGGGAAGTAGAGGGGTAGAGGGGAAGTAGAGGGGTAGAGGGGAAGAGGAGTAGAAGAGTTTGTTTAAAAAAAGCGAGTGGTGATTATATATGGTTTGTGTGCAGGTGGGCGTGGAGTTGGGGAGAGATAATCAGTAGTTAACCGAAAGAAAAAAAAAACTGTATGTATTTTTACTGTGCTTAAAAATATTTAATTAAGGATCCAAAAGTACTTTAATTAAGGATCCAAAAGTACACGTTTACAAGCAACGAAAACAACAGCGCTTTTACGCAAAATTAATTATAATATACTAACAATTCCATGGAACAGAGCATTAACTTTAAAGTGCCTCACATTGTCCAAAAAACAGTATTAGCGCCGATGCCTTTTGAGACCGCACCGTTCACGTGAGGTTTGTTGCTCGGTAAAAAAATAAACAGCATTCATGTTTAAATGGCACCAGCTCACATTGCCCTAAATAAATAAAAAAAACGGAATTGCCACTAAAGCGTTTTGAGACAGCATCGTTCACATGAGATTTGATGCTCAGTAAACAAGCGGTCTTCAAAAAGGAGACGGAGAGGGCGGAGCGAGTGGGCGCGCGGCGGCAAAAGTGAAAGCAGCTGCAGCGTCCACAGCTTTCTGTGTGCCCGCGAGCGATGCGCTGAGCGCATGACGAGAGAGGTAAGCCAGATGGCGCCTCTGCTCGTAACTGTGCGCGTAACCGCACGCTCGAGGCCACACAGAAAGCGTGTGGTTGGATTTTTGAATGCCCACTCACTAAAAGTCTCGCCAGAGCAGCGCATGCGCTGGCTCAGGCGAGACCTAAAAATGTGATCAGGCGGATACGTTTAGAGTTTTATGTTTTGACTCTGGTATCCTAAAAACAGGTCTACATGTTGCAGCCAGACTGTGTCATATGCTGGCTTTCGTCAGGACCAGGGCAAAAAATGCGTGAACCGGTCAATGGGAGTTCTCCAAGACCGAAGTGTGAAAAGTGCGCTCACGCTAAGGTATGAAGGGCTGGAGAGAAACTATTCGTTTCCTCCTACTACTTCTTTGATTTAGTAGTGCTGGTGAAATCTGTAAAAGACAAAACACAAACAATAATCGTCACGACACACATGGAACATATAATATATAAACATGAGACAGGCATGCACTCATGTATGCCACACGCAGTGTCAGGCTCGATCTATATTCGATCTATGAGGTGGTGACAAAATGGTACACCCATGCGTGCATCGCGGTTTACATAATAGTAAAATGCGCAATTAAGGATTGTTTCGTTTCATTACCCGCGAGGACTGTAACCCGTGCCTACATCGGAGTGGAGTATTCGGCTTAAAAAAGTGACAATAATGCTTACTACAGTCGTTTTTCAATTTTACGACATGGATCCCGCAAGGAGGCAGTGCCTGTAGTCACACGCTGAAATCAGAAAACAAAGAGTTAACACGCCGATATCTTGTTCGAGATTCTCAGCGCAGTGAGGTTTCCCGGTAGGTGAGACTGGGGGCTCTACTCACATTATCAAGGTCCACTGCCCTCCATTTGTCCCTGTTGCGGCCTTTGGTAGGGATCCTGAGGATGTGCGGCTGCTCGGAAGACCGGCATATTATGCAGAGTTTTCCGAGACCCGTCCTAGGTGCCCGCATCATGACGTCATCACGCGGGGGCGTGGTTTGTATATTAGACCTTGAAAAAAGACTCTTTTTGGGGCCTTACTTCATGTATTGTGCTGATTAGCTTGACTCAATTACTTTTAGTGGAATTGAAATGTCGAGTGAGTGGTTACTTCAAATGGCTACAAATTCTGGGGAGTGTTAATCAATATTTCAAGAGGAGCATGAAATGGAGTGAATCGAGGGGGTGTGTCCAGCAGCAGAGTGCAACTGTCGGGCCACAGGAGGGGCACCCTGTCGAGGGACAGGTGAGACAGGCTATGGTGTCATCCACGTGCCCCAGACTCCCACAGCCAGCAGGAACCAAGACTGCGATCTAAGGTGGTCCATGCATATGCAAGGCAGGTATTCCTAATCCATTGTAGCCAGAGAGGGCAGCACAAGTCAGTGTGCCTCCGTCGCTTCGGCCCCAGGCTGCCGGATGGCAGCCAAAATGAGTGCCCGCGAGCACATAGCTGCAGAGACCACAGGTAGTGTCATAGGGCTGGAATCCCTCCAGCAAGGCGGGCTCCATGCGATGCCCCCCATCCGGTGCCTCAACAGCAGGAAGGATAGAATTATGAAGAGCCCGTGGTCGAGGGAGCTCGGGAAGGCGTCTTGTCCATATCACGGAGGTGTTGGAATAGGTCTCTTATTGTGTCCTAAGATGCCGCGGTCTTGTGGGCCTGGTCTATGCAGCAGGGCGGTACCAGAGACCATATAGGCCGCAGGGATTCCCTGAAGGGGAGTCGATGACGCGATAGTGCACCCTCAGGTAGGTTCATCAGTAGCCCAGAAGTTGTTTGCTTCAGCCAAGGAACGGATAGATCGTCTCTTGCCCTCCCAAGTGAACATAACTAAGGGGTGGCCCCCACTGATAACGTATGTTAAGTTCTCGCAGTTTGTCCATCATTGGCCGAAAGTCACCTCCGGTGGCGAAGGGTGACAGGGGAGAGGTCCTAGAATATTTGAACAGTATAGCCATGGAACACCAGGTCAGCTTTGCTCCGTGCTGCTTTCAGGATGGCCTCCTTTTCGACGAAGAAGTGGACTCATCTCCGAATGTCTGGGATAGACTCTGGTTGTCTCCGGTGCACTCTATCCAACGTTGGAGGGGAGGCATCATCATCACCGCAAATCGTGTAGAGAAGCTCAGCAGTAAAAGCCATGATATCACTGCCCTCCGCCCCCATCGGCATCCCCCCTGATGCGTATGTTGTTCCGACTGCTCCGATTTTCAAGGTCCTCCTGCTTCATTTGGAGCTTGATGTGTTGCTCCTCCAGTGTCGCCACCCTCTGCCAGAGCATTTCCTGATCCTCAGAGCGAGCATCAATTGTGCGTTCCAGATCGTCTGCTCGACCTCCCAGGTCAGGGTCCTCACGGCGGATCTCTTTTAAGCAGGACTTGAAGTCAGTTTTGAGGGATCCAATTGCGCTGCGATTTTCCTTCAGAAAGCGATCCATGTGGGCCTGAGATATGGGCACCGACGTTGTGTCCCCCTCCATACCAGAAGTCGGGAGAGCAGCGGAGTCCACGTTCGGTGCAGGTGTTTTATTCCAGAGTGAGGTGACAGGGTTGTCTCTGGTAGGCCCAATAGGTGTGTCTTTCGTTGTCCTGCCATGGGGCATGGTAACCACCTGTAGGAATGCAAGTAACCAGGAAGGCCTCCACAAGGTCTCTAGTGGGGGGGGTGAAAAGGGGATCAACGACCCAGTAGGCCTTGCGGGTCGCACAGCAGCAATCCGGAAGGATGCGCTGCAGTTGCAGCGGTCAGACCAGCCAATCAAGGAACTCCCAGGGTAAATTACGGTGCAGAGGCCGTAAGGAGGAGTCTTGGGGTGATGTACTTAGCCTGGAGGATGTGTTGATGAGAGCCTGGAGCTCAACGTAGCCCCATCGAAGTCGTGATCTCACCCCTCCCAAGAAGGTTCCCACACTGGAGCAGAGCTGGGAGACCCTTCAGGGCCTCCTGTAACAGGGGAGAGTTTTTTTGGGGGGGGGAATAGGCAAGCACAACAGATGGTAGCAAGATAGGTATTGCAGGCTGTTGCAGCGTTTCCCCAGTGCAATTAGTCCGTGGGCAAGGCAACAACCATGTGGTTTCACAGAGGCAAAGTAATCACAGTCTCAAAGAGAACAGTCTCTAGGGCCTCATTCACCCCTGAAGCTCCAGTGCGCGCTCCCACCCTGCCGTTCTAGATAAGGCAGGGACCATTAGTCCACAAGAGAGGGGGGAAGAGGCAGTGAAGACAGGCCCGAGTCCAACAGGGGGCAATCACTGCTGCAAGCAAGTGTGAGGGGGGGCGCTCAACCATGTTCATATGCCCCGTCCCCAAGTCCATGCCACCAGCGGACAGGGCCCCAGGACAGGGTGGCCACCGCACAGAGGGCCAGGCAACAACTGAGGTTGGAGAGGCAGCTGATCTGCGGTCCGAGCACTGTTCTCCCTCAGGCCCCAAGCAGTCACAACAGCAGGCACTGGGCCGTTCACCAGAGGGCCCCAATTAGGGAGCAACAGGGACCTGCAAAAAGCCCGCTACAGTCAATAGCCAACTCACTGATGAAGGTCCAGGCGGCTCGTGGCGTTCCCGCGCTGGGCCAACGCCCAGCCTCCAGCCCCTCACAACAGACTTCCTCTCCACGAGGCACCAGGTCGGCAGGCGGGGAGAAACACCGTCAGAGGCCCCCCATAGGCAGCAGCACGCTCCAGCGCACCTGGGGTTGGCCAGAGGTCGTCCGGTGCCAGTGCGAGCAGCGAAGTGCCCCGGTGCACAGCGATGGGTTGCGCAGTGCACAAAATGGTGGCTCCACCAGGCCGACGCCTCTGGGGGGAAAGGATTGCTGCACTGTGGCTCCAGGCGTAGGGGAAAGCCGGAGCACTGTCACGGGCGCGCTACCCCCTCCGGGGCATGGAGGGTCCGGTGCAACCCAGACGCAGCATGTACATCAGACGGGGCCGGGAGCGTTCCACGGGGGCCAAGATGGCGTGGCCCTCTCCACCGCCGAGGCCGACCTCAACTCAGAGCAGCAGCCCCCAAACGGCACCCCCCAGGTCCGTCAGCGCATCCTCATCGGCAGAAACAGTACAGGTGCCCCCCACGGCGGAGTCCACGTTCGGTGCAGGTATTTTATTTCAGAGTGAGGTGACTGGGTTGTCTCTGGTAGGCCCAATAAGTGTGTCTTTCGTTGTCCTGCCACGGGGCATGGTAACCACCTGTAGTGAAGGTATGGATACAAGTAACCAGGAAGGCCTGCACAAGGTCTCCAGCGGGGATGGGTTAAAAGGGGATCAACGACCGAGTAGGGCTCACGGCCGCACAGCGGCAATCCAGGAAGGATGTGCTGCAGTTGCAGCGGTCAGACCAGCCAATCGAGGAACTCCCAGGGTAAATTACGGTGCAGAGGCCATAAGGAGGAGTCTTGGGGTGATGTACTTAGCCTGGAGGATGTGTTGATGAGAGCCTGGAGCTCAACGTAGCCCCAGGGAAGTCGTGATCTCACCCCTCCCGCTCCAAGAAGGTTCCCACACTTGAGCAGAGCTGGGAGACCCTTCAGGGCCTCCTGTAACAGGGGAGAGTTTTTTGGGGGGGGGAATAGGCAAGCACAACAGATGGTGGAGAGATAGTTATCGCAGGCCGTTGCAGCGTTTCCCCGGTGAAGATTAGTCTGTGAGCAAGGCAACCACACCGTGGTGCAGGGGGTGTCACAGAGGCAAAGCAATCAGTCTCAAAGAGAACAGTCTATGGGGCCTCGTTCACCCCCGAATCTCCAGTGCACACTCCCACCCTGCCGTTCCCGACAAGGCTTGTACCATTAGTCCACAAGAGAGGGGGAAGAGGCAGTGAAGGCAGGCCCGAGTCCAACAGGGGGGCAATCGCTGCTGCTAGCAAGTGCGGGGGGTGCTCAACCATGTTCATATGCCATGTTCCCAAGTCCACGCCACCAGCAGACAGGGCCCCAGGGCAGGGCGGTCACTGCACACAGGGCCAGGCAACAACTGAGTGTGCAGAGGCTGCCGATCTGTGGTCCGAGTACTGTTCTCCCTCAGGCCCCAAACAGTCACAACAGCAGGCATTGGGCCGTTCACCAGAGGGCCCCAATTAAGGAGCAACAGGGACCTGCACTCAGCCTGCCCCAGTCAATAGCCAACTCACTGATGAAGGTCCAGGCGGCTCGCGGCATTCCCGGGCCGGACCAAAGCCCAGCCTCCAGCCCCTCAGAACAGACTTCCTCTCCATGGGGCACCAGGTCACCAGGCAGGGGGGCACAGTCAGAGGGCCCTCATAGCCAGCGGCACGTTCCAGCGCACCTGGCGTTGGCCAGAGGTCGTCCGGTTCCGGTGCAAGCAGCGAAGTGCCCCGGTACACAGCGACTGGTTGCGCAGTGCTCAAAACGGCAGCTCCCCCAGGCCAACACCTCTGGAGGGACAGGATCGCTGCACTGTGGCTCCGGGCATAGGGGGAAACCGGAGCGCTGTCACGGGCATGCCACCCCCTCCGGAGCATGGAGGATCCGGTGCAACCCAGGCACACGGTGTACATTAGACGGGGCCAGGAGCATTCCACAGGGGCCAAGATGGCGCGGCCGTCAACACCGCCGAGGCCGACCCCAACTGAGCGCAGCAGCCCCAATCGGCACGCCCCAGGTCCATCGGCGCATCCTCGTCGGCAGGAACAGAGTACAGCTGCCCCCACAGTGTCCAAACTGCACTGAGCTGGTTCTGATGCTTTTAATGGCTTATGAAAGGCCGCTGGAGTCCGGAGCTGCGACGGAGCACGTCCTACTCCATACGCTCCCAGACCACGCCACCAGAGCCATTTTTTAAAGTTACTGAGCTGAGATGGATTATGAAAATATTAAAATATGAAAGTGTAGTGCGAAAGCGCTATTATTTATAAAGCAGAAGGGATGGCAGCAATTTGCTACGTGGCTCTCCAAAAAAAGCTAAAATTAAAAAAAACAAATAGGACTGCTGGGAGGAGGTGTGAGAGGAGGGTAACAGGGGAGTGGATCATGGTAATGGATTGGGGAGGCAGGGAAAAGAAGCACCCGAGGAAGGAGGCAATGAGGAGGGCTGGAGGAGGGGCACAAGAAAACAACACCGGGGTGAAGGGAGAAGCACCCAGGCAAGAACAACATGGGGCTCGGGGGACAGAAGCACACAGACAAGAGAGAGCAACACGGAGTGTGGTGGAGAGAAGCAAATGGACAAGAGATTGCAACATGAACATGAAGTGTGGAGCTAGAGAAGCATACGAGAGACACAGCTGGAAATTACATGCACTCTCATGGAGTGCTAAAGCAAAAAGAAAAAAAAGTAATTTCCTGAACATGAGTAGTGGAAAAACACTAGTAAAGAGGCAATACCTCAGAGGAGGGACAAACACAAGCCATTAAAGCAAGCAAGTGACAGTGACAATAAAGTCAACTAACTTTCAGCAATGAGTGGGCTTTAAGCCCACTGTAAGTTCTTGATAAGCTGAGATTAGGTCTTGTGCAACCAGACTGCTTGTGCTGTATGTTTGGCTCAACTTAAATGAAGCACTTATAAAGCCAACAGGTGTTGTCTTTGGGACCATCTGGCTTTGCCAATGCTTTTGGGCGATCCTGATGCTTTTCCCAAAGCTTTTCCCAATGCTGTTTAACATCGTCCCCCCAATGACACGGTGACTGTTGGTGGCTGCGTCATTCAGTAAGAGTGTGCATATGTTGCTGTACTTACAGTATGATGCTGGCATCATTTTTAAAAAACATGTTAGTGACTGATCTAAGTTGGCAGTGCCACTAAGATCAGTCAATTAAAAAAATGCATTTTAAATATGCTAAAGCTCTTTCGTGAAGGGATGGCAGCAATTTGCTGCCTGGCCCTTCGAAAAAATATAAATTTAAAGAAAGAACCACAGGGGCGAAGAGGGAAGAAACGGGGGGCATGCATGGCGATAAGTTAAAAAACAAGCATTTGCAATGCAATAGGTCTCCTATTACTGATAGTTTGAGGTATTGGCATTGCAAATAATAATGCAACGCCAATAGCTCATACGTTCAGTAATGCGACACGTAGTGCATTGCAAATGCTTGCGTAGTGAGCCAGGACCCAGCATTGTATGTCTCAGTGCAGTACCGCAAGCTGCTCCTAGAGGTCCCTAGTGAGCGAGGCACCAGCATTGTATGTCTCGGTGCAGTACCGAAAGCTGCTCCTAGAGGTCCCTAGTGAGCGAGGCACCAGCACTGCATGTCTCGGTGCAGTACCGCAAGCTGCTCCTAGAGGTCCCTAGTGAGCGAGGCACCAGCACTGCATGTCTCGGAGCAGTACCACAAACTGCTCCTAGAGGTCCCTAGTGAGCAAGGTACCAGCACTGCATGTCTAGGTGCAGTACCGCAAGCTGCTCCTTGAGGTCCCTAGTGAGCAAGGCACCAGCACTGCATGTCTTGGTGCAGTACCACAAGCTGCTCCTAGAGGTCCCTAGTGAGCAAGGCACCAGCACTGCTGACCTCTTTTGGTGACATATGGTACTGCACCCTGCAGAAGATATGGTAAATCCACCCTACCCATAATGCATTGCATGCAAGACAGTACTACGAGTACATTCAAATAGCTATGTCCATGTATACAATTAGTAGCTTTGAAATGTTACAAAAGAATTATTACGTTAATTTCGGATTAGGTTGTACTCTGTGTGGAGCTGATGAAGGGAAATTTGTAGATGGACTCATATAAATGAGAGATGTTCTAGTGAGCGAAGCAACCGCTGTCAGCCTAGCTTATGACCAAGTGTGTATCTTGCCTGAAGCCTTTTAAGAAAATAGTGCCTTGAGGCTGTAATTAAAACCTAGGGAGTAACAACACGGTGTCCTCATGGGAGGTTACAAGAAGAGACAAGGCGGTACTAAAGAGGGACTACTAAGCCTATTGACCAATGAAAAGCCACCATTTACAAAGGACAGGAGCCAATTAAAAAGATGGGTGGAGCTTTATGCCCATATCCTGAATACAAGCAAAAGACACACAATTGATGAACGGAATGCAGAACAAATCAAAACATTCACCCCCAGTCAAGAGATCTGGGTTAAATCCATCATTCTTTTGCTCACCATGCCACCCCAGTTGAGACCTGGCCATGTGCAAATCAGTCTTGACCCTGTGCCTCATGGGAACAGTCCAGCCCGAACTGCCAAGCCAGGTCCTCCCTGGACCGGAAACAAGCATCCTAGGACCGGTTTCGGGGTTTCACCCTCTTCAGCCAGGATAGCTTGATTCCAGTGGCACAGTGAGCCCAGGACCCACGTCTGGGCATACCTGGCGCACTTAGGGCGAGAAAGCAAAAGACACACAATTGATGGACGGAATGCAGAACAAATCAAAACATTCACCCCCCAGTCAAGAGATCTGGGTTAAATCCATCATTCTTTTGCTCACCATGCCACCCCAGTTTAGACCTGGCCATATGCAAATCAGTCTTGACCCTGTGCCTCATGGGAACAGTCCAGCACGAATACAGCATGTCTCGAAGAGACAGCGCTGCCTAGGCGAGACCTAATAAGCAAGGGGAGGAAAGAGCAACACGGATGAGACAGCAACATGGACCATGGGAGGAGAAGCAAGTTTGTGGGTATCTATTTTTAATCACATTAGAATTTTATAAGCAATGCTTCCAGGAACTGTTGACAGAAAGGCTGGCTTTGCTCATAAAGTCTTGGCGTGCCAAATTTAGATGGCTGCAAATAGGTAGCTCCAGTGAAAAATATGGGAAGCTTTTACATCATTATTAATAGTAATATTAATACGAATAATAATACAGTAATACCAATGTGTCTGAATGTGCTGTGCCAAGGTTGCCTGTTGCACCATGGATAGCTATGCTAGAGAATGTGTAGCAAGAGCCCAAGAGCTCCAACTTTACAGCATTAAAGACACCTTTTACAATTATTAAATTCAGCATCAATTTTCAGATCTGGACTTGCAAGTTCATAGTACACAGTGAGGCCATGTTGGGTTTGCACTGCAAGTAGACGATGTGTGTATCTATTTTTATCACATGAACGTTTTTATTGAGCAGTGCTTCCCCGACTCATGGAGAGAAAGACTGGCTCTGCTCCTAAAGTCTTAGCTCAGAGTGCCACATTCAGCTGATTGCATACATGTAGCTTCAGAGAAACAAATGGAAGCGTTTTTGTTATTAGTAATAGTACTATTAATATGAACAATGATAGCAATACCTGCACTGCCCCAAAATGCCATAGAGACACAGATCTCGATCAACAGTTTCCATAAGTCTTTGGACAACTTGCAAAAGGATCAAAACGTGTCTGTGACATCTTAGCATCTTTCAGGGATACCTGGTTTTTCATAGGTTTTTTTCATGCTTAAAGTGATCCTGCTTTTACATTATGGTGTTACTCTTAGCTTAGTTGTTGCTAATTTGCACACATTCAACTTTTTCCAGTGCAGTTATTCTTGGTTAAATCTAAAAGCAAACAGCTGGCCAGAGTTAAACGTCTAGATTTTTAATGGTTATTTTCTACCACATATGGCAATGTGAAATGATGATTTGAGATGTGAATAAGTGTAAAACAAATCAGGGTCTCACTCACCCTTTATGCCTAGATGCATTGTGGCACTGTCCTCCTTTGAGAGAAATAAATGGGGAATACCAGTCCAGGATTTTGTGTAGTCTGAAGGAAAGAGGAGTGGGGATGGACAGGATTGCTTTGGTGTGCCCAGTCAGAATGCATGGTCTTAAATAAATCCAGGCATCGTTTTTAATTAACTCTCTCGCACCCATGCAACCTTCCCAAAAAGGTGGGGGGTGGGTCATTTCTCCTGTTTCCAACACTTAAAAGGTTGTCAGATTTCTTGCTTTCCCAGTTCCATGTGCAAGTCTTTCACGCCAAAATTATAAATCTCAGTACACAATGGAAACAATTATTGGCATAGCCAATAGGTCTCGCCTTTGGGGGCCTTATAAGTGTTTAGCCATGCAGCACATTATCCTGGGTGCTGTGCCTCCAGAGATTGAAGAGCTATAAAATTACTACACACTGGGTTGGTCATGCAGTCTGATTAAGGATTGCATGCTATAAAACAGCAACAATTTTGTGAAGTAGTTGCTACACACTTTAAACTGACCGCCCTATTAAAGTAGTAAGTACTTTAAAAAACATTTCACTTAAGATAGAGAAAGAACATAAATAGTGTTTAATCATTGAAAATAGTAATACTGGTAGGAAAGACTAACCTGCAAAAATCAAAGTAATGTGTTGTATAGCAAAAATGTAACGTGTGTTTAATGGTCGCTTGACTTCCGTGCTTTAGAATCTTAACACAGGTAATTGTTTTTCACTACCAGCACGCCAAACACTTTTTGTTTGTAAAATAAAAGTTAGTATTAGTTGGGGGTGCATCTTTAATTTGTAATGTGACTCTGAGAGGGCATTTTGATAGGATCTGGCCTGTGCTCTTCCTAGACTCTATTGTAATATGTTATACACTGGACCATGTATGCAGGATGAAGGGATTGATGGAGGCGGGCGCCAGTAGAGCAGGGCACAACACGGCTGGCTTTGCAGCACCGTGGCCTGCACTGCCCGGAAACCTCGTACTAAAGTATGCCAGCCCCAAACCACCAATCCTATATGCAGGCCTCGAAAAATCCTAAAAATGTTACTAGACCTACAGGTCTAGTGACTTAAATAAAATACTCGACCTAATTATAATGGTCTTGACCCTTAAACTGGTTTCAAATTATGTGATCGTGGGCAAGTATTTTAATTCACTGAGTCTCCATTGTCTTCTTTATCACATATGAGAGCACCTTCAAATACGCGCGTTCAGCATGTCTGCTGCCTTGAAAACTCTTTTGTTTGATCTAATATAATAAACTTTTGCTCCATATATAATACAGATCTAGCCACATATAGGACACACATGACCGCTGACTTGCCTCAGTTCATTGACCGCATTATCATCAGTGTGGGGGCAGGAATGGTTCTCAAATCATGTTTAAAAACTGCCACTTTTAATAAATGCATAACTAAAATATAAAGTAGCAGCACACTGTCATTTGCAATCAGCAGATTTTACATTGAAATGGCCACCGAATTTCCTACTGACATGTGGTTTTTAAACGATATAATGTACAATGTCTGGAAATCGAGTTTCTGCAAATATTTGTCATTTGCACATCACCAAGTAATGTGTTCTGATTTGCTTTGCTCCTATGTAAATCTTTTTTTGCATCACACTTCTGAATTACAAAAAAAAGTTCTTTCATAATTCCTGATATATTTTGAAATACTTGTACTATTTATTTACAAGCTATTTAAATGTTACGTTAGAAAAAAAACTGACATGATTTTCCAGCCTTTTGTTTCACAATTATTGTCAGATAACTCACTTGACAAAAAGCACTAACTATAATAAGAGAAAGAAAATTAAACACCATTTTCCAGGAACAGATAAGCAACAATTAGTAAAAAGACAAACTGATATTTGACCTCTGTCCTTGAACAGACAGCAAATGTGTCAAGACAAAAACATGATTTAAAGGCGTCTTTATTGCTCATTCACTTTCTGAATGAACAGAACACCTGTTCCTTTCAGCTTAAGTTAACTCACCAGCACGGATGTGTAAATGCTAAAAATAACTCGACCTGATAAAATCTCACTCGCTATTGCGAGTGGATTATTCGAGACCTGTATATGCAGCGCCTTCACAGTGATGCTAGTATCTATAAGCGTAGGGCAGAATAGTGCATTGCCATGTGTACAAAGCCCATATATTCCTGTTGTTCCTTGGACACGTCCATGCAAGTGATGGCACCCTGTCGATGCGTGCTAGCTCAAGAGCCTTGCTTGTCTGAAATAGAACCCAAAGAGGAAGAAATACTGTAATGGTGTGCTCAAAGCCCCTGGATCCCTGCAAATTCATCCACAAGGAGCACGTGTGCTGCGATGCAAGACAAACTACGGAATTTAAAATGGAATAAATCACTTGTTTTAGTGTTCAGATCATTTATTTTAAAAAGTACTGGAGGAAATTAGTTAAAAATCAATATTTGACTTGAAACCATGTTAGAACTGCCACCACTTTTAAACTTGTTCCATGAATTTAGTGACTCTGGCCAAATTAATGGGACACCAGCAGAAGCCATTATAGCAGTAATCCCCAAAGAGGGGAAGGATCCTACTCTCCCCAAAAGTTATAGGCCGATATCTTTAATAAACCTTGACTGCAAAATTTACGCAATGATCCTCGCCAAACGGCTTCAAAAATTTTTGCCCAAACTTATCCACCCCTCACAGGTTGGTTTTTTAAAAGGTAGACTATCCAGTGACAATACCCGTACTCTGGCACATATACTGGAGAAAGCCAAACTTATTGACTCGCCTACAGTTGCTATCACTTTGGATGCCGAAAAGGCTTTCGACAAAGTAGATTGGACTTACCTAAAAGCAACGTTGGATAAATTTAACTTGGGTAATAATTTTACACGAATGGTAATGTCACTTTATTTTAATCCATCGGCCAGGGTACGAGCGGGAGGCTGCCTCTCATCTTCCTTCAAACTAGAACAAGGAACAAGACAAGGTTGCCCCCTTTCCCCCTCCCTATTCCTACTGGCGATTGAGCCCTTCCTATTTCACCTTCGGAATAATAACCAGATCTCAGGTATAAGTTTCGGTAACTGTACGGTCAAGATAACTGCTTATGCCGACGACGTATTGGTTGTCTCCGAGAATGCCGAAGCTGCTATCCCTGCTCTCATGTCCTCAATAGAAGATTTTGCTGCAGTATCCGGTTATAAATTAAATAGAGACAAGACTGAGGTTAAACTCCTGAATAACCTGGGTGGTAAAGAAATTATTGGTGACTCAGGTCTCCAGTGGCAAACTAAGTGCTTCAAGTACCTGGGCTTGGACTTCACGGGTGATCTGATCACCACCCTTCAAGCCAATGAAAATGCTCTCCACAAGAAAATCTCTTCATTGCTAGATGGCTGGTCACCTACATTTTTATCCTGGTGGGGAAGAGCTGAGACTTTAAAAATTATGATTACTCCTCTTGTTAACTATTTAGCCAGCATGCTACCAATGACGTTTTCAAATGACTTTCTGAATAAAATATACAAACTTTTCAATACGTTCCTTTGGCAAGGAAAGAAGCCCAGGATATCAATGGAAAAACTTCAATTACCAAAAGAGAAAGGTGGTCTGGGCCTTCCGAACTTCAGGAACTATCAAACTGCGTATCTTTGCAAACAAGGCTCCAACTGGCTAATTCCTCAGACTGATTACACCCCATTCTGGATTGATATAGAAAGATCAATCATCAATGATATGCCTTTACCTGCTCTCCTCACCATGGATATATCCTATCTCCCCCACTCAAAATACATCTTGCTTAATACTAAGAGAGCCCTATTACGGCTAGAACAACCCTCTACACTAAAGATAAATAAGTCAAATTTGTCCTCTCTCTGGCACAACCCGAGCTTGAGGATTGATGAAGAGATGCTCCATTGGGAGCACTGGTCTAAAAATGGCATAAATCTAGTCAAAAACCTTTTTACAGGGTCCCTCCCTTTACCTTTCTCCGTCCTCCAGACTCGGCACGAGCTAAAACCAATGGATTTTTATAGATTCCTGAAGCTAAAATCTCTCCTTTCGATGCGTTCCATCAAACCCTCTGAGCCGTCAATAGTCTCAAATATGTCAAAGCTACTAAAGTCAGGACACACTGTCTCTAAAATATACAAACTTCTTTCCCCTAAGCCGCACAAATCTCACAGGAAATGCGAAGTAAGGTGGGAATCTGAACCCAACTCCAGCAATATCCCATATGACTGGGAGAAAATACATATCACCCCATTCTCGAATAAAATATCTCCAATATTGTCGCAAACCAAACTCATGCTAATAAATAGGACATACTGGACACCTGAGAAAATCTTTAAACTTAATCTTAGTGAGAGCCCGACGTGCTGGAATTGTAAATCCCACGTTGGTGACCTCGCACATATGCTCTTCTATTGCCCTACCTTACAAACATACTGGGACAAGGTTTATGAGTGTATAAGCAATACTTTCAACATAATTCCTTCAAGGGAATTTTCCTATATTATATTAGGTGCTTTCGACCCCAACATCGAATAGGTGAATGACCGCCACTTGCTAGATCTCATGCTTACTTTAGCCTGTAAAATTGTATTGTGTAAGTGGAAAAATTCCAAAGAAGTCTCTTTTAGAATGTGGCAAGAATGGCTATCCTCCCTCAGAGGAGCAGATAATGATGCACTTCATACCTCTCCCTGGCGTAAATCCCACAGGAAACTATGGAAGTCCCTTGATGCCTCATCTTTCTCATACGATCCACCGTGATACCTGACCTAAGTCCCCAAGTCATAACGCGTATTGTATGCTTTAACCACAGCGATACTCCTGTAATGCATTGTATTTCCTGCCTCCGCAACTGTATAAATGTACCTGCTTGTCACACCTGTACCAAATATTGTGTTATGCTTGTTCACCCACCTGTACGTCGCTGCGGGCTCACTGCGAATTACCATGGCTAGACACTTGAGTAACTTGTAGTTCTTTCTACTTATTTATTTACTTAATTTTTTATCATGATTTGACTGCTTAGGATTTGTATTTCTCATGATTTCTTATTATTATTTCATTATTGTACTTTATAGTTATTTGTTCTTTTCTTGAAATTCAATAAAAAGGATTTGAAACAAAGAACTGCACTATTAGAATGCGTGTAAAGCTGCTGCAGAAATGTTTTCACTAAGAAATGGCTCGTAGAGAAAATGTGCCCTCATTGTAATGCAAAAGAAATCCTTCTACTGTATAACAAATATATGCACAATAGTTCATTTATAATTAATAATGTAGGGAAATGTAGTTGTGTGTGGAATATGGAATAGTAATGTGTTAGAAAATGTTTTGTACCAAGCTAGCATTCTTAAACGTGCACATTTAGTTTAGGCCTCACAAACCTTTTCGTTCGACTCTTGCTCATAGCTTAAATAAAAGTTCATTTAGTACATTTTCCTAGCACTAGTATCTTGTTTAGGAATTTGCTGACTCCTATCATGTGTTTCACTCAGCTTCCTCACCCCATATTAGATCATTTACCTTAATACAATGAGACTTGCTGTGTTTGCTATAATAAAGAGTAATTTAGGCATTTTATGTATGCTTCATCCAAATATATTGCTAGTTTGCCCCTTGTATTTCTAAATAGGTCGTTGTCTTTACACTGAAACACATAGAGCATCCTTTAGCTTAGGTATGAAGGTTCTCATGAGAACTTTCCCCCATGTAACAACCTTTGCAACAGTGTTATACTAATGTAACAGCAAGAATGTTTACCGTGAGAATCAGTAGATGAAACATTCGAAGTTTGACGACACCTTCAGATGATCAGTTACCATTGGTTCAGAAGAGTCAACGCCTAATAATATTTGATACAATATTTTTCGATTTTATATTAATTAGTGTTCTTAGCTAGTTAGAGTAGAAGAAGGAGATGCAGATGAAGCTTTGGAGGAGCCCTGAATGCGGTAATGATAGACCCACCATCCTTGTCTTGCGACTCATCTCCTGGAGAGTTGTACTTGCTCTGTTACCGACAGCTACTACTAAAGGTGACTTATTTTCCTTTACCTGAACCTTTTTCAGATCAATGCTACTGCAGGGATCACCTTATTATTGACGGTGCTACTGCAGCTGTTGAGAGCTCGGCTGAGTTTCCAGAACTACCTTTTATGGGAAGTTCCATCTTATTCTTACTTTGCTCTTTTCCCAAAAAAAACTCTTTATGGGTTCTATTTAGAGTAGGATAGCTCCCTTAGGTACTTTAGTGACTGTTAGACCTGGCATCCTTGGCGTGGGTCTCCCTTCCATTTTTTCGTAATGCCTCCACTGTTGCCGATATGTTTTTGCTGGACTAGATGCTCATGGGCACTTTGCCGCTGCTAATCCGTGCCAAAGTGCAAGTGCTCCCTATCGTTAAATGATATATGCATTAGTGACTCCATGATTGGATGATTGGTTTACTTGTCAGTCCCTAGTACAGTGCACTCAGTGTGCCCAGGGCTTGTAAATCCAATGCCTCTGGTGGGCTTGCAGCACTGGTTGTGCAACCCACAGGAGCGGCTTATAAAATGTGTCTCAGGCCTGCCATCGCAGAGCCTGTGTGCAGCCTAGGGCTGCCCTGTCGACTTGGTGAGTACACCCACTTACCAGTCCCTAAACCTTCCCTTTACTGCATGTTGGTCACCCCTAAAGTAGGCCCTAGGGCAGGGTGCATTGTAAGTATAAGGTAGGACATGCCCTGGTGTGTGTGGCATGTCCTAATAGTGAATTACAGCCATTTTCGTTTTTCACTATTGCAAGGCTACCTGCTCCCCATAGGCCAGAATGGGCAGACTGACTATTACACCTTATAGTCAGAACTGACCCCGGGAACATGGTAGAAAAACGAATTTAGTATGCCTGAACTCAGGATGATAGTGAAGTTGGTTTTAACATTCTGTGTTTGAAAATACCACTTTTAGAAAGTGGGTATTTTCTTGCCTAACTATCCAAGCCTGCCTCTGCTAGGTTGTGTATTCCTTGTCTGGAGATTGAGTGGCAGGGGCTGGGGGTGGCTACAGGAGACAGGGTGAGTCAGCGCAGGGCTGAATAGAAAGATCTGCATCCAGAGTGGAGGGAGGAGTTGCACCTGGGTCTGAATAGGGCTGTGCCTGCCTTCCACAATGCTGGCTCCACCTCCTGCCGGGCGGCTGAGCACTCTGCCCCACATTCTGAAAGCAAAGAAGGAGTCAGAAAAACAAAGTGCTCCAGGACTGACCAGAACTGGTTTTGGACTAGGCAGAGGCCTCTCTGCCTCCAGAGAACAAAGAGAATCAGGGTATAAAAATGGGACCCAGACCCCTAGGAAATTAGATCACTTTTGGGAACAAGAAGAAACCTTTGCTGAGGAGCGGAACCAAGAAGAAACTGAGGAGAGACTATCCCTAAGCTGAAGTGCTGCTTGGGGGATTGGCCTGCAGTGGTTTGCCTGACTGCCAAAGAAAGGAGAAAGGAACTTTTGCTTTGCTGTGACTTTCATCAACTTGTGAAGGATCTCCAAGGGCTTTGAAGAGATCTTGCCCCCTGACCGAAGTCCCAGGACCATTGGACTTCACCCCTTTGTGAATTGCTGCTGGAAACTCTGTTTCAGTGGCTACAGAGGTAGGGAGCTGTGACCGACTCTCACGACCGACTCAGTGTCCTGTAAGCACCGCATCGAAGCACCGTCTCGCCCTGCAACGCACGGCCCTGGTCTCACCGACTCCGTCAACGAGCCGCTGCCTGTCCCGCATCGAGGGACAACGCGTCCTGCAACGCTTCGCTACGCCGAATCGAACTGGTCCGACCGACACGGTCACTGCTGCTGAGTTCGAGTCCTGTGACCGCACCGGAGTTGGGCACCGCTCGCACGCTTTGCGACGCACCGCCCGACTCGCACCGCTGTCCGGACTGATCGACGCCAGCTCCTGAATCCGGCTCCGTCGCCGCACCGCAACCTGCCAGCACCGCATCGAAGCACCGTCTCGCCCTGCAACGCACGGCCCTGGTCTCACCGACTCCGTCTCGACGACGTCAACGAGCCGCTGCCTGCACCGCATCGAGGGACAACGCGTCCTGCAACGCTTCCATTTTTGCATCGCGACCGCGACGAACAGCCATTTGGCTCGCACGCCCGTGCCTGCCGCTTCAAGTAAAAGTTACTGTGACCGAGTCTGTCTACGCTGTGTTGGCCCGTCTCGACGCGGTCAGCTGGATTTGTTAGACTCTGTTTGTTCTCAACATCGCCGTAGCCGGAGGAGGCTACCGACTCGCACAGAACCTTGAATTAAGCCTTTTTTGATCAGAACTAAGCACTCTTGACAGTATTGTGGATTATTTTTGTCGTTTATGGTCTTGTGATAAATCTATATAAAGTATACCTATTTTTATAAATATATAACCTGTGTGGTGTCCATTTGTAGTGTTGTCACTTGATTACTGTATGTGTTCACAAATGCTTTACACACTGCCTCTGAACTAAGCCTGTCTGCTCGTGCCAAGCTACCAAGAGGGTGAGCAGGGGTTATTTCGGGAGTGTACCTACTTTCCCTGACTAGACTCAAGGGTCCCTATTTGGACAAAGGTACCTACCTCTGCCAACTAGAGACCCCCAAATCTAACATTGGTGGTCAGCGGTGAGGATTCTGGACTTGCATTTGTGACTCATGTACAGTGATTGGTGAACACTACTTAGTGAGTGCAGACCAAAACGCAACCACATACTTTTATAGCATTATTTCTGGGATTTCCTATTTTTGCAAATGCCAAGTTCAGTCACTATGGAGAAACCAGCATCAGTAGCCTCTGTTGAGTGTGATTGGGAAGAAGAGAGGCTAGAATGCTACACCCTTAAGCAGCTCAGGCAATTCTGCAAAAAGTTTAAAGTGTCCATGACCGGACTCTCCAGGAAGGAGGACCTTCAAAAGGCGCTGAGGGCCTGGGTCGAATCAAGGAGTGCCCCTGTGGAGGGGGCTGAGAATGCAGAAGGGCAGCTGGAGGGGCTATTGGGTCTAGGGGCTGGAAGACCACCTTCCCCAGTAGGTAGCAGTGTTTCTGCCAGAGGACTGTCTCCAGAGGAGTTGGAGGACAGGAAAGAGAGTAGGATGCACGAAATGGAGCTGACCAAGCTCAAGCTGAATGGGCAGTTAGAATTCCAAATGCAAACTAGGAAATTGGCCCTAGAGGAAAAGAAAATGCAGTTTGAACATGAGAAAGTTTTGAGGGAGTTGGAATTGAAGGCCAAGAGCTTAGAGATTACTCCCTCTGGTGGCAGTGTACCGCCTGTGCCTGTTGAACCTAGGGTGTATATTCCAAAAGATGTGGTTAAGGAATTTTTTTAAATGATGACATTGGGCAGTGGTTCAAAGCCTATGAGGTAGCCATGTCTTCCCACCGGGTCCCTGAGAAGGATTGGGGAGCGGGGTTGTGGGGACGGTTCCTCAGTGAAGGGCGGGATACCTTGTTAGATTTGCCCTCTGAAGTCTATAATTCGTACAGCCACATGAAGGATGCCTTAATGACTAGGTATGGTTTGACCCCTGAGCTTTATAGGCAAAGGTTCAGGAACTGTAGTAAGATTGAAAGCAGTACCTGGGTTGAATATGTGACCTTCTTTTGCAGAGCCTTGGATGGTTGGGTAAAGGGTAGCAAAGCGACTGATTTTCAGGTGCTCTTTGATTTGATTGCCTGGGAGCACTTGTCCGGTAATTGTTTTCCTGAGCTACGCCAGCACCTGATTGATAGTAAGCTGACTAACCCTAGGCAGCTGGCTGAGGAGGCGGACCGCTGGGTGAGTACCCGGGTCCACAAGGGTCACGTGGGAGACTCCGCCAAAGGTGGGCAGGGTCCCCAGCAGAAGAGTGGGGGGACAAGGGTAAACAGAAGGAGTTCCATAAAGGGCCCCAAAGTAGACCCCAAGGGAACCAAGGGAAAGGTTCCCAGCCTCCCCTGAGAAGAAGCCAGTGGCCCTGACAGGCCCCCTGTTCACCAAGGACCACTGGTATGTTACAAGTGTGGCGCCCCTGGCCACAAGGCAAACGATCCTCGTTGCCCTTTGCATGGAAAACCAGCACCCACCAGTGCAGTCCCCGGGCAGTTGGCTAGTGTAGCCCTGGGGGAGGAGTTGGGTGCCCAAGGTGGGGGATCCCACAGTGTTTTCCCTTGTCTCCTTAGGAGACTCTGAGATGGTCCCTAGGACCCCGCTGCCTGAGAACACTAAGAAATACAGGCAGTGGGTGACCATCAATGGCCATAGGGTGGAGGCTCTGAGAGACACAGGAGCCAGTGTGACAGCTGTCAAGTGTCACCTGGTGTCTAAGGAGCAGGTTATCCCTGATGCATTCTATCCGGTTGTTGCCGCTGACAACACAGAGAGTCACTGCAAGGTGGCTCAGGTTCCCTTTGAGTGGGGGGGGTCTCGGGTACTCTTCAAGTAGCTGTGAGGCCAGCCATGCCTGTTGACTGTTTGTTAGGGAACGATTTGGAGAGCTCACCTTGGGCTAAGGTGGAGCGGAGTGCGCATTTAGAAATGTTGGGCTTGCCTGATTGGGCATGTGTGACCACCCGGTCAATGGCAGCTAAAGTTGTTCAAGAGGACCTGGAGCCTGAGACGGAGGCCCAGGTGCCTGCCGGAGAGAGAGAGGCAGGGGCGCGGGAAACCGGCCCCCGAAGTTCCCACGGTCCAGGAGGAGGCAGACCCTGAGGGGGATGCCCTGGAGCCTACAGGGGAACAGGTAGCTGAACTGGGGGACCTACCTGAGCTGACCCATTGGCAGCAAGAAGGAGGACCCTCCAGGGAAGAGTTCTGCGAGGAGCAGAACACATGCCCTTCTCTCGTGGGTCTGAGGCAACAGGCCACAGACCAGGCAGCAGGTGGTCAGTCTGGATCACATTGGATTTACTGGGAGAATGGTCTCCTGTATTCAGAGCCTAAGGTTGCTGAGCCTGGGTCAGCCCGTGTGCTGGTGGTACCCCAGCGCTTCAGAGCCTTCCTACTGGGGTTGGCTCATGATGTACCGTTAGCAGGACATCTGGGGCAGGACAAGACCTTTGACAGGCTTGTTACCCATTTCTATTGGCCCCAGATGCGCAGGAGTGCCGCCACTCACTGCAGGACATGCCAGACTTGCCAGGCAAGTGGAAAGAGTGGGAGGAAGCACAAGGCTCCTCTCCAGCCATTCCCTGTGGTCAGCACCCCCTTTGAACGGGTGGGGATTGATATTGTGGGGCCACTGGACCCCAAGACAGCCATGGGCAACAGGTTTATCCTGGTCTTGGTGGACCATGCCACCCGGTACCCTGAAGCCATCCCTCTGAGGACAGTGACGGCCCCCGTGGTGGGACGGGCACTGATGGGAATTTTCTCACGTGTGGGATTCCCTCAAGAGGTGGTGTCTGACAGAGGTACCAACTTCGTGTCCAAGTACATGAAGTCCCTGTGGCAGGAGTGCGGTGTAACTTACAAGTTCACCACTCCTTACCACCCTCAAGGAAATGGGCTGGTTGAGAGATTCAACCGCACCCTCAAGGGCATGATTATGGGTCTGGAAGAACCCATGAGGCGTAAATGGGACGTCCTCTTACCATGCCTGTTGTTTGCATACCGGGAGGTGCCACAGAAGTCTCTAGGGTTCAGTCCCTTTGAGCTCCTCTATGGTGCGCGGACCTCTGAGTTTCGTCAAGGAAGGCTGGGAGCAATCTCCCAGGAAACCTCCCCAGGATGTATACAGTTACATGCTGGCCTTCAGGAACCAGACTAGGCGTTTCAGAGAACTTGCTGAGGCAAATCTGGAAGCCAGCCAGAAGGAGATGAAGCGGTGGTACGACCAGAATGCCACTCTGGTAGAGCTTCAGCCTGGTCAGAAAGTGTGGGTCATGGCCCCTGTGGAGCCTTGTGCGCTCCAGGACAGGTGGACCGGCCCCTTTACGGTGGTGGAGCGCAAGAGTCCAGTTACCTATTTGGTGGACTTGCAGTCTCCCAGGAACCCCTTGCGGGTCCTGCATGTGAACCACCTGAAGCCCCACTTGGAGAGGTCCCAAGTGGGCATGCTCTTAGCTACAGATGATGGAATGGAGGAGGAGACCGAGCCTCTTCCTGACCTCCTGTCAGCCCGAGAGCAAGATGGATCAGTGGAGGGAGTAAACCTCTCTACCTCCCTGACACCTGAGCAGCAGGGTGACTGTCGCCAACTGTTGGGACAGTTCCCTGACCTGTTCTCCCTGGTTCCCAGTGTCACTCATTGGTGCGTCCATGATGTGGACACTGGGGACAGTCTTCCTGTGAAGCACAAGGCTTACAGGGTGACTGACAGGGTCAGAGCCTGCATCAAGGAGGAGGTCTCCAAGATGTTTGCGCTAGGGGTGATTGAGTCCTCTAACAGCCCTTGGGCCAGCCCAGTGGTCTTGGTACCAAAGGCTGCCGCGCCTGGTGCCACACCAGAACTCCGGTTCTGTGTGGACTACAGGGGACTCAATTCCGTCACCCGGACTGACGCCCACCACATCCCCAGAGCTGATGAGCTCATAGATCGGTTAGGGGCTGCGCGGTACCTCAGCACGTTTGACTTAACGTCTGGGTACTGGCAGATCGCCTTGACTGATGGGGCAAAGAGAGGTCAGCATTCTCCACACCAGATGGGCACTACCAGTTCCGGGTGATGCCCTTTGGGATGAAGAATGCCCCTGCCACCTTTCAGAGGTTGGTCAACCAGGTGTTGGTTGGACTGGAGGATTTCAGTGCCGCCTACCTGGATGACATCGCAGTGTTCAGTGCCCGTTGGGAAGAACATCTGCGCCACCTCTGGGAAGTGTTGATGGCGCTGCGGAGAGCAGGCCTCACAATCAAGGCGAGTAAGTGCCAGATTGGGCAGGGTTCTGTGGTGTACTTGGGACACCAGGTTGGGAGCGGCCAGGTGGCGCCCCTCCAACCGAAAATTGATACCATTCTGGCTTGGGAGCCCCCAAGACCCAGACAGAGGTGAGAGCCTTCCTAGGACTCACCGGGTATTACCGGAGATTCGTCAAGGGGTATGGCAGCATTGTTGCCCCCTTGACAGAGCTGACTTCCAAGAAGCAGCCCAGGAAAGTGATTTGGACTGACGCCTGTCAAAAAGCTTTTGACACCTTGAAGACTGCCATGTGCACGGCGCCTGTGCTCCAGGCACCCAACTTCTCCAATGAGTTCATTGTTCAGACGGACGCTTCAGAGCATGGTGTAGGGGCTGTTCTATCACAGATCAATGAGGAGGGCCTAGACCAACCTGTAGCCTTCCTCAGTAGGAGGTTACTTCCCCGGGAACAGAGATGGAGTGTAATCGAGCGTGAGGCATTTGCTGTGGTCTGGGCACTGAAGAAGCTGAGACCATACCTGTTTGGGACTCACTTCCGGGTTCAGACAGACCACAGGCCCCTCAGATGGTTGATGCAGATGAGGGGTGAGAATCCAAAGCTGTTGAGGTGGTCCATTTCCCTACAGGGGATGGACTTTACGGTGGAACACCGCCCTGGTACAGAACACGCCAATGCTGATGGACTGTCCAGATTTTTCCGCCTTAGCGATGAGAAGTCCCTAGGGATAGGATAGTTCTCCCCACATTTCAGCTGGAGGGGACACGTGTTAGACCTGGCATCCTTGGCGTGGGACTCCCTTCCATTTTTTCGTAATGCCTCCACTGTTGCCGATATGTTTTTGCTGGACTAGATGCTCATGGGCACTTTGCCGCTGCTAATCCGTGCCAAAGTGCAAGTGCTCCCTATCGTTAAATGATATATGCATTAGTGACTCCATGATTGGATGATTGGTTTACTTGTCAGTCCCTAGTACAGTGCACTCAGTGTGCCCAGGGCTTGTAAATCCAATGCCGATGGTGGGCTTGCAGCACTGGTTGTGCCACCCACAGGAGCGGCTTATAAAATGTGTCTCAGGCCTGCCATCGCAGAGCCTGTGTGCAGCCTAGGGCTGCCCTGTCGACTTGGTGAGTACACCCACTTACCAGTCCCTAAACCTTCCCTTTACTGCATGTTGGTCACCCCTAAAGTAGGCCCTAGGGCAGGGTGCATTGTAAGTATAAGGTAGGACATGCCCTGGTGTGTGTGGCATGTCCTAATAGTGAATTACAGCCATTTTCGTTTTCACTATTGCAAGGCTACCTGCTCCCCATAGGCCAGAATGGGCAGACTGACTATTACACCTTATAGTCAGAACTGACCCCGGGAACATGGTAGAAAAACGAATTTAGTATGCCTGAACTCAGGATGATAAAATACATCTTTTAGTGAAGTTGGTTTTAACATTCTGTGTTTGAAAATACCACTTTTAGAAAGTGGGTATTTTCTTGCCTAACTATCCAAGCCTGCCTCTGCTAGGTTGTGTATTCCTTGTCTGGAGATTGAGTGGCAGGGGCTGGGGGTGGCTACAGGAGACAGGGTGAGTCAGCGCAGGACTGAATAGAAAGATCTGCATCCAGAGTGGAGGGAGGAGTTGCACCTGGGTCTGAATAGGGCTGTGCCTGCCTTCCACAATGCTGGCTCCACCTCCTGCCGGGCGGCTGAGCACTCTGCCCCACATTCTGAAAGGAAAGAAGGAGTCAGAAAAACAAAGTGCTCCAGGACTGACCAGAACTGGTTTTGGACTAGGCAGAGGCCTCTCTGCCTCCAGAGAACAAAGAGAATCAGGGTATAAAAGGGGACCCAGACCCCTAGGAAATTAGATCACTTTTGGGAACAAGAAGAAACCTTTGCTGAGGAGCGGAACCAAGAAGAAACTGAGGAGAGACTATCCCTAAGCTGAAGTGCTGCTTGGGGGATTGGCCTGCAGTGGTTTGCCTGACTGCCAAAGAAAGGAGAAAGGAACTTTTGCTTTGCTGTGACTTTCATCAACTTGTGAAGGATCTCCAAGGGCTTGGAAGAGAGCTTGCCCCCTGACCGAAGTCCCAGGACCATTGGACTTCACCCCCTTTGTGAATTGCTGCTGGAAACTCTGTTTCAGTGGCTACAGAGGTAGGGAGCTGTGACCGACTCTCACGACCGACTCGGTGTCCTGTAAGCACCGCATCGAAGCACCGTCTCGCCCTGCAACGCACGGCCCTGGTCTCACCGACTCCGTCAACGAGCCGCTGCCTGCCCCGCATCGAGGGACAACGCGTCCTGCAACGCTCGCTACGCCGAATCGAACTGGTCCGACCGACAAAGTCACTGCTGCTGAGTTCGAGTCCTGTGACCGCACCGGAGTTGGGCACCGCTCGCACGCTTTGCGACGCACCGCCCGACTCGCACCGCTGTCCGGACTGATCGACGCCAGCTCCTGAATCCGGCTCCGTCGCCGCACCGCAACCTGCCAGCACCGCATCGAAGCACCGTCTCGCCCCTGCAACGCACGGCCCTGGTCTCACCGACTCCGTCTCGACGACGTCAACGAGCCGCTGCCTGCACCGCATCGAGGGACAACGCGTCCTGCAACGCTTCCATTTTTGCATCGCGACCGCGACGAACAGCCATCCGGCTCGCACGCCCGTGCCTGCCGCTTCAAGTAAAGGTACTGTGACCGAGTCTGTCTACGCTGTGTTGGCCCGTCTCGACGCGGTCAGCTGGATTTGTTAGACTCTGTTTGTTCTCAACATCGCCGTAGCCGGAGGAGGCTACCGACTCGCACAGAACCTTGAATTAAGCCTTTTTGATCAGAACTAAGCACTCTTGACAGTATTGTGGATTATTTTTGTCGTTTATGGTCTTGTGATAAATCTATATAAAGTATACCTATTTTTATAAATATATAACCTGTGTGGTGTCCATTTGTAGTGTTGTCACTTGATTACTGTATGTGTTCACAAATGCTTTACACACTGCCTCTGAACTAAGCCTGTCTGCTCGTGCCAAGCTACCAAGAGGGTGAGCAGGGGTTATTTCGGGAGTGTACCTACTTTCCCTGACTAGACTCAAGGGTCCCTATTTGGACAAAGGTACCTACCTCTGCCAACTAGAGACCCCCAAATCTAACAGTGACGCTTTCCTTTAAGGAAGACTGTGTATTGATTTATGCTGTCACTTATCAATTTCTTTATTGATATTTCTGTAAGCCGACTAATCTGAAAAAAAATGAGAAAACAACACTAGTTCTTTAAGATAAATAAAGGTGTTGAAACTTTTTCAAACTCTCATCATTGACTGAACATCTAAAATTCTAATTGTCGATGATATATGCAGGTTATATATCTTGTTTTAGCTTCATTCATGCGACCGTCACGGTGGCAAAGGTCCACTGACCTTGTTTAAAAACCATCAGGATTTACCAAGGATGAAGTCTGTAAGTTGGGTATTAATTTTTGAAACCATACTTAGCTAAACCTCAGGCTTTACCGCAGTACAAAACACTGTGGAAATGTCGCACTCAAATGTCAAGTGTATTATTCATGTAAATTGCAATGGGCAGTACAATAAAAGAGCCATCGTAAATAGTGTTTTGGGGTCCTTTTTTCACCAAATGGTTTAAGGTGTTTTCACATCAACAATGCATTCCTGCATAAATATGTAGCTGCCATAACTCCAGAGCAAAACAAAACAAAAACAAAACCTTTGTCAGTCAATACAAATGGCTGGCTTGAAGTCTGCATGCCTCTATGCAGGTTTAGCTACAGTGCAAGTGTCTGAATCTTCGTCTTCAAAGTAAAAATAAATAAATGCTGCAGAAATGCAGACAGACATGGGAGTTGTGTCCGCAAGTGGACAGCACTGGCAGACATTCCCATTCTGACATGGTCTTGCACAACTTTCGTTCTGCATAGAGGAATGCATTAATTCGTAACTCGCCCATGCGAACAGATAGACAAACACACACACACACACACACCTACCTACACAAACAGACATCCAGGTAAACACACACAGCCACATGTGAACAAAGACTGACAGGCATGCAGATGCATAAAAAGACACATACACACAGGCCTACAGATTGTCAACTGGATGCAGGACAACTCTCAACACCAATTATCAGGAACATTCCCTGTGCATACAGGTTCTGGCAAATAAAACATGTGGCAGTGTAGGCGGTGCTCTGTCACACTTGTGCAGATACGCTTCTGTTTTATGTCTCCACCCACCGTAAAAACGGAGCCTAATTGAGCCTGCCGAGATGGCCCTAATGGAATGGGAAACGACTAATATATATACACCGAAGGAGTGTGTGTTTTTCATTTGGTATATATATATATATATATATATATATAGTAAACAAGCAGGAAGTACTGCTGGCTGGCCTCTGGGAGTGCTGTCAGCTGTGGGGACTGTATATGAGCAGACACGGGAAGCGCAAGGGGAGGAGAGCAGCGTGCCCGATCTCGGCCAGTGTACGCTGGCAAAGCTGCCCCGTTCTCCCCGCACGCCTCCCATGCCTTCTGTCTGCTGCCCAGGCAGCAGTAAGCACACTGTATTAAATAAAGTGTTTAAAAATATAGTGCAACCATGTTGAAGCTGTGCAGTCTCTACCTCACCGTAAGCAAGAGCTTTGGCAAAAGAGGCAAAAAATATTAAAGGTCAAAAACAACAGATTTTTTTTACCTTTTCCGATAGAGACCAGTGGGTTTGCAAAACAACCGCACGTCATTAGCTTTTTATTCGGGAAGCAAAGATGTGCATTATTATTAAATACTTTAAGAGTAGTGCTTAACTTCACACCACTGACTGGGTAGACCGGAGGCTCACAATAAACGGCGCAGGTGGCGGGACGGGTACGAAGCGGCCATGGGCAAGCAAGAAACGCCGCAGGACCAATTCAATTAAAAAAAGAATGCGCCAAACAAACAATAAATAAATCAAAGAGTAAAGGGACATGTAATAGGGTCAATTCCCACGAAAATGAACAACACACCCAAAGGCGGGACAAAGAGCAACATTTCACCAATGAAAAGAAACTAATTTAGAAAGGCACAAAAAGGAACAAATATAAAGCGGTGGGCGTGATCTAAGCCCCCAGAGTAGGTACAGCATGTCGGGAGACAGCACATGCGTGCTGCCTAGGCTCGACCTAAAAAGGACTACATGAGCTGCTCAAGCATGGAGCTGAGTAACTACAAACTGCGGTGTTAGCATTCCGGGGGAAGCCTAGAGCAAGTAGAGCAAAGTGTGGCTTTGTTTCCAAATGTTTTCACAGAAATGCTGCATTTCTCATCCTGTAACTCAACTCCGAGATAACACCTAGAACAGTTTCTTTCAAAGGTTTTTCTTCAGTTGTACTCAAGTGAAACAAGCATTGGCTTAGCCAATAGGTCTCGCCTTTGGGATCTTGTAAGTTTTTGGCCAGAGCGATTGGCTTTGGCAATGTTTTTAAGCTATGTTGAAGAGCTCTACAACACCACTCTACAGCACCACTCTGCAGCACCACTCTACAGCACCACTCTGCAGCACCACTCTGCAGCACCACTCTGCAGCACCACTCTGCAGCACCACTCTGCAGCACCACTCTACAGCACCACTCTACAGCACCACTCTGCAGCACCACTCAGCAGCACCACTCTGCAGCACTACTCTGCAGCACCACTCTGCAGCACCACTCTACAGCACCACTCTATAGCACCATTATACAGCACCACTCTACAGCACCACGCTACAGCACCACTGTGAGAAAGTGCCCTCTTTCTTGCATGAGTATGCCCCCACTTTTTGCTGATGTGCTTTGACTGAGTGTGCCCTGGGCTCCTGCCAAACAGGTACCCAGGGCCTGTGTTCCTTCCCTAAAACTGCATTGAAGCCTAAACCCAATTGGCATCTCTGGCCACAGGTAAGCCCCTGGTAAATGGTACCACAGGTACCCAGGGCACTGTGACCAGAGAAGGCCCTAAGGGCTGCAGCACTCATTGGGCCACCCTTAGAGGCCCTGTACCTTGACACACACACCCTGCCCTTGCAGGCGGCGTGTCTTCGTGCAGACCAAAGTGAAGAGTCGTCATGGCACACAACCCTGTGTGCCATGCCCACAACCCATTGCCCTGGCATCCATCAGTCACCCCTCTAGCTGGGTGCCCTATGCCAGTGGTGAGAGTACAGGTGCATGAGCCCTGTACCCCTACAGTGCCCAGGTCCATTCCTGGGCACTGTGAGTGCCGTGCTGCCATTAAGAGTATATGGCTGCACTAAAGACTGAGAAGTTTGGTATCAAACTTCTCAGCTATGTAAACCCACACTGATGCCAGTGTGGGATTTAATGTAAAATACACAACAGAGGGCATCTTACAGATGCCCCCTGAAACTCGACCAACTCCCAGGGACCTGACTGAGTGGCTGCCGAGGCTGCCACCCCACACATGTTTCTAGACCCCTGGGTCGAGAGCTGCTGCTCTCGGGGGCCTGAAACCATGCACAGCCTGGGACGAGGTGCCAAGCCCCCTCCAGGATGAGCAGGGTTCACGAAGGAGAAGCTTCAAAGGCATACCGCCTTTGTGAGCCTTTCCAGACCACTTGCTGTACTCAGCAACTGGTCCCCACTGGTTCTACCCCCCCACTTTGGGCGGGAGACCAGGCGGGAAAAACAAAGTAAGGAAGAGAGGTGTGCCCACCTCTGCCTCCCCCACCCCTACGGTGGGGGAGGCGAGGTGAAGCACAACCTCGAGTCCCCGCCATCTTGAGGATGGGGGGACCTGGCCAATCAGGACTAGGCTCCTGCCCCCCTCCCAATGGAGGGTGGCAGAATAGGGGGTGTACTCACCCCAGGGAAGGGACCCATTGGTCCCTGCCCTTGCCCTACCTGTAACGCCCTTAAATCCAGTATTTAGGGGCACCCTGAACCTTGCTTTTACAGATCCAGCAGCGACAAGAAAAGAAGGACGAGAAGCTATGCAGAGCTAACAAGAGGACGACGCCCACTGACTTGGCCCCAGCCCTATAGGCCTGTCTCCCCTCGAACCTGCTCCTGCGAAACCCCGGCGTGTCCAGTGGCCAGCAACCTCACAAACCCCGGAGGACCTGCCTGCATTCCCTTATCCAGCTGTTTCTCCCGAGAGCACCGGACGTGTTTAAACGGCAGCTTCTGGTGCCAGCCAGGAACCGCGAATCCAGCACACTGCACCCGCCGAGCCCGGCCCGTGTTTGAGTGAACAAACACCACGAGGAGGTCCCCCCGGCGATCCTGACCCGAGATCCGGCGACCCCTGACCTGCCTCAAGCCTCCCGACGACGTCTGCAGCCTCAATCCAGAGGACCCCCCCTACCGCGACCAGAGCGGGTAAGAAAATCCGACATACAAAGGCACCCCTGCACCCGACACCCCACGGCTTTGTGTGCCCATCCCAGTGATGCCTAACCATCCCAACTTACCCCTCGAAGTGGTGGTCACTCCTGGAAGATCCTCGTCCCCGAGCCTGCAGTGTTTCTTTGTCCCGGAGAATCCCCATTGAAATCAACAGGGCACCCGACCTCAAAACAGCACCCTGCACCCGGCTGCCCTAGCGCCGCTGAGGGTGCCCCTTCTGTGCTAACTTGGTCCCCAACTTGCCCTGAGCTTAACCCTAGGAGCTTTGCTCCCACAACCCTGTGGCCTGCTTACCAGCCGCCACCAACCGGAGCCCCCCTATCCTCCATAGGATAACATTGGGTCTCAACACTCTGCACCCGGCCGCCCGAGTGCTGCTGAGGGTGCAACTACAGTGCATCACTGACCCTGGGAGACCCCTGAGTCTAACCCCAGAACCCTAACTCAAAAGACCGATTACTTACCTTGAAACCGATAACTCATTTTTCCTCATAGGATAACATTGACGCTTTTTCTCCCAAAAAGTACCTAAGTGTCGACTTTTGAAAACTACAAAAATTCCTTAAAAATCAGCCGAATAACCAAAACGCATTCTTTCAACTGTTTTCAGGAAATGCCCCAGTGCTGAATCCAGGATCCAGCACTGAGTAAGAAAAAGTATCGATAACCTAACTTACCTGCTAAGTGAATTTCCTTCCATAGGATAACATTGGTGACTCTATGTGAAAAAAGTTTCTAAGTGTCGAGTTTTGCAAATTACAAATATTCTTTAAAAATCGTACGAGTTACCAAAACGAAGTTACTCACTTGTTTACTAAAGATGTCCCAGTGCTGAATCTAGGTATCCAGCACTGATTAGGAAAAGTAATCACAAATGTAATTTATCAATGATACAATTTCCCTCCATAGGAAACCATTGACTGTTTTCTGTGAAATTTCTTCTGTTGAGTTTTGCAAATTACAAATATTCTTTAAAAATCGTGCAAGTTACCAAAACGAATTTACTCACTTGTTTACTAAAGATGTCCCAGTGCTGAATCTAGGTATCCAGCACTGATTAGGAAAAGTAATCACAAACGTAATTTACCGATGATACAATTTCCCCCCATAGGAAACCATTGACTGTTTTCTGTGAAAATTCTTCTAAGTGTCAACTTTTGAAATACAAGAATATTCTTTAAAAATCGTACCTCTAACCAAAACGCATTTACTCACCTGTTTTCAGGAAATGTCCCAGGGCTGAATCCAGGATCCAGTCCTGTGGTAACCAAAGTAATCTAAAAAGTATTTAACTGCATTTTTATCAAAAAGCCCATTCATTCGAATGTACTATACCTGCAATGTGTTGCAAACTGCTTACTTAAACCTGTAACCAAAACCAGTATAAGTGACACCACAATTTTGAACTGTGTTCCTACAAGTAATTTACCACTGCAAAGTATTTTCATGCTTACCTGTACCAGGCTTGCTTGGTTCTAGAAATAAAACAACAGTATATTGTTTATACAAAACAATTGGCCTAGAGTTCAGTTATTGAGTGTGAATTCCTTTGCTGACTGAGAGGGTACATCAAATGCTTTGCACTGTCCTCTGATACTGCCTTACTGCTCGACCAAGCTACCACTTTGGAGAGTAAGGTTCTATCTAACTTTAACCTCTGCCAAACCTCTGGAGATCCCTGGACTCTAAACACCCTGTTCCTCACTTTGGTGCAGTGTATATAGAGCCAGTTTCTTACAACCACTCTACAGCACCACTTTATAGCACCACTCTATAGCAGCATTATACAGCACCACTCTACAGCACCACTCTACAGCACCACTCTACAGCACCACTCTACAGCACCTCTCTACAGCACCACTCTACAGCACCACTCTATAGCACCACTCTACAGCACCACTTTATAGCACCACTGAACAGCACCACTCTACAGCACAAGTCATGGTAACTTTTTAGTAACTGTTGACCTGTTTGCGCTAGATAAATTTTTTGGTGCACATCTAAAACAGTGCAGCATATGGTGAATTATGTGATAAATGCAGTAAATCCATAATAAAACTGAACGGGTGTCCACTGAATCATATAATTTTAGTGGCCCCAAATATCTAAAAACAGAGTGACAAAGAAAAAATTGAGACGGCCACTTTTCCTACACTGACTTGCCTGCATAGGCATGCCAGGGGGTTTGTTCTCTTTCTGTGGGCAAGTGTCTATGGCATGCTCCACCACTAGGGCACAGTACCTATTCGCGGTAACAAGAGGAGGTGGCAAAACAAATAGAGCTAAGACTGCACAGCCTTTTTTTTTTTTTGTTGAGGGTAGCTACACACTGCGGGAAAAGGCAAATAGTATTACGCGTTTGTGGAGGGTGAGGGGGACGGGAGGGGATTGGTTTTACGCTCGCAAAGTAACATCACCTGCTTGTGTTTGCCCACTGATGCTAGCTATGCAGCTTAACCTTTCACCTTTTCAAGTTGGTATATTCTGCTTAAGGGCAAGCGATTTCAGGTGTGTATGGGCATAGGCTGGGTGCACGCTTACACGCTAGTAAAGAGCACCATCCTTAAAACCTATGGCTTAAAACAAACGTGTGTTTTATGTTGGCGATTGTGCCTGTATTTTGGACCAGCACAACTGTAACAGCATGGTGCGTGGTGCATGAGACAAGCCAGTAAAGGGTAGGGCTGGGGCAGAGTCACTAACTTCAGCGCTCCCCGACGTGAACAGAAACATCCCATGTGCCCAGCAGAACTCTAATACAAAGGTTCGTAAAAAAAGCAAGTAGAGGGTAGGGCTGGGGCAGAGTCGCTTACTTCAGCGCTCCCTGGCGTGAACAATATGTGACAGAAGCCAGTAGAGGGTAGGGCTGGGGCAGAGTCGCTGTCTTCAGCGCTCCCTGGTGTGAACAATACGTGACAGAAGCCAGTAGAGGGTAGGGCTGGGGCAGAGACACTGACTTAAGCGCTCACTGGCATGAACAACGCGTGACAGAAGCCAGTAGAGGGTAGGGCTGGGGCAGAGACACTGACTTAAGCGCTCCCTGGCGTGAACAATGCGTGACAGAAGCCAGTAGAAGGTAGGGCTGGGGCAGAGTCACTGACTTTATCGCTCTTTGAGAATAAAAAAAACAAGATTCGGATGGAGAAAATGCCATACTGTAACCCTCTGCACAAAAAACAAGGAGACTGACGAGGAGATAGGTGGCTAACGTCCGGGGATTCATTTTTAGACAGAACTTCCGATTTGTATCCGCGGCTCCTCACAAAAGTGAAGGGAACTCGCTATTAGCAGCCTCAGTGGAAAAATCTCATTAATCGGAGGACCCGGCTCAGGGAAACCTGCGGGTAAGTGTATGCTCCAGTGTTTAAGAGGGGCCATTGTTCTCGCTCGCCGAAGGCTGCCTCTCTCCCGGGGCTGGTCTGATGCACGCTAATTACCAACAGATGGCCCCTGCGCGCTGCTGCTCACGGGAGCCTGTATGCATTTTATATAAAACCAAAAGTACAAGATCCTTTACAAACACGGGAGTATTCTATACACATCACTCCCAAAAGGAGATTTGAAGCAAGTATATCTGTAATGAAACATGACGAAGAGTAATCTGGGTTCTGGCAACAAGCAGATCAGTATTCACGAAAAGAGGAGAAGGGTTTATCGGAAGGTTATGTAGCTGATCGCACAAATAGAGAAGAAGGGCCAGTGACAGCTTTATCACCTGACAGCCAAAACATCTCCGTTGTTGCATTAGCATCTGGTAGGTTGCAGATTTAAGATTCTGAGGAAGGGAACAATCTCCTCATAGAGAACTCAAAGCTGCCATGAGGTAAGTTAAAGAGAACTTCTGATTTGTATCCGCGGCTCCTCACAAAAGTGAAGGGAACTCGCTATTAGCAGCCTCTGTGGAAAAATCTCATTCATCGGAGGACCCGGCTCAGGGAAACCTGCGGGTGTATGCTCCGGTGTTTAAGAGTGGCCATTGTTCTCGCTCGCCGAAGGCTGCCTCTCTCCCGGGGCTGGTCTGATGCACGCTAAAACAGATGGCCCCTGCGCGCTGCTGCTCACGGGAGCCTGTAAAATCTTGGAAGCATTTAGGACGGCAAGGCAAATGTAAACAAGCAGCCGCAAAAGTGAACGCGACCGCCATCTGTTTCCAATTAACGGGCGGGCGCGATAAGTGGAAACAGATGGCGCCGCTGCTCGCTCCCGCAAGGTGTATGCCATACATGCACGAGCGCTCATTGGAAACAGTGCAGTACATGCACGGGGTTTTCCAAAAAGTACAGACCGATTCCAAGAGGTCACTCCTAAGCAGCGCTTGCGCGCTGATTAGGCTCGACCTAAAAAATGAGTCTTCTTAGAGTGCAGCAGCCACCAGAAAATAAAGCGGTTATACTGTAAATACAAATCGATGGCCCGTTGTTTATGCTCTAAGAAGCTTTTGTTCGCCATCCTTTTGTTACTTTGCACAAATCCCTTGGTTTTACTGTGCACAGTGTATCAGCTCCACTGGCTGACTTTACTGTTTTTTGATCTGGGAAATTGAACCCTTGTCAAAAACACCTGATTGGAAATTGATAAATTTGAGCTCTTTACGAACCCTGAGAGTATTATGCCCCGTGATAAAACAATTATTAGACAGGAACTCCTTAACCATCTTGTGGCGAAGAGAGTGGAGGCTGAATCAAAAAAAGGATTGGTGGCATCTTTCTTTACCTTATGTACCTCCCCCAACATTGAGCCATACTTGCTAAGGGTGCCCAGACATCATAGGTATCTCCTGATAAGGTTCAGGCTTGGCCTGGCCCATTTTTTGGTGGCTTACCCCTCAAATGAGAATAACGCGAAAAACCTGGTACCGTGCCCTTACAACTCTATTACTCCTCAATTGCAACTTCATATGTTGTTCTTTTGTGGCCTATACTGAGATCAGAGATCTCAATTTGTAATTCCTCTCTTAAAGTCACTTAATTTTAAACAGTGTAAACCAGCCATGTTTTATCTTCAATTGCTGCTAACAGATCAAGTCTGTTTTATGGTGTACAATTATCTTGCTGCTGTGGTGAAAGCTAGTAAGAGGGTGGGCAAGTAAATATGTCTTGATCATGTTGGTCTTTCTTGTTCTTTTTCATATTCTTATTGATCAAATTTTAATAATTTTAAACTGCATTTTATATTTATGATTGTCAGGGGACTAAGTATGTGATTCAATGATGATCTGATTCACGCGTTTGTTCAAATGATTGTATTTTTAGGATTTTGCATTAATTATATCTAATTGTACATTTTTTTAAATATATTTGTGTTTTGTTTTTATGGTTCTATTTAACCGAATAAAGCTCATATTGGATTGAATGAACACTTGTGGTTAGGCACTTAAACGTTCCAGAGTGTTTTCTTGACATTTCTAGTTATGTTAAAGATTGAATTGTTTCAATGTTTGCTATGTAGTGCAAAAGAGAAAGAACTCTATTGTGTGTGATTTGAGGAGGCAATCAGGGAAACAGCACACATGGTAGAGTGCAAGAAAAGAATACATTCCCATAGAGAGATGAAATCAATCAATCGATCAATCACGGAATTTGTAGAGCGCACTACTTACCCGCGAGGGTCTCAAGGCGCTGGGGAAGAAAAAAAGGGAAGAAAAAGGGGGGAGGGGGGTGCCGCTACTGGTCGAACAGCCAGGTCTTGAGTAGCCTCCTGAAGGTCAGCAGGTCTGGGGTCTGTCGTAGGCTGAGTGGAAGGGTGTTCCAGGTCTTGGCGGCGAGGTGGGAGAAGGATCTGCCGCCGGTGGTGGTTCTTCGGATGCGGGGGACGGTGGCGAGGGAGAGGTCGGCGGAGCGGAGCTGGCGGTTGGGGACGTAGAAGAAGAGCCGTCTGTTGAGGTAGGCTGGGCCGGTCTTGTGGAGTGCCTTGTGTGCGTGGATGAGGAGTTTAAAGGAGATTCTCCTGTCGACGGGGAGCCAGTGCAGGCTTCTCAGGTGGGGGGTGATGTGGCTGTGGCGTGGTACGTCGAGGATCAAGCGTGCCGAGGCGTTTTGAATGCGTTGCAGTCGTTTGATGAGCTTGGCCGGGGCTCCCGCGTAGAGGGCGTTTTCCATAGTTGAGTCTGCTACTGACGAGGGCCTGAAAGAAAAAGAAAGTAGTTGCCTGCATGCTGTGGAAGTATACCAGTCATCAAATCAAAAGGATGGTAAAGAATCAATGCTTCTATGGAGGAACAAACATAAGAAGTAGAAATGTTGAATACACACCATCAAATCAGAAGCAAGGAAATGAGTGATAACAACGCCAATTAACAGAAAGCAATTGGCGGGCTCGAATCTCCTGTAAATTCTTAGTAAATACACAATCGGTCTTTTGTGGCCAGGCTCGACCTAAAATGGCTCAGGAGTGGGTTGGGGATGCCTAAGCTTAACACGTGCTGTATGTACTCTTTGAAAGTTTTGACGATCTAATTCGCACTGCTAGAGCGAGCTGTGACTTGGCGCTTAACGGTGGCAGTGAACCGACGGGCTAATTTAGTTATTACGAATAAAACGTTAATTTTCATGGTTACTTTTTAGACTACTTTCTTGGAATCGTAATCTATCTGTATCGGGGATGGAGTTACTATTCCGTTTGTTAGCCCCGGTGTGGGATTAGGACCAATGAAACTCTTCTGACGCCACAGAACGTGGTACGCCTTGTTGTCAGACTAGTTTACTGGAACACTCTAGACCGCTAACCGCTTTGAGCTCCATGACAGACTGAAGTCTCGGAAGTGTAGGAGACGCGCATGTCCTCTCAGTTGCGGTCCCTCCCTCGCTAGGTCCTCTCAACGCCTCTAGTCCTTACACCCAGTTCTACGTCACTTCCGCCGTAAACAGACGTGTCTCTGCATGGAACAGGGAGGAAGGTTGTTGTTGTCCAGTCTGGCGGTGGCTTGCGGGATCAGCAGGTACTGTGTGGCCGTGCACGTGGATGGATGTGAGCGATGCGCCGAGTTTATGACCCCGCTTGGTGTGATTTTTTTCTCTCTCCAAATTCAAGATCATTGGGCATGTCTGAGGCGGGGAGTATAATGCCCCTCTGGGCTAGCGGGGCAATATTGCTTCGCCTTCTCACATGGACTGACCACGGGTTGGCCTGTATGCTTGCCTTTGCTACTCTGCAGGACATGCTACTTTTAAGAGAAAATATCACTAAGCCTAGTGCAATGGAGGCAGGCTTCCCGCAGCTAGAACCCAAAGGTGACCAGCTCCCCAGGAATTTCAAAGGAGAATGTGAACGGAGAAAACCTTGCAGCATGATTAAATGTGATTGAGTCGGACTAAAACTGTATTTTTCTGAAGGAGCTGATTAGTACAACGTATTTTATGCTCCTCAACCCGGTCAACCTCTGCCTAAATGAACGTCTTGGCGGGCACGCTAAGCCAACGCTGGCTACTCCGCAACTGAAGCGAATTCATCAAAGTAAATATTCATATTATAACGGAAAACATGCACTAATCCGGTACCCCTAGCGATATTCCATTTGTCTGTACTCGCTGGGCTTCTTCCAGGGATCGCAGCCCTCTCTGCCAGTGCTCGCTTCGTTGATAACTTAATTTTATCACTTGTGTGCCTTCAGCAAACCGTTCTATTTTTTTGCACATGCCTTATTATAGCGTATCGAACTCCCTTTCCAGTCAAGGGACACCTTCTGGAAATACATCTCTGGTTTTTCTTTATCATTCTTAGCGGCAGCACTCTCCTCTTTTTGGGTATCCTGCATTCTCGATTTATTTTTGAAGTCGCCAGACTACGTATCTGGTTCTATATAAAGCGCTCTAACACCTATTAGTGTTGAATACATTTTCAGTTGCACTCTCACCAATTACACCCTCCTCTGTGATTTTATTAGAAAAGCCTTCTTCCTGAATTTTGTACTAAGGCATGTTCTGTTTTTGCGTTTTCCTTCTGGGATGCTGCCTTGTTCTGCACTTCTGTTCGGGAATGCCTTATCCTGCAATTTCTTATCTCATATTTTACCCGCGCTTACCTTCAGAGATGCTCTTGTCATACTGCATTTAAATTGTTTTAATCATTCATAAATTTAACTTACTCACTGCTGCTATATTGTTTTGCATTGGAGGCTGTTGCTTGGGGGGCAAAGTCCGCGGTACTCTCCGTGATTGTTCCGGAGCGGGACCACCATTTTGGGGGTAGTGTAGGTCAGTGGGCTAGTCTTCAACCCCTGACACTACATATGGACGTGCTAACGCGACCGCGCAGCGGACGCGCGCAGCCGGCGCGCCAAAAGCAAGCCCATCTGCGCCCGACCGAGCCCAGAGGCCAGGAACGCTGGCTCAACAGAGGCAACCACCCCAAACCCTAGGCGTCTGTCATACACTACTGACTGCCTGCATTTGATTAGAACCCAGGAACTTGCAAAACACTTATCCCATGTAAGCTGTCCCACAAATTTTCCACGCTTCTTAGAAGGCCTGGCAGCCTGTGGGAACTGCCATTTTCAATGTGACCCAGAACCATCTGATCCAGGAAGTAGCCAAGATTAAAAAACTTACGATCTAAAATGCCTACTCTGTAACGTTCGATCCTTAGCGAAGCACCCTATGGAAATATGGGATATGATCACCTCATACTCCCCAGACATCTGTTTTTTAACAGAATCATGGCTAAACTCTACAAATCAACCAGCGATCAATTTAGCCATTCCGGAGAGTTATAAACGTATTCATCTTGATAGGGAAGGAAAAACAGGCGGAGGCATCGCCATTGCCTTTAAAAACTCTCTCAATGTAAATTGGATCTCCACCATAAGCAATAGCTGTATGGAATTAGGGATCTTTAAGATAAACATATCCGCGACAGACAGCTGGAATGGAGCTTTGATATATCGCCCTCCAGGACCCAGGGCCAATTTTTGTGACCAATTGATAGAACAAATAGCAATGTATGTCCTAGCATCAAATCAATTTCTTCTGCTTGGTGACTTTAACTTCCATGGGGAAGAATATACCAACCTCGAAGTTAATAAACTTCTACTTAACTTAGAATTATTAGAACTCACCCAAAGAGTTAAAGGCCCAACACACTTGGCTGGTCATTCGTTGGATCTAATTTTCTCCAACACTGACCATCTGAACTGTAAACCTCCAATCCCCCTAACGTGGACAGATCACTTTATGATTACGTTCGCTATTACACCCCCGTGCCCTGTGGGCCCCGTAGCGAATAAAGGGCGGCGACAAGAAGCGAGAAGACCAATTTCATAAACTCACTCCCAAATCTTTTAGTAAGGCCTTCCACCCCAAGCCTCCAAATAGGGATCTTGATGTATCCAAGCTGCTGGAAGGTTTCAATTCCGCTTTCACGACGGCACTGGATGCTACAATTCCTTTTAAAAATCACGGCCTTTCACAGAGACGACCGTCAGCCCCTTGGTACACGCCAGATTTAAAAGTAGAAAAATCTAGATGAGAACCTTAGAGAGACTCTGGCGAAGAAAGAAAAACCCCCAAGACAGGGATCTTTACAAACAGGCCTTGTCCCAATACCATCAGAATATAAAAACTGCTAGACGAACGTTCATCATAAATCAAATCGAACAAGCCAGTAACTCCTCAAAGGCCCTTTTTAATATAGTACGGGATTTCGTCTCCCCGCAAGTATGCACCCAATCACCAGTGGAATCCCAGGAATTTTGTGACTCACTAGCTGTCTACTTTCAGGAAAAGATTTCTAACATCTACGCCAAATTCCCGGCTGCCGCCTTGCAGAACCCAGAGATCAGTATTAGATTAGAAGAGCAAGGAAAGGAAATCCATAGTACTCTGGATTGTTTTCAGACGGCCACGTTAGAGGAAGTTTACAATTCCTTGGTCACAGCTAAATCCGGCTCACCTCATGACCCCTGTTCCCCTAGGATGATGGCTCTTCTAGCCACTTGCTGTGCCCCTATGATCCTCAATATTTTGAATTGCTCCATACAAACAGGAACTATCCCCACGGCGTGGAAGGAAGCATATGTACGGCCTATTTTGAAAAAAGCCACTTCCGACCCACAAGTACTCAGTAATTATCGTCCTATATCTTTGCTTCCTCTGTTGGGTAAGCAATTGGAAGGATTAATAAATAGGCAGCTGGGGTCATATCTTGAAACCAATAAAATTCTGGATCCTTCGCAATCAGGTTTCCGACCGGGTTTCAGCACAGAGACCGCACTTCTGGCTGTGTCTGACTCCCTTAGACAGGTGATGGATGCTGGAGGTTCGATCGTACTGATATTATTGGATCTGTCCGCGGCCTTCGACACCATCTCACACCCAAAGCTTATGGAAAGATTGCAGGCCTGTGGTATCCAGGGAACAGCATTAAAGTGGCTGCAGAATTTCCTATCAGATAGACAACAGACGATCATATTAGGGCCTTATTCCTCAAACAAAATGCAGTTGGATAAGGGCGTACCCCAGGGATCGTGCCTAAGCCCGACGCTATTCAACATTTATATGGCTCCGTTAGCAAAGATTGTAGAGCAGTATGGCTTTGAGATAATCTCATACGCTGACGATACACAGCTTATGTTTACTGTTGGCTCGAACTTAGAATCAGAGAAAATGCGCTTCTCGGCCGGAATGCTTACAATCTCCAACAGGATGACTGAGAATTGCCTCCAGCTGAACCCAGAAAAAACGGAGATCATGCTAATGGGGAAAGCCCCAACCCTTTGGTCGGATGAATGGTGGCCACACAAACTGGGAGCAGTTCCCGTGCCCAAACAAAGTGTAAGAAACTTAGGGATAAAACTTGACCTTACTTTAACTATGAAAGACCATATTGCTGCTACTACCAGTTCTTGTTATTATAACTTGAGCTTCTGCACAGAATCTTTCCCTTCCTCCCCACTAACTCCCGCAGAACCCTTGTCCAGGCGATGGTGATCAGTAGACTGGACTATGGGAATGCTCTGCTGGCCGAAGTGGGTGAGACTTTGCTTGCAAAGCTGCAGGTGGTTCAGAACACCGCGGCAAGATTAATCTTGAACCGTCCTGCGGGCACTCCTTCCACGCCTTTGTTGAGGGAACTGCACTGGCTACCTATGAAGAAGCGATCCTTCTTTAAAATTTGGTGCCTCTCCTATAACGCCTTGAGAGGCAAAGGCCCACGATATCTTCAAAGGAAACTTACTACTTATGTGCCGTCCCGAAATCTTAGATCAAGCACCCAAGCCCTTTTGTGTGTGCCCCGAATACGTCAAACTCGCACTGGGGGCAAGGCTTTCTCTTATCTTGCCCCAAGGTATTGGAACAAGTTACCCATAGCTCTCCATGAGACTCCTATCTACAGTAAATTCAGAAAACAACTGAAAGCCTATCTGTATTAATATTCGTTGGTTCCTCCCCATCATACTCCTCAACAGCGCCGAGATGCCCCCGGGTGATACGTGATAGCATTAACATAACATACTCATCCCTTCGTGGATGCCCACTTCTCCCTGATATTTACATAATGGAGGCACACTTTTTCTTGCACTTCTTTCTAAATTCACTTTTATTTAATTAGCACGAGACATGCCCCCTTCATTAATCATGGCCCTTCATAGACGTTCGCTTATTCTTCCTGTTCTTGCAATTTGGAATTGTTTTCTCTGATTGTGTTTGCCTTTAAAGATGACCCCTTCGTAGCCTCTTATAAAGGTGCTCGTAAAACAGTTGTGCCTTACACACATTTGATTAATATCAATAAAGAAACTCTATCAAAAAAATCCCAGACGAAAAACACCAGCACTGTAGGGGTCACTGCTGATCCAGCGTGACACTTAATCAGGGATCTATACTCATCAATATTTTATACAATGGCCCATACACATTCACCCAAATCCCTGATGCGCTGGGGGTCAAGTTTTTAAAGACGTGAAAATTGTTTCCTTCACAGATTCATGTTTAACAGTTCTAAATACATAACTAGACCTGTATATCAACTCTCTTTCCTCTCGGTCGATGGACCAATTAGTTGAGTAGTTGATGGTAATAATAGAACTAACTGACTATCTAACCAGCTAAATAATCACAGACTCTCAGTAAGTTTTATAAAGTTTATCTCAAATAAAGGATTAATGCTCACCGTATACAGTTCACAATGCAAACAAAGAATCTCACATAAGGGAGAGAAAATCAATCAGCAAATGCAAACAGTGTCGGACTCATCAACAATTAACAAGATGCATATGAGGGAGTGGATAGATGAAGAGACATAAGTTTCAGAGCCAAAAATACATTTGCAAGAAAATTATGCAAAGTACGAGTCAGCAAGATAATACAAACCCAAAGGAATTCAGTGAAATACCACACCCCTGGCCAAGGTCTCCTGAAATAGCCAGGAGACAAAGATTTCAGGAACAGCTAGGGCTCTCTAGAAACCGACGGACAGCGACGCATCACCCCTCTCTCCTCTGCACTCAATCAGAGCTCAGGCTAAGGCAAAACCACACCCCCAAAGGCACCCCAGTTATACCCTAAAACCTACATGTCCAACCCACATTAGTCGAAACAATTTATGAAACTCGACAGTTCATTGGTCAGTTTGGGAGGTGGTCTGTCACACCATCAGGTTCCCATTCACAATTTCTTTATACTCATTGTTCTATATCCTCTCCCATTACATCAGGTTTGACTCGTTCAGTTATTCCGACATTGAAACATTTCTTTATTTTCTCATATATTTTTCAGCCACGTCCGCGGAAGAAGTCTTGGATCCCACGGCCAGATTCATCCGTTTGGCAGTCATAAAATGTTCTCTGTGCTGCATAGCCTTGAACCTTTACACTTTCTCTGCAGCGCTCAGCACTTCTGTCTGCTTTCCCAGGTCATTCTCGCTCAATTTCCTGCCCCTCATCTATCCGGTCAACTTAAATAATTTCAGGCCCATTCGACTCACTACGGCAAATAGAACATAAACATTCATTAATTACATGGTAATGCACTTTTCACTGTTTACCACCCACCTTTGCACTATCCCCTGTTAATATTTTTCTTAGCATAAGCCTCATGCAAAGCAGCATTATTCATTATCGTTTAAAGCAAGATGCAAGATGCGAATGCGGCCTAGACATGCATTAGCTTTGTTTCTTTAGAAACGCAATGTAAAATGCGGCCTAGTTCTTTCATGCATTTAGTTCACATTAGTGCACGCATGCGCAAAGCGGTTTCCCACGTGTTCATGTGATTTGCATTAATTTTACACTGCACACTGTTAGTAAGTATTACGGGGGTGTCAATCCGAGCAGGTTTCTTTTTGCGAAATCCTGCTATATCAATCCCCCCTCTGATGGCTTCCTGGAGCCATCATAAAATACCCACCATACCAAGTGCCATCTTTATTTATCTAAAGATCAGTAATCTTTTCTCTCTTCATCAACTTCTCATCTAACTCTTTCATCTCATCATAGTAATCTCCTTTCATATCTTCTAGTTCTATCTCATCTCTTTTTCTCTTTCTTGCCTTTCGTTTGTCCTTTGATTCTGTCATCTCTTTTCTTCCACACTTGCACTTGCAACATTTATACATTGTTATTATCACTAAGGCTACTCCAGCTACTGAAATGATTTGCATTATTATTTTTCCTAATAAACTACTTCCAAAAGTAGAAAACCATTTACCTACAGAAGAGAAACTCTTACCAAGTCTCTCCCAGACACCGTCAACCTCCAGTTGGGTCAAGTCTTCATGTAATTTCGTAATATTCTTAATATATCCCTCAATACCTTTACTTTTGTCAGGGATATAAGTACAGCAGTGTTGAATTTTCAACATGCCACAGACTCCACCCTCCTTTGCCAATAAAATGTCACGGGCAAGTCGATTTTGCAAAACCATTGATCTGATTGCAACCATTTCAGTGTCAATCATCAAGAACCCACCAGCAGTATCTGTCGATAAACGATCAACCACTGTGGACAATTTTCGAATTTTATGCGAATTCAGAACGACTCCAACTGAGGGTATCAGTGCACCAAAGATATCACCTACTATTTCTGAGAAACTAGCTCTCTTGTTACGTGTTAGTCCTTGTTTTATTTAATTGATTCTGTTGTTGCTTTTGTCTACATGGTAGACCTTTGGAAAAACAATTGCAAAATAACAACTACCATACCAGTGTGCTGGCAATCTGTAATAGGCTTTCTTACCACACACATAATAGACTCCTGGGAAAACAGGATCAGTTCCACCTTTCAGTAATTTGGAAGGTATGCTCACATTCACTAGTACCAATGAAATAATTATTATAGTTAGTCTTTAGTCTAAGCAAACAGATTTTCCCTCTTTGATACCAATCCAGGGACATTGCAGCGTATGTCTCGCCTTTCTCATAATTTCCTTCTCTAAATGCCCATGGTGGTACCTGTGACTTTTGTTCAGCAGCTTTTCTTTGGAAACTTTCTCTTCGATATTCTACCGTATCTATGAATACCTTTTCTTCAACCCGCAAACTACATGTTAAATTATTTGTATAAGCATATTCTATATCTAATGTTTTGGTAATATGGAAGAATTCTCCCATATACCGTGCATTTTTACTACTTAAAACCTTGTTCAGCTGCTTTATAATCGGTATCTCTGAAAATACTAAATCTATATTAGAATAATGGTACTCCAGCTTTCCCGTCACATAGAATAGGCTGGTTAAGACACTGCCAGACACACCATAGGTTAAAGGAAGGTGGTGATAAGTCACCCCTTCTGAGACAGACGAAGGTAATTGCATGCACACATAACAATCACTCACATTCATTGTATTAACATACTCCTACAACAATTTAGTAAAAACATTTAACGAGAAATCACTAATTGATTTATCATGATGGAGAATACTTCCATCTATCTGTTCTATGTTAGTATTGGTTGTTTCTTTAGTAACATCACTCACTCTTTCACTTATTACATCATTAGTATTGTTTCCATAATTAGTTACCATTGGAATAGGTACAATGGCAGTTAGTATTATCCACATAAATGTCAGTAAAAAAACACTACATAAGCAAGCTTTAATACATCTACGTTTTAGACTAGATTTTGGATGTTCAGTCACTTTTGCTTCGGCCATTTTTGTGTTCTACTAAAAAAAAAAAAAAAAAAATCTAAATCTATAGAAACTCTAAACTTACTAAAAATAAATTTCTGAAAAATAGTGTAATCCTACACTTCAAGGCTTTTCTTCTTTACCCATCTCTTTTTCTTTAAGTCTTCTTTGTCATTCAATTCATTTCGTCTGGCAAAGTTTCACCTTAAATTTTCACAGTTCTTTTAAGGTGGTCTCAATTTGCTTTCATCCACTTGCTCAGTGTCAGTACCGTCCTTTTCTTCACTTGGATCTGAGCTTTCAATTTCTTCCAAGATCACATACGTCCATTCCGGTGCTGTGTATTTTCTGCTGGGAATTCTTACTCTTCTTGTTTTTCGAACTGACTCTTCTTCTGACTCTTCTTGTTCTGTTTGACTTGTGACCTCATTGATTTGCTCTATTCTTCTCTTTGACTTTCTCCTCACAAAAGTGTATTTCAGTCTTTTCACTCCACTTGGCCAATTGTCGCCTTTTCTTGGCCTTTTAACTTGAACTACTTTTTCACCTTCTCCATCTGGTTCACAGGTTCTCTTATTTGACCTTTCTTCTATCTGTTCTTCTTCTTGACTTTCAGTAACTTCTCTTTCTTCTGGTTCAACAGCAGTCTCATGAGACCCAGTAACTGGTGCCCACTCTACTTGACTTTTGCTTGGCTGTTCATCATCTGTTTGTTCTTCAGAATCTGTTATTCTAGATTCTTCAGCTTCACATACTTCAGCCTCTGGTCTTTGGCTTTTGTTTACCAGTTGCTGCTCTTCTGGTCTTTCAAGTGGACTTGGGACTCGTCTGGTATGGCTGGCATGGATCCAATTTGGCAAACCACCACACTTCACTGCTGTTGTCGTCACCAGAATCACCTGGTAAGGTCCGTTCCACCTGGGTTCTAAACACGATTTCCTCACGTGTTTCTTGACGAGAACCCACTCACCAGGACTCAGATCATGAGCTTGATTCGGCTGTGTTGTAGTGGCATCTTCTCCAACCTGGCGAGACACAGAACGCACCAGATCAGCCAATCCTCTGCAATAATCAAGCACTAGATCATCAGATATATTCATCCGTTTGTTCGCTGGTATAAATGCTTGTCTTATTGCTCTTCCCATCAGGACTTCATGTGGACACAAACTCGTCTTTTTGTCAGGAATGCTTCTAAGACTCATCAATACAAGGGGTAAAGCATCAGGCCATTTCAGTGTTGTGGATGCACACACCTTTCCTAATCTAGATTTTATAGTGCCATTAATCTGTTCAACCACTCCAGATGCTTCGGGTCAATAGGCACAATGCAGCTTCTGCTCAATCTGTAATGCTGCACAAATCATCCGAATTATCTCATTATTAAAATGGGTTCCTCTATCTGTTTCTAAAGTGACTGGAAATCCAAATCTAGGAATCGGTTCTCTTAGAAGTAGCTTTGCGACAGTTAGACTGTCATTCCTTCTCATTGGGTAAGCTTCCACCCAGCGAGAGAACAAGCAGACGACAACCAACACATATTTCAGCCCGTTGCACGGGGAAGCTCTATGAAGTCCAACTGAAGTCGGGTGAATGGACCTGCTGCTTTTCCAATTCGTCCCCAACTAACAACTGTCTTCCTGCCTGGATTCTGCTGCTGGCAGGTGACGCACCTCTGGCAAAGACTCTCTGCAATGACCCTGAACTTTGGGTTATACCATGACTGCTTGAAGAGCCTAATCATTGCATCCCTTCCAACATGTGCATTTCCATGGTATACCCTTGCCATATGGGATAGTAAACTATCTGGCATGACTGGTCTTTCGCCTATAGAAATCCACACTTCGTCCTCAGCTCTCTTTCTGCAGCCTGAATTGTTCCAGATTTCTTTTTCCTCATCACTTGTCTCTTCCTGTAACTGCCTAATCTCATCCCAAGTTTCAAAAGAAGAAGAAAACATAAGATGGCAATTGGTATTTTCTTTTTCAATCCCTCTGTTTAGGGCAATTAAATTTCGTGCACAGAAACGCGCTACTTGATCTGCGTATCTGTTGCCCCTCGTCACATAGTCATCTCCTGACTTATGTGCAGAACATTTGACCACTGCAATTCTTTTGGGCAATTGTAAAGCATCCAATAAATCTTTTACAGTTTTGCTGTTCCTTATAGGGGAACCTGAAGAAGTCAGAAATCCCCTTTCCATCCATAGTTGCCCAAAATCATGGACAACCCCGAATCCATATTGACTATCAGTAAATATGGTTACCCTCAGGCTTTTGGCAATTTTGCATGCTCTAATCAGAGCTATCAATTCAGCAATTTGAGCAGAGTTTACCCCCTTTAGACAGGATGCTTCTAAAACTCCTGCTATGGTGCAAACAGCATAGGCAGAACACAATTCTCCTTTCTCATTTCTTAAACATGATCCGTCAACAAACATTTCACAGTCTGATTCCTCTAATGGGACGTCCTCAATATCAGGCCTGGGTTTTGTGCACAACTCCGTCACATCCAAACAATCATCTGCCTCCTCTCTCACTTCCTCACAATATGAATTCGGCAACAGAGTTGCTGGATTTACGGTTGTGCATCTTACCACAGTTACATTTTCAGCACCCAAGATCACTCTTTCATACTTAGTCAGCCGACTAGAGGTCATGTACTGCGTCCTTGTGCGTGTCAAAAGAATCTCAACTGAATGTGGCACATACACCTTGACTGGATGTCCCATCACAATTGCTTCACTCTGTTCCAGACTCACACAAGTAGCAGCTACTGCATTTAAACAGCCTGGCAACGCTGCAGCCACTGAATCCAAAGTAGCAGAAAAATATGCTAATGGACGTCGTGCCATTCCATGTTTTTGAGTTAAAACTGAAAGTGCACACCCATCTCTTTCACAACAATACAATGCAAAATCCTTTGCATTATTTGGTATTCCCAATGCAGGTGCTCGACAAAGACTGTTTCGCAGTTTAATAAAATCTTCCATACTTTCATCATCCAACACAATCGGGTCTTTCACATCTTTTCGTGTCAACCTCTGTAGAGGTTTTGCAATCAGTGAGAAACCACTGATCCATTGCCTACAGTATCCAACCATTCCCAAAAACATTCAGACTTCTTTCTGAGTGGTAGGTGGGCTCATTTGTTTAATCACACTAATTCTTTCTGGTGTCACCTTTCTGACTCCCGTTTCTATTTTGTGTCCTAGGTATTGGACTTCCTGTTTACAAAATTGTAATTTTGCTGGTGACACTTTGTGTCCTCCTTCTGCCAAATGGTTCAGTAAGGCAATGGTATCTGTCACACATGCCTCTCGGGTCTTTGATGCCACTAGTAGGTCATCAATGTACTGAACCAAAACTGAATTTCTTGGCATGACCAAGGTCTCCAGACACCTTTTCAGAATCTGATTAAAGATTGAAGGACTCTCTGTGTACCCTTGAGGAACTCAGCACCATGCCAAAACATGGTCTCCGAACCGGAATGCAAAAAGATATTGGCTTTCCGGATGTAAAGGAATCGAGAAAAATGCTTGGCACAAATCAATCACTGTGTACCATTCAGAATCGCATGGAATTTGGTAAAGGATTACTGCTGGATTTGGTATTACTGGACAACAGGGTTCTACAATTTTATTAATCTTTCTTAAATCCTGTACTATTCTATATTTTCCACTTGGCTTTTTAATTCCAATAATAGGCGAATTACAAGGACTAATTATTTCTTTCAAAATTCCCTGTTCAATCACAGGAGTGACTCCTGCAATTACTTCTGGACTCATTTTGTACTGAGGTGTGTTTGGATATACAGCACCCTCTTTCACTGTAACCTGAATCGGATCTACATTTGTCATTAGGCCAATCTCCTTTCCCTTAAAGTCCCATACATCCGGCCTCACTGTACTTTTTAATTCTTCGGGCAAACTCTCTTTTGTGAGAAGTGAAAACAACTCATCCACTTCTGTCCCTTGCTTCGCTAACATCATCTTGAATTCCACATCCTCATCAGGTGTCTGAAACGCAATACCATCTGGTGTACAATAGATGGTACAATTCATTTTTCACAATAAATCTCTTCCCAAGAGATTTACTGTACTTGAGTCGCATACTACGAAACGATGCATGTCTCTGAAACTCCCAATATGAACTTCTATTGGATTTGTGACTGGTGTTCTAATATGCTTATTTGAGACTCCTACAACTTGGATAGTTTCTCCCGAGAGGGGTAGGTTTGGAATTTCTGCTGCTCTCACAGTAGAACGGGTAGCACCAGTGTCCACTAGGAATGTAATATCATTACCTTCCACTTTTCCGTCAACAAATGGACCTGACTGATCTACCGCTAAAGATGCGCCAAGTATGCACTCTTCCTCCCCCCTCAGGCAATCAATCAATCAATCATTTGTAGAGCGCACTAATCACCCGTGAGGGTCTCAAGGCGCTGAGGGGGGGGTGCAGCTACTGCTCGAACAGCTAGGTCTTGAGAGGTCTCCTGAAGGTCAGCAGGTCCTGTGTCTGTCGCAGCTGTGTGGGGAGGGTGTTCCATGTCTTGGCGGCGAGGTATGAGAAGGATCTGCCGCCGGTGGAGGTCCTGTGGATGCGTGGGACGGAGGCGAGGGCGAGGTCAGCGGAGCGAAGCTGGCGGTTCGGGGTGTAGAAGGTGAGACATTTGTTGAGGTATGCTGGTCCGGCGTTGTGGAGTGCTTTGTGGGCGTGGGTGAGGAGCTTGAAGGTGATCCTCTTGTTGACTGGGAGCCAGTGCAGGTCTTTCAGGTGGGCAGTGATATGGGTGTGGCGGGGTATGTCGAGGATGAGGCGTGCAGAGGCGTTCTGTATGCGTTGGAGTCTTTTCTGGAGTTTGGCTGTGGTTCCTGCGTAGAGGGCGTTGCCGTAGTCCAGTCTGCTGCTGACGAGGGCCTGGGTGACCGTCCTTCTGGTTCCGGTGGGGATCCATCTGTAGATCTTGCGGAGCATGCGGAGGGTGTTGAAGCAGGAGGAGGAGACAGCGTTGACTTGCTGGGTCATTGAGAGCGATGAGTCCAGGATGAACCCCAGGTTGCGTGCGTGGTTGGTGGGTGTGGGTGCGGCTCCCAGGGCGGCTGGCCACCAAGAGTCGTTCCAGGCGGAGGGGGTGGAGCCGAAGATGAGGACCTCTGTCTTGTCCGAATTAAGTTTCAGGCGACTGTTCTGCATCCAGCTGGCGACGGCCTTCATTCCTTCGTGGAGGTTGGTTTTGGCGGTGGCGGGGTTCTTTGTGAGTGAGAGGATCAGTTGAGTGTCGTCGGCGTAGGAGACGATGTTGAGGTTGTGCGAGCGGACGATGTTGGCAAGCGGTGCCATGTAGATGTTGAAAAGGGTAGGGCTGAGGGATGATCCTTGGGGCTCGCCGCAGATGATTTTGGTGGCTTCAGAACCGAATAGGGGGAGGCGGACCCTCTGGGTTCTGTCGGTGAGGAAGGAGGTGGTCCAGTCCAGGGCTTTGTCGCGTATTCCTGCGTCGTGTAGGCGTGTGCGTAGGGTTTGGTGGCAGACGGTGTTGAAGGCAGCCGAGAGGTCCAGGAGGATGAGGGCCGCGGTTTCGCCGTTGTCCAGTAGGGTCCTGATGTCGTCTGTGGCAGCGATGAGGGCGGTTTCGGTGCTGTGATTGCTGTGGAATCCGGATTGGGACGGGTCCAGGATGTTGTTCTCCTCGAGGAAGTGGGTCAGTTGCCTGTTGACGATCTTTTCGATGACTTTCGCCGGGAACGGGAGCAGGGAGATGGGCCGGAAGTTCTTGAGGTCTTTTGAGTCCGCTGTGGGTTTCTTGAGTAGGGCGTTGATCTCGGCGTGCTTCCAGCTTTCCGGGAAGGTGGCAGTCTCGAAGGAGCTGTTGATGATCTTCCGGAGTTGGGGTGCGATGATGCGGTTTGCTTTGTTGAAGACGTGGTGAGGGCAGGGGTCGGATGGTGAGCCGGAGTGGATGGTGTTCATGGTCTTGATGGTGTCGTCGTCGTTGACGTGGGTCCAGGAGAGCAGGCGGTTGGTGAGGCTGGGGGGTGGCGAGTCTGCGGTGTCGGCGGCTGTAGGGGGGGTCTGGGTGTTGAAGCTGTTGTGGATGTCTGCGATCTTGCAGTGAAAGAAGGTGGCTAGGGAGTCGCATAGGTCTTGCGACGGCGGGATGTCGTTGGAGCTGGGGTTGGAGAGTTCCTTCACGATGTTGAAGAGCTCTTTGCTGTTGCGTTTCGTTGTTGTCGATGCGTTCCTTGAAGGAGGTCCTTTTGGTGGCTCGGATGAGTTGGTGGTGCTTGCGGCTGGCGTTCTTAAGGGCTGCGCGGTTGTCCGGTGTCTGTTCGTGGCGCCACTTTTTCTCGAGTCTTCGGCAAGTCTGCTTGGATTCCTGGAGGTCGGTGGTGAACCAGCTGGCCTTTCTGTCTGTGTGTCTGTTTGAGGGTTTTTTGATCGGGGCGAGTGTGTTGGCGCAGTCGTCGATCCATTTCCTGAGGTTGCTGGCGGCTGTGTTGGTGTCGGTGGTGTCTGTTGGTGGGTCTCGGGCGAGGGTGGTGATGAGCTGGTCTTCGGTGACCTTGTTCCAGCTGCGGTAGGGGATCCGTTGCGGGTGGTGTTGCGTGGTGGGTTTCTTGAAGGTGAAGTGGACGCAGGGGTGGTCGGTCCAGTGGAGTTCGGTGGTGTGGCTGAAGGTGACGTGGCTGTTGGCGGAGAGGATGGGGTCGAGCGTGTGTCTGGCGGTGTGGGTGGGGGTCGTGACGAGCTGTTTGAGTCCAAGGTTATCGAGCAGCGCGACGGAGTTGCTGTCGTCGGCGTCCTCGAGGTGGAAATTCAGGTCTCCGAGGAGGACGTAGTCCGTGGAAGCAAGAGCGTGCGTGCTGACGATGTCGGATATGGCGTCGATGAACTGTGGCCAGGGTCCGTGGGGTCTGAAAACGAGAGTTCCTCTGAGGGTGGTGTTGGGGTCGGTGTGGATCTGGAAGTACAGGTGTTCGGCGGTGTTGGAGGTGTCTGTTGTGCAGGTCGAGACTCTGAGGGTATTCCTGTAGACGATGGCGATTCCTCCTCCTGGTCTGTTGGTGCGGTCCCTTCTGGTGATCTTGTAGCCATCTGGGATGGCTATGGTAATGTCGGGTGCCGAGGAGGGGTTCATCCAGGTCTCTGTTAGGAAGGCGACGTCCGGGGAGGCAGAGTCGAGCAGGTCCCAGAGTTCGATGGCGTGCTTGTGGACGGAGCGGGTGTTGAGAAGTATGCATCTGAGGTGGTTGCGTTCTGCTCTGACGGGTGGGGTAGGACGTGCGGGTGGTGTTCGGCGGCTGGTGAAGCTGCAGCTTCTGCAGGTGAAGGGTCCGTGGGTGATTATCGGGCTGGCCTGGAAGCATTTTGATGGTCGGCCGGTGTTGAGTCCGTGGAGGAAGCCGGCGTCGTAGCGTTGTCGGATGTTGTGGCTCTCGTGGGGACCAGGGGGTCTGGCGCTGGGCGTGGACGGGCGCAGACGGGCTTGCCTTAGGCGTGATTTTGGCGCACCCGCTTCCGCGCAGCGGTCGCCATTTAAGTAGGGGAGGGGCGTGCGGCTGGGAAGCGGGAGCGGGGCGGGTTGCGGCGGGAAAAACGCAGAAGCAGCGTTATGGGCTACAGGGGTAATGCAGGCAAAAGCAAGCCAAAAAGAAATGGAAAATATGCGCGGGACCCAGCCGGGAGAGGTCTCGAACCCTGCCTGGGTGGGACCGTAGGCTGTGCGCAGTCAGGCGGAGCTGCAGGGTAAGAGCTGATCTCTGACCAAGAGTCAGGGGTCTAGCTCGCGCTCCCCGCAGCGGTCGCCATTTAAGTAGGGGAGGGGCGTGCGGCTGGGAGGCGGGAGCGGGGCGGGTTGCGGCGGGAAAAAACGCAGAAGCAGCGTTATGGGCTACAGGGGCAATGCAGGCAAAAGCAAGCCAAAAAGAAATAGAAAATATGCGCGGGACCCAGCAGGGAGAGGTCTCGAACCCTGCCTGGGTGGGACCGTAGGCTGTGCGCGGTCAGGCGGAGCTGCAGGGGAAGAGCTGATCTCTGACCGAGGGTCAGGGGTCTAGCCCCTGAGATGAGTCCGAATCACTCTCCTTGCACTGCAACCAGTATTGCAGAACCATTTGCACATTTTGATTCTTACCAACTTGATCACCTCCGTGAAATCCAGTGTTCGCACTGTACCTCTGCACTTGAGCATTCACATTATTGGGCATAGGAGCTTGTGGCAACTGTATCTGTGGAGCAACTACCTGCTGCTGTTGATTCACACCCACCTCATTCTGCATCTGTGGATTTAAATTTTGATTTACCCCATTATTCTTTTTAGCGAATCTACACTCATTCTTCCAATGTCCATACTTTCCGCACGCATGACAAGGAATATTCTTCCTAGCCTCTTCTTTACTCATTTTTCCTCCATCTCTACCTCCACTGGGTACCTGACCATTTTGATTCTGACCATTCATCTGGTAACCTGTTTGAGAATTATTATTTACTTCTTGCTGCTCTGCTTCCTTCACTTGTGCCCACATCATTTTCTCCTTTAACTTTTTGTCTTGATTCAATGTCATCACTACAATACTTTGCACACCTCAAAATTTCGTCAATTGTTTTGCTCTGCCAACAAATCAAATGCTGCTGAATCATATTACTAATATCCGGTTTCAATCCAAACACAAAACGATACACAAAATGTCCCATATCTTTGTCTCCAATGTTCTCAAACCCACTGTACTGTTTAAATACCTGCAACAACCTTTCATAAAAAGCATGCACTGACTCCTTTGGTTCTTGGGTCGTTCTGTCAATCTTTACCCAATCTGTTTCCTATGGGGAAATTTTTCCCTTCAAAAGAGTGATTACCCGATTATACTTTTTCATCACCTCAACAGATGGTGCACCTGTTTTAGGATCTCAAGGATATTCTTCTTTTGGCCAATCAACAGTACTTTTACATTCTGTCCACAAATCAGCTGGAATGACAATCTCAAACAAACCATCTAAATCTTTTAACAAAACCTTTGAAACTTTCACAAACCTCTCTACCTGTTTATACCACTCAACCGGTTTCTCCCTTAACCTGGGAAAATCATTCGTAAAGGACAATATATCCTGTGTTGTCCAAGGAACGTGAACATATCCACCACCTGGGACTTCTCTCATCGGACAAGGCCTTTCAACTTGTTTTGTCTCTCTTAACGGAAACATTGATGCTCCCTTTCCAGCTGCCTCTTCTTTCTTTTTCGTCCATCTACCTTTCCACCGTTCAACATCTCCCCATTTTTTCAGAATATTCATCAACTCTTTTATCTGTAATCTTTTTCCTGACGCATTCAAACTCTCCAAATCCTTTTCAGTAAAGGCCAATCTGTACGATTTCTGCAACACCTTTGACTTCTCTGTATGTATTCCATATTCACTAGCAGCCTCTGCTATTTTCTCATGAAGATTCCTCCCTCTCCAAGTAATACTTTTACACAAAAACAACAGCTCTTCATCTCGGTAAGTCCCTAGTCTGTCTGGACTTATTGTGCCAATAATCATCTCTTCCAAATCTACTTTCAATTGGCTCACATTTATACTCTGTGGTTGAGGTTTTCGCTTTTCCATTCCCTTTATCCAATCATTTAATTCCTCTGGTGAAGGACCTGCTGAACTTCCTGTCGCTGAAATAACATTCGGCCCTATTCTTCTTGGATCTATTTGTATACTTCTTCTAGTGGTTTCTGTTATCATCTCACAAACCGGAAGATCTAACAAAGTAATATTCGTGTCAGCCTGTCCATCCTCATTGTCCCGAACCCCCTCAACCAGCTCAGTCACCAGACACTGCAGGAGCGAAGCGTGTTCCAAATCCTCTACTCGTGCATCCAACTCTCCTGGTGTTAACAAATCACAAACAGGAGAGAAAAGATACCTCGGAGAGGGGAGGGAAGAAAGGGAAAAACAAGGACCCACTGCACTGGACCTCCAAACCGATGCCACAAGGTGATGTTCCCAATAACTATGAACACTGCAGCAGAGAGAGAAAAAGAAGCACAAAGGAAGAGTCAATAACAAGGAAACAAAACATGTCCCCTCCCGTCCCTTCCAAGCTCTATCTTACCCCCACTAGATTGAGCAGTCCTCTAGGCATACATTTCCTCCTTTAGTTCCAATGGGGAATAAGTCTCGTGGGTTTCATGAGTAAAAATAAACATAACCATTCCTGTTCCAGTGTTGCGGGAAAAACCCAAACGTGGGAAAAAACCTGTATCAGGAATGAATAGCCAGACAAGGGATCCCTTCTCAATTTACGGGACACAACGAATGAAAAGAAGAAAAAAAAAGAAATAATAAATTGTCTCTGTTAACGACCAACACAATTTGTAGTTGTTACCCAACAAGCGAGTCATGAAACGAAAATCCAATAAGGGGACAGGTCCCACGCCGTCCTCGATAATCCAACAGGAAAACTCCAAAATCTAGTCTCAAAGTCGCGCTTCCAACGCGCGTACAACTCCCACGGCGATATGTCAGCATACCAATACTGCTGACGGCAAAGTCCTTCCGGGGGCCAGAGGACCGGAAACAAAACCAAGCATTGAAGCCCCGGCTCACTTGGTTTAAATGCGGAAGAAACCGCCAAGCAACGGCAAACCCGCCCACCCACAGCCCCGTAGGGCAGTCCCGAAGACAACATAGAAAGAGGACAGAGTGAGTGAAAGGAAAAATACAACAAAGATGTCCCTACGCTACCGCCTCCGAGACATAACACTCATCCGCTACCGTCACTATTCCATTCCTGACGCTACTCCTTGGAACTGCTAACGTATGTACTTTTGATATATTCTGTTTTTCTCCATACAATGGGACTACGGGACCAATTGTTACCGGTACCGTCAATGCGTCTGCATTTAGACTTAACTGATTTATTTTCTGGGTCTGCTCTACCCTTGCCTTATTTAATATGTCCATTTCTTTTTCTCGTACTACCCTAGCTATTTCCGTAACCTGTGGGGTTAATGTAGTTTCCATTTGTGGTGCACTCTGAGTCAACTCATCTGAATTTTCTTGGTATGGCGGAGGTCTTTTGGTAATAATATCCTCTAACAACTCATCATCAGAATCGTTTGGATCATCTCTTAATCTTGAAGTTTCTATATTTTTCTTTTTCTCTTTACATTTGCCTCCTGTCTGGTCTTCAGTAACTAAAACTGGGTACAAACCCTCCGTTACCACAGCTCTCCTCCATCGTTTCATTGTATCCTCTCTTCTCTCAAAAGGGTATCTAGTCATTAAATTTCTGTATCTCCTACCACCTCGATATCTCTCTTTCGAATGCTTCTACCTCCCATTCCTCTAACGGTTCATACTGTGTAGGTCAGGGATTTGGCTCTAATGAATTCATTCGATTTCTCAAATTCTGCAAAATCCTTATACTAAACGAACCATGCAGTGGAAAAGCTATAATACCATCATCCTTTGTGTATTCCACCCAATTCTCTAACCAGGTACACGTATGGTATCCTCGCTCCAACATCATATAGGAAGCAGGCGTTCCTGGAGGTGGAATAAGAATTCCCTCTCCAGTCACTATTGGTTTATCCTTTTTAAAGAAATTATTTATTTTCTTTAGCAACTTCATTTTCTGACTCTTTACGCTAATGTACCTCAGCAAAACACAAAAGGAAAACCTTTCCGTATTCTACCTATTCTATTTGTCAGTTCTCGTCCAATATCAACGCGACTCACACCAACCGTCCAATCACGGCTCTCTACGTATCTGCTATTTCAACCAGTACCAGTGCGGCTCACACCAACCGGCCAATCAGAGCTTACTTCACGCTCGCTGTCTGACCAATGCCAGCGCGGCCTTTTTGTGACGTCAGTGTTACTCCTTCTACTGACTCTCCCTTTACAAAATAATACGGCAATGTATTTCTTAATCTTCTTAATCAAAATTCTTGTTAGTAACAACATAAAACAATGCTACCTTGTCTGTTCCTCTAAATAAAGAGATAGTTCTTCACTTCAAACGAGAAATTCTTTTACTGCACGTAAAATAACGACCAGCGCTATTTTACACCCAAACAAGCTACAGGAGGACTTGGTACTCCTCTAGGGATAAGGCCAAAGTTTCGCAAGAGGACTTTTTTTTGGTGTAAAAAAAAAAGGCCTTGGTACTCCTCTGGGGATAAGGCCAGAGTTTCGATAGTGCCTGTAGTAGGCAGAAGAAGAGTGTGGATAAAGAAATCACACTGACAGGGGTTAGTGGTGTGTTCCAGAATATTGTCTGTGATCAATATTGTGTCCTAAATTATTAATTGAAAATAGAAAATCTACACTGAATGGGAAGATATTTTTGTACACGTTATCTAAGACACAATATGTAAGTCATGTGAGATTTCTGTATACAATATTCTGGTAAGCGACTGCTTCTGTACATCGCTTACTGCCAAGTGTCTGGTTGCATAGTGCCTTCAGAATCTGGGCGCCCTCTGCGGGTCTGTGGCCCTAGTTCACTGGAGGAAGAGTGGCCGGTTTATTTTTATTTTGTTGGCCCCCCCCACCTTACGCCGCAGGGGCCTGCATTACGCTCCTGCCATGGACCTAGGTCCACGGGGGACCTTTTGCTGGCCCTATATCTGCCAGCCACATTACATAAACTGCGCTGCTTTTCTGTTTCTTTCTGCCTGGGCTTGGGAAAGCAGCGTGGCTTTCTCGGGCGATCGAATGTTTCTTATTCCAAGCCATTGCACGAGTTCTGCCAGGCATGCAATGGGTTGGCTTAAGGAATGATGCCCCCCTTCCTAAACAAGAACCCCCCACACACACACACCGCGGGGGACATCCGTTATGCCCCTGATCCGTTATGTCCTGTGGTGGTTGTGTCGGCTGTATGTTTCCCTCCTCCAGTCTGCCCTGCGTGTGTCGGCTGTCTGTTGCTGCTGGCACTGCTTAATTTCTAAAACAATAAGTGTCGGGGCCCTCATCAGGAGACCACCACAGCTTGCACCGACCTCTGCCCCTGCCAGCGCTGCCCATCACAATACCTAGACAACTACTCACCATCACACTGCTTCAAGTCTGACAATTCAGACTACTTCAGGCCATCAAAGCTTTAAGAATGGCTTGGTCGCCAGGTATAAGTTGTTTTAAATATATATTTAACTAATAATCAACTAATAATAATTAAGTGCTGGTGCCAAGCACGGGAAACCACCGGCTCAAATTAAGCACTGGCTGCCGGGTGTCTGTCTGTCTCTTTTCTTTCTTCAGTGGTACTCTGCGTTAGATCCTGTGGTGTTCATGTCCGCTGCATGTTTTCCTCCTCCAGTCTGCCCTGTGTGGTGTTTGTTGCTTCTGCTGAGTGTCTGTCTTTTCTTTCTTCAGTGGTACTCTCCCTTAGATCCTGTGGTGTTGATGTCCGCTGCATATTTTCCTTCTCAAGGCAGCCTGTGTGTTGTCTGTCTGTTGCATCGGTCGGGTGTCTGTCTGTCTTTTCTTTCTTCAGTGATACTCTTCGTTAGATTCTGTGGTGTTGATGTCTGCTGCATGTTTTCCTCCTCCAGTCTTCCCTGTGTGTGTTGTCTGTCTGTTGCTTCTGCCGGGTGTCTGTCTGTCTTTTCTTTCTTCAGCAGTACTCTCCGTTAGTTCCTGTGGTGTTGATGTCCGCCGCATGTTTTCCTTCCCGAGGCAGCCTGTGTGTTGTCTGTCTGTTGCTGCTGGGTGTCTGTCTGACTTTCCTTTCCTTGATTGCACGCTCTCTTATGTGGTGAGGTGTCGTCTGCGTGTTTTCCTCCTCAAGGCAGCCCATCCCATGGTTGTAGCTGTGACCCGGAAGTATTGCACTCTGACTTCTTGAAGTCCAGTGCTCTTGGCTCGTTTGATGTAGTTGTGCCACAAGGTGTGAAGTTAGGAGTTGTTAAGTAGATGAAATTCAACTTCTTACGTCAAACAAGCTGTCAGCTGCCAATCTGCCAATAATCCTTTACTGCTTTGGCTAAAAAGTCCTGAAACACTTGAAACAAGCGCCACACATCATGCCTTGTATAAAGCACATCATAGAATGTAAGTAGGGCCACTGGAATTATGCTGCAGGAGAAGGCCACACTATGCGGCAGGGTTGGTCAAATTATGAAGCAAGAAAAGGCGAATTTTGTGGCATGACATGGCACATTTTGTGATAGAATTACTTGATTATTTTGTCATTAGGTTACACCTGCACAGTGCTTGCGCTGTGCTTGAGAAATCTATTGTTTTAATATTAACTTAAAAGGAACTTACATCCCGCCTCCTCTCTTTCCAGGCTTCTCATTGGTTCCTGTGCGTGCCACTTACCTTTCCTCCGTTTCTATTGGCTTCTCATTGGTTCCTGTGCGTGCCACTTACCTTTCCTCCGTTTCTATTGGCTGCAGCATATTTTCCTGCATATACCAATGCTTGTTCCTCATCTGCTTCTCTTATCAGTTTCCCGCTGCCGAAATACTGTTAACATCCGCTTTGGTGGAACTATATTTTCATAAAGTTTTGCCTTCCACTCTTGCAGCATATTTATATAACAATTTATCACCCAGAGAGATTGAGTGATTTGCATAGAATCACAGGATGTAGCGCAGCACCGCCAAGACTCGAACCGGGATCCCCCGCTCTCGAGTCCGCAGCTCTGTCCGTGTCCTCTCCACTACTGTGTTATCTGTCAGGGAGCTCTTTCCTTCTCCCGACGATGAAAACAGCTCTTTATTCATTACATCGGCGAAACCGATGCATTACATATGCTTGTCTTGCAAGAGGCCTAGCATTTTTACGCTTAATGAAAATGTTTCAGAAGGGCTGAAATAAAAAAAATCCCGAGTGCTCATCGATACACAAGACCAAGAAGAAAAAAAAAATCTCTCAGCTTTTGTTACAAAAAAGGGAAAAAGAACAGAGTGACCCTCGCCTGCCAAAGGTTCTGACACCGAAAGAAATCCCTTTAGGCTGAGCTGGCAGGCAGGGCCTAGCATCAGATTACTTTATCACATCTGAGAATGAGGCTTGTACGTGCTTCGAGAGGCGGCACACAAAGTGCTGGATGTTTTACCCCTGCTGCTTATTAAGTGAAGGCTTTTTTTGATGTCTTGCGGAGAAGGGTTGCCTATCAGACAGACGGCTGAAATTAAAGCATATGTGCAGTGCAGCCGGGGAGTCACGAGGGTACTTGATTCACGCCACTTGTTTGCCGCTCAGTGTGGGGCAGGCATGTAGTATGTGCACACTGCTTCTCATAATGACCCGGCCCAGATATGTGGTTGGTGGCATGCGGTGTTAACGGAAACCGTGGAAACTGAAGCCGGGGAAGCAGCAATGCCGTATTAAATAGAAATTACCTACCTCAGGCTGCAAGAAACATGGTTATTGAAAAGAAGAATAGTATGCTAAAAACCAATTAAATATAGAGCCTTTCACATCGGAACAAATATAACAATTGCACTTTTTATATATTTTTATATATACAATTATAATAATTACACTCTACTCAATGCAACATAAATACACTCCATATAATACCACTCAGTGCCACATAATTACACACCACATATTTACACTCTACTGAATGCAACATACACTCCACACAATACCACTCAGTGCCACATAATTATATGCTACATAATTACACTGCACTCAATGCAACATACACTCCAAATAATACCACTCAGTGCCACATAATTACACGCCACATAATTACACTCTACTGAATACAATATACACTCCCCATAATACCACTGTGCCACATAATTACACTCTACTCAATGCAACATAAATATACTCCACATAATACCACAAAGTGCCATATAATTACACGCCACATACTTACACTCTACTCAATGCAACATAAATACACTCCACATAATACCACACAGTGCCACGTAATTATATGCTACATAATTACACTGCACTCAATGCAACATACACTCCAAATACCACTCAGTGCCACATAATTACACACCGCATAATTACACTCTACTGAATGCAACATACACTCCACACAATACCACTCAGTGCCACATAATTATATGCTACATAATTACACTGCACTCAATGCAACATACACTCCAAATAATACCACTCAGTGGCACATCATTACACGCCACATAATTACACTCTACTGAATACAACATACACTCCCCATACCACTCAGTACCACATAATCACACGTCACAATTACACTCTATTCAATGCAACATAAATACACTCCACATAATACCACTCAGTGCCACATAATTACACACCACATAATTACACTACTCAATGCAACATAAATACACTCCACATAATACCACTCAGTACCACATAATTACACGTCACATATTTACACTCTACTCAATGCAACATAAATACACTACAAATAATACCACTCAGTGCCACATAATTACACGCCACATAATTACTCTACTGAATGCAACATACACTCCAAAAAATACCACTCAGTGCCACATAATTACACGCCACATAATTACACTCTACTGAATGCAACATACACTCCACACAATACAACTCAGTGCCACATAATTATATGCTACATAATTACACTGCACTCAATGCAACATACACTCCAAATAATACCACTCAGTGCTACATAATTACATGCCACATAATTACACTCTACTCAATGCAACATAAATACACTCCACATAATACCACTCAGTACCACATAATCACACGTCACAATTACACTATTCAATGCAACATAAATACACTCCACATAATACCACTCAGTGCCACATAATTACACACCACATAATTACACTCTACTCAAAGCAACATAAATACACTCCACATACCACTCAGTATCACATAATTACACGTCATATAATTACTCTACTCAATGCAACATAAATACACTCCACATAATAACACTGTGCCACATAATTACACGCCACATAATTACACTGTACTCAATGCAACATAAATACACTCCACATACCACTCAGTGTGACATAGTTACACGCCACATAATTACACTCTACTCAATGCAACATAAATACACCCCACATACCACTCAGTACCACATAATTACAAGCCACATAATTACACTCTACTCAATGCAACATAAATACACTCCACATATTACCACTCAGTGCCACATAATTACACGCCACATAATTACACTCTACTCAATGCAACATAAATACACTCCATATAATACCACTCAGTGCCACATAATTACACGCCACATATTTACACTCTACTCAATGCAACATAAATACACTCCACATAAATGCACTCTATACCACATACCACCAATCAACATAAATGCACTCCACACCATGACACAATTTCACTAGCATAATTTCACTCAACACCACAGTTCCAGGCCACACAATTCAACTCCACACATTTCCAATACACACCGCATAATTACACACCAAACAACATATTTCAACTCCACAGTCCACAACGTACCTCCAATCCACACCATATAGTGTCACCACCTGAGCACCAAACATCATTCACCACCACCATTTTGCATCAGCGCACCACCTAAGCATCACGTCAGTCTGCCCTTGGAATCTGGCATCTGTTGATTCTCCCCTAGTGTCCGTCCGCTGCTCGTGTTCTAATTAAATTACTGTTTTCCAACCTCCACTCCCCCGTTATTTATGTCCCGCTCCCCCATAACAAAAAAATTTATAACAAACAAGCATGAGAACAGGCAGGAAGAAGTTACCAGCAGTGCAAGTACAAAAAAACTAGAAGACATTTTTTATGTTAAAATCTTTTTTTAATCAGGTTTTTCAGTTGTATATAATGTCGTCTTCGTTTGTATAAAGGTAACAAAAATGCTTAACACTTTTTTATTATAACTTTTGAACATAATGCACAGCAGACACAATGCTCTACAACATAGCCAAAAGTTCTGGCTAAACACATAAGGTCCCAAAGGCGAGACCTATTGGCTATGCCAATGCTTGTTTTTTTTTTTTTGCAATGTGCCTAGCTGTGGATTTTGGGGCCTAGCTCAGCCGGCACCTAGGGAAACCTAGCAAACGTGTACATTTTTTGGAAACGAGAGACACAGGCGAATCCAGGATGGGGTGACTTGTTTGGCTTTCACAATGTTCTGTTACCCAGCGAGGTATAATTTTGCAAGGGAGACCAAGGGGAACGCTGAGTGGTAGGAAATTTGTGCAGATGCTGTGATCCTGCACCGAAATATGAGGAAAATGTGATTCTTTTAGCTATATTTCAGAGTTGCAGGGGATTATGGGTAAGAAAACGTTGGGGGATCCACGCAAGCCACACCTCCCTGGACTCTCCTGGGTGTCTAGTTTTCCAAAATATTTGGGTTTTGTAGGTTTCCCTAGATGGCTGCCAAGCCTGGGGCCAAAATCACAGGTGACCCCCTTTGGAAACCAGGTCGCTTTGTGATTGATAATGTTGATGCAGCCACATTATGTTTTGGTGCCTTCCCAAGAGCGGGCACTTGGCCCACCGACACAAGCGAGGTTGCATTTTTAGCGGGAGACCTGGGGGAATGCTGGGTGGTAGGAAATTTGTGCCGGCCCACAAATCCCACAAATTTATCACACAGAAATGTGAGTTAAATGTGAATTTGTTAAGCTAAATTTGATGTTTGCAGAGGATTCTGGGTAAGAAAATGTTGGGAGATCCTCCCAGCCACACCTCCTTGGACTGCCCTGGGTGCCTTGTTTTCAGAAATGTCTGGGTTTGGTATTTTTCCCTAGATGGCCGCTGAGCCCGGGACCAAAAATGCAGGTGACCCCCTTGCAAAACCAGGTCGTTTTGTGATTGATAATTGTGATGCCTCCACAATATGTTTTGGGGCCTTCCCTGTCATGGGCACTTGGCCCACCCACACAAGTGAGGCAGCATTTTTATCGGGAGACCGGGTGGGAACACTGGATGGTAGGAAACTTGTGGTTTCTTTCTGATTCTGGAAGAATATGGCACAGTAATGCAAGGAAAATGTGTGATATTAGTCACATTTTGAGGTTTGCCTGGCATTGTGAGTAAGATAACTTGTTGGGATCTATGAGAGGCACACCACCCTGTACTCCCCTGGGTGTTTAGTTTATGAAAAGATCTATAGTTAGTATATTTTCCTTAGCGACAATGTACACCTTGGCAGAGACAGACAAATAACACTGCACAACCATCTGTTTCTTGAGTAATTGTAATCGAATTTATATAGCGCTTACTACCTCAGATGAGGCGTCAAAGCGCTTTTTCTGGGAGTTGCACGCTACTCCAGAACCCATAATGGATAGTAGTGAATTAGTATAGTGAATATATGAAAGTAGTTTGAGTGGTGGATATGTTAGTTATTTGGATTGAGAAGGATAGTGGAGGGATAGAGGGAGAAAGGTTTGCATCTATATAGCGCTTACTACCCCTGACAAGGCGTCAAAGCACTTTTTCTGCGAGTAGTAAGCTACTCCAGAACCCATAAAGGATTAGTGGTGAATAAGTATAGTGAAAATATGAAAGTAATTTGAGTGGTGGATATGTTAGTTAGTTATTTGGATTGAGAAGGATAGTGGAGGGATAGAAGAGGGAAAAAGGTTTGCATTTATATAGCGCTTGCTACCCCTGATAAGGTGTTGAAGTGCTTTTTCGGCGCGTAGCAATCTACTCCAGAACCCATAAATGCAAAGGCCGGGTCTGTGGAGGTGATACCTATGGTGATGTTATAAATGTAACTCAAAAGCAATCATCACAGTAGACAAGAAACACCACCTAGGTTGTTCGCTGTGCCCACGGATCCTGGCGATCAAACAGGAACACGCAAGTCGGTAACAGCAAAGGTATAGAACTAAACACAAGCACAATAGACCAGGAGCTCGCAAGGAGAAGTGCTTAACTGGAAAGAAGGAAAACACACTTGGCAGAAAGCAAGTAACAAACATACTACAAGGAAACTAGAAGCAAGACAGTAGAACAGGAAGACAGCAACTAAGGACTGAATCAGATGTAATGAGAAGAAAAGCAGGTATTGGGGCAAAGGAAATACAGGAGTGTGGATTCAATGGTGCATTAATTAGTACTAGTTGAGGAATCAAAGAAAGGAATAGCTAAGGATCAGGAGTCAAGGTAGCACTGAAGACAGTGCTAATTCAGGAACGAGGAATACTATAGCTAAGGAACAGGAATCCAGGTAACACTACAAGCAGTTGCTAATTCAGAAACAAGGATAGCTATAGCTCAGGAATATCAAAAGCTCAGGCAACAAGGATCGGTCTCACCGGAACACAGCTACAATGACCAACACTGGACTGAAGGGAGCTGAGGCATAAAAGAGCTCACAGTAATCATGTGCATCAGGTGTGAGCAGGCTAGCAGCAGCCAGCCACGGGTGAGCTGATTTCCTCCGCCCATCGTTGGCCTGCAGGGGTGGAGACGAAGCAGTGAGCAGGGGATTATAGGTAATGGAGTTTCCAGCAAGAGCAGGCTGGCTTCCACAAATCCCAGCATGGATTGGGAATGAATGTCAATTCCCAAATAGCGTCCAAATGGCTGGTAGTCAGGATATGCATGCAGGGGATTGTCTGGAAGCTTATTTAAACACTGGAAAGTCCCACTATGCGGCCCCCTGATGGTGGGCACAAGAGCGCAGGGAGCGAATTGTGACGTGTGATATGTTGCTAATGTATATTGCTACATTGTATAATGATCATTATTCATTGTATGATTGTTACATCAATAATAAAGAAGTATTCAAAAAAAAAAAAAGGGGGGAATAACGTGGTCTACAGTATTCACCACCGATCCCGTTCCCCCCCCCCCCGATTTCTATATAGGGCTGGTGCTTGTCTCACGGCCCATTCACTGGCACAAATTTTCCTGATATCTTCAGGTACTATGGGAGAGAAGGCTACCATTCTGACTTCCTCTCCTTGGGTTGCTTCCCTAATGAAGGCTAGTCTTTTTCTGCTAGGATGATGTCATAATCATACGATAATTGAGTTCAGAAGACTACTTTGAGTAAATGTGGTATGTACCCTTCAATTTGTATTTTTAGGTTGTAAACCCTATCAGGAGAATTTAAATGTTGATCTGGAGGTCCGATCTGTATGAATTCATCAGTTGGACTCGCATCCAGAAACTGCTGAAGCTTCTGATGTACTATTGTGACTTCTGCTGCTCTGTCTAGGAGTGCTCTGGCCCATGTCCTGCATCGCAGGAGAACTTGCAGTTGATTCAGCATGTTTTTGGGAGAGTCTGGCAACTTTCTTCTTCTTTACAGGGGCTTTAGAGTCCAATCCTTTCTCTTCCATCTTTATGCTGACACCAGTCTCGTGTCCACGTTCAATTTTCCTACTGTACTCCTCTTTCCTTCGGTACTCAGATCAACTCCTCCTTTCTGTTTTTTTACCTACAGTGTACCGAAAAAAAATATGAAGAAAAGCTATCAAAATATTGATATCAGTCAGGTTTTTACATTTTTTTGCGATCTCTTAAGTTATAACCACCCTTCTGGATTCCAGTGAAGTAGATGATCCAGTCCGTCTTTTATCTTTCTCTTTTTGTTTTTTCTACCCTTCCATTGCAGATTTCTCCTTAACAGAACCCTTGGTGTCATGTTTAGGTATTAAATATGGCTTAATAGAATGAGTATCTAGGGTATCTCTTCCCACAGAGGTGTAAACTTCTGTTATTATTTTTGGTAGTTCCCGTTCACGATCTTGAACCGGAACTGCTTCCGGTCTCTGACATATAGCTAGAACTGAAGATTCTACCTTTATGTTGCTCAGAATGATGGAGGAGACTATGGAAAAGTTCCCTGTTAACTTCATTACTAAATCCAGAACTGGTGTAGCTCCATACTCCATTTTGTATTTGTTTAAGTACATATGGTAGGACCGCGAATGAAGGCATACCATGCATACTGGTATAAATGCATGCAAAGATGCTTCCCTGGAGTTACAATCCTCTATGGGAGGCACCATCCCAAGAGGAAGACACATAGGGGCCGATTCCGATCTCGGCCGGTAGGGCTCCGAATAGGATTCGGCTTTACCGGATCCGATTCGGAGCCCTGTTTCCCGACCGAATCGTACGCGGGTCCGGCCGAGCGAGTACGATGCGAGTCGCCGACCGACTCGTCCGGGCGACCCGACCGCTCCGACCGACTCGTACCCAGATCGTACCGCTCCGACCGACTCGCTCGGACCCGATTCGCACCGCGCAATGGAGACGTTTTCCGGCCGGGTAAGTACGATGCGCACCTCGACCGCTCCGACCGACTCGCGCCGTCCGACTCGAACTCGCTGTCGGAGCCGTACTTTGGGGGTCCGTGTCGGACCCCCTGTACGCGTACCCGTGCGAGGCGCACACAGGGGGACCCATGGGTCCCCCTACCTGTGCGTGTACGCCGCGGCGCTCCGCGGCGTACTCGCTGTAGAGGGCGCCCTTGTCCGCCTCGCACCCATTGAGGCAATGGGAGCCCGCGTACGCGTTGTACGACCGGCTCCCATTGAGTTCAATGGGAGTCCGACCGACTCGTGTCCGGTGGCATACGAATGCATCGGACTCGTTCGGTCGGACTGCACGGGTCCGATTCGGTCGGAAATCTCTCCGGGTCCGGCTCGGTCGGAGAGATTTCCGGCCCGAATCGGAATCGACCCCATAGTCAATATGCTGGGTATATATTAGGACGTAGTGCACAGATACATTGCTTCTAACTGGCTGATCTTGCGAGTAATCCAGAAAGCATTTCATCACGCTTTATGGGCGTTTTGCCCATGATTGTGTTAATTTGATTGCTTTGTGCAGGAGCTGCAGGTCCTTCCGCGACAGCAGATCTGGAGCTCAAAGTACGTTGCACAAATTGCACAAGTCTCCGTATAAGGTGATTGTGTTATGTAATACCCCTACCTCCTCTGCATGAGACAGAGTTTCAGAGGGAGGAACAGGAGTTCAACCAGCCAAGACTGGCCAAGTAGTCCCGCTGTTGCTTAGAGACCCAAACGAACATACCTGTGCGTGTGGCAAATGACCTTCAGCTTTGAGGTGTTGAGTAACTTTTTACCTGCAATTGGCCACTATAATAAGTGCTGCCATGATGAATGGATTCAATTTGTACTTGGAATCAAAGAATTAGAAAAAACACAGAATGGGGAATAACCTTTAATGAGTCTAGGTTGACAAGCCTACAAAAATAGGTGCTTCCTTATTCCCTGTTGGAGGTAACCATGATTACTACGAGCGTCTCAGTAATTACGTAATAATGGTTCAAACATATGTGATAAGTATAAACTACTCAAGGCATAACCGTAATATATGAGCTCCGCATTGGGTGCCGACATTTGTGTAAGTTACAACTTCGGGGTAACTCTACAGGAGGTGCTTTCCCACCCATGAGTGACAAGGGTGAACTTGGCTCAATACACCACAAGTACACGCGCATACTGGTTGCATTTGGCACAAGAGTGACTGAAAGGTTCAAAATGTATATTTTATGCACAAGAGATTTCACAAAAATGAAATACACTGTTAATAATGCAACAGTCAAAACAATGAACCAATGACTCCCAGCTCGTGAGCTGTAAAGCCGCAACAAGGCACCAACCACTTTACAGGCCATTCACACACCTTTTTTATACGCGATACTCACAAGACCATTTACACCGCCAGCCGCGGGACCAGCTCATTACAACGTTCACAAAAAGAGACAATGTACACCCTAGCAGAAAAAGACAGAAAAGACAATTATTACTAAATAACCATATATTCATCAAGTACACACTCATACTGTTTGGATTTGGCAGTAGGGTTAGTGATGGTTCAATATATAAAATTTATTAAGTGATTTCACAAAAATAAAATGCACGGTTAATAATTGAAAGGTCAAAGAACGGAACCAGTGACTCACAGCTTGTGAGCTGTAAAGCCGCGTCAAGGCCCCAACCGCTTTATAGTCCATTCATACCTGACACAAACAAGATCATTCATGCCACCGGCCGCGAGCCCAGCACATTACAACACTCACATCAATAGGCAGAGACATTCAAGGGCCCATCACTTATATACGTCCACATGCCTGAAACCGCAACCTCACCAGCTGGTGTGTGTGGGCTGGCGTTTCGCTAGCTTTGTGTAGTGACCAGCAGCAAGCCATTATTCACACACCGCCAGCCAAGCGCCAGTCCACGCACACCGCCAGCCAAGCGCCTGTCCACGCACACCGCCAGCCAAGCGCCAGTCCACGCACACCGCCAGCCAAGCGCCAGTCCACTCACACCGGCAGCCAAGCGCCAGTCCACTCACACCGACAGCCAAGCGCCAGCCAATGCCATCAATAATTTTTTTTTGTGCAAAAAAAGGAAACAAACCAATTCTAAGTAGATACATAAATTCAAACACAAAAGCTCTAACTAAATACATCACACTGATTCCAACCGTAAAACTGAATAAAAAATAAAATTTATAAAACAATACAGACCAGACAGTTCACTTTTACGCTCATGGTCGCTCCCAAAAACTCTTTTGTGTGTGGTACATTCTAAAACAAGCAGGCACACACAGCGCAGGTTTAGAAGGACACTTGGGGCAGTACATAAGAGTCTCCTTTCACACACCTCTTACCTTACAGACTCGATATCTCCTACTGGGAAACTCTTTTTTGGCTGTGGGAGGAATGTGATCAGCAAAGTGGCAATCTTTCAATCTAGCCACATCCTCCAACTCTAGGAACACTTGCCTGTTCCACTACAACAAGGCTGCCTATAACAGACTCCTGAAACTTAACACGTCATCTTTGACTCTGGAGAACATTCCTTAAATACAGCAATAGCATTAAAGGTTGCGAAGTGGAAAAGATGGATAGCCAGCTTCTTATACCAAATGTAAGCCTTACAAAAGCAGTGTAAGGTTCCAACCTCAAGTGTACTCCAACACCCTCATGTGCCTATTATAGTCTAAAATAAACACAGGTTTGCGCACTTTTGAAACCTGACCCCAAACAGTCACAGGTGGAGTACTTTCATCATGGATGGTAGTCAACATGTAGATATCTCTCCTGTCAGGAAATTTCATCGCTAGAAGTTCATCGCTACACAAGGAACTGCACTGTCCCTTAAGTTTTTTTGCAAACAAGCTCCTTTGCATAACCTTTACGGTTAATGCAGATTGTGCCACAAGCAACACCAATTCCTTGAACAATTTCACACCAGTGTAGAAGTTCTCTACAAATAAATGGTGACCTTTGTTAAAAAGTCCTCTACCAAGTTCCCACACAATTTTCTCACTTACTCCGAAAGTGGACAGACAACCAGGGGGGTCAATACTGGAATCCCTACCTGTGTACACCCTGAAATTATAGACTTATCCAGTCCTACTCTCAGGTAGCATATACATCTTAATTCCATAACATGCCCTCTTGCTAGGAATGAACTGCCTAAAAACCAAATGGCCCTTGAACAGGACCAAAGACTCATCCACAGCTATTTCTTTCCCTGGAGCATAGATCTCTGAAAACCAATCTCCAAAGTGATCAAGGGCAGGCCGAATCTTAAAAAGACGGTCACAATCAGAGTGATCTCATGGCAATGCTAAACCATTAACAACAAAATGTAGCAGCAGAAGCAAATACCGATCATGATTGCAGGAAGTATAGCCGTTGCCAACAAGGGACTAGTAGACTAATATGAAGACAGTGACGGCTTCCTCATGAAGCCCATCAAAAAAGTTAAACCCAAGAACAACTTCAACTCAGCCAGATTTATGGAAGTCCACCAGGAAGCTCTAGAGTGGTGCTTAAGTCTGGCACTGCTGTCCATCAAATGCTGTTCAGCAACCAAATTAGTCTGCTCAACAATCTCATCCAAAAATACATTGTCCATAAACAACGGAAAAAAAGTTTATAGGCAAAAGGTTTTCAGTATTCACGCTACGACACCATTAAAGGCAGGCAACGCTGGCTGCACCATGTTTGGGGCAACCCAGAGTTAAGCTCTTCCAATGGGAAGTCTTGCAGCCCCAGGCTGCAATCCAGCTGCCCCATGCTGCACTATCGACACATCAGTGTCCTCCTCTAAAACAGGCACTTCATCTGCACGGAGAGTGGCTTCATCATCAGATGATTCCTCTCGAACGGAAAATTCACTGCCAGAATCTTCGACTCCCTCCTCTGCCTCAGAAGCAGTCAGTCTCGGAATCCTAGTCCAAGGAAGACTCTAAAAGCATACCAATAACCTACTGAGCAGTTCTCCTGCGACTTGCCATAATCTTTACTATGAAAAGTAACTTCACAAACAAGTCAACAACAACCAACACTGTGTGTGGCTTTATCACAAAGATCTATATACTCAAAAACAATACCACTCACTTGCTAGAGACAGCTAGACTCACGAGCACCTACTCTGCACAGACACAGCAAAAACCAACAATATCCCACTAGAAAGAAAAAGAAAAAAAAATTACTCACAAGACAACACAATTGTCGTGCACAAATGCAAAGTGATTTTCATACACAAAAAAAATGAAGCTAAACATGCTGCTATTATTATACCATTTACAAACAAGCATTGGCATAGCCAATAGTTCTCGCCTTTGGGACCATATAAGTGTTTAGCCAGAGCTATTGGCTTTGTCAATGTCTTTAAGCTATGGTGTAGAGGAGTGAGGCTGCTGTGCAGCATGTTGAAAAGTTACAATAAAAAAGTGTTGTTAGCATTTTTTTATTTTATATATAATCAAGAAGATGTTATCTATAACTGAAAGACCCTATTAAAAAAAGCTGGTGCTCCGCTGGGACTGAGTGATACTGAGGTGGTGCTGCTTCAACATTGTAAGCTAAAGTGCGGGTGCCGCAATTTCTTCAAAAGTAAGGAAATAGAAAAAAAAGTTCTATTTCTTTACTTTTGAAGCAATCGGGCACCCGCGCTTTAGCTTAAGATGTTGAAAACTAATGCGCGGGTGCTGCGATTGTAACAAAAGTAAACAAATAGGAAAAAATGACGACGCACGTTTTTTTTCCTATTTTTTTTCCCCCCCCCCCACAATGGCAGCACGCCGCGCTTTAGCTTTGAACATCTTAAGCGAAAGGGCTGGTGCCGCGATTGCTCCAAAAGTAAAAAAAATGCACTTTTTTTTCTCTTCTATTTGTTCACTTGTAAAGCAATCGCGGCACCCGCGCTTTAGCTTAAGATGTTTAAAGGTAAAGCTTGAGTGCCGCCATTGTAAAAAAAAAATCCCCCAAAAAACATTAAACAGAAAGAGTCATGCGGTCGCGTTCGGCCAGCAAATGACAAAAGAAAAGCGCAGCCGCCATTATTCTTACCGAGGCATGCCGCGCTGGATAACTGAAAAAAGGCAGGACAAAGTTATTTAAGAAAATAGTGCTTAGAGGCTGTAATTAAAGCCTGTAGAATATCAACACATGTAACAAGGGGTGTCCTTATGGGAGGATACAAGGAGAGAAAAACGGTACTAAGAAGGGACTACTAAGCTTATTGACCAATGAAAAGCCACCATTTACAAAGGACATGGGCTTGAACCAATTAAAAAGATGGGCGGAGCTTCATGCCCTGTTCCGGAATACAGCATGTCTCGGAGAGACAGCGCAAGCTCTGGCTAGGCGAAACCAAAAAGCACTTTATGTAACAGTTGTGAATTGCATGGGAAGCTTTACAGACAAATGTATATTCAGGCTTGTAGTCTATTTCTCGAACAATTAATTGGGAAGAACGAATTCCACTCCCCTCTTGTTTGCTGCTCTGCTGGCTGCATGGAATGTAGGGCAGAGGGAGAGAGAGAGAGGAGATACAGTAGAAAAGAGACATTGAGGGAAGAGAGAGATGGCGAAAGACTGTCAAGATGGCACACAGTAGGCTCTGCTGTGTTGACAATCGATTGGCATGGCTACGCCAGTCTTGCGAGGGGTAAGTCCTCACCAGGCAGCAATTCTGTCATACAGCATATGCGAATTTGAGTTTACTAGAAAGGAGATAGTTTGCTAACTAGAGCGTACTGAAGGTTCACGTACTCATAAAGTCAGCTGTAATTAACCACCTGCCCCCTAAATCCGAGCTGCCACTGTAAACTCCTGCCAAGTCAGATTTTTAATTGTAGGCCATTTGCAGACTATCCCCCCCTCTCCTCCACCCCACCCCACTCCTCCACCCCAAAGAGGTTGGCAGCCTCCAGGAAAGCAGCTAAACACTTTAGTGCTATGGCCATCGGTGCCGCCTGTGTGCCATCCTTCCAACATCCCCCCAGTTTCATATTTAGCCAGTCTTGGGGTGAAGGCAAGCCACATAGCCATCTTGCTAGCCACAACGAACTTCCCACACTATCACACACACCTCTGCTACCTACCCCTCCAGAGTTGGTCTGTGTGCGCTTGCAAGAACTGCAAAAGAAAAGACATTTAGCCTGTGCTTACATGTCTGCTATACAAGTCGAGCACCAAGCACTGAAATGCAGAGGCAAAGCAAGTGTACAGTGAGCCCTAATGCATGCAGGTAAAATGGGCCCGCTCCTCAGCTGGATGGTAAATAAAACCGTAATTGGATTGCAGAAGGCCCCTCATACGCCAAGGTACCACTGCAATATTGATAGTTGGGCCCATATTACATTGGGAGGGATGATGGGGGTGTGTGGTGTTAGTTTTGTCTGTGTGCTTGTTTGATATTGTTGGGTATGATGTTTCTTCGAGCGTCGGTGGAACATAGAATGTAGTTGAGTGTGTGATGGGCAACAAGAAGAGAGATAGTATGGGGGTTAGGTGGTTGATGGTGCCCTGTATGAAAGTCTTGCGCGCTGTTATTGTTGTGGTGTACTTTTTGTATTCAATAAGTACTCAAGAGCAAGTCTACCTTCCCCTCCATCACAATGTGTCCCCCTCGGTGGGAATTAAAAAGGCAGAGATTCTCAGGTGCACTCAAGGGTGTGCGGAGAAGTGCTCAAGAAAAAAATGATTTCAGCCATTCCACGGAACACAGAAGGGCAGAACCCTTACCAAATTCCCTATGTAGTATGGCGTTCTACAAGTAAATAAGAAACCAGGCACATAACTTCAAAATATATTTTCCAGCCAAGGTTAATCACAGTGAGAATAAGTGAGTTTTTAATTGCTTTCTGAAACTTAATGAGAGAAAATAAAATGGAAGTGTGTTCCAGGCCCTACCAGGTGTGAAAGTTAAAAGGGCATCCTTCTTATCCCAGACAACGCAGGCGGGACAGAGGAGATTGGCTCGGGTGACTGAAGATAACCTGAGGGTATATGGTGTATAAAGAGTTGCTTGATATAGCTGGGTCCTCAGGCCATCATGGTCAGATGACAGAATGAGAGTGCGGTCCACCATTTCATTAGACAGCACACCCTGGCCATTGCCATTACAGTTACGTTTATCCAAGCAACAAAAGCAGGCTGGAATTCAATATGCATTTTGCAGATTTCAATTAAGGATATTTAGGTCCGAGAGTTATGTTTTTTTCTGCAAACAGGTCCATGCCTTTTTCAGACACCTATAAAATAATTACTTTTTTATGCTCTGAGAGGTTATCTTTAAATCATGAATTATAGCATCCAGTCTATTGCTGCGATACCTTGGAACAGTTATGACAACGGGCATGTGTGAGTATTCCAAACAGAAGTGACCATATCAATAGTAATTAAGCAGGGGTGCCGAAGACAATTATCGCTCACCTCAATGCACAGGTCAACTCTGTGGAGGTCAATATTAGGGCCCACCTCCTGTCAAACGGCGAATGCGATTTCCCTCCCCCCTTCTCCAAGAGCAACAGAGCCCTCAATGACAGCACCTGACAGAGAAACACTCGCCTATTGGTGGATGTAGTAGGGGGCTTAGAGCTTCATGTCTGATACACAGTCCATGCTCCACATCCTAATTTCCCCTGCCCTTCCCAGTGCAATAGTGGCCACCGGACACAAGTCCTTTTCCCACAACATATCTTCTCCTTTATAAGCACACGTTCACTGCTGAACCGTGTCTTGGAGCTGATCAGTATTTTTGTTCCCCAGCCCAACCATGTAATTATATCGACCTCCGAGGATGAGAGGCTGAGTAGATCCATCATCATTCTAACTTATGAAGACATGGCTATACACAAGCTCCTGCTGTGCTGCATTAATCTACGAACCATCAGTAGCATACCCGAAAACTACCAAGGGAAAAAGCCAGTTCCCTGGCTAGAATTTAAAGACAGGAGCTGCTTATATATTTACAATCATTAACCACTACATTTGCCGGCAATCACCCAAGCTTTGGTATCATTGGTTTTGAAAGCAGTAGGTCAAACCATGGGTGCGGCAGGGTCCAGAGTTCTGCGCGTTATTCTACACAAATTACTGCATTATGGGAGGACTCTGGAGGCGGACAAAAAACCACCACAACACTAACACACGAGCACAGCTATGAAGTACTCAAAACAGGCAAATATTCAGCCTCTGGAACGCCTGCAAATACCACCTTCTTCAGCTCGATTTGCGCAGTGCTAGCTCCTTACATTTAAAGTTAAAGTGGCACAGTTCATAAATAAATAAAAGCGCTTAAAATCATGACCAATTAACAACAGATGCTTCGGAAGCGGCATGCAGGAAGTGTTGGGGGAAGGCACAGGATGTTTAAGGGAACTGGGTGTGGAGGCAGTGCCCTGCACCCACGGTTGGCGAGGAGACGGCACAAAGAAAAAGTAGTACACGAATAGAAAACATATGGGCACTAGTGAAAGGATCCCAGTAGCAAGGGCAATCGCTAGGGCAGTAACGAAAGAAACACAAGGCGGGACAAGTGAACACTGTTCACCAATGAAAGCAATAGACTTTGTAAAGGCAGACCAAGCATCCTATCAAAAAGCGGGGGTGTGTTCAAACTCTACCGATGGATTACAGCAAGTCTCGCAGAGCAGCGCATGCGTGCTGACTCTACGCTTGACCTAAAAAGCACTTCGTACTCATGCACAAATGGAAAAAGATTTTCATACACAAAAATCTGAAGCTAAACATGCTGCTACTATTACAGCATTTACAAAAAACACATTCATGCAGGGAAATGAAAATCATTTAGCTTAAATAGTACAAAAAATGTTTTCTTACAAAACACATGCAACTACACAAACTGCAAAACAACCAGTGACGAAACTGCAAGCAGGAATAACAGCAAAAAAGCAAAAGCTTTGACCTAGAATAAAAAGGAGAAATAAAACATTACAATCACAAATGCAAATGACAAAAAATAAAACAGTTAACATAAAACGCACTCGCCACCCAAATGTCAGTCCACACACACTGCCAGCCAAGCGATAGTCCACACAAACTGCCAGCCGAACTCCAGACGCATACAAAAACTTTCCCTGGTGTCTAGTGGTCCCCCTCCACACTCCCCAGGGGCAGATGGGCCTCCAGAGACGGCCGTTCTGTCCGGGGGCAGAAAGCAGCTAAAAGTAATGTAAAAAAAATATTAGGCCCCGTAGGGGCGATCGTTGTCCAAGGGACCACCCCCAAACATCATGTATCAACTTCCTTGGTGTTAGTGGGTTTTCTGCCCCCCCCCCCCCCCCCATGGGGGCAGATGGGCCTCCAAATACAGCCGATCTGCCGCGGGGGGAGGAGAAAACGTCCGATTCGATCCGATTGTGTAGAAAGAACACTAATTTTATTTCAAAGTGGGTTGCTTCTGCACAGTAAGACGATGGAAGTGCTGTTGAGGTGGGGCTTGCAATGTTGCACTATTCATGTAAATATTCGAAACAGCAACATTTTGAAGGTGGTGCAGTTAGTTCAGTATGCTAATCTTGGTGACCTCCATTAACAGTAAACATGCATGCCGTCCACCATCCTCACCATAAGGAGTTCAAAACTAAATACCAGCAGTACTAGGTCCACATCTCATAAAACCCATTTTCAGAAATCTTCTATTCTGTGTGGTTAAACCCCAGTCACTCACATGAAAGCAGATTTGAAGGGCACAATGCAGATGAGAAGCGTTCAGCTCTTTTGCTCCATCACTTGTTACCACAACGTTCACTCATTGTTAAGTTTCTGAGATTTCTAATTCCCGTGTGTGCCAGTGCTGCAAGTTTGTTTAATTAGAACTTGCAGCGAAGCCACCTTGCAAAAAAATGTTTAATAACAAATTTTATTGAGTTTAATGGTACATGTTGGGCGGAGCCCGAAGCATACATTACGGATACAATTTGGATGAGATAGTACCACTTATATTTAAACAACAAGTTAGCCTGCAAACATACAGGCCCAATAACTAAAACTTGGCACAGGTTACCACATGATTCACTGAGCGTGGTATGTCTAAGTGTATGTGTTTTGATGACCCTTGGTATGTAAGGGTCAGTGAGATGTAATTGCTGAATTTATAGAGGGTCTGATGGTGGTGGGGGGGCAGGTTTATTCCCCGATACGTCGCCCAGCGGGACCATATTTTCCTATGTTTCTGAGGGCAACCACATGCCTGATATACCGCGATTTCTGCCCCCATGCATCTGTCCATAGCCGCCCTCCACCCACCCACCCATTGCTGGCGGGGAGGTCCCCTTCCACGATTGGGCAATGTCTTGTTTGGCAAGCGTGAGGCCCAAAAACAGTAGGTGCTGTTTATAGTGGTTCCCACCTATCCCCTCTGTACTATGGAGCAGGAAAAGCTTAGGGTCAAACGGGAGGCTCCAAGATAGGACCCAAGCCAGGCATGACGACATTTTCTGCCAAAATGGCTGCAATGCCCCACAGCTCCAAACCTCCGCATCCCCACATCTGAGGCACGTACGGGACTGGTTGACGTCCATCCTCCAGAGGCGGGAGCGGGTGAAGTATGCTCGGTGGAGATATTTAAACTGGATAAGGCGATATCGTGTGGTAATAGTGGCTCCGCTGGGACAAGCGAGGGCCTCTGGCCAGTCATCGTCCGTCATGTCAGGCAAATCCGCCACCCATGCCTCTCAGGTTTTGTGTAGTGTGGTTTGGGTGTGGGTGATCAAAGTCTGGTAAACCTGCCGGATCTTATGCGCCCTTAGATCATCCATTAGTAAGCGACCCTCAAGGGGATGAAATTCCGGTAGGCCACACAGCGACCCAAACAGGGGAGTCAGGGCATGTCTCAGCTGCAAGTATTTATAAAACTGTGTCCGGTGCAACTGAAATTCTTTTTGCAGTTGCTGAAACGACAAGAGGGATATACCTTCCATCGCCAGACGCTCCACAGCATATGCTGGGTCTGACTGTGGGCTGTACCACTACCCATTGATGTTCAATAGGTGGGATGCTGCATAATAAGCTTATATATCGGCCGCGGCAATCACTCCACAGTATGTCGACTGCGTGCAAGTTCGCAGCACCACTCGGACGGCACCCCCGCCCCATAGGAAATTGTTCAGGAGTGCATTAGCTTGGGCGAACCATGTGCGTGGAATATTGTATGGGAAATTTTGCAACCGGTAGAGTAACCGAGGCAAGGAGACCATCTTAAAAATTGTTGAACGCCCATACAGGGACAGCAGTAGAGGGGGACCATATCTTGGTCTCTTCTCGGATACCTGAAAGCAACAGATTAATGTTATGTGTCTATGATGTCGCGGGACACGGCGAAAAAAAAAACCACCTAGATATTTGAAGCCTCCCGTAGCGTGGGATAACTGCACGGCCCAGGCGCCGCGCCCCTTGTCCCAGCACACCAGAAACTACACCGACTTCATGGATTGGCTCCAAGGCCGGAGGTCTCCCCAAACACCCGGAGTATCTGGAGAACTCGGGCCCAGAAAACCAAGGATCGCCAAAAAAAGAACAACACATCGTTGGCGTATAGCGCGATTCTGTCCGTCCACTCCCGTGACCACTCGAACCCCCGAATCATTGGGTCTCGCCGCACCCATGTGGCTAAGGGCTCTATGGCTAGAGCGAATAACAATGGTGACATGGGGCAACCCTGCCTTGTGCCGCGGCTTATTGGGAAGGGTGCCGACCTGTACCCAGCTACCCGCACGGAGGTTGAGAGATCTGTGTATAATAATTGGACATATGACAAAAAGCGAGGGCCAAAGTTGAGGTATTGGAGGAGCTGAAATAGATATGTCCAGCTTATGGAATCAAACGCCTTATGTATGTCGGCCAGGAGGATAGCCGCGGGACGACCCAGCTCTGGAGCCTTCGCAATGGCATTATGAACTTGTCAGATGTTATGCCGGGTAGACCGGTCCAGCACGAAGCCGGACTGGTCTGGATGAATTAAGTTGTAAATACATGTGTGGAGGCGGTCTGCGAGTACCTTGCCCAGGAGTTTGGGTTCAAAGTTGAGAAGGGAGATAGGGCGGTAAGAAGAGGGGTCTTCTCAGGGGTGGTCGGGTTTAAGGAACACCACGATCTCGGCGTGGCGCCAATCAGAAGATAAGATGTGCTGCTCGAGAGCCTCATGAAATGCTTCCAACAAGTATGGGGCGAGCTGTACCATGTGTGGCTGCAAGAAGTCACAGGGGAAGCCGTTTGGGCCGGGTGCCTGGCCGGGGTGTATAATAGCTAACGTGGCACCGAGTTCTACTACGGTTATAGGAGCATCTAGCTGCTCCTGTACATGGTCAGGGTGCTTTTTGGGAGGTACGTCTATTAAGAATTCTTCTATCAAAGCACTCGATATGAGTTCTTTCTGCGTAGTAGGCCGCGAACGCTTCGACCACAGCATCGGGGGTAGTACAGAGGACTCCATCTGCATTACGAAGCTCTGGAACAGGTGTGGGAGACATCACGCCCTGGCATAGCCGATAGAGCATTTTACTTGGCTTGTCGCCCCATTGATAGATCCTGTGTTGGGTCGCAAGCAAGATCTCATGCGCCTCGTTAGTGAGATGTTGGTGGATTTGTTGTTGTATTCGGAAGAGATTACCTTGCATTATTGTATCGGTGGACATTTTGGCTTCAAGGGACCTCTGACGGTTTTCTAATTCTATGATTTGGGCGAGGCATTTACGCTTTTCGCCTGCGCTAAAGCTGATGTCTACGCCGCGGATTGTGGGTTTGAGAGCTTCCCAGAGGATGACACTGGAGGGGACAGAGGCGACATTGGACGAAAGATAGTCTGGAATGGCCTGACGAAGGACGTCCTGGTAGTTCAAATCGCTGAGGTGCCAAGGTGACAAACGCCACCTGAAGGAGGGCTTTTGTGGTCCTATGTGCAGCTTGAGTAAGACTGGGAAGTGGTCCGACAGTCCCCTGGGCAGAATAGAGTCATGGGAAACCCTATGTATGTAACTACGTGGTAAAAAGAAATAATCTATTCTTGCTAGCGAGCCATGCACAGCTGAGAGGAACGTAAATTCCAACTCAGAGGGGTGATAAGCCCGCCACGCATCCGACCACCCCAGTGTGGTGGCCAGCTGATGAAGTTTGGATCCCTCCGGCTAGGGCCCACGCCCCGGCTCTCGCCGGCGATCCAAGGGTGACATGACATCGTTCCAGTCCCCGCCCAGTAGTGTCAGAGCATCCGGGAGTTCTCCACAAAGTCGTGTGATTCTGTCAATGAAAGCATGTCCCAAAGGGGGGGGAGCGTAAATGCTTCCTATGGTTACACATTCGCCATGTAGAGTGCCCGTCACTATGGTGTACCGACCCCCAGAGTCCGACCAGAGTTTAGACAGAGTGAAGGGAACCGGTGGTGCACTAGCATAGCCGTACCCAGAGAGCCCCGTGCGAACCCAGAGTGGTTTGTTTTGTTGCCTAAAAGATGGGTCTCTTGCAAGAAAAGAAGATCAGCCTCGCAGCGTTTGGCTTGCCGAAGAACGGCGCCTCTTTTAATTTTACGTTCCATGATACAATGATCAGGCCCCCAAGCAGAGAGTTATGTGCGTGTGAGGACATCTGTCATCTAAGGAGGTTGCCAACGCGAGTGCATTTGCGAGACTATGGTATGGTCCCTGTGCCTGTGTAGGAACTGCAAAAATTCTAACCCAACAGGTCGGAACTCCACCCCCCACCCCAATACCTCCACCAACAAGAAGAATCTGTCGCGGAGGAGGGAAGCCCGGGACCCCTACTGGGAGTCCCAGGGAACCTCTGCCAATTATACCCAAACTTTCCACAAATCTTGAACATAATTGTTCAGGGGCGTAGTTGTTCCTGGAATCGGCCCTCAAGCCATGTTGGCTCTCCAAGTGGTCCTGCATATTTGAGGAGATTTCTCACACCGGCCGAGGCCAAGGGCCGGAGAGAAGGGGGTAGTCGGTATGCATTAACGACTCGTTGCCCTGAGCCTGGGAGCGCCAGTTGGACCTGTGCCTCCTCTTGGAATTACCCCTCTTCTGTCAATTCCTCTGTGACCCCTGTGAGGAGTCGGATTCCAGCGGCGGCGGAGTATGTGGTTTTAGATGTACTCTCTTGTCAGCCCAGTTGAAGACCGCTCCCGGTGTGTCGAAAAAGTGTGATTTAGAGTTCTATGTGACTCTCATTTGGGCTGGAAACAGCAACATATACTGTACATTAAGTACTCGGAGTCTGCGTTTTGCGGCTGTAAAGGACTGGTGCTGTTGCTGCACCAGGCGGGTGTAATCCAGGAAGATCATTATGGGCTGTGAATCGAAAAGCAGTTTATCCCTGTGGTTTCTTGCGTACTGAAGGATGGTATCAGGGTCTGCATAATTCAGTAGCTTGGCGATCACCGGTCTCGGGCATTCCCCGGGGGGGGGGGGCTTCTTGGTCAATGCCCTGTGGGCTCTCCACTACGAAACAGGAGGATAAGGAGTCCTCTGGCAGTAGGGCTCTCAACCGTTGCGTAAGGAAGCTATCAAAGGAGGAGCCCTCGCACCCTTCAGGGAAGCCGATGAAGCGCAGATTATTGTGTCGAGATCGGCCTTCGGCATCCTCGACATGGGACGCCAACTCTTGCGCGACGACGGTGAGCTTGTTCACCATTTTTTTTGCAGAGATGCCACTGTATCCTCTCCAGTCGAGATGAGGGTCTCCGCCTCCGTGATCTGGTCCACCGCCTTCCGGAGATCCTGGCGCAGAAAGGAGACTTCTAAACCCACAGCGCCTATCTTTGCCTCAAGGGTATCGTGGGCCTGAGTGATCACAGCCAGCAGTGCTGCATTGTCGGGGACTGGGTTCCCATTGTCCCCGCCACTAGGGGCAGTAGTGAACTGATCCAGAGTACTTTGCTTGGTGCTGGAACCTGCCAGTTTATCTTTGGCCATGCTGAAGGAAGAAGAGGATGAGGGGAGATGTTGAAGAGCCCCCCTCCCTCTAGTGGCGTCTGCCTTGTGCCTGAGCGTATTTCTGTACTTGATGCCCCTAGCCAGTGTCGCTTCCCGACGCCCACTTCCTAAGTGCCCCGACAGGAACACTCGGCAACTGCACTGCAGGTCCAGCCTCATGGAATCCGGACCCCTCCGGCCACAAGCCGCACCAAGCCTAGCCTGGCCGCTTCTGCAGCCCGAGGCGGCCAGCTAAGTAGACCCCCTAACGGGATCAGCTTGCCGGACCCCCAGCCTGCAGGTCGTCTTGAGCCAGGCCAGTCTCATGGGCCCCGGGGCCACCGCCCTTCTCGGATGAATTGATTTGGTTTGGACAGGGCTTACTTCCTCCAGGTACGGGCGAGTCACTCCAATTGCCCTAACAGGCAGTCTCCCGGGCCCCCAGGCGCCCACGACTCAGCCCGAAACAGGCCTCAACCGCCCCGGTACCGCCACGCCGCGGCCCCCACCTCACCTTGACAGCGGGATCCGTGGGGCAACACTCGGTCTTCCTTTGGGGCTGCGGACCCCGCTCCAGGCACCCACGGCAGGGGGAACCTCCTCTGGCGTCGGCTCCGAGTGCTGGTGCAATAATTGTGGTCCACTGGGGAGAGGATTCTTGAAGGATTTTAGCGGATTGTCGGCTTAGGCGGTCGGAGCTTCGCTAGGCTGCGTCCGCCATGATGGCTGTCCCACCTTGAAATTTTGAAGAAAAGATGATTACATGTACTAAGAGTGATGTACCCATGCCACTTCATTGATATGTTTTATCGGTGCACAGTGCTACTCACATGACAGAATATCTTGCACAACTGTGTGGTCAAAAATTGAAGGAACAGTCAGGCGAGGATTTTTTTTTGTATCAAATATGTTACTGATTTTTCACCTGAACCAGTGCTCATTCACAAACCTTGCCCATACAGGAAACAGTGGTAATTGAATTTACAGCTTGTGACTCCCTAGACAGCAGAACGCCATGCATCACGACCTTGCTTTCAAACTCCTTAAAAAGCTAAGCAAACCATCACCTTTCACACAGGCGGGGAATGCATATCCAGCAGCTTGGTACAGATAGCACAAAAATATAATTGCGGGCCTCAAAAAATCATAAAAATGTTACTAGACCCGCAGGCCGATTAACTTGAATAAGCTACTCAACCAAACTGTAATTTACTTGACCCGCAAACTGTGTGATCATTGGCAAATATTTTATTTTACACAGTCTCCTTTTTCTTCATTCTCGCATACGAGTCCACCTTCAAATGTGTGAGTTCAGCATTTCTGCTGTACAAAAAAAAAACTCATTTGATTAAATAGACCAAACGTTTGCTCCAAGTGTAATAAAAATCTAGCCCACATATAGGGTACACATGATCCCTGACTTGCCTCACAGTTTACTAATAGCATTGCAATCAGGGCAGGGGGCAGTAGTGTTTCTCAGTTCATGTTTAAACACTCACTTTTAATAATTATATTACTAAAGCATGATGTGGTAGCGCACTGTCATTTAAAGACAGTAAATTTCCAAGAAATGGCCAAAAACCTTCCAACTACCTTTACAGCTTTATTGATAAAACTATATAGTGTATGAGGAATAATCTGTGAAAATTGGGTTTCAGAAAACATATTTATCATTTGCATATCACCAAGTAAAGTGTTCTGATTTGTTTTTCATCCTATTAAAATATTCTTTTCATAACACAGAAGTACCACAAATGGGCTTTAACAACTACTGAAATATATTTTGAAATGTTTGTACAGTTATTGTTATTGTTATTTGACATTTGTTAAGCGCATATATCACCCTTAGGTCTCATAGCGCTGATACGAGCAATCACAGTGAAGACAGAGAGGACGAGCTGCGGGTGTGGGGAGTTTAGAATAATAGGGTTTTGAGGGACCTACGGAATTTCTTATGGTCGGTTTCCGTTCTGAGGTGTGTGGGCAGCGTGTTCCAGATGGTAGGGGCGATTTTAGAGAATGATCTGCCGCCATGTCTGACGGTGCGGGTCTTTGGTATGGTTAGGAAATGTTGACTTATTAGCTATTTAAATGTGTGCTAGGAAAAGCCCGATACCCTACAGCCTTTCATTTCACACTCCGTACAGCAGGTCAGACAGTTCACTCTGCAGTCAGAGAAGGAAAAGTAATTGTAAACGGACTTCTGACCTCTATCTCTGAACACAGAGCAAACGTGACAAGATAAAAACAAGATCTTTATTGCTCCTTCACTTTCTGACTGAACAGAACACCTGTTCTTGGTCAACTCAACGGAACGGGCAAGTAGGTCCTAAATATAGCTCGACTTGATAAAATCTGACTCGCCGTAGCGAGTGTGTGAGTAGATTTCTCGAGGCCTGAATCGTACAGCAAAACAAGCATCTCATGAAATGCTTTTACCATCTAACTCCTCTTGTTCAACATAGTAGAAATTCTGTCAATATGTGTACATGTGTTTTACCATCAGATTTTTGGGGAAGCTTAGGTAGAATTGTGTCATTCAGTTAAGTTTACCTGCTTTCCAGCTTTGTAATTAAAACTTCTTAGAGCAGCGTCTTCTGCCTAAGCCCATTTGAGCAGATGCATTTGCCATGCTCTGACCACTGGGGGTGAGGCGATCTCCAGCAAACAGCACTGGTTTCCCCTTGCAAGCACAATAGCCAGATCAATAAAACAACTAATGGTCTTGTCTGACTTGGGCCTAGGCAAAAGGCCCAGCAGGTTTGCCTGTAGCTTACCCTGACAACCGCATCCCTGTCCACTCATCGGCTAAAACCCCTACATGTGTTCGGAATGGGATCAACTGGAAGCATGCCCACACGATGTGTTGAAAGGATGCCTCAGACGGCAGTCTCCTGAAACAGTGTGGAATATTTTATGCAATCTAGCTGGAGTGCTGTAAGCCCAGGGTGCATAGTTTTTTTATTTTTGTAACCTTTATTTTTCAGTTTCCTCTAACATATGGCAGCAGTACAATTACGACAGAGTAGTTTATAGGTTCCGCATAGGTAATGACAACATATATTGAAAGATAATGCCATGCAGTTCATACTTTGGATATGCTATCGCATGCATCCTCACCCATTTAGCGGTCTAATCACTCTCTACTCACTCTCCTTTTCAGATATGTTTTGAAAACTGTTTGGGAATAGGGCATAGTGAGTTGTGCAGTATGTGCAGGCAGCGGGGCAACACCACCATCTTAGACACCGCCAGACTGCCTATCAGCGAGAGAGGTAGCTTGTTCCAGAAGGCCACCACCCCCACAGTACGGTAATGACTCTGTCGATGTTAAGGTGTAGTAGTTGAGAGTGGCTCTACTATGCCAGACCTAGTGGTAACTGCTGTACCTTCAGGCGTGATCAGATGCGTAGTCTGGGGGCGGGGCCTGCTCCCTCTGTACTATCCATGCTACTAGGCGGCCGGTCTTATCCCCCTCTCTATGCAGGCGCTGTCTGTCCCAGATATCATTGATGTGTATTCGGGCTGCCTACTCCCGGTCATCAATATCCGGGTGCGACTGTCCCTACGCCTGTAACATGGCCAAGGCTTTTTCTTCCCCATGGAGTTCCTGCTGGAGCTGCATACGATCTCTGCATGTCAATCCCATGCATGTGCCCCTTAAGACTACCTTCAGAGCCTCCCATTCCGTAGCCCTACTAGTCGTTACTTCCCAGTTGAAGGTCATATACCCGGACAACACTTGGGACAATGCCTTCCTTCCAACCGGGTCTTCCAGGATATCAGCGGACATCCTCCAGGTTGTAGCCTCTTGCTCAGGCCAACCCCATTTCACCACACAGCTGACTGGGAAGTGTTCATGCAAGAAATGTGCTAAGTGTGTCACTACGATGTCCTCTACTCTGGCTAGCCCTGCCACCAGTATCCTGTCCAGCCTACTGTGGGTGGTGTGTGTAGGTGAATAGCAGGTGTATATCCGTTGTTGCTGGATGGCTCGGTTGCCATACATCGTGCATGCCCATGTCTCGCATCACCCCACAGTTTGTTTGTCATCAAGGGTTTAGTGCCAATTCTGGGTGGGAGCCTGTCCAATTCAGCGTCCTATATGCAGTTAGTCTTGTGTTATGAAAACCTGCATGTGCTGATAAAACGTAGGGTCATCAATATTTTGTGAGTAGGAATTCAATATAGTTAATTCACACCCATCCATGGTCCCCCTGAGTAGTACCTGGAGCCCGACGTGGGTGGCTGCTTTGTATGTTAAGGAGAAGGGTACTCCAGGTGACTCCCATACTAATGTGCCCCTGGCGTAGGTCAAGAAGGAGGATTGAAATATCTATCCCTAACACTTAGCTAATCTTGCGGCTCCTGCCTCGTCCAGGCACGTTTCCTGCAGGTATGCCTCAGAGATGTGATGTCTCTTTAAAAGATGAGTACTCTGTATCTCTTGGTGTACGTTCCCTAACCTCTGACATTCCAGGTCAGGAGCTTATGGTCAGTCCCCATCATTGTATGGTGTGTGCATTAGATGTTGCTCATTCTGCTGCCTCTCCCTCTTGTCTTGTAATTGCTGCAAACTACGGGTCTCAATTAAATAATACATAACCAGCTCCCCCCCACCCATGAACAGATGTAGTGCAACTGTGCAGCTATCAATGCCCATCCCATGCTTGTACCAGGACGTGCACAGCTTCTCCATCAGCCCAACAGGGACCGAGTAACCCCCCAGCACCAGCCGGCACCCCGACCGTTCCCGATCCATCACATAAACCAGTCAAGTCCACTCATGAAACAGTGCAGTATCAAACATAGTAGAGTCATACACCACAAATGGTAAGCACATCTCATACCAGCCCCCTCAGTTCCACAGCAGGAGTAATAATATTATCATTCACAGTCTCAGTGTCCCTGCCACACAGGCTCAACATCATAAGAATAACAAGAAGTCCACTTTTGTGACATTCTCGCATATTATCGTTTCAGGTACTGGAGCAACCAAAGTGTCTGGGACAAAATCGACCATCGGGCTCAGAGTAGTTGATGTGTCCCCAGTTACTGCCAGTGGTAAAGTCGCATCCTGTTCAGACCCCTGCGTTTCCACAGTCCCAAGCTGCATAGTGCCAACTTCTCTGACCGTAAACCTCTGCTCCCCCAGCGGGACTGTTTGGATTTTCTACAGATAGACTGCTGCGACGAGTCTCCCTCTGGACACAGGAGCCCCAGCCTCGACGCTGGCTGCGTGCCTCGTGGGGGGCAGTGCATCTCCCCTGATCTCAAGCCATTTCCACACTTCGCCTGAGGTCTCAAAAAAGTGTGCTCTCCCTTGTGCCAGTACTTTCAGCTTAGCAGGATACAGGAGCATGTATTGGCACCGCAACTTCTGCTTGACCCCAAGTAATGACTTGCGCAGGTCCTGCACCTGCTTGATGTAGTATGGGTATATGGTGAGCTTACTGTTACCAAAGTTTGGGGCCTGCTGCTCACGAGCTACGCATAGTATACAGTCTTTGTCGCGATAATCAAGTGCCCTGTGTGCTTTTTCCACAGCAAAGAAATCTGATAGGCCCTGTGGACGCAGTTGAGTGCGGATCCATTTCTCCAGGAACTGTTCTGCGGACCCCTCCTCCACCTGTTCCGGGAATCCTAAGACACGGATATTGCTGCATCGGGCTCGGCCTTGGCTTTCCGCATCCTCTGCTCAACACTCCAGATCCTTTGTGGTCGTGGCCATCTGTTGTTTGAGAGTAGCCACCGCAGCCTTCAGCTCCACAATGTCTCCTTCCGCAGTTGTTACTTTATCTGCTACTTTTCGCCAGTTGGCATGCAGCACATTGACATCTATCAACACTGTTTCAATTTGGTACTCCAATGCCATTCTGGAGCCCTGTATGCCCACCAGCAGGTCTGCGCAGGAAGGCTCACCACTGGTGTCCATTCGTTTGCCTGGTTAACCGTTGGGGGTGGAAGGGGGGGGGGCTTGGTGTCCCGGGTGATAGTGTTAGTGGCTGCAGAACGGGCCGCTTTATACTTACCCATGATGTAATGGGCCGTGACTATTGTTGCTCTAGGTATTTGTCCCAGGGGCAATTTTGCAAGGTGGGTAGGCGTGCATACTAACCTATGACAATGTGCAAGTCTGTGCTCGAGTAGGTTGTTGTGTTAATCCCCACACTGGCTACTGCGCCACCACCAGTTTCTTTTCTCCACTTTCTCTATATGCGTGGTTCCTGGAGCCCCCTATGTTGAAAGTCTGCCTGGCTCCATGTGCACCGCCGCAGTTCCCTGACCCATCTGCTAGGTCCAATGCACCACAGCCCCAGGTGAGGACCACAGTGTCCAGTAGTGGTCCCAGTGAGGGGACTGACTCCAGCCATCCCAAGGGGGGTACCGGCAAGTTCCAAGGCAGGCCGGGCCTTTTCGGGGGTCGATGGCAATGACCCACGGACTCCTCCCGATATCATCGATGGGCGCTCTATGCAGGGGGCCACCCGTGTGTCGTCAGGGGCATGGCGGGCGCTATCTTGTCGGCAACGCTCAGTGGGGCTACCCAGCCCAGTCGCATGGGCTGTCCAGGGATTGCGCAGCGCCCCACAGTCACCTTCTATTACAGTTTTGGAATCCGTTTGGGCCCACCACACCACTCTATGGGCCAGCTAGGGGGCAGCCGTCCGGCATCCCTGTCGGGAATGACTCTTCTTCCAAGGGGCCACAACTTCGCCACTCACTGTCCTCACTGCTCCTTTTCCACCAGTAACACTCCCGGTGGGGAAATTCAATCCCGCCCCTGTGGCACTGACAGCCCTGGCTAAGGCGTGGCGAGTCCAGGGGCCCGCTCCACTTCCAGGTGAGACGTCCAGTAAGCGCGACCAGCTCCCCTCGCCGCAGCAGCTCACTGGCTAGCCAACCTCCCCGATGTCCACCGGGGTTCGCACACCAGGTGGCCCTCTCCCCACCTGGCGCAGCGATGATTTTTCAGGGTGTGGAGCAGAGGCCGGGTGCATACCTTCAGCCGCCGATCGGCCTCTGCTACCGGCTCCGACTCTGCCGGGCTTATCCCTCGCAGTGCTCCGAGCCGTGGGGCAGTCACAGAGCCACGCTAGATCTCCTCAGGGTGACATGCCGTGGAAGCGGGCAGCGGTGATGGTCAGGTCCCCGCCACAACCGAGGTCCGTGATCTGCCACTCCTCTCTGCAAAACAGGCCGTGTCAGTCTCTGCTACAGCCCAGGCCGCGATCATAGGCCGCTGTTCACAATGGCGGATTCTCACTGCCCAGTGCACTTGATTCTTGCCCTTTTTTGTAGGCGACTCGACGTCTGCTGCCTGTCTGCATTAGTTAGCACTGTTTGTTGGCGTCTTCTAGCAGGATTATTCGATCAGGCCGGCCGGGAGCTCAAGGGCTCACGTCCTGTCAGTCATGTTCCCAGGCCACGCCCCGCCCGGGATGCATAGTTCATTTGGAATTGCTTCAAATGGGCATTTCCAGACACCATATTGAAAGGTCTGAGTATGGCCACCCAGTCCATTTCCAATAACTCCTCCCCCATGCCCCCCTCCCAACTGCTTTCCAAACCAATCAAATGTACCCTGAGCTTCAGCCTAATGGACTGATAAATGAGAGATCATGCGCCTCCCCGTGTCAATAATATTTGTGATGTGTGGTCTGTTTCAGGTTCAGCAAGCACTTGTTCCCATATAGCTGTGACTGTTCTGCATAGCGCTGTGTGCCCCAAGAACTGCTCTTCTGATAGTACGTTCCCTGATTTCAGCCAAGATCATAAGGATCCTGAGCTGAACAGGTGAGCAGCTTGCTCCCACCCAGACCCGCTTGGCTGCAATTTCGTTAACCCGAGCTAACTCTGGTAATGACCAGAGAGTGGTCGGGGGCCGAGGAGGTGCATACCTTTCTGGAAATACTTGCACTAGCAGTGAGCTGCCATCACAAGTGTGTTTACACTCACACAGCCCCTACCTCCCAAGAAGTCAAAAATGAGTTTCCCCCTAAGGCCCCGGAGATATATTTAGCTTCTGAAGAGTTGGATAGGCTCAACCAGCTTACCTTCCATTGAAGCGGAGCTAAGATATAATTCAAACGTGGAAACTCCCAAGCCTCCCTCTGGTAGTGATAGGTGCAGCCTGGTCACTGCCACTTGCATTTGCCTGAATTCCATCATAATTCTGTCAACAGGGAATTTAAATCTCAAAAGAAAGTCGCAAGGACTACCGCTGGTATGGCCGAGAAATAGCAAAGCATGCACAGTAAAAGCACCATCTTAATAAGTGACATCCTTCCTAGCACAAGAAGGTTAGCCTCTGCCAAAACTCTGCAACTACACTGTAGGCTGCCAGGTTTCTTTGCAGATTCCCAACAATCATATCTTTCTGCATTCTAAATATATTGACACAGAAATATTTAAAAGTGTAAGGCATGGGGTCTAAGCCATGTACAGATTGCGTGGTAATTGTACCAGCTCTGAGATGTCAGAGGAAATAAACTAGACTTAGTATCATTCAGTCTGGGTCCCGAGACAGCTCTGAACTTGTCCATCTTCCAGATCACACGCCACCCAGAGCTCACATCCCGTATGTACAGCAGGACATCATCCGCTTATAGAGAAATGATGTAAGTTTAATCATTTATCATTAGCTTATGCTGCCCCGCTGTCTTGCACATATGTCACATCAGGGGCTCTATGGTGATAGAAAACAAAAGGGGCGGAAGGTCCCGTGCCTCAGTATAGACCCATGAGAGGATATCAACCTACCCATCTTGATTTACGCTGTGGGTCTGTGTATAAGAGTCATACCCAACCCCTGAGCTTGGAGTCAAAACCCATACATTGTAGAACCTGGCCCAGGTTTGCCATGTGTTTTTGCTTTCTCCAGATCAGTAGATGCCACAACGTCATGCACACACAGTCTGCTGGCAGAGTGCCTATCACATGAAAAAACCTGCATGTGTTGGAGACCATGCTCCTTTCTGGCACGAATTTGCTTTGGTCTGAGTGTACTACCCTGCATAATTTGTTTGCAAAAACCTTGCCAAGCATCTTGTAATCTAAGTTTAGGATTGAAAGGGGACGATAAGAGGTCCGGTCTAGAGGTTCACAACCTGCTTCAGGAGCACTGTAATAGTTGGTTTCTTTGTTGTCGATGGAAGCTTAGTCTTATCTCGGGCTGATAAGTACAATGCAAAAAGTTAGTTTGTTCCGGAAGATATTCTATAACTCTAGAAGAAGACAATCGCTACCCTGTGTTTGACCTGTAGTCAGTTAATCAACAGCCAGGTTGATCCCATCCACAGCCAAAGTTCTGGCATCAGTTTTAGTAACCCCACTGAACCTACCTATTCTTTCTGCTGCGCAGAATCTACAACCTGTCACAGTGCATAAATCTGTCTATAATAGACCGTGAAAACCTTATTGATATCTGAGTTGTCCTAGACTCTAGAGAGTATGTCCCTTAAGATGACAGTGTTAATGGCCGTATACTGAGCTCTAAGCAAACTGGGTAGAAGGCTACGTGATATATCACCTTCAGCATGTGCTAGTGCAGTGTAGCCGATGTGTCTCATTTCTCTTCCAGTGCACGTGGGTGTTGAGGTCAGCTTAGATAAGCCATTGCCCTAGGGCCTTCATCGTCACCACTTCTTCCTTTTCTTTTTCTGCTGCTTCCATTGTTAAGGGACTATTGGGCACCCAACTAGACTGTTGTTCATTCAATGCCCAGTCTGCCTTGGCTTCAGTGAAGAAGAGCACATTTTGCCCCCTTACAATCTTCAGCCTGGCAGGAAGAAGCAATGCATATTGCAGTCCCATACCTCGAAATGTTTGCTTCACTACTGTGAACGAGGACCTGATATGCTCCCCGTTAGGGTATAAGCAGGAAAAATCTGATTTTTTTTTTCCTGTACCTCATAATGTACAGCTCTCCTTGCTGCTTACAAAATTATCTCAGTCTTTATGTTAGAGCTCTTTTACCACTAAAGCTCTGAGGTTAGCTCTGGGTAGAGGGTGTCGTGCTGGTGCTCTATGCGCTCTTTCAATCGAGGGGAACAGAGAAAGGCCATGTGGGGCCACCATGTCAGAGAGCCACTTTTCTCTATAGGCAGGTACATTTTCACCCTCTGTGCCCTCTGCCATGCCCACTATGCAAATATTACTACATCTGGACCTGCCCTCAACCCTCTCCTGCAGGAAGTGTACTCTGTCCTTGAGATCTTTTATCTGTGGCTGTATCTCTGTGGTCTGAGGATGGCTTTCTTGTATCATATTATCTGTCTGTGTCACCCCACACCCCAGACTGTGGATCTGCAGAGGTCTGCTTTAAACCTTTGCAGGTGACTAAATCATCTTAGCAGACTTGGTGCATACTATGGTTGCAGCCGCTTGTTGTACTCGTTGTTGCAACAAGAGAATCTCGATAAGGAAAGTTGTGAAACAGCGTACAGAATAGTATGCTCAGTGATGAGATCCAGAAAAAGAACTGGCCTGCCACAACCCCATTAGCGCAGAAATCCACAGACTGTGGTGACAAAAGGCACGAGTAGCCAGCACCATTTGACCATTGAAGACAAGGAGCACCTCCTGGAAAAAGTGATACCAAGGAGTCCTATAGCAAAATGCAACGTGCTCCAGCACCACGTGTCATTTGCCACTCCCCACACCTCGCTGACTGAGTGTCCTTGTTTAAGATTGCTGCGCATTCACAACACCCGGAATAGGAGGCATGCCTATTGCAGTTTGTGAGGATGGATATGGGTGAGGGGAGCGCACACCTTCCGTAAGTCAGCTAGCTCAGCTTTCAAGAGGAGTAGTGGGTTACCAGTCTCTATTGCCAGCTTTTAACACATCTGGGAGCTGAGGATGCACCACACTCTAGTCCTCAGGTGACAAAAACATTTCTGCTGTATGTATAAGCGCGAGACCGAGTCAGTGGCAGTTGCTCCCACCAGTTTTATTCCATGGCATTATCAGTGACCTTTGCAAAAAAGCTGGTGCCCAAATGGTGCATCAGGCCCAGGATGCACAACCGCAATGACATCACGGCAACATTTTTTTGACATTTTTATCACAGTTTTGTCATAGTCTTCAATATTAACCCAAATGAAGCGAAGATTTCCATATTTTCCATATTTCATTTGCCGATAACAATATTAAAAAATCATACACCGAGCAACTTCAGGCTTGTTTCAACAACGTGTGACGGTGTAAACTACATCCATTATGGCATACACCCAGTGCATTTTGGGAAGATTCCCATCGTCAGGGGTGACTACAATACAAGATATGGAAAGAATCCTATCAGCACACCAATCAGCAATGTTTAGCAGAAATCCATAGTGCCACCATGATATCAAATCACACGTGTGTAACGAGTACATTCAAGAAACACTTGATGCTTAACCCTCCCCACAGTTTGGGCTCACGGTCACCTTAAAGCAAGATACCCTATGTAAACACAAATGAAACCCATCGCATAATACTGAACTCCGTGCACCCCAAATCAGTCAAACAGAGGCTGCGAGTTGTACACCTTATTTGTATGTTGTGAACACCCATAGCAAAACTATGATAAACTTGTGTATTGAACTCTGCTGCTTGTACTACAGAATAAAATGCCTCAGAATAACCTCAGAGGAAGCGCAAAATTAATAAAATAACACAAAATACAGACCAACGTGTTGCCAATCGAACCTTATTAGACTAAGCATAGAATCCGTGATCTGTCCACTAGCATGTGGCCCCTCCAATAGCTGCTCCGTGAAGGAGAAGCAGGTGTAACTAATATCTTTAAATAGCCCCAAGATGAACCAGTGATCATGCAGAAAACAACTGAAATACAATAAGCGCACCGTGCACCTCGTGTTCTAAAACCAAGAAAAGCAGGCCACCACCCCCCTCGTGGACAATTGCTCTCAGCCGAGACATTGCAAAGGAGTGACTCGGTTGATGCTTGACTGAATACATCCACTTTTCAAAAATATATAACAAAATACCATGACCATTACAGTGCTCTGCTAGTAAATGCAAATTGTATTGACAGTAAGATGGCAACAATGTGTTTAACTACATCGAGGAGGGTGGTCCTGCACTTTCATATTTCACCACTTATGGTGTGTAGGCTCTGCTACGTTCTATCATTTCATATGGCTATTTATTAGAAGCATATATATATTCGTAAAATTGCGTCTGCAAAACTTTAATAGAAAAAGACCTAAAAAACAAGCTCCATAGTATACAACCCTCTGTTTCGATATCTTTTCTGTGTGCTCCTAATGGGAATGAAGAGTCCTTTCTGTTGTTTAAATGATAAAATTATAAAGCAGACACTGCCTTTCAAAACTGCATTTCATGGGTAACTGCCGTTTCATAGGGGATGTTGGCTTTAGTCGAAGCTTTAAATGGGTTTAATGAGTTGGAGATTTTCTTTTTTTCACTAATTTTGGACTATACTTTATCCACTATGGCTGCTGTATTATATTCTGAGACCTGATTGTCCTTTTATTATTTTTTTAAGGGCACCTGTAACATCAGCTCAAAGTGACGACTGAGAGCCTGGCGGAGTAATTAGTGGCAATTTGCTGTGACAATATAATTTCAGGCTGGAATGTCTGTTACTTTTGTCCCGGAGAGGTACAGAGGGAAAGCAGAGATCAACCAGGATACCATCCAGCGGGTGAGTGATGTGCTTTATGAAGGCAGAGGGCAGGTGATTAAAGGTTCTTGAGTGTCTATTTATTGGAGTGAATGTACTCCTATACTTCTGAAGCAGGGCTGAATACCGTAACATATAGCCCAGTGGCTCCATTAGGTCCCAGGTGGGTGCATGGCAGCCATGCAAAGGCAGGACACTCACTCTGGTGTTGGATTAGTCCGCTGCACAAAGCGCTAGCAAATTTTGAAATCCATTTGAAAACCAGAGTGAACACTGTCAACATTCATTGGCGTATTGTTAAATTGCTCTGTGTAGCCATCAATACGTTTTAAGATTGCTTTTAGTTTGTATTTCAAGTACTCGGTGTATAAGACTCAAAGTGCATAAACTACTTACTAAGATTTAAGGTATTAAACTTGGCTGTGGACTGTCTACAACTGAGAGACCGGATTCCTCTCATTATCCCTAGCATTTTAGAATACATGGGTGCGAAGTAAAATATCATCAGATATGCCTCTGTGCCTGAGACTGCTTTAGATCTGAAGTTGTCCATTGTAGGGAAGTGAGAAGCTTGTGCTTTTCATTTTGTGATGGGATGGTTTCCTTTTATAATTAGAAAAGCAAGACTAATAGTACCATAATCCAAGGAATAAAGCCAAAAATGGTTGTCATCCTAGACGAGAAGGGACAACTGTTTATAGTGCCATTGCCTCTTCTAAAATGATCCCCTGCCTTCCCACAACGGCCACTACATGTAATGTTTTACACAGCTTCTCTTGTGAAGCAGCACAGTTGAAGCATAAAGCATCCTAAAGTACATAGACTTAAAGAAGACCTGAGAATACCTGAACAGCAAAGCCTGCAGACCCACTGGGACATTAGCACTTGGCTCCAACAATGAAGTAGGAAAGGTACTAGGTGGCGAAGGGCTCCACTGAGGTCTTTACACCTGAAGACTGGAGAGGTGGAGTGGAAGACTGAGGCAGATGACGAGGGGGAGCGACTGTAGAGGGACTGAGAGATTCACCACCTGCCCACTCTGTGGCTAGTTTTGCCTGTCTCCCTATCACTTCTTAAAGCTCTGTGGCTCCCTGTGGTTCTGAGTTGTTAGTTTGTATCTAGTTTCAGTAAGCCTGCTCTGTCTAAACCCGACTGAGTTGTGTACCATGTTTTTCATAGAGGGATAAGCCTTACTCCCCAGTTCCAAGAGCAGCAGAGCATACTCTTTCAATGACATTCCCTGTGTTCTTTTGCGTTTCTGGGGTCATTGACATAAGAGTTATTCAGTGCCAGGCAAAAATGAATGACACATGGAAGAAGAGGTGAACCAATAGAGTTGCCTAAATGGTCTGGGCAAATGAACTGCGTATGCCCAATCCATCGGAGACCGTAACGCTGGCCCACTTTTTTTTTTCTACTTTAAGGAAGATGATATTTGACATAGCGTGCACCCGATGGAATAATTGCGAGACTATGATAGGTGGTTGAGGGAGACTGTGGTTCGGTCTGAGGTTTGTCCCTCTGCTTATCGTCTCCTTCAGTCCATTTTCATTCTTTGGAAGGTCTGCATGCCTACCCAAAAGATGACAAGCTTGTTCACAAAAGAATTCAGCTTCAGTGGCCATCACTTGTTCACATAAGAATTCAGCTTCAGTGGCCTTCATAAAGCAGGGAAGATTTAAATCCATCCCGTGAATTGCCTACAAGTCATCACGGCCCAGCCTCCTTTCTTTTTAGCCCTAGATAGTCTGGCTCACATGGGTTTTGGTCTACTCAAAGGAACCAGAGGGTTCGTTGCTAGCAAGTGTGATTCAACTGTTCACTCCACCTTCACCCTATGAAACTCTACGTTTGCTGTCACACTGAGCTCTCTAGACACGTGCCCGACCTCTGCCCAGACTCCTGGCTTACCTACGCCTCCTATGGTCGGAGCCGACCTCTGTCCAGACTCTTGGCTTTCCCACGCCTCCATGGTCGGAGACAAGACGTGTGCTGATATGGATCCTAAACCTTCGAACTTCATCTCTCCCAACCTGGAGCCGGCTGGCCATAATGCTTTCCGAATCATATATCCCCCTAACCTATCAAAAAATGCTGCAACAAACTTCAAACACAGACTACTTAAAACACATCCGGAAACCCTTATCTCAGACCCATTCTTCTCCATCAGAAAGGGTGCTACCATAAATGAACTCATCTTCTACACTAAACGTCATGCGCAATGGCGGAAGGCCATATACTCCCCGCTCAGGATCTCCACTTCCCTGAAGACTCCACATGGTCTCAGATTGATGGTTGCGCCCTCCTCGGCTTACAGAGCTGAAGCCACCATCTCCCTTTACAAAAACTGAACCATCCTTATACAAGCTTCTGATCGCAATCTAGTGGTATTTGACAATTTTTTCCCCACCATCATGAATACAGTGGCTAACATCAAATTCGCCCGCCTCGGAGGGGCAGACCCCCCAGAGGTCCCCCAGTCTCCGCAAAATCTATCTCCTACCTCTACACCACCATCCTCTGACCCTACATCTGTTCCGAAGGGCCCCCTTCTAGTTTCCTTAACTCATAATAACAATTCCTCCTCTATGCCTGATGTGAACGAGCCGCGTCAGCACAGTCATCATTCTTGTCTACCTGCTATCCCCCCCCTCACTTTGAGCTAGCTCTAACTCCCCTAGCACCACTATTCACAGCACCGCCCGACTCTCCACAGGATCCCTTCCCCCAGCCAAATCTGTAATCCCGACCTGCTCCCACAGGCCTCCAGGGGTCTTTATCCATCTGACCCCTCCTCCCCTATCCTACCCATCCCTCCGAGCTCGCAGCACCATTTCCCAGAATCCCTTCCCTCTGGGCACATCCATTCGCCACCTGCCCTACTATCCCCCGCTTCCACTAACTCTCTACCTCTGCAGGGTCCCCTGATCCTAGCCTCCCAATCCCACACTGCATTGGAAGGCAGACTTAACGAGATTGCACTCTGCCTACAACAACTTAAGGCAGAGGTACGTAGCCTATTACATATCACCGAGGAATTGTCAGCTAACTCCAGACTAAGTTGCTCAACTATGAATAATCACCATCTCCGCTCGCTCCCATTTAACGGGTGTACCTGGCTCCCGTCCCCCCCCTCTATTCTGCGGTCACCGTCCCACATCACCCACACACCCCATAGTTGGGCCTTTGCGCCGCACCCTAACAACCCGTCTCGCCCCTCCAGATGTAGAGCCTCCCTGTCTGATAGGGATATTCATTCTCTCCTACTGTCATATGATCCGGCACATCCCTCCACCATAACAAACTTGCAACAAATTGAATCCATCCCCACGAATCCCTTCATGGAACCTAGGCCAAACACCAGATCATTAAACGAGAACAACCTCACGAGAGTCACCACCATACTACCTGCACCAACGGACACCAACATAAGACTCAAATGCGTGCTCCTAAACTGTAGATCGGCAACTAAAAATGCTGCGGACATTGCCGACCTCATCCTTGCCCAGGACCTTGACCTTGCATTGTTGACTGAAACCTGGCTAAATGACTCCGCTGCTCCCATCCTGGACATTTTAGTGCCTCCCAATTACAATATCATTAGGTTGGACAGAACAAGTCAACAAGGCGGCGGCATCGCATGTTTACATCGTAGCAATCTAACAGTGAAAGTACTATAATCTGACCTCCTGCCATCTTGTGAATACCTATGCATTGAAGTGACTGGTAGCAACAATCATTCATGCAAACTGCACACGTTCTACCACCCCCCTCGCGACAACCTTCCCTTCACAGAACAGATCATGGACATTATCTCGGCCAATGCTGATTTCCATGGCACTCCGATCTTCCTGGGAGATTTCAACCTTCACTGGAACGATGTGAATGATGTGGTGGTCAATAGCCTCAAATCCTTCCTACTAGACCTCAACCTAATCCAAATCTGTGGCAGCCCTACTCCTATCAAAGGAGCTACCTTAGATCTCGTCATTGGTAAGCCCAATTCCATCCTTCTGGATTCGATCCTCCCGTGTGATTGGACAGACCACTATTGCATCACCTTCCTCATCCTGGAGTCGGTAAGAGCAAGTAGAGCTCAGCCTAAGAACCCAAAACAGTTGAAAAGAGGTCTACGGAACATCAACTTGCAAGATCTGACTGCTCTCTGCAATAACATCTTGCCCCCTCCCTCGAACATGTCGGATGTCCACGACCTTACGGCCCACTATAACCACTCAATGCTTAATGTACTAGACTCTGTTGCACCACTACAGCTTAAAAGAATGTCCTCTAAACTCTCCAAACCGTGGTTCAATGATAGTCTTAATTACGAAAGAAGAAATTTAAGACTTGCGGAAAGGCTGTGGCGATCTCATCCCTCCCTTGAACATCTCTACCATCTGAGATCCCTAAGAAGCAAATACAATAAATGCATCAGATGCTCGAAGGCCACCTTTTTCAGAAATCAACTAGAGCAAGCAAAAAACCGTCCCAAAAAACTGTTCGAACTCATCAAGTCCCAATCTAACTGTCATCCTAATCTCTCGTCACTGGGTCAAGGGACACTGACGAACTGCGAAGAATTCGCTGACTACTTCACGGATAAGACTATTAAGATTGAAACTGAATTACGCTCTGCCCTTGATCACCTGTCGATCAGTCCACTGAACACCCTCCTTCCCCCTGAGTTGGTTATCACTGACCCTGCGCAGCCCTACCTCCCCAAAAACAACGCATCCCGGAGTCTTTTCCAAACCTTGGATGAATGCACTATACGCAAAATGCTGTCGACTTTGAAACCTTCCAATCACTACAACGACCTCCTGCCATCGAACCTTTTCCCGGAAGTTAGAACCTCCTTACTAACACTTTGGACTACGATCGTCAATGCATCACTTCAGCAAGGTGCTATTCCGGATTGCCTAAAATCGGGTCAAGTTACCCCGATTATAAAGAAACCATCTGCTGATCCCACGGCCCTTCATAACTTTCGCCCAATCTCCAACATCCCCACCTTGGCAAAGCTCCTGGAGAAATGTGTGCTCGCCCAACTCTGTAACCACCTTGACCATTTCCGACTCCTGGACCAATGCCAATCTGGTTTCTGCCCGGGCCATAGTACGGAGTCTGCGCTATCGCACATTGTCGATGATGCGCTAAGAATGTTGGACCATAATGAGTCGTGCCTACTGATCCTTCTTGACCTTTCGTCAGCATTCGATACTGTCAAACACGATAACCTAATTGACCTCCTAGAACACAGGATGGGGCTGTCTGGGCCTGTACTAAACTGGTTCTCTTCATTCCTTCATAACAGATCCCAAAGTTTCAAGGTGAACCAATCCTTGTCCCATCCTACGCCGGTCACTCTGGGGGTTCCCCAAGGTTCAGCGCTTTCTCCCACGCTCTTTAACCTGTTCATGGAGCCTCTGACAGAAATTCTGAAATCATCCAGCATTCACTATCACATGTATGCAGATGATACCCAACTATACCTGAAGATCGCCTCCCCCAAGGACATTCAGTCCCTCAACCCCGTCCTTCTGGAAACACAAAGCTGGCTGACACGTAACCACCTAAAGCTGAATGCTCTCAAAACGGAATTCTTCCTAATCGCACCCCATAAGCAATCTCCGGGCATGGAACAATGGTTGAATCGGCTTACTGCTCTTAACTGTAGACCTCACCTAGTTGATTCGGCAACCTCTCTGAGTATCATGTTAGATAAAAGTCTGAACATGCAGAAGCACATCAGTACCCTCACCAAAGGAGCGAACTATCAACTCAGCATCCAAGGAAACTCAAACCCTATCTCCCTGCTCATGACCTAAAGGTTGCAGTGCAAGCATTAGTGATCTCAAAGCTGGACTATGGTAGCGCAACGCTTTGCGGTCTGCCCAGAGTGAAGACGGCTCCTCTTAGGGTTGCCCTCAATTCTGCTGCCAGGCTCATATCTGGCACTTAAAAGTACAGCCATATTTCTCCGGACTTGCTGGCCCTGAACTGGCTTCCTTATGAAGCTCGGATACAGTTAAAAATTGCATGCATGGCACACAAAGCCATCCACTTCAATACCCCGCTGTACCTCGCTCAGAAATTGGAGCTCTCGTGTGGTTCGAGAGCCTGAAGAAGCGCCAGCACCCTATTGCTCAAACCACAAAAATTCAAGGAAAAAAAGACCTACAATCGAGCCTTCTCAGGTATGGCTCCGAGGATCTGGAACTCCCTTCCCCCCGAAGTCAGGGTGAACCCTTCCACTGTCCTCTTCAAAAAAGAAGTCAAAGGGCTCCTGATGAAGACATTTCTGCTTCAATCTGACTACTCCATTTGATATTGGGAATTTGCCGTTGATTTGTGGCCCAGCTGTCTAGTTCACGAGAATGTCGGACTTTATAAGACTGTGAATTTGTCGCTTTGTTGGTTCTGTGTGGTTTGCTGTACCCTTCTTTATGTATAAACTGTAAAGCGCTCTGATACCCTTGGTGGTCATGTTTGCGCTATATAAAACTTTCTAAATAAAATAAATACCAGTAGCTCAGCTTCCACACAAGAAGAATATGAACATACTCCCACATTTTGAACACTGTCTACTGAGCTGCAACACTTGGTGTTCGCCCCAAGATTTTTTAAGTCCATTAACTGTCCACTAAGGTCTTGAATTGGCTTTGTTCCTATTGATCATATTGTCTGACTGTTTTCCATGACTCTTCTGTCAACTCTAGATCCACTGGATAGCTTGGCTATCCAACCTGGGTTGTAGTACACAGTTAAAATCCCCCCCCCATCATATGAAAGCCTACGGATATGTAGACAATACATTATCCCACAAGAGAGCAAATAATGCAGGGTCATCTATATTTGGCCCTTAGTAGTTAACAATAGTGAGTTGTGTGGGGCTTAACCTTCCCCCAAGTATGGCATACTGGCCCTGCGTATCCGTCAGTGACCCCTCCTTCACTAAGGGGAGGCCCCTCTGTATTAATATGGCCAACCCCCTTGCGTAGGAAGAATGAGGAACTGATGCGGCAGAAGGACCAAACGCCCCCCACCCCATCAGCCCCCCCCCCCTCCCCATCCGAGCACGTAGTTAGGTGGGTCTCTTGCAGGAGCACAATGTCCATCTTATGCCTATCTAGATAGGCGAAGACCTGCCTGGTTTTCCAATGATTATTGAGACCTCCGACATTCCAAATTAAACTGCGACAAGAGCTAGCACCCCCTCCTGCGTCAGTCATCAGTCAGCCTTGTATACATTTGCTTGTGCCTGCAATTCCTGTCTGCGCTTAGTGCAATGTCTCCAAGCAGTAACATATAGGCGTAGCATGCTCCACCTTGTACGCAATGAACATAACCCCAGTACCCAGCCCTCCCACTCTCGTGGCCCAATCCCACCAAGAACTTTAACCTACCCAACAAAGAATCCCTGATAAAGCATTAATACTGCCCTCAGCAACTCAGAAACAAAAAAGAAACAGCACAAAATGCCTATATCTGTAGAACAGGGGGGACAACCCTCCGGGGCTGCCATGAGAGGCAGTGTGTCATCCTCAGCGGTCGCCGAGGGTGCCCTGGACATCTCAAGGTGTGCATATCATACCATCCAGTATACTTGAGACCAGTCACAATCCATCCTGGTCCCCTAGGTGTCAAACCTCGCCAGGAGTGAGCTTCAACCACCCAGCGCCCATGCAGCAAGGCTATATTCAATTTGGCACCACTCTCACTTGGGGCATCCCACATTACACATTCAAGCATCCCTCCCGGGTAACAGGGAGCCAACTTAAATTACCATCGGTCAGAGTCAAACTGCGGGCGCGTGACCCCATGGGCGATCTCTGTTCTTGTCTCGGACTGGGGTCCTTCAACAGTCGGCGTAGAAACTCCATTCTCTGCTGCAGGTTCTGGAAGATATGCTGAGTTCCCTTATGCATAATTTTCAGGTGCGATGGGTATAACATGGCATATTGTATTCTGACCTGCGTAAGTTTCTTTTTCACTGGTACAAATTTTCACTGGTACGCTGTGTACAGCGAGACCTTGTTAGTTTCAAAGTTAAGATAACCATTTTCACGTGCCAGCCTGAGTGCAATGTCTTTATCACGGAAATTCAACAGGTGGGCTATGAAAAGCCATGCCAGTGCCCCTAGCTGCAGCCGAGCACCCAAAGAGTGGTGGGCCCTCACCACCACCAGCAGGCGGGAGAAGTCTTCCGCTCTGAACAGCGCCACCAGCAATTTTGCCACATAGTCCTCTAGTCAGCCAGTGTTAGTAGGTTCCGGCACACCACTAAAGCGAATGTTATTACGGTGCGACCGTGCTTGTAAGTCCTCATTCTTGGCAGCAATCGCCCTGAGTACCTTTTCCATTTTGAGCATATTGTCCCCCTTAACCGCCAAGTCATCTTCCGCTCTATAAATCCTCTGCTCTGCGTCCTTTAGCTGACAGTCATGTTTGTCAGTCTTAGGGTAATGACGTCAAGTCGCACTGTTATTGCATCCATTTTGTTGTCAACAGGGCTAAGCTTTCCTGCATAGCCTTTGTAGGAAACTGGCTCTATATATACTACACCAAAGTGAGGTATAGTGTGTATAGAGTCCAGGTGACCCCAGAGGTAGGCAGAGGTTAAAGTTGGATAGAACCTTACTCTCTATTTGTGGTAGAGTGGTCAAGCAGTAAGGCAGTATCAGAGGACAGTGTTAAGCATTTGATGTACACACTCAGTCAGCAAATGAATTCACACACTCAAAGACTGAACTATAGACCAATTGTTTTTGTATAAAAAAATATATTGTTGTTTTATTTTAGAACCAAGCAAGCCTTGCACAGGTAAGCATAAAATACTTTACAGTGATAAGATGCTATATGTTGAACAGTTTGAAAATGCAATAGAAATTGTACTTTGTTTGATTTACAGGGGATGCAGTAGATTGCAATACTTAGCAAATACAGTACATTGGAATGAATAGGCTTTTTCAGTAAATTATAAGTAAGTTACTTTTACGTTACTTTTCTTACTCAGTGCTGGATACCTGGATTCAGCACTGGGACATTTCCTGCAAACAGGTAAGTAAATACGTTTTGGTTATTCGTGCGATTTTTAAAGAATATTTTCAATTTTCAAAACTCCACACTTAGAAACTTTTTGGAAGAAAAGTGTCAATGTTATCCTATGGAGGAAAAACAGGTTATCGGTTCAAAGGTAAGTTATCGACTGTGGGAGTTAAGGTTCTGGGTGTAGACTCAGGGGTCCCCCAGGGTCAGTGATGCACTCTTGTTACACCCTCAGCGGCACTAGGGCGGCCGGGTGCAGAGTGTTGAGGCCCAATGTTATCCAATGGGGGATAGGGGGCCTCCGGTTAGTGGCTGCTGGCAAGCAGGCCACTGGGTTGTGGGAGCAAAGCTCCTGGTTGTTAGCTCAGGGCAAATGGGGAAACAGATAGGCACAAAAGGTGCATCCTCAGCGGCACCAGGGCGGCCGCGTGCAGAGTGTGGTTTCGACGTCGGACGCCCTGTTGATTTCAATGGGAAACCTCCGGTTTGCAAATGTGCTGCAGGCTCGTGGACGAAGGTCCTCTGGTTGCGACCACCAGTTCGAGAGGTAAGTTGGGAAGTTAAGGGTTGGTTAGGCACCGTTGGTTGGGGCACACAATGCCGGTTGGGCGTCGGGTGCAGGGGTGCCTTTTGGGGTCGGATCTTCTTACCCGCTCCGGTCGCGGTCAGTGGGGCCTTCTGGATTTAGTCTGCAGGCGTCGGCTGGAGGCTTGAGGCAGGTCGGGGATCGCTGGATCTCGGGTCAGGATCGCCGGGATGACCTCCTCGTGGTGTTTGCCCGCTCGGGCCGTGGACGGCCGGTGCAGAGTGGGGCGGATTCGCGGTTTCCGGCTGCTGCCAGAGGTTGCTGTTGAACAAATCCGGTGTTCACGGGAGAAGCAGTCTTTGGAAGTGAAGGCAGGCAGGCCCTCCAGGGTTTTTGAGGTTGCTGGCTGCAGGACACACCGGGATTTCGCAGAGGCAGGTTCGAGGGGGAGACATGCCGGTAGGGCTGGGGCCAAGTCAGTGGGCGTCTTCCTCTTGTTAGCTGCTGCACGGCTGTTCGGTCCTTCTTCTTTTATTCTTGTTTCTTGGCTGGATCTGTGGAAGTAAGGTTCTGAGTGCACCCTAAATACTAAATTTAGGGGCGTTACAGGTAGGTAAGGGGCAGGGACCAATGGGTCCCTTCCCTGGGGTGGGTACACCCCCTATTGTGCCACCCTCCAGTGGGAGGGGGGCAGGAGCCTGTCCCTGGTTGGTTGGGTCCCCCCATCCTCAAGATGGCGGGGACTCGAGGTTGTGCTTCACCTCGCCTCCCCCACCTGAGGGGTAGAGTTGGCAGAGGTGGGCACACCCCTCTTCCTCACTTGTTTTTCCCGCCGGTTCTCCCGCCCAAAGTGGGGGCCAGAACCAGTGGGGACCAGTTGCTGAAAGCAGCAAGTGGCCTGGGGAAGCTCACAAAGGCGGCAGGCCTTTGAAGCTTCCCCTTTGTGAACCCTGCCCATCCTGGGGGAGGAGGCTTGGCACCTCGTCCCAGGATGTGCATTGTTTCAGGCCCCGAGAGCAGCAGGCTCTCGACCCAGGGATCCAGAAACATGTCTGTTGGTGGCAGCCTAAGCAGCCACTCAGTCGGGACACTAGAAGTTGGTAGAGTTTCAGGGGGGCATCTCTAAGATGCCCTCTGTCGTGCATTTTACATTAAATCCCACACTGGCATCAGTGTGGGTTTAATGTGCTGAGAAGTTTGATACCAAACTTCTCAGTTTTCAGTGTAGCCATTATGGTGCTGTGGAGTTCGTAATGACAAACTCCCAGCACCATATACTCTTAATGGCAGCACTGCACTTACAATGTCTAAGAATGGACTTAGACACTGTAGGGGTACAGGGCTCATGCACCTGTACCCTCACCACTGGTATAGTGCACCCAGCTAGAGGGGTGACTGACCTATGCCAGGGCAGTGGGTTGTAGGCATGGCACACAGGGCTGTGTGCCATGTCGACTCTTCACTTTTTCTGCACCAAAACACGCAGCCTGCAAAGGGGGTGTGTGTGTGTGTGTGTGTGTGTGTGTGGTGTGTGTGTGTGTGGTGTGTGTGTGGTGTGTTTTTGGTGTTGGTACAGGGCCTCTAAGGGTGGCACAATAAGTGCTGCAGCCCTTAGGGGCCTTTCCTGGTCCCAGTGCCCTGGGTGCCAATTGGGTTTAGGCTTCAATGCAATTTTAGGGGAGGAACATGGGCCCTGGGCACCTGATTAGCAGGAGTCCAGGGCACACTCAGTCAAAGTACATCAGCAAAAAGTGGGGGCATACCATGCAGAAAGAGGGCACTTTCTCACAGCCTTGGGGAGAGATGTTTCATGCCTGCATCTGAGACATGCCCGCAGCTTCATCCCGGGTGGGCACAGGCATGGCTGAGCGTGCACTCTTTCGCACTTCACAATGGAGTTTGGGCTTTTTCCCATCAAGCTTCTGCATGTGGGTGTATTAAGGCCTTCTCGCCGCTGTCACAACTCACCCACTCAAGGCTGGCGGAGCCTCCCCACCCGACCAGAGGAGGCCGCACCCCATGCAGAGTACTGCCACACTCGCAGAGGAGCAGCAGCGCAACGGGCAAACTACGTCCACTACAACGAGGGCGCCCCCACTCAATACAGCAAAGTGCCATACTTTCTCCAGTTACGCGGTCACATGACGTCAGACACGCTTTTCATTCAATTTGTATCCCCACCAATTCCGCATTTCACCCGAACACAGGCAGCGGGACGATAACACCGATTCCATAGTGGTCAGCACAGAGGTGCGATTGCCTTCGCCCGGTCTCACTATCCGGTAAGTCCATTAGGCTGCTTTACCGTAACGGGCACAGTTTCAATACCTCCCCTTACGGTCCCCCTGCATTCTTTCTCCCACAGCTTCCTTTCATCGTTTTTAAATAACCCACGCCTCTCATTCAGTCTTCGGATCGCGTCTGTGGTAAGACCATAGTTCCAACTACTCCTTAAGGTCGGTGTCACACCAACACCATCATTGACTTCTCTTCTTCACTTCATAGGTTTATGTGGGCAGCAGAGACAATCCACGAACAGCTCACTCACAGAGCAGTTAGAAAAGTGTATAAAGAAATATGTGAGGTTGCAACCCATGATTCGGATGCTCACAGAGTACCTCAAGGCCAATATCATCCCAGTAGGATTACAGGTTAGAAATATCCCTGGGGTCTTCACGGATAACAACAAGTACCTGACCAATTTCAGCTATATTGGCACTACATGTTCCCGGCACTGGATGGTGCTAGGAATAGACACAGCAGCTGAGACATTCCAGAAATTAACTGAGGAGATTAATGATATAGAGAGACAAATTAAGGAGAATAGTCCTGTAGCTGAATGCAAGAAGCTTTTGGAACAGGCCCAGAAGACCGGTGAAGAATTCCACAGGCTAGAACAGAGCAAAAAGACGGTTCAGATCAAGAAAGACATTAAATCGTACACACTAGAGAGAACGTATCCTTACCTAAATAAAGATTTCTACCTAACCAGGAACTATACCAACCCCCAGAATACACGTCCTTGGGGTAGATTCAACAAACGCAACACTTTGGTCTGCTTCTCCGACACGTCGGCAGAATCATCCGACGGTTCTGATCTGGGAGAAGGTACAACCACCTCCTCCAGGACAACAAACCAACCTTTTTCATGGAGAGCTCAGAACGAACTCCCAAAGTGAGGTCGAGTAAGACAACAGCCACTAGGTCAACGCACCAGGCGAACGACAAAACTCGGCAGAAATCTTACCAATGGTAACAGACCTTGACCAATCTCTTGACATGATTAATCCACAAACAGTCCCCATTATTAACCTTTCCAAACACCTTCTCTCAGAATCTGAATTCTCACTACTCAATAAGGGCCTATCCTTTGTACCCACCATTCATCCCAACTACCTGGACCTACAGACCAACCTCGTACGATTCTTTCGTAAGATCCGGCTACATCCCTGCTTCCTTCTAAATCCGACACAGACCAACACGGCTGACACCCCCATACGACCGCCCTCTACCTTCTCACCACCCTCCAACAGTATTCCTGTTGAAATACATACTTTTGAGAAAATGGTTCTCAATGAAATCTCTAAATTAGAGGCCTCTCGATGGTTCATTCCTTACAATATCTCATTAGAAGAGAAAAGGGCCCTCGCTGACCTAAAGACTAACCACTCATTAATAATCAAACCAGCTGATAAAGGTGGAGGAATTGTAATCCAAGAGATAGAATTCTACAAAACTGAGATATTGCGGCAGTTAGCCAATACTGACCACTACTGCAAAATTGCAGACTACCCCACACGTGAATTGCAACAACTTATTCAAAAGATCACAGGTGACGCCAGAACCATGGGTTACTTCAGCCAGAATTTATACCTTTATCTGAATACTAAATCTCAGAGGACACAGGTGATTTATACACTACCAAAAATTCACAAAAATATCCAGAACCCACCTGGGTGCCCAATTGTATCTGGCTGTGGCTCCATTTTAGACCCCCTTGGCCAATATGTAAACTTTTTTATCAAGGATTTTGTTCCAAAGACCTCTTGCTACATTAGAGACAGCATGGAGATGATCAACCAGATCAAACACCATCCATTTGACCCCGAATCAGACATCCTTTGCACCCTAGATGTAGAATCACTTTACACAAACATTCCCCAGGTAGAAGGTTTACTGGTTACAGAACATATACTGGGCTCTAGACCCCGCCCTCACGCTGTACCAACCCTCTTTATTCTACAACTACTGGAACTTGGTCTCACCAGAAATTTCTTCTTATTTGATGACCAATTCTATCAGCAGATCAAAGGTACATCGATGGGAGCGGTCTTCGCTCCCAACTTTGCCATACTTTATATGGATAATCTAGAAATGACAAATTCTAACACCCACCAATCCATTTTGTACCGGTATTTCCCTGTGGAAACTGTATATTGATGATAATTTCATGATTTGGCATGACACCGAAGAGACCGTGACACAGTTTTTACATTGGCTCAACAGCAATTGCCATGGCCTGAGATTCACTCTCTCACATAACAGGACATAGATTTCCTTACTCGATCTTAATATCAAACATAGAGATGGCAAACTCTTTATTGGCCTATTTAGGAAACCTACCGAACGCAGCACACTGCTCAGATATGAAAGTCACCACCCACGAGCCCTGCGTGACTCGCTCCCCTTTTCCCAATTCCTCCGGATTAGGAGAAACTGCTCATTCAAGGAAGACTACTTCCGGGAAGCAGGCATCTTTTCTAACAAACTAATGGCAAGTGGTTACCCACGTAGATTAATACGTACATCATTGAAAAGAGCTTGGTACTGCCCCCGTGACTCTCTTCTGTCTCCCAAAACAACTCAGAATCGCATTGTCTGTCACTACATTCTCACCAGTCTCTAACTTAGTGAGAAAATGTATTCTCAAACACTGACGGATTCTCAATGCTGGTAATCTGAATCTGGAACGACCCCTCTTTGCATTTATCAAAAATAAAAACATAAAAGACCATCTTGCTAGAGCAGCATTGCCGCCCAAAAAACCTACAGTGACACTCAATGACCATTGGGGTCTGGAGCCTTTATCCGGGCACTCTAAATGTGGAAACTGTGTGGTCTGTCAATTTGCAATTGAATGTAAGGAATTTTCTTTTGGCAATATAAAGATACAATTGAAACAATTTTCGAACTGTAACACTTCAAATGTTGTGTATGCTGTCCTTTACCCTTGTAATATGATTTGCATTGGGCAAACCACCCAGAAAGTAAGGATCAGAATTTGCCAACATCGCAGCTGCCTTCGTTGCAAGACACCAAATGCCCCACTGGTGGATCACTTCGCCTCAAAGGGACACACAGAGGATGACATCAGATGGCTAGTCATCAGCGTAATACAACCCCCACCAAGAGGCGCAGATATTGGTCAACTAAGGAAGCATCCATACAGGACTCAACCGATTGGAGGATTGAACTAATTTGCTTAGATTCTGATGAACTATTCAGACACTCTGACCTGGACGTCAGCAAGTGCTTTGTTTGATATTATCCTCAGTCATTCAGATTCACAATTAACACGATCTCTCACTGTTTTTTTTTAACTCTCCTCATTAGGAGACGTATCTATAACATGGTATTGGTTTATAATGAATGTTATGTTCCTTTAAGTTCTTTCAAGGTCCCCTTCAAATCGATTATCATGTTTGTCCTCTTAGTTCACTCTCTATTCTCCAATCGGCCTCATGGTCAAGTGTACTCCATGCCATAATTCTCCACAGGACTATATTAAGGTTTTAAGTTCTGGTGTTTATCCTAACAACATGTCATATATACTGCCACGTTGAAAGTGCTCCCTATTATTTAATTTAATTTATTTATTTATTTGAAATTTGTAGAGCGCGCAGCTACCTCCAACGGAGGTGTCCCGGCTCTAAGGCAGTCGAATAATAACAGGGCACACGCAAGCTTAGAGACGATTAAAGAGCCAAGTTTTTAGAGCTCGCCTGAAGGCAGGTTCAGGTTCAGTCAGGCAGAGAGGGAGCGGCATGGCATTCCACAGTTTTGCGGTCCTAACCGCGTAAGCTCTACTGCCTACCCTCGCCTTACGAAAGTGGGGAGTGGTGAGGAGCTTCAGGTGGTTAGATCTCAAGGCCCGGTCATGATGGTAGTGTTGGAGTCTGACTCTCAAGTAGGCTGGGCCTCGGCCCCTGGTTGCTCTGTAAGCCAGGGTGAGTGCCTTGAATTCTATTCTCCTTATGACTGGCAGCCAATGAAGGGTTCTTAGGTGGGGAGTGATGGAGTGACGGTAAGGCACCTTGCAAATCAGTCTAGCCGCTGCATTCTGTATCATTTGCAGTCTGCGAATCAGATACGCAAGGAGACCCAAGTAAAGGCCGTTGGCATAGTCCAGATGGGATGTAATTAAGGCATGAACCATCGTCCTCCTGCAGTCTATCGGGAGGAAGTGGAGGAACTTCCGCAGAGTACGGAGTTTCCCGAAGCAGGAGGAGGAGACTTGCCGAATCTGGGACTTGCAAGAAAGATCATTATCAAATCTGAAATCCAAGTTTCTCACCAAGTCTACTGGCTCAGGAGGGGGATTCAATTCTTGAGGCCACCAGAGCCTAGAGGGTGGAGTGGCCCGTTTGTTGAAGAAGAGCACCTCGGTTTTCTCCGAGTTCAGCTTTAGACAATTTTGGGTCATCCAGGCCGAGATGTGACTTAGACAGCTTTTAAAGTTAATAAAAGCAGCCTCTGATTGTTCTTTAAAAGAAAACAGAAGCTGGGTGTCGTCAGCGTAGGAGATCACCTTCACCCCCAGGGATTCGACCAAGGCTGCAAGCGGGAAGAGGTATACATTGAAAAGGAGAGGACTCAATGCCGATCCCTGGGGGACCCCACAAACAAGGGGCTTCTGGGAAGAGACAAAGGGACGTAGAAAAACTTGTTGTGTCCGGTTCTCTAGGAAGGACTGAATCCAGGCAAGGACCAAACCCTGAATTCCCAGTTGTTTTAATCTCTCTAGGAGAATCGGATGGGCCACAGTGTCGAAGGCCGCAGACAGATCCAGCAGCACCAACATTGCTGCGTTGCCCTGGTCAATAGTCTCACGGACACTCTCTGCCACTTCTAGGAGTGCGGTCTCCGTGCTATAACCTGCTCTAAAGCCGGATTGGGAATCGTGGAATCGATTTAGATTCCAAGAATTCTGATTTTTGACTCTGGACTATCTGTTCAAGGATCTTTGCCGGAGCAGGTAGAAGCAAAATGGGCCTGAAGTTTTTATACTCTGCAGGGTTGGCGTCCGGTTTCTTGAGTATGGGCAGTAGGAAAGCCCGTTTCCATGCTGCAGGGAAAGTGCCTGAACTCAAAGAAGAGTTCCAAATTTGGTTCAAGGGGGCGTTAAAACAGGGGGCCAGGAGATTAAAAAAACTGGGCCAGGCAGGGATCCCCCGGTGAACCAGATTTACTTTCTGATAGTTTTTTTAAGGAAGCCTCAAGAGAAAGAGGGTGGAATTCGGTCAAAGGCTCCAAACTGTCCGGAGTGGCGTTATGCTCTGGCAGGGTCAAATTGGATGGGAAGGTAGCGTAGATGGATTCAATTTTGTCCTGAAAAAAGTTCGACAACCCCGCACAGAGGGAAGAGGAAGGAGTCACAGTGCTATCAAGAGCTGCTGGTTTAGTGAAGCATTGAACAATTTTAAATAAAGCTTTCGCTGAAATTTCAGCTGATTTAATCTTGAGGGTGAAGTAGTCCCGCATGGTACTTCGCTTAAGTTTATGAAAGTTTTTAAGGGCCTTTCTGTAAGAGAGTTTGGCTGCAGGGTCATAGGATTGTCTCCAAGCGCGCTCCAATTTTTTACATAAACTTTTCTCGGTTTGAAGTTCTGAGGAAAACCAGGGGGCAGATGGTCTCTTCCTAGAGGAGACGACTAGTCTAAGGGGGGTAACTACATCAAGAGCATTGTCCACCCAACTATTAAAACTTGCAGTATCTTCATCAGGGTTACCTGACAACGTAAGGAGGACCGTAAGGAGTGCTGGTGTCATGCTGTCTCTTGTGACTTTGCTCCAGTTTCGCCTTCTCTCAGGGCAGTGCTGAGGTCTGGTACTGCAGTGAGCAGGTTTAAAGTTGAATGGTATCAATAGATGGTCAGACCACGTTAGTGGTAGGGGAGCCTCAACCATCAGGTTGGGGTCATTAGTAAAAATGAGATCGAGTGTATGGCCAGCAGCATGTGTTGGGGCCGTGACGCGCTGTGTAAAGTTGAGTCCGAGCAGCGTATCTGCAAGTTGGTTGGCTTTTGTGCATATGTCACTGTCCATGTGGACGTTAAAGTCCCCTAGAATAGTAAAGCTAGTGTATTTTAAAGAGAGGTCTGCTGCTATATCGCAAAGATCTGCTAGATGACAGGCCGGAGTGTTAGGGGGTCTATATACTAGGATCCCTGCCACTGATACAGTGGATGCGATTTTTACGCAGAAAGACATGGCCTCCAAGATCCCTAATTGTTCAATCCTTCTGCAGGAGATTTCCCAGCCCTCCCTAAGAATGATTGCTACCCCACCACCGGTCTTGTTGCCACCTCTATTGACACCCGCCAACCGGAATGGCCAGCATCAGGTCTGGATTTGAGCTCTCCTTGAGCCAAGTTTCTGTGAGAAACATTAAATCCCATGAGTTAGCCTCCAGGGACAGCCAGATGTCGTCTGCATGTTTGGGGAGGGATCTGCAGTTAATCAGGCAGGCCTTAATAGGGCTAATTTCCCCCTGAGCCGAAATAGCAGGGGGAGAGTTTGGAGAGGAGTCCTCCTTGTATATCCCGGAACCTGCCTCTAAAGAGAAAGGACAGGAGCTGCAAGCCGTAGGCTGGTTAGCCTCCAAACGGTCTTGCTCGATTGTGAACTCACAGGCCTTATTATTCAAACTTAGTAGTTGCTCTGTGGACCAAACAATGCGGCCACCTGCCGGGCAACGGGCAGCATGGCTGGCGCTGGCCGCGATCCGGACACAGGCGGGCTTGCCTTTGGCGAGCCAGCGGCGCGTCCGCTGCGCGGCCACGTTTATATGGACACCCATCTGCGAGAAGCTAGAGCGCTGCCCAACTGTGCGCTGCTTCCGGTGCCTCGTGGTGATTTCCTGGCGTTCAGGAATCAACTCAATCAGAAATGGCTCCCGCCCCCCCTCCCGAGCCACGCAAGAGCAAGGTGAGCCGGATTAAGGGACTCTGCCCCGGGACATGTGCAAATTCAATTTCATACAGTATTGAGAGCAGTGCTTTTAAAATCAAGACATGTATTAAAAGCAATCAATTTCAGCAGGACAAGTATTAAAACATTCAGCATTAAAAGCGTTTCATCATTCTAGCGTTAAAAGCGTTAAACAGTTACATGCGGCAGTGTTAGTCGATAGCCTTCGATTATCATGTTTGTCCTCTTAGTTCACTCTCTAATCGGCCTCACGGTCAAGTGAACTCCATGCCATAATTCTCCACAGGACTATATTAAGGTTTTAAGTTCTGGTGTTTATCTTAACAACATATCATATATACTGCCACGTTGAAAGTGCTCCCTATTACGACACAGGTTTTTCATGTACATTGCTGTCGATACCAATTGTGGATGCGATGTTGATTGCAGTTACTTTATCTGACCTATTGCTCAGTCCTTAACTGACTCACTTCCAAGATGGCCGCTTCCTTTTTCTATCAACTTCTTTCTGTCTGTTTGCACTATCACCCCCCCCATGTGACCAATGTTACGCGGTTACATGATGTCAGATGTGCTTTTCATTCAATTTGTCTCCCGCCAATTCCACATTTCACCCGAACACAGGCAGTGGGACGATAACACCGATTCCATAGTGGTCAGCACAGAGGTGCGATTGCCTTCGCCCGGTCTCACTATTCGGTAAGCCCATTAGGCTGCTTTACCGTATCACAGGCACAGTTTCAATATCTCCCTTTACGGTCCCCCTGAATTCTTTCTCTCTGATTCCTTTCATCGTTTTTAAATAACCCACGCCTCTCATTCAGTCTTTGGACCGCGTCTGTGGTAAGACCATAGTTCCAACTACTCCTTAAGGTCGATGTCACACCCACACCATCATTGACTTCTCTTATTCACTTCATAGGTTTATGTGGTAAGCAGATGCTTGCCTCCTAGTTTCTCTGATTCCACTGCGGGACTAACCATTCCCTGTAGTAGGTAAGTTTGCCCCTTCCACAATTCTCAATTCCACAAGGATACTTTACCTCTCCCATATCTCTCACTTTCCCTCGGTTCACCGAGCGCAACAGTAATGTCACATCGGTATTATCACCCGTAGTAAAACTGATCACTTCTACTTTAATTCGCCTAGGATTTGACTTTGTCTCTTTCCCTCTGTCATTTTCACTTATAGGATAAATATTTAACTAGAGAAATGTAAGCATAAAACTTTTTATGTCTGCATGTCTGCCTTGGTCTCCAAACTATACGGTCAAACTTCTCTAACGTTTAACTCCATATCCCTGAATTTACCTCTCTTTCCCCTTTTCTCCCCCCCATTTCTTTACATCTACAGGCATCAATCTCAGGCATGTAACTCTATGTCCTGATGATGATCCCGGCATTCCATGTATGGGATCGAAATGTCGTCGACTCTTTGACACATTGACACTATCATATGTATCACTGAATTGTGCTATGGTGTTTGCCTTTATTTGTGCTTGCCAATTTTGATGCTTCTTTTTCCAAGCATTAAGATATGCCTGAGCCCTTGTTCCTTTTCTTGTTTTTATTGTCGCAGAGTTTGTGTTTTCACTTTATTATTGTCTAAATTCACAAATATTAAAAGTATTCTTGTCCGGCTGGACAACGCAATATAGATCTCACTGCATTTCTATATTTACTGCTTCTCCCTTATCCTTCCTTTGAGGGACCACTGTTTATGTAGCATAACTATAGCCAAGGTCCCTGACCGATCCAATTGGGTTCCCTTGTCTTTATATAACACATACTTTCTCCAGCAGCACTAGAACGTGGTCTCGCCCCACCCCTAGTAGTTAGGGGACACGAGCATTCTCGGCATCCAATAGCAGAGCTCTTGCGGCACATCTAGTAAGGAGTAGGGGCAGGGAGCCCATGCACAGTCGCTCAGACCAGGCCACCCAGGCAAAGTAGCCACAATCAGGAAATAATGGAAGGGGGACATCACCCTCCCTGCGGTTCGGCCAACATCCCCAGGCAGCCTCGGGCCTCGCCATTTCTACTGGCCCTTACCACTGGCACAGAGCGAGGGACCAATGCGCCCTTACGATTCACTGCAGCTCCACAATCGTGTCCAGCGACAAGCCTGAGCCGGTGTGTCAGCTAGCATGCCCACACAGCGCCGCTGCAGTGATCAGCGGCGCCGCCATCTTGTGCGCTCGGCCGCCGCAACCTCCTCGCGGCCGTTACCATTGAAATGGTAGCTGTCACCACGCACAAGTAATAAATCCAGGCTCCCCAAGTGCCCAGGAGCCCAGCGCCATACGGGGCTTGCGGTGACACGCATTTACATGCAGATACTGGTCCTGAACGGCAAGAACCTCACGCGAGTGCAGCCATCCTGCTCTCTGGTGCGCCCATACAATAAATCAAATGTAAGTAAAAATGGAATAACATAATTTTTTGTATACCTAGCTGTTTGCATTAACAATTGTGGATCTAGTTTTATGCCTGCTTAAAGTTTCTAAGTCCTTTGCATTATTGCACATTTACGCATATTTTAAATGCTCTGCCATCTTGTTATTCCATGTTGTACCATGTTGTTCAAGTAAGCGTAGCCTTTTTCTGAAGTTGGTACAATGAAGTGAAAGCTGCAGATTTAGTGAAGTCTTCCTTTTACCATAGCTTGTTGTATCTTTTCCTCAAGCTCTTCTCTTATCTACAGTTTCTTTGATTTTGTGTCTTTTCTCAGCTCATTGAATTCAGAAATATTGTATACTGTAGCGCCAGAATGTATAGAATTTAGCATTCCATGCGCCAACTGATCAGATGATAGAGCACTGGTCTGTTGAAATGCCAGTTTACACATAGAATATTTTTGATGCTTGCTTGCTATTCTTGGATTAAACATGTTAGAATTCTAATAGCTTTTCTGATGTCTGATTTCTTTCACGCTCCAAAAGCAGTTGGCGTACGCAAGTTATTGCTCCATTCCTTTGTTGTGCTCTTTGCCAGTCTGTGCATGTGGTTTATCATTTTTAGCTAGGGGGAAATGTGGGAAAGCAGGCTGGTAGAACATTTACTTTTGGCAGTGAATTCCGGTGCTTACAGCTATCGTAAGTGGGATGTAATGGTGCTTTTCCACTGTGTTTAAGGTTTGCAAATGGTTATTGGGTAAGGAAAGGGGATCCCTCACAATGTACACAAGTCACACCACCTTAGATTCTTTTATACTACTTTTATGACAGTTTAACACCTACTTTCTCTCCTTCTCCCTTACACAAGAAATTCAGCTCTTTTGAATCCTATGAACTTGAATCACATGCTAGATAACTGCTGAAAAGAACGAAGTGTCAAACCACCCAGCTTACCTGTGCTCAGCACACTGCATCAAGTACTTTCTCCTGTCACTAGCCTACAGTGTACCATGCTTGATAAACAAATTTCTTTCAGCAGGCCTCGTTCCCAACTCCCCTAAAGCCAGGATGTGTCCAGGTACAGACCAGTCTTAGGCCTATCATTCATAAGTATAACCCTTGGAGCGGATATATATAGTAGACCAATTCCCTAACGTAAATAGAAAACGGTGTCATCTTCCATGAATTTCTGTCAGGTTTCAGACGAAGAATTGATACAGAAAACCCACTAATGAACATCTGAGAGGAACTTCATCAGACTTGGATGAGAACCAACTAGCAGCATAAATTCTGCTCGACCGGGCGGCTGCCTATGACATGGTTGATCCCCAAACCCTACTTACTCCCTTGAAGAAGTGGGCCGAAGTATCAGACACATTTATGGACTGGATTACATCTTTCCTTTTCAACAGAAGACAATAAATCAGGATCAATACATCCAAGTTGTTGGTCAGTAATATGTGTGGTTCTCCAGGAATCGTCACTATGCCGAGCATCTGTTTAACATATACATGCACCTTCTTGCCCAAGTCATTGACCTGTACCACCTCCAGTTTCAGAGGAAAGTGGACGACACTCCGATCTTCCTATGCCTAAAGAGCTTTTTGGTTCATAAGAATACGAAGAGATGCTTAGAAAACATTTTCATGGCTGAAATATAGCGTCATGTGTGTCCTCATACTTGGAAGTGCCTGCCAGTATTTGGACAAGCCCCAACACCAACAAGCAAAGCAAAAAATCTGGGGATCCTATTTAACTCGGAAATGTCCTTTTGTTCCATAGATTAACTTTCTAATGAAAAATACAAATCTGCAAACCCTTGCTTGCCATTGAGCCGTAGTCCTCTCTAAATTGAATTTCTCCAACACCAAGTATGCTGGCATACAAACATCACAATTAAAGAAATTTTAAAGAATTCAGAACAAGGGTGTCAGTTTTCAAACATACAAACGCATGAGCATGTGACCCCTGCATTGATATTCCCTCACTGTCTCCCAGTTCAACAAAGGATCAACTTCTGTGTTCCAAGCGTAAGGCTTTCCCAGGTAAAGGCCCCCTCTGCTTGCAAAACCTCGCTTCACACTGTCAATTCTCATGAAACATATGGTCCAAAAATGCAGCTTGCATCAATTAAGTAAAACCAAGCCACTAATGCATGGCGGAAAATCCCTCAAAGTGCTACTTCCTCACCTTTTGAACTGCCTCCACCCAACCTTAAGAAAATAATTATAACTAGCTTAAATTCAGGAAAGGCCTAAAAATTTACCTTTTCAGAAACCCCTTCAGCATACCAACGCCTCAGTGAAACTTCCTTCCCTCTTCCTTATCCTAAGACTGGCCCCTCAACTCAAAAGGATCTATTGGAGCTCTAACATCCCTTCTAAAATTGCCAGGAGGACTGTCTAGAAAGATCTCTGATTCGTCAGCTCTTGATACAATTTGACATTGTGAATTTCCACCTCCGAGGTCTTTGAAATGGCTAGCAAGCAACAACCTCATTTTCATTATGTTTGTAACAAATCATACTAACATAAATCTTCCAAGTACAAGCCAGTTAATTAACACCCTGTTAGAAAAGTAATGTTTAATAGTTTCCGAAAGGATGAAAAATGCTCTAAAAGTTGGAGAGCAACACAGATTGTTCCATAATACAGTCAACCTGTGGAGGAAGCTTTTTCCCTCCTTTAGAGGTGTTTCTCCTGTGTTGAGTAAGGAGCATTTAGTCCTTGAAACAGAATTATCTTGCTGATTGATAGATTTTCTTTTTATCGTGGATCTGACTGAGATCCATACATTGCTTGTGTCAGCATGAGCAATTTGAATTAAATTCCCTTTTTGACAGAAAGCCAACATAATTCACTGATCATAGGATTGATATGCTATTGAGCTGGAACTTCATTTGCTGTCCCGTATTCAGTCTTCTTCAGGATTTGTAGTTTCCAAAAATTCTCTTTAGGTGTTCCTTCATAGAGGCTATTGCAGTACTCTTTGATCCCATTATAGTCTTATTAGTAATGACTATATATTTCTGCCCAAGAAGGTTTTTATGTTGTCTAGGCATTTGGAGATGGTAGCCTTGTAGATTAACTTAATGCATTGATTTGATTATCCTAGGATAATTTACCAAGACATGCACATATAAAACTCTTAAATTAATAAATAAAATAGTCAAATCTTGGTGCCAAAACATGCATCTGATAATGGCTCTGAGCATATATGCAGTTTTGGTCTTCATCTGTGTTCTGCTGGAGAGTAGAAATTCACAGGGTGGTAGGGGACAGAGGCAGGAACCTCTTGTTCCAGGGTCCCTAGTTCTCTGTTTCTATTCAATTTTCTTTAAGAAAAATAAGGAACTATGGTGTCTTATTTAAAAAGAAGGGAGGTATAGCTCCTATAAGGAGCAAGGGCCCTCACACTCCCCGGGAGGTGTCATGCTTCATCATAGGGCAGTTCCTCGTTGGGCCGATGCTGCAATGCCCAACTGGCTCCACAGCGGGGCTCTTTGCCGGTGATCTTTTCCCTGTGGTTTCTGCCGTAGATTAAGGGGGTGTGTGTGTGGGATCTGTGGTGTATGTACAGGAATGAGTAGAATGTGGGGTGAATGAAGTTAAAAATAACTATAGGAACTCGCTGTATTCACTTTACTTAGCGGTTTCCATGTTATGATTAAAAGCCTGTGATGCTTGCATAAAGAGATTGTTAATGGTCTCGTCAAGCGTTGTGAGTCAGGATAGTGGTCGACATGTTTCATGTCTTGTATGTCATGCAGATCGTGGCATTTCGTCAGGACCTAGATACCCTATTTGCTACTCATCGAGGGATGGTAAGTATATATGTGTACAAACTTACAACCATACCCTCACCAGAATACACCATCTGCAACAAGATTCCGGAATGACGGAGGGTAGGTCAGCCGTGCTGTGCAACCACTTTTCATGAGTCGGCAGTGACGCCAGTGAGCGTCATGTGACTCCGGAGCTACGCCCCCCCCCCCTTAACTACCATCCACGGTCCCTACTCAGGAGGAACCTTGTTGCCGATTGTGTATTCTAGTGAGGGTATGGTTGTAAGTTTGTACACAAAAAAGATCCATGTTGTCCAGGGCCATTTCACATCCCCTGAAGGTGACTAATGAGGTACAACTATGATCTACTCCTCCATTGAAGCTGAAATGGCAATGGTGGGTAGATGCCAAATAGGCATCCCTTGTGCCAGGATGCCCGGCTACCCACTGTTGTTTTTATGGATCACAAAAATATACCCCTGATGATCAGAGGGCAGGAATTCCTTCAGGCAGGGGTTAGAGGAATACTGTTGAAACAAACAGAGACTTCCCTTTCCCGCATTTCTCCTTGGTCTATCTCAGTGCCCTTGATGCTGTATATTTGTCACTTTCTTAGGTGCATAAAGGCAGCTAAAAACCTTGCTGCCTACTGCGGTTTCCTGACCCCTGTAGAGCACTTTAGGAGGAAAGTAAATTACTCCACACCTACACTCGCCCCCTCTCCCTGATATTCCTCTACTGGTGAGGAAAAAATCTATTTGCCCCTTGTGTGTTCAGAGAAAGGGAAATGGGGCTCTACTTTGAAGGGCTGGACACTTAGTCATTGTTCATTGTGCCTAATGGTCTTTCTCCTTCATGTGGTGGAGCTGATTGGGATTGCGTAGATTAATGTGTAACCCTCTATCCCACCCCTCCATTGAATGGGCAGAGTGAGGCCCTATGACAGGGGTGCGTTCCATCCATTCAGTATCACTGTTGCTTAGTGGTCTTTCTCTTTTTGTGGAAGCTAAGGTAAAGATGAGAGGGAATCCCAAAGATGTGTTCTTCCTGGGAATGTGACTGGCTTTCAGAGGCTGTGGTTGTTGGGGATGTTCAAGCCCTGTGCTCAAAGGATTGAAAGGGTGGCAATAGAGCCCTTAGTTTAAAAAAAAAAAAAAAAAAACTTCCTATTATACTCGCAGTAAGTCCCCTGATTGCCCTCCCTAATCTCTGCCCCACGGAGGGGTAAAGGAAAGGCTGTTTGCTGCTGGGGTATTGGGAGTAGTTGGGCTCTCTGTAGAGATCCCTTCCGATAGAATGTTTACTCATAAAAAGGGCTGCTGGAATTATGCAGCAGGGGAGGACCAAATTATGCAGCAGGGTTGACTCAATTATGCGGCAATAAAAAGCAAACGATGCGGCGTAAAGCGGCACATATACTAATGGTATTACTTCCTTATTTTGTCATTTTTATACAGTGTAAACACTGTCTGGGCAAAGGTTTCACCTCCTTAGTATCAGTTTAACACCCAAATACAGCAGAAAGGAGATTAGGCAACTTTTGCAAAAGGCCGCCTTCCAAACTTTTAGTAACGTTTGATCCTCTAGAGCTATAAGCAATATTTGTGTTGTGCTTGTGCTGTAAAGCCAGCATGTCATGTTCAGATTGTTTGTTTTAGGAGGACCTGTCTCTGCCTGGCAGCTGGCATAGCAGTTTTGCTTGGCCGGATTTGGGGAAGGGATTGTTCCTTGAGATTTGGGGGTAGGCATTGGGCTGGTTATGTCCCGTTCTTGGTCTCACCTGTCGGGGGGGGCGGGGGGGGGGAGGGTAAATGCCTAGCTCGACTAGCAGTACCACACAGCGCTATCTGCCTCATCTCTGCCTACACAGTGGTTTCTATGTTCCCTCCCCGTATCCCCCCTCAAGTGTATACAAAGCAGTCAAGACGTCTTTGTGCACACACTGCGTCGGTGCACTGGCTTCCGGGCAGGCCAGGGCAAGCCACACCGGCTCCCTGGGCGGGGAAAAGGGAGCAAGCCGGTCAAATGGAAGAACTCCTAGCAGGAACCGCTTCGCTCTTACGCGTGCCCCTGGTGCCAACCAAAAGCTGTGATCCGTACTGGGATGCGAAGACCAACTTCATCCTCTAGGGAAGCGGAGTGTGGACTCGCTTGAACCGTGTGGCGAAACTATAAAGGCATCAGAAGAGACTTAAGAGCAGAGTGTGGATTTGTAATAAGTTGCACGCCCTCCACATACATGTGTACGATTGCACAATGCTGGAGAAGGGGTGGCAAACTACACCGGGGAGTGTTCCACCAGTGACCAATGGGGGTGTCGGGGATTCCTGCTGCAGCCCCTGTTCGGCTGGTGAGCTGACCTGGGCCGAGGTCTTCCCGGGCATTGCTGGCATTCCTGAGCACAGGCGAGGAAGCCAGGAGCTCGCCCGCCCCTTCCTTCCTGGGCACACACAGGCACACCTGCACTGGGCTCACGAGGAATCTACAGCACCATCTGCACCAAAAACCACTTGATCCACTCTCTGCTCAGCAACACCTGCCCCTCAAGATCCTCAACTTTGAGAGTGTGACTCGAGCAGCGGCCACTGAGAGACATGCAGTGTGCCTGCCCCTCACCTTAGAACAAGCTGCCCTGCGGCAAAGGCAGCGTAAAGCATCCCAGAGGCAGGTGTTGGGCACAAAAAGGGGAGAGATTACAACCCGCCCCAACCATAGGCAGACCACAACTTCTCCAAAATGGCCGACGAGCTGGAGCTCCTTGTCGAAGCTCCGGGGCTTGGGATCACTTGTAAGTGAATATCCCTGTTTATGCCCCTCCATCCACCGTTTACTCTTGTATCATTTCTGAGAGGGAGGCTTGGGTGGGCAGCGGATGCCGTTTTGAAGTCCTGTCTACTTTTTGGGGATCACAGGACATGGATCCCCCCTCTCGGAGGCCTGATTGAGGGGTCATTGGGAGAGACTGACCTGACTGATTCGTTCGATGCGCCCGGTGTCTGCCTCACTGTGCGGTTCGATTGGAGGGTGCTGATCGGAGCTGGCTGCCGGCAGGAGTCCCAGGGGAGACTTGTCTGCGCTCTACGACGGACGGCGGATCGAGTTGACGTCCGGGGATTCCTTTGAGTTTGCTGGTGGTCACGCGAGCGTCCCTTTCCTTCGACTAGCATTGCAGTGGTCCGGTGTCCCAAGTGAGTTGCCGCTCGCTCCTTTCTGCTTTACCGGCGCGGGAGGAGGCTGTCCACCTCACGATCTACACCCGCTGCCTCCCTGGCGGGCTGTGTGCGCTCCCCTGTCTGCTTGTGGGTATGCAGGCTTGAGGCTGCACGCGTCTCGTAGTCCGCACTCGCTGCGAGTTGAGAGTCCTGTGGGCTGCGTTGAATGCAGTTCTCGATTTGCTGCTTGATCTGTTTACGGTAATTGGTAATCGGCTGAGCTTTCCGACTCTTCTCCTGGCTGTTGTCTGATGTGCTTCCATGTAGAGAGTCCCCATTTCAAGATGGCGCCTGTGTTCGAGTTCTTGAGGTTCCTCGCCTCCTAGATTGCTGCCTGTTGTTGGGTGCGCTGTATTCCCTTCAGGAATCCATTCTTCACACTGGCGCCAGATCCTGAGATGATCAACACGGGTCTAGACTTTCAATGACTATTCCGAAGTTTGGGCCTTTCTAAAAAGAGAGGTAGGACCAGCCTTTTGACTACTATTATGAGTTGTCTTGGACACGGAAAGTAAAGTAGAACTACTCATTGTGCCTTAACCCTTTCCAGTAAAGCTAAAGATAGGATTTCCTCACAACCCAAAAACTTCGGACATCTTGGAATGGGTCCCTCTCACAGTGCCCTGTATTAGAAATTTTATTTATCCAGTCCCACCCAGGGCAACCTGAAGTCTTTCGTAGTCTTACCCAGTGACTTAAATTTTGTCATCATAATTACACCCTCATAGTGTGGCTGCTTATTCACTCTAATCACTGCCTACTTAGTTTTACCTTCCTCAGAATCAAAATCACTCTCACCTCCTTGAACACGTAAATTGGTCCCCCTCCCTCTTCAATACACGCCGCTGGCCTGTTTCAGAATGGAAATTAGTCCTGACCCTACAGGATCCAATGCCTTCACTATCAACTATCTGCCTAACCTCTCCAAAAAATGCGGCAAAAAAACACAAACATCGCCTACTCAAATCTAGACCTGAAACACTAATCTCCGACGTCTACATCTGTGCAGAAAAGGGTATTCTATCTAATGACCTCATCTTCTACACTAGAAAACGGGCATGCTGGCGGAAGGTCCTCTACTCTATGCTTCGAATAAAGGTAGCTAGGAAAACCCCACATGGTCTCAAATTAACAACTGCACCCTCGCCTTTCCTCAAAGCTAATGCCACCATCACTCTCTACAATAATAGTATCATTCTAATCCAAGCCTCTAGGTTCAATCTAGCCAAGATGGACTATATTTTCCCTACCCTCAAGAAAGCAGTGACTGCTAAATCTGCTGATCTCTTCCCACACCCTTCTAAATCATTGGATTTATCCAGCTCACCTCCCCCCACTTCCGGGAGTTTTCCAAGTTCTCAAAATTCCACTCACTCTACAACTGATTTCGGTGAGAGTCAATCCCCTTTAGTAGTCTCGCATTGCAACCGACCATCGACACATCTGGATGGCGCGCTTAATGTATCACCCATTGCACCGAGCGCAAGCCAGATTCTCGATGTTTCCCCATTCGTGATGCCCTCTCATGCCTTAACCCCTCTTCTCTCTTCGGACGCTCTCCCATCCAGGGCCTCACTAACTTCGCCTTCTCTAATGACGGAGCACAAAAGTCCGCCCTCAATGGTATCCTCTCATCCTAACACACTGAACCTCCATGGGAACACCTCCAATACACAACATAACCGACCCTCCACCCTCCTACCTTCCCCATCCACTCTTACCAAGCGAGCAGGGACTCTGCAAGATTATAAGGAGGCACCCTCTCCCCCGGTACATCGCATTTCCGCCTCACCACAGCCAGACATCCCTCGAGGCCCCTCCTCTCCCCCGGATCTCTCCCCTCAGCCTCGATCCTCGAACCAACTTTCAGACCTGATTGCGCGTCTGGACAAGTTATCTCTCCAATTGCACCTTCTCTCGCACGAACTCCATGAACTGAAGGCCCTCTCACTTGAACATCTATCCCTGCTCAGTTCTCTTATTTCCTTAGGAAAGTTGCCTACAATCCACGCTAGCGCACCTACTGACCTTGATCAGCATTCCTCGCACCTTATCTATAAAACTGTACCCCTCCCTAATGCCCCCTCCCACCCTAGAAGATTTAAGATCGATCTTGCGACCAGTGATATTGAGGATCTACTCCTTTCTTACTCTGTCATTCTAGACACAAGATTCCGACGTCCCAAATTCAAGCCATTCACGCCAACCCGCACAGGGAACCCTCTAACAACCTCAGAGTCCTAAATAGTGACAACCTCAAGCAAGTGCACACCACTCAGACTTCTACACCACACACGCGCCTGTACGGCTGAAATGCGCACTACTCAACTACAGATCAGCCAGTAAACATGCCTCGGATATCTTCGACCTCATCCAAAACAATGAGCTAGATATCATCATCCTCATGGAAACATGGCTAAATCCCTTTTCCACCCCTATCTTAGACCTCTTAGTGCCTCCTAGTCATGACATAATCCGTCGAGACAGACCTAAGAAGCAGGGCTAGCTTGTATACACCGGAATACATTATCTGTTTCCCTCATAGAGACCTCCACCTTATCCGCAGTTAAATACCTCTGCCTCCACATCTCTAGTAATCACCTCCCGGTGCGCAAACTTCATACTTTCTACCACCCTCCTGGTGATAACCTCCTCTTCATTGAACAACTAATGCAAATCATCTCTTCCAAAGACGACCCCTCAGTGTCCCAAATCTACCTCGGTGATTTCAACCTTCACTGGTCTAACCCTAAGGACCAAGTCGGTAATCTACCTAAATTAATTCCTGTTGGATCTGGAACTTACCCAATTCTGTGACCGTCCAACTCACAACAAAGGAGAAATTCTGGACCTCATCATCTCAAAAGGTAATACCATCACACTGGAGGACATTACCCCTTGTGATTGGTCCAACCACTGCAGCATCTTCTTCTCTATTAACAGGGAGGTGATTCGGAAAAGGGATCAACCGAAAATCAAACAATGGAAAAGGGACCTCAGGAACATTAACACGGAAGTTCTAGCAATTGACTGTAAATATGCCTTGTCTCCCCAAGATGACATGTCTGTACATGACATCACTGACTTCTATTACTCCACTATCTCTGGTATCATGGGTTCCATAGCACCTCTACAACAACAAAAAATGCCTTCTCCAAACCATGGTTCAACGGCAACCTAAACTCTGAATGCCGCAACCTAAGGGCAGCGGAACGTTTCTGGAGATCCAAACCTTCCTTGGATCACCTAAAAGTCCTTAAATCGGTAAGGAGCTCATATAATAAAAAAAAAAATCTAAACTGCTAAGGCCGATTACTTCAGATCCCAACTTACTCAAGCCGCAAATCGCCCCAAGAAACTTTTTGAAATCGTCAAACAACAATCAGCGAAAGCACCCAACCACCTTGAATCAGGAGTCGACTCTCCCTCATGCGAAGATCTGGCTGCTTTCTTTATGGAGAAAATCTAAACTCATCAGTGCTGACCTCGAATCTAAGAAGGCCTTTCTTCCATCATATGAGATCGCGGATCCTCCTGTTCTCTTGGAGAGGCTAAATCCACCTAGTATTAGCACCAAGAACAAGGCTACTTGGGACTCTTTCACTCCTCTCAGTGAAAACGACATCTATAAAACCCTGATTAGTATCAACCCTTCTAATCACTTCAGCGACCCGTTGCCACTGACTGTCTTCAAAGAAATTAAGAATGCCTTCATCCCCTTTGGACAAAGATTTTCAACGCCTCCTTATCACAAGGCAAGATCCCCGAATGTCTAAAAGCAGCTCAGGTATCACCCATTCTTAAAAAACCTAATGCAGACAGAACTGATCTCAACAACTTTCGCCCCATCTCCAACATCCCAACTCTGGCTAAGCTCCTAGAAAAATGTGTGCAATCTCATCTTTGCACGCACATTGAGAATTTCAAACTCCTGGATCATCATCAATCCGGTTTTCGGAGCGGCCACAGCACTGAATCGGCGCTCACCCACATTATGGATGACATTTTAAAAATGCTTGACCAAAATGAAACCTGCCTCCTTATCCTCCTTGACCTTTCTTCTGCATTCGACACAGTTAATCGCTACAAACTGTTAGCCATTCTGGAACACAGGATGGGCCTTTCCGGCCTGGTATTGCAATGGTTCGCGTCCTTTCTTCACAACAGATCCCAAAGAGTCAAGGTGAATCAATCCCTTTCCCAGCCTTCTACAATCTTCATGGGGGTCCCTCAAGGGTCTGCCCTTTCTCCCATACTCTTTAATATTTTCCTGGAACCTGTAGCGAATACACTAAACTCCATGAACATTCTTTTTCATATGTATGCGAACGACACGCAACTTTATCGGAAAATGACCTCTTCTGACGACTTCACTCAACTCTACCCTGACGAATACCCAAAATTGGCTAACTGAGAACCACCTCCTGCTCAATACCGCCAAAACAGAATTCCTTCTTATATCTCCTCCTAATCACACCCCCAAGATTGACCTCTGGATGAAACACCTCACTGCCTTCAACTGCACCCCCCCTTATCATTGATTCAGCTAAATCTCTCGGAATCACCCTGGACACGCACTTGAACATGAAGAATCATATTAGTAAGATGTGCAAGGGTGCTAACTACCAAATGAGGATTCTTAGAAATCTAAAACCATTCCTTCCACAAGAAGACTTCAAGCAAGTGGTTCAAGCACTTGTCCTTTCGAGGCTAGATTATGGTAGCGCTACGCTCTGTGGCCTCCTCAAATATACCTTGGCCCCTCTCAGGGCCTCCTTTAATGCCGCTGCCAGATTGATTACGGGCACAAAGAGAAATGCTCACATATCCCCAGCCCTAAGATCTCTAAACTGGTTATCCTACGAAGCAAGAATACAGCTAAAGATTGCCTGTATGATGCACAAAGCCCTCCATTTCAAAACCCCCATGTACCTGGCTCAAAAGCTAGAACTATCTGGAGGGGGTAGACCATCAAGAAGTGCAAATTCTCTCCTATTGAAACCTCAGACCTTTCGCAAAAAGAGAACGAGGTCCAGAGCCTTCTCTGGTTCGGCCCCGAAGATCTGGAACTCTCTCCCACCGGACGTCCGCAGAATCCCATCCACGGCTGCCTTCAAACATGCCTTCAAACATGAAGTAAAAATAATCCTAATGAACAAGTTCTTGCCTTAATTGGTCATGGCTCATCTGCTTTCTCAATGACCCTCTGACTACATTCTTTTGGGTCTATCAACGGTAAAGCTCAGGGTTGTCTGTTATACCCTATTAAGTACTGTTTGCTTTCATCTTGGTACTTTATGGTATTAGCTAAATACCTTATTCTCTGTTACCCCCTTTGCCATTTCCCTGTACTATGTTCTTCCCGTTCCGAAGTGTGAAGCGCTCTGATACCCTTCGGGGTCATGTTCGCGTTATACAAAACTTTATAAATAAATTAAATAAAAAATAAATAAATTACAGGAAAATGCAGTAGCACTCTCAAAGACGTGCAGACTCCCTCTTGACCCCCTCTACCACTAATTTACCCCCACCATAAATAAACCGAGTAAGCAAAGGACAGGAAACATCAAAGACGCCGACGACGGGGAAAGAAAAAAAAGAAGCGGAGCGTAGGCTCCTGGGGCCCGAGGCTTCACATACCGGAGTCCTTGCAGTGCTGATGACCAGCTGTTGGGCGCCATGCTGATAGAATAAAAGGCGTGCGATGGTGAAACATGAAAGTGGTCGCCGTGCTGATAAAAGAAAGGCAACAAGATTTACAGGCCTGTTTTCAATTGACCTTAAAATCGAAAGGCAAGGGGAGCAACTGTGCGAACGGAGAGCCTTCCCATGTTGCCGGAGAACCTCAGAACAACATGACCTTCCTGAAACACATGTAGAAACAAAAGGAGAAAATAGTGCACAGAAACAAGCCTAAATGCACACAAATGGAAGGCTACAAGTAATGGGGCACTGCTCTGTGTGAGTGAACAACCGATTAACAGGAGGGACAAATGGGAAAGATTAACCACTTGGAAGCAAGGATTTTTAAAGGACCCTGAAATAAACAAATGAGAAGCAATGGGCAGGCTGTAAGCCAATAAAGTATATACAACAGGTCTTGAAGAGACCGCGCAAGTGCTATCTAGGCTCGACCTAAAAAGGGCTTGGAGCCCACTCATTGCGTGCAATTTATTGGCTGCTGCATCCCTCTTCTTTGCAGCCACCTTAATTGTCCAGCGCTGGCCAAACGTAATTTCCGATCCTTTCAGTGGAGAAGGGACCAAGCACAGGTTAATCAAACTTGATTTGTGCCTGTCCGCTACTCCTGATGTGATAGTACTATTTCTTCTCCCTTCCACTTGGCCTGCCTGCTGCTCCCTCCATAACGCTTGTGCTTTTTTCTGCTCTCTCCATAGCGCTGCATTTTTTTCTTGTTTAATTTCTTATTTGTATTTGTGTGTAGTTTGGGCTAAGCCTGTTTTGAATCTTCATGTACCTACAGGCCGGCTTGGTCTGTTCTCAAGTAGAGTTCCGAAAACAAACTTTGGAATTGTGCCTTTGAGCTGACATGAGCAAAAGTTTCTGAGCTGGAGCCAAGCTACTAAAAGAAAACATGATGAGATTTTGAGCAACAGCGTGTTGTAAATAGATGTCTGGCCCTGAAACACAGCCTAGCAACAGAAAAAACATGTTTCACTGCCTTAAATATGCTTTGATTAGGCAGTCGCTCTAACATGCCAGAAGGTATGCACTAGTGGCAAACAAATTGTGTTTCATTACAAGGCAGATTCTCGTGATTTGCTTGTATGCTGTTTGGTGCATATTCTTTCTGTAAACCAATTTCACTTGGGAGCTAGAGCACGGACTTATTGTTGATAACAAGTGTTGCTAAATCACTTTGCCCTTTATAACCTCGCAGCCTTTAAGCTCGTGTTTATGCCTGCACGAGGCAGAATAATTCAGACTGGATTAGCACGAAATCCTCTTTTACAGGACGCAGTGTTTACAGTGTCCAAACCAGGAGGTGAATGTGTGGCTGAAATTGCATGATCTTTACCAGCATTAAAAGCTAACCAACGCGGACAGTGCTTTAGGAACATTATATAAAAATATAATTCTCAACATAAGCTATGCTTCAGAAACCACAAATTTTAAATGTCCAGGTGTATAAGAGCTGACACAGGAAACGGGCCTTGTTAGCATTATACCAGTGTTCTTGTACAATTATTTTTCGAGTGATGGAGACGTTTTAAATTCTGGATGGAATAAATGGATTTGCCCTGCTGTTTGCCACTAGCACAAAGTTATTGCAGTACCTCCAAGTAATAACACTGCTTCAGTTTTCAAGACCCATGCACGAGTAGCTCATCAAGTCCAGGTTCCTTCTTTGTATTCTAGAACTTGTGGTCCTGTTTATCTCATTATAAAAGTAAGACTACTAGTACCAAAATGCAACGGAAACTACAAGGCATGATAAGCTATTCACGTATGGAGCTCGTAAACTTAAGAGCTCTGCGTGTGCACTATAAAATTCCTTTGGAGAACTGCTCCGAAGTCCAATTGTCTCAGATAATCAGACTCACAAGTTCGCCTTCTGAGGTTTTAAAGATATGTCAGTTTCAGTGAGAGAACTTTTTTAGGTCTGGTTGCAGGCAGCTGTGCCTTATTTAATTAAATATTCAATAAGTTACAATAAGAAAATATAGAGAGAGCAGGAGGTTTAGGACAGCCCCCCTTCAGCTTAAAAGTGTGGTTCATGAGCCGTTTTATTTAAGATGATGGCCCTCCCCCGACTGTTATACGTGATACAAAATACACCGCACAGACTACCCAACACCTTTTTTCGAACTATTGTTGGGCGTTACGGACTCTGCTCTGGGGCACCGGTGCGCCACGAATAGCGCTCCACAAGCTTCAGAGGAGTGTATACGAGGGTGGGCTCGCCATACCGGACGTAAGAAATTATTACCTAGCATCCCAGCTTATAAATGTAAACGGCTGGGTTTTCGCGCCACAGACTGAGCCTGCATATAGAGTGGATAGACATGCGCTGGGACCAAATGGATACCCGTCGGCACTATATCGGAGTAGAGGAGGAGGGGGGCTCCCTGCGCACACCCAGACAGTAATGTGGGCGTGGCATGCAGCCACTAAGGTGCTTGGGTGGAAGGGCAGACTAACCCAACAAACCCCAGTGTGGCACAGTGATGGGCTGAGTGAGGTAGGAAAGCTTGAGGGTTTCCGTAAGTGGAGCAGTATAGGCATAGATACCCTGGGGGACATATGGAAGGGGGGTCGGATGCTCACATTTAGTGAATTACAAAAAGACTATCAACTGGTAGAGATGGAGCAATATCGATACGTCCAATTGAAGCATGCGCTCGGCTGCCATATCAAGGAGGGGGAAACCGTGCCAGAGTATGCCCGACTGGAAGATCGACTGTTACTAGATCCAATTCCCGACAAAGCAATCTCCCTCACATACAAGAAAATAATGAACAATTTGCCTGATCCCCTCGAGACACTCCGGGCGCAGTGGGAATCTGACATTGGCCTGTTGGAGGACGATGACTGGCAGGAGGCCCTGCAGGGCGCCAGGGAGATAGCAATACGGGCCAAGTTCCGACTAATCCAGTTACGAATTCTACACCGCACATACTATTCCCATACACTTTTGCATAGAATCGGGCTTGCGGACGCAGATCAATGTGTGAGGGGATGCTCTTCATCCGGCATGTTTTTCCACATCTTATGTGAGTGTGCCGTGATGCAGCGATACTGGTCTAGGATGGCAGGTGTGATGACGGGGGTGCTGGGCATACATATTCAACCGGAGGCCCGATGGCTGTTAGGTGTCACGGGGAGGATAGATGGCCAGCGCACACGAAAACCTGGCTAATGTTAGCTGCTGCAGTGGCGAAGCGAAACATTGCGCGGCTCTGGGGTGCCTGTACGCCTCCCAAATTATCGGACTGGATGGCGGATATGGATTGGTGCCGCCTTGCGGAACGGGTGGTGTATGAGAGCAGAGGTTGCCCAAAGAAGTGGGACAAAATATGAAGCCCCTGGGAGAAATATCGAGGTCAAGACTAATAAGGGACTGAAGGGAGGATGGGAAGGCTGTATAAATGACTCAGGGGGGGAATGTTGATGTGCATGGGACGGATAAACCTTACTGGGCTGCAATCGGTAGTGCCCTCCGTATGCTGTAACCTGTATTTTAAATGCTGGTATGATATACGATGTGTACCTGACTGGAACTGTTTCTTTTACTGTGCAATAAAAATACTTTGAAGAAAAGAAAAAAAAAAGTGTGGTTCATGCTTTTCTAGTGTTTAGGCGGGCTGTCCGCCAAAACCAGGTGTTATGACATTTTTAGGTTCAAGCCTACCAGACAGCACAGCTGTCTGGTTGCAAAAGATTTCTTGGGGACATTCTGTATCTGACCTAAGTTTGCATTCCGCCCATTGCTTACCATTGGCTTTGTGGTTTGTAACTCACCTTTGCTTGCTTTTTATTTGCTGGCTTTATTTATTATAGTCTGTCCAGCATGTCTATGTCCCTCCTGCGGAGCATAGCCTGTTTACTGTATTTTTCCACGAGTGCTTGCTTTCTGTAAACAGGCCTTTACATTTTGTTCTTCTCTGGTCACATTAGCTGTGTATTCAAAGACCAAGGTCAATGTCAGGCTGTCTTCAGAGGAAGCTTGATGTTTACTTTTCTTTCTTTGACTTCAAAGTAAGAGGATTTATCTGACTATCTGGGGTTGTGAAAGGAAAAGTTTTTTTTTCTTAGCAGACAAAATTTAAATGTCTGTACATTAACTGTGCAGATACTTCAGAATATATCGGAGTTAGGAAAGCACAAATGAAGCACATTTTGTTTGTAATTCTGAAGTGTGCTGGAAACAAATATTTTGATATGATCAGAACAAATCAATACACTAGGTGATGCCAATTCCACACATTATCCTTGGTGCACTGTGTAGTTTTGTCAGTAAAACTGTATGTCTGTGCAAATGTGATGGTCATTTCAGTTGTGTTGTCTGCAGTGGCAGTGCACTACCACACCATGCATACTCCATTCTACACCACTGTACCACACTCTACATCCCTCCACTCAGTGCCACTCCAATCTACGACACTCAACGCCACTCCACTCTGCTCTACTAACTTTTAGCTATGCAGTCATGGAACAGCAGCCACGCTGTTGTACTGCATCACTAAAACACATTGGCAAAGCTGATATCTCTTTCATAGGCTAGACCTATTGGCTTTGCCAGTGCTTGTACTTTTAGCCGATGTATAACGGGTTCGGCCAAAAGGTCGAGTAACATAATTGAAAGGTGAGATCTATTGGGTTTGCCATTGCGTGTTTTTTTTTTTTCGGGATACATTTACATTTCTTTTTTGATTATGTCCGAAAAGGGTGTTGATCTGCAAGGATAGGTGGTGGTTGTTTGAACTTGCGTGTCTGGTCACGCAGAGCTCTGGTCACTATTGGGAATTTGATTAATCAAGAAATCCCGTGTAAGGCAGCAAGCGTCTTTATTATTGAGAAGCACCTAACTGGTTATCCATTATCTACAGCCATAAATCACTGTTTCACAAATCACCAATTTGTTAGGTTTGTCGTTTCCACAACCATTCTGCATTCAAAACTAAATAATTCCCTATCTTGGTTCCTTCAGAACGCTTCATCCAAGTCACAGTCACACTTTTGGGTAAGCTTCACATTCGTCCCCGATTCTCGGGAGCAGTCCCAGATTTCAATGCCTTGGGCCCGAATGACCTGTATCCCTCATTCTGGAAAAACCGAGCATCCTGTGTCTGTGTTCCTGAGAACAGCATATGTAAATAGCAGCATATTGGCGAAGATCAGGAGTGTGCTACAATTAAACTCAGTAGGTGTTCATATAACCTTATGGCAGGCTAATGTATCAGTGCCTGTTCACAAATGTAAGCAAGAAATGTTACTCTACACGCTTTTATTGGGATTGGGGAGTACACATGTTCATTAAAAACGAGCATTGGCATAGCCAATAGGTCTCGCCTTTGGGACCTTATAAGTGTTTAGCTGTGCAACATTTGATGTTGTTGACGAAAGGATATTGTGCTGCAGAAGTAAATACTTATGAGGTTATAAAGGGGAGATATATTGGATATGGTAATGATTGTTTTTTTTTTAAGGACAAGAAGTGATTTTAGGCTGCGGCTGCCACTTAGTGTACCGTATTATACGTAGACGTTGTAGCTATATTTGAGAGAGGTAGAGAGAGAGGTAGAGAGAGAGGTAGAGAGAGAGGTAGAGAGAGAGGTAGAGAGAGAGGTAGAGAGAGAGGTAGAGAGAGAGGTAGAGAGAGAGGTAGCGAGGTGGAGAGAGGTAGCGAGGTGGAGAGAGGTGGAGAGAGGTGGAGAGGTGGAGAGGTAGAGAGAGGTAGAGAGGTGGACAGAGGTAGAGAGGTAGAGAGGTGGACAGAGGTAGAGAGGTGGACAGAGGTGGACAGAGGTAGAGAGGTGGACAGAGGTAGAGGTAGAGAGAGAGAGGTAGAGAGAGAGAGGTAGAGAGAGAGAGGTAGAGAGAGAGAGGTAGAGAGTTAGAGAGAGGTAGAGAGGTATAGAGAGAGGTAGAGAGGTAGAGAGAGAGAGGTAGAGAGAGGTAGAGAGGTATAGAGAGAGAGGTAGAGAAAGATGTAGAGAGGTAGAGAAAGAGATGTAGAGAGGTAGAGAGAGAGAGGTAGAGAGAGAGGTAGAGAGAGAGGTAGAGGGAGAGAGGTAGAGGGAGCGGTAGAGAGAGAGAGAGGTAGAGAGGTGGAGAGAGAGAGAGGTGGAGAGGGAGAGGTGGAGAGGGAGAGGTGGAGAGGGAGAGGTGGAGAGGGAGAGGTGGAGAGGGAGAGGTAGAGAGAGAGAGTGGTAGAGAGATAGAGGGGTAGAGGCAGAGGTAGAGTGGCAGTGAGGTAGAGAGGGAGAGGTAGAGAGAGATAGGTAGAGTGGTAGAGAGAGAGAGGTAGAGAGAGAGCGAGGTAGAGAGAGAGGTAGATAGAGAGAGGGCGAGAGGTAGAGGGCGAGAGGTAGAGGGAGAGGTACAGAGAGAGGTACAGAGAGAGGTACAGAGAGGTACAGAGAGAGGTACAGAGAGAGGTACAGAGAGAGGTACAGAGAGAGGTACAGAGAGAGGTACAGAGAGAGGTAGAGAGAGAGGTAGGGAGAGAGGTAGGGAGAGAGAGGTAGGGAGAGAGGTAGAGAGAGGGAGAGAGAGAGAGGAGGTAGAGGGAGGTAGAGGGAGAGAGAGAGAGAGGTAGAGAGAGGGAGAGGGGAGAGAGAGGTAGAAGGAGATGGTAGAGTGGTAGTGAGGTATAGAGAGAGGTAGAGAGAGAGGTAGAGAGAGGGAGAGGGAGAGAGAGAGAGAGAGGTAGAGGGGGAGGTAGAGGGAGAGGTAGAGGGGGAGGTAGAGAGGTAGGAGGTGGTAGAGAGAGGTAGAGAGAGAGGTAGAGAGGTGGAGATGGAGAGGTAGAGAGAGGTAGAGAGAGAGGTAGAGAGAGAGGTAGAGAGAGAGAGGGAGAGGTAGAGAGAGGGAGAGGTAGAGAGAGAGAGAGTTAGAGAGGTGGAGAGAGGGAGAGGTAGAGAGAGGTAGAGAGAGAGAGGTGTAGAGAGAGAGGGAGAGAGGTAGAGAGAGGGAGAGAGGTAGAGAGAGGGAGAGAGAGGGAGAGAGGTAGAGCGAGAGAGGTAGAGCGAGAGAGGTAGAAGGAGATGGTAGAGTGGTAGTGAGGTATAGAGAGAGGTAGAGAGAGAGGTAGAGAGAGGTAGAGAGAGGGAGGTGAAGAGAGGTAGAGGTAGAGAGAGAGAGGTAGAGGTAGAGGGGGAGGTAGAGGGAGAGGGGGAGGTAGAGAGGTAGGAGATGGTAGAGTGGTAGTGAGGTAGAGAGAGAGGTGGAGAGGGAGAGGTGGAGAGGGAGAGGTGGAGAGGGAGAGGTGGAGAGGGAGAGGTGGAGAGGGAGAGGTAGAGAGGGAGAGGTAGAGAGGGAGAGGTAGAGAGAGGTAGAGAGAGTTAGAGAGGTGGAGAGAGGGAGAGGTGAGAGGTAGAGAGATAGAGGGGTAGGGGTAGAGGCAGAGGTAGAGTGGCAGTGAGAGAGAGAGGTAGAGAGGTAGAAGGAGATGGTAGAGAGGTAGTGAGAGAGGTAGTGAGAGAGGTAGTGAGAGAGGTAGTGAGAGAGGTAGTGAGAGAGGTAGAGAGAGAGGTACAGAGAGGGAGAGGTAGAGAGAGAGAGGTAGAGAGATGGAGAGAGATGGAGAGAGAGAGAGAGAGAGAGGGGTAGAGAGAGAGAGAGGGAGAGAGGTAGAGAGGTAGAGAGGTATAGAGAGAGGGAGAGAGAGGTAGAGGTAGAGAAAGATGTAGAGAGGTAGAGAGAGAGGGGTAGAGGCAGAGGTAGAGTGGCAGTGAGGTAGAGAGAGAGGTAGAGAGAGAGAGGTAGAGAGAGGTAGAGAGTTAGAGAGGTAGAGAGTTAGAGAGGTAGAAGGAGATGGTAGAGAGGTAGAGAGAGAGAGGTAGAGAGAGAGGTAGAGAGAGAGAGGTAGAGAGGTGGAGAGAGAGGTGGAAAGAGGTGGAGAGAGAGAGGTAGAGAGAGAGGTAGAGGCAGAGGTAGAGTGGCAGTGAGGTAGAGAGAGAGAGGTAGAGAGAGAGAGAGGTAGAGAGAGAGAGAGGTAGAGAGTTAGAGAGGTGAGAAGGAGATGGTAGAGAGGTAGAGAGAGAGAGGTAGAGAGAGAGGTATTGAGAGGGGTGGAGAGAGAGGTAGAGAGGTGGAGAGAGATGTAGAGAGGTGTAGAGAGGTGGAGAGAGATGTAGAGAGGTAGAGAGAGAGATGTAGAGAGAGGTAGAGAGAGAGAGGGGTAGAGGCAGAGGTAGAGTGGCAGTGAGGTAGAGAGAGGTAGAGAGAGGTAGAGAGAGGTAGAGAGAGAGGTAGAGAGAGAGAGGTATTGAGAGAGGTAGAGAGGTAGGTAGAGAGGTAGATAGAGAGGGCGAGAGGTAGAGGGAGAGGGAGAGGTAGAGAGAGGTAGAGGTAGAGGGAGAGGTAGAGGGAGAGGTAGAGGGAGAGGGGTAGAGGGAGAGGTAGAGGGAGAGGGGTAGAGAGAGAGGGGTAGAGAGAGAGAGGTGGAGAGAGGTGGAGAGAGGTGGAGAGAGGTGGAGAGAGGTGGAGAGAGGTGGAGAGAGGTGGAGAGAGGTGGAGAGAGGTGGAGAGAGGTGGAGAGAGGTGGAGAGAGGGGGAGAGAGGGAGAGAGAGGTGGAGAGAGGTGGAGAGAGGTGGAGAGAGGTGGAGAGAGGTGGAGAGAGGTGGAGAGAGGTGGAGAGAGGTGGAGAGAGGTAGAGAGAGGTGGAGGGAGGGAGGTAGAGAGGGAGAGGGAGAGAGGTAGAGAGAGAGGGAGAGGTAGAGGGAGAGAGTTAGAGAGGTAGAAGGAGATGGTAGAGTGGTAGTGAGGTAGAGAGAGAGGCAGAGAGGTAGAGAGAGAGAGGTAGAGAGAGAGAGGTAGAGGTAGAGAGAGAGAGGTAGAGAGAGAGGTAGAGAGAGAGGTAGAGAGAGAGGTAGAGAGAGAGGTAGAGAGAGAGGTAGAGAGAGGTAGAGAGAGAGAGGTAGAGAGAGAGAGGTAGAGAGAGAGAGGTAGAGAGAGAGAGGTGGAGTAGAGAGAGAGGTGGAGAGAGAGGGAGGTGGAGAGAGAGGGAGGTAGAGAGAGGGAGGTAGAGAGAGGTAGAGAGAGAGAGGTAGAGAGAGAGAGGTAGAGAGAGGTAGAGAGAGGTAGAGAGAGGTGGAGAGAGGTAGAGAGGTAGAGAGAGAGGTAGAGAGAGTTAGAGAGCTGGAGAGAGGGAGAGGTAGAGAGAGAGGTAGAGAGAGAGGTAGAGAGAGAGAGGTAGAGAGAGAGGTAGAGAGAGAGAGGTAGAGAGGTAGGTAGAGAGGTAGATAGAGAGGGCGAGAGGTAGAGGGAGAGGGAGAGGGAGAGGTAGAGAGAGGTAGAGAGAGGTAGAGAGAGGTAGAGAGAGGTAGAGAGAGGTAGAGAGAGGTAGAGGTAGAGGTAGAGGTAGAGGGAGAGGTAGAGGGAGAGGGGTAGAGGGAGAGGGGTAGAGGGAGAGGGGTAGAGAGAGGGGTAGAGAGAGAGGGGTAGAGAGAGAGGGGTGGAGAGAGAGAGGTGGAGAGAGGTGGAGAGAGGGAGGGAGGTAGAGAGGGAGAGGTAGAGAGGGAGAGGTAGAGAGGTAGAGGTAGAGAGGTAGAGAGAGGGAGAGGGAGAGAGAGAGAGGTAGAGAGAGAGAGATAGAGGTAGAGAGAGAGAGGGAGAGGTAGAGGGAGAGAGAGAGAGGTAGAGAGAGAGAGGTAGAGAGAGAGAGGTAGAGAGAGAGAGGTAGAGAGAGAGAGGTGGAGAGAGAGAGGTGGAGAGAGAGGGAGGTAGAGGGAGCGGGAGAGAGGTAGAGAGAGAGAGGTAGAGAGAGAGAGGTAGAGAGAGAGAGGTAGAGAGAGGTAGAGAGAGGTAGAGAGAGGTAGAGAGAGGTAGAGAGCTGGAGAGAGGGAGAGGTAGAGAGAGAGAGGTAGAGAGAGAGAGGTAGAGAGATAGGTAGAGAGTTGGAGAGGTAGAAGGAGATGGTAGAGAGGTAGTGAGGTAGAGAGAGAGGCAGAGAGGTAGAGAGAGAGAGAGAGAGAGTAGAGAGAGAGAGAGAGAGGTAGAGAGAGAGAGAGAGAGAGAGAGGTAGAGAGAGAGAGGTAGAGAGAGAGAGGTAGAGAGAGAGAGGTAGAGAGAGAGAGGTGGAGAGAGAGAGGTGGAGAGAGAGGGAGGTAGAGGGAGCGGGAGAGAGGTAGAGAGAGAGGTAGAGAGAGAGAGGTAGAGAGAGAGAGGTAGAGAGAGAGAGGTAGAGAGAGAGAGGTAGAGAGAGGTAGAGAGAGGTAGAGAGAGTTAGAGAGAGGTAGAGAGAGTTAGAGAGCTGGAGAGAGGGAGAGGTAGAGAGAGAGAGGTAGAGAGAGAGAGGTAGAGAGATAGGTAGAGAGTTGGAGAGGTAGAAGGAGATGGTAGAGAGGTAGAGAGAGAGGTAGAGAGAGAGGTAGAGAGAGAGGTAGAGAGAGAGGTAGAGAGAGAGGTAGAGAGAGAGGTGGAGAGAGGGAGGTGGAGAGAGGGAGAGGTAGAGAGAGAGAGAGAGGGGTAGAGAGAGTTAGAGAGCGGTAGAGAGAGTTAGAGAGCTGGAGAGAGGGAGAGGTAGAGAGAGAGAGGTAGAGAGAGGTAGAGAGAGAGAGGTAGAGAGAGGTAGAGAGAGGTAGAGAGAGGTAGAGAGAGGTAGAGAGAGGTAGAGAGAGGTAGAGAGAGGTAGAGGTAGAGGTAGAGGTAGAGGGAGAGGGGTAGAGGGAGAGGGAGAGGGGTAGAGAGAGAGGGGTAGAGAGAGAGGGGTAGAGAGAGAGGGGTAGAGAGAGAGGGGTGGAGAGAGAGAGGTGGAGAGAGAGAGGTGGAGAGAGGTGGAGAGAGGGAGGGAGGTAGAGAGGGAGAGGTAGAGAGGGAGAGGTAGAGAGGTAGAGGTAGAGAGGTAGAGGTAGAGAGGTAGAGGTAGAGAGGTAGAGAGAGAGGGAGAGGTAGAGGGAGAGGTAGAGTGGTAGTGAGGTAGAGAGAGAGGCAGAGAGGTAGAGAGAGAGAGAGAGAGGTAGAGAGAGAGAGATAGAGGTAGAGGTAGAGAGAGAGAGAGAGAGGTAGAGAGAGAGAGGTAGAGAGAGAGAGGTGGAGAGAGAGAGGTGGAGAGAGAGAGGTGGAGAGAGAGGGAGGTAGAGAGAGCGGGAGAGAGGTAGAGAGAGAGAGGTAGAGAGAGAGGTAGAGAGAGAGAGGTAGAGAGAGAGGTAGAGAGAGGTAGAGAGAGGTAGAGAGAGTTAGAGAGCTGGAGAGAGGGAGAGGTAGAGAGAGAGAGGTAGAGAGAGAGAGGTAGAGAGATAGGTAGAGAGTTGGAGAGGTAGAAGGAGATGGTAGAGAGGTAGTGAGGTAGAGAGAGAGGTAGAGAGAGGTAGAGAGAGAGGTAGAGAGAGAGGTAGAGAGAGAGGTAGAGAGAGAGGTAGAGAGAGAGGTAGAGAGAGAGGTAGAGAGAGAGGTAGAGAGAGAGGTAGAGAGAGAGAGGTGGAGAGAGGGAGGTGGAGAGAGGGAGAGGTAGAGAGAGAGAGAGGGGTAGAGAGAGTTAGAGAGCGGTAGAGAGAGTTAGAGAGCTGGAGAGAGGGAGAGGTAGAGAGAGAGAGGTAGAGAGAGAGAGGTAGAGAGATAGGTAGAGAGTTGGAGAGGTAGAAGGAGATGGTAGAGAGGTAGTGAGGTAGAGAGGTAGTGAGGTAGTGAGGTAGAGAGGTAGAGAGAGAGGTAGAGAGAGGTAGAGAGAGAGAGAGGTAGAGAGAGAGGAGTAGGGAGAGAGGTAGGGAGAGGTAGAGGGAGAGAGAGAGAGAGGTAGAAGGAGACAGTAAAGAGATAGGTAGAGAGTTAGAGAGGTAGAAGGAGATGGTAGAGAGAGGTGTAGAGAGAGAGGGGTAGAGAGAGAGGGGTAGAGAGAGAGGGGTAGAGAGAGAGGGGTAGAGAGAGAGAGGTAGAGAGAGAGAGGTAGAGAGAGAGAGGTAGAGAGAGAGAGGGAGGTAGAGAGAGAGAGGGAGGTAGAGAGAGAGGGAGGTAGAGAGAGAGAGGGAGGTAGAGAGAGAGAGAGAGAGAGGTAGAGAGAGAGAGGTAGAGAGGTAGAGAGAGAGAGGTAGAGAGAGAGAGGTAGAGAGAGAGAGGTAGAGAGAGAGAGGTAGAGAGAGAGGGAGAGAGAAAGGGAGAGAGAAAGGGAGAGAGAGGGAGAGAGAGAGGGAGAGGTAGAGGGAGAGAGAGGTAGAGAGAGAGAGAGGTAGAAGGAGATGGTAGAGTGGTAGTGAGGTAGAGAGAGAGGCAGAGAGGTAGAGAGAGAGGTAGAGAGAGAGGTAGAGAGAGAGAGAGAGGTGGAGAGAGGGAGGAGGTAGAGAGAGAGAGAGGGAGAGAGGTATAGAGAGAGAGGTAGAGAGGTAGAGGTAGAGAGGTGGAGAGAGAGGTAGAGAGGTAGAGGTAGAGAGAGAGAGAGAGGGGTAGAGAGAGAGAGGGAGAGAGGTATAGAGAGGTAGAGGTAGAGAAAGATGTAGAGAGGTAGAGAGAGAGGGGCAGAGGTAGAGTGGCAGTGAGGTAGAGAGAGAGGTAGAGAGAGAGAGGTAGAGAGGTAGAGAGTTAGAGAGGTAGAAGGAGATGGTAGAGAGGTAGAGAGAGAGAGGTAGAGAGAGAGGTAGAGAGAGAGGTAGAGAGAGAGGTGGAGAGAGAGGTTGAGAGAGAGGTGGAGAGAGAGGTGGAGAGAGAGGTGGAGAGAGAGGTGGAGAGAGGTGGAGAGAGAGAGGTAGAGAGAGAGGTAGAGGCAGAGGTAGAGTGGCAGTGAGGTAGAGAGAGAGAGGTAGAGAGAGAGAGAGGTAGAGAGAGGTAGAGAGAGAGAGAGGTAGAGAGTTAGAGAGGTAGAGAGTTAGAGAGGTAGAAGGAGATGGTAGAGAGGTAGAGAGGTAGAAGGAGATGGTAGAGAGGTAGAGAGAGAGAGGTAGAGAGAGAGGTATTGAGAGGGGTAGAGAGAGAGGTGGAGAGAGAGAGGTAGAGAGGTGGAGAGAGATGTAGAGAGGTGGAGAGAGATGTAGAGAGGTGGAGAGAGATGTAGAGAGGTAGAGAGAGAGATGTAGAGAGAGGTAGAGAGAGAGAGGGGTAGAGGCAGAGGTAGAGTGGCAGTGAGGTAGAGAGAGAGGTAGAGAGAGAGAGGTATTGAGAGAGGTAGAGAGGTAGGTAGAGAGGTAGATAGAGAGGGCGAGAGGTAGAGGGAGAGGTAGAGGGAGAGAGGTAGAGGGAGAGGTAGAGGTAGAGGGAGAGGTAGAGGGAGAGGGGTAGAGGGAGAGGGGTAGAGGGAGAGGGGTAGAGGGAGAGGGGTAGAGGGAGAGGGGTAGAGAGAGAGGGGTAGAGAGAGAGGGGTAGAGAGAGAGGTGGAGAGAGGTGGAGAGAGGTGGAGAGAGGTGGAGAGAGGTGGAGAGAGGTGGAGAGAGGTGGAGAGAGGGAGGGAGGTAGAGAGGGAGAGAGGTAGAGAGAGAGGTAGAGAGAGGTAGAGAGAGGTAGAGAGAGGTAGAGAGAGGTAGAGAGAGGTAGAGAGGGAGAGGTAGAGGGAGAGAGTTAGAGAGGTAGAAGGAGATGGTAGAGTGGTAGTGAGGTAGAGAGAGAGGTAGAGAGAGAGGCAGAGAGGTAGAGAGAGATAGAGGTAGAGAGGTAGAGAGAGAGGTAGAGAGAGAGGTAGAGAGAGAGGTAGAGAGAGAGAGGTAGAGAGAGAGAGGTAGAGAGAGAGGTAGAGAGAGAGAGGTAGAGAGAGAGAGGTAGAGAGAGATGGAGAGAGAGAGAGGTGGAGAGAGAGAGAGGTGGAGAGAGAGAGAGGTGGAGAGAGAGAGAGGTGGAGAGAGAGGGAGGTGGAGAGAGAGGGAGGTAGAGAGAGCGGGAGACAGGTAGAGAGAGAGAGTGTAGAGAGAGAGGTAGAGAGAGAGAGGTAGAGAGAGAGGTAGAGAGAGAGAGGTAGAGAGAGGTAGAGAGAGGTAGAGAGAGGTAGAGAGAGGTAGAGAGAGAGGTAGAGAGAGAGGTAGAGAGAGAGGTAGAGAGAGAGGTAGAGAGAGAGTAGAGAGAGAGAGGTAGAGAGAGGTAGAGAGAGGTAGAGAGAGGTAGAGAGAGGTAGAGAGAGGTAGAGAGAGAGGTAGAGAGAGAGGTAGAGAGAGAGGTAGAGAGAGAGGAGAGAGGTATTGAGAGAGGTAGAGAGGTAGGTAGAGAGGTAGATAGAGAGGGCGAGAGGGAGAGGTAGAGAGAGGTAGAGAGAGGTAGAGAGAGGTAGAGGTAGAGGGAGAGGGAGAGGTAGAGGGAAAGGGGTAGAGGGAGAGGTAGAGGGAGAGGTAGAGGGAGAGGGGTAGAGAGAGAGGGGTGGAGAGAGAGAGGTGGAGAGAGGTGGAGAGAGGTGGAGAGAGGTGGAGAGAGGTGGAGAGAGGTGGAGAGAGGTGGAGAGAGGTGGAGAGAGGTGGAGAGAGGTAGAGAGAGGTAGAGAGAGAGAGAGAGGTAGAGAGGGAGAGAGGTAGAGAGGTAGAGAGAGAGAGAGGGAGAGGTAGAGGGAGAGAGTTAGAGAGGTAGAAGGAGATGGTAGAGTGGTAGTGAGGGTAGAGAGAGAGGCAGAGAGGTAGAGAGAGAGAGATAGAGGTAGAGAGAGAGAGAGGTAGAGAGAGAGAGATAGAGGTAGAGAGAGAGAGAGAGAGAGGTAGAGGTAGAGAGAGCGAGGTGAGAGAGAGAGGTGGAGAGAGAGAGGTGGAGAGAGAGGGAGGTAGAGAGAGCGGGAGAGAGGTAGAGAGAGCGGGAGAGAGGTAGAGAGAGAGAGGTAGAGAGAGAGAGAGTAGAGAGAGAGAGGTAGAGAGAGAGAGGTAGAGAGAGGTAGAGAGAGGTAGAGAGAGGTAGAGAGAGGTAGAGAGAGGTAGAGAGAGGTAGAGAGAGGTAGAGAGAGGTAGAGAGGTAGAGAGAGTTAGAGAGAGTTAGAGAGAGTTAGAGAGCTGGAGAGAGGGAGAGGTAGAGAGAGAGAGGTAGAGAGAGAGAGGTAGAGAGATAGGTAGAGAGTTGGAGAGGTAGAAGGAGATGGTAGAGAGGTAGTGAGGTAGAGAGAGGTAGAGAGAGAGGTAGAGAGAGAGGTAGAGAGAGAGGTAGAGAGAGAGGTAGAGAGAGGTAGAGAGAGGTAGAGAGAGGTAGAGAGAGAGAGCTGGAGAGAGGGAGAGGTAGAGAGAGAGAGGTAGAGAGAGAGAGGTAGAGAGATAGGTAGAGAGTTGGAGAGGTAGAAGGAGATGGTAGAGAGGTAGTGAGGTAGAGAGGTAGTGAGGTAGAGAGGTAGTGAGGTAGAGAGGTAGAGAGAGAGATAGAGAGAGAGAGGTAGAGAGAGAGAGGTAGAGAGAGAGAGGTAGGGAGAGAGAGGTAGGGAGAGGTAGAGGGAGAGAGAGAGGTAGAAGGAGACAGTAAAGAGATAGGTAGAGAGTTAGAGAGGTAGAAGGAGATGGTAGAGAGAGAGGTGTAGAGAGAGAGGGGTAGAGAGAGAGAGGTAGAGAGAGAGAGGGAGGGAGAGAGAGGTAGAGAGAGGTAGAGAGAGGTAGAGAGAGAGAGGTAGAGAGAGAGAGGTAGAGAGAGAGAGGAGAGAGAGAGAGGTAGAGAGAGGTAGAGAGAGAGGTAGAGAGAAAGGGAGGGAGAGGTAGAGGGAGAGAGAGGTAGAGAGAGAGAGAGGTAGAAGGAGATGGTAGAGTGGTAGTGAGGTAGAGAGAGAGGCAGAGAGGTAGAGAGAGAGGTAGAGAGAGAGAGGTGGAGAGAGGGAGAGGTAGAGAGAGAGAGGGAGAGAGGTATAGAGAGAGAGGTAGAGAGGTAGAGAGGTAGAGAGGTAGAGAGGTGGAGAGGTGGAGAGAGGTAGAGAGAGAGAGAGAGAGAGTTAGAGAGGTGGAAAGAGAGAGAGGTGGAAAGAGAGAGAGGTAGAGAGAGAGAGGTAGAGAGAGAGAGGTAGAGAGAGAGAGGTAGAGAGAGAGAGGGGTAGAGGCAGAGATAGAGTGGCGGAGAGGTAGAGAGAGAAGTTAATTCGCAGAGAGTTTGGCAGGAGAATGAGCAATAAACAAGCATTTATTGTAGTTTTTAGGTCACGCCCTGAAGCCAGCGCTTGCGCTGGTCTGGGCGAGACATTTTGTAAGTGGGCATTTAGAAATGCAACCACTTTTTTTTGGGCTTGCCTAGAGCGTGCGAGTACGCGCACAATGACAAGCAGAGGCGCCATATGGCTTTCCTCTCTCGTCATGGTGCGCGCACATCGCACACCATTTGCCAGCCTGCTTGCACGTGCACAGCTGCTGCTCGCACTCCCTCCTCCCTTCTCCCCTCCCTTTTCGTGAGCTTTGATCAAGCTCCTCTGCTGCTGGCATTCCCCCTCCCTTCTCGCCCAGCCCTTCTTGTCTAACTTTCTCTCTCTCTCTCGCCTGCCTCTGCTGCTGGCATTCCCCCTCCCTTCTCGCTCAGCCCTTCTTGTCTATCTTTCTCTCTCTCTCTCGCCTGCATTGGGTCGAAATCTGATTATGGAAAACAAGCACTGGACGCCCAAAACGAGTTCCGTGCCCACCATTCTCTACCTCTCTCTCTCTGCCTCTCTCTCTACCTCACTACCAGTCTACCATCTCCTTCTACCTCTCTAACTCTCGACACCTCTCTCTCTCCCTCTCTCTACTCTCTCTCTCTCTCTCTCTCTCTCTACCTCTCTCTCACCTCTCTCTCTCCACTACTCTCTCTCTCTCTCTCTCTCTCTACCTCTCTCTCTATCTCTCTCTCTCTCTCTCTCTCTCTCTCACCTCTCTCTACTCTCTCTCTCTCTCTACTCTCTCTCTCTCTCTACTCTCTCTCTACTCTCTCTCTACCTCTCTACTCTCTACTCTCTCTCTACTCTCTCTCTCTCTCTACACTCTCTCTCTCTACCTCTCTCTCTACTCTCTCTCTACCCTCTCTCTACCTCTCTGCCTCTCTCTCACTCTCTCTCTCTACCTCTCTACCATCTCCTACCTCACTCTCTCTCTACCTCTCTCTCTATCTCTCTCTCTACCTCTCTCTCTCTCTCTCTCTCTACCTCTCTACCTCTCTACCATCTCCTTCTACCTCTCTCACTCTCTACCTATCTCTCTCTCCCTCTCTCCTCTCTCTCTCCCTCTACCTCTCCCCTACCTCACCTCTCTCACCTCTCTCCACCTCTCTCTACCTCTCTCCACCTCTCTACCTCTCTACCTCTCTCTCTACCTCACTACCTCTCTACCATCTCCTTCTACCTATCTCTCTACCATCTCCTTCTACCTCTCTCTCTACCTCTCTCTCTACCTCTCCCTCTACCTCTCTCTCTACCTCTCTCTACCTCTCTTTCTACCTCTCTCTACCTCACTGCCACTCTACCTCTCCCTCTACCCCTCTAATTCTCTACCTCTCTCTCTACCTCTCCCTCACTCCACCTCTCTAACTCTCTCTCTACCTCACTACCACCTCTACCATCTCCTTCTACCTCTCTAACTCTCTACCTGTCTCTCTCTACCTCTCTCTACCTCTACCTCTCTCTACCTCCACCTCTCCCTCTACCTCTCTCTCTACCTCTCTCTCTCTCTCCCTCTACCTCTCTCTCTACCTCTCTCTCTCTACCTCTCTCTCTCTACCTCTCTCTCTCTACTCTCTCTCTCTACCTCTCTCTCTACCTCACTGCCACTCTACCTCTCCCTCTACCCCTCTATCTCTCTACCTCTCCCTCTCTACCTCTCCCTCTCTCCCTCTCTCCCTCTCTCTACCTCTACCTCTCTCTCTCTCTCTCTCTCTACCTCTCTACCTCTCTCTCTCTACCTCTCTCTCCCTCTCTCCTCTCTCTCTCTACCTCTCTCTCTCTACCCCTCTCTCTCTACCTCTCTCTCTCTACCTCACTGCCACTCTACCTCTCCCTCTACCCCTCTAACTCTCTCTCTACCTCTACCTCTCTCCACCTCTCTAACTCTCTCTCTCTACCTCTCTCCACCTCACTACCACTCCTACCATCTCCTTCTACCTCTCTAACTCTCTACCTGTCTCTCTCTACCTCCCTCTCTACCTCCCTCTCTCTCTACCTCCCTCTCTCTACCTCCCTCTCTCTACCTCCCTCTCTCTCTACCTCCCTCTCTCTCTACCTCCCTCTCTCTACCTCCCTCTCTCTACCTCCCTCTCTCTACCTCCCTCTCTCTCTACCTCCCTCTCTCTCTACCTCCCTCTCTCTACCTCTCTCTCTACCACTCTCTACCTCTACATCTCTTTCTCTACCTCTACATCTCTCTACCTCTCTCTACCTCCCTCTCTCTCTACCTCTCTCTCTCTACCTCTCTCTCTACCTCTCTCTCTACCTCTCTCTCCACCACTCTCTACCTCCCTCTACCTCCCTCTACCTCTCTCTACCTCTCTCTCTACCTCTCTCTCTACCTCTCTCTACCTCTCTCTACCTCTCTCTATCTCTCTCTCTACCTCTCTACCTCTACCTCTCTACCTCTGTCCACCTCTCTACCTCTGTCCACCTCTCTACCTCTGTCCACCTCTCTACCTCTGTCCACCTCTACCTCTGTCCACCTCTCTACCTCTGTCCACCTCTCTCTACCTCTCTCTACCTCTCTCTACCTCTCTCTACCTCTCTCCTCCTCTCTACCTCTGTCCACCTCTCTACCTCGCTCTACATCTGTCTAGCTCTCTCTCTACCTCTATACACCTCTCTTCCTCTCGCTACCTCTCTCAAATATAGCTACGTCTACGTATAATACGGTACACTAAGTGGCAGCCGCAGCCTAAAATCACTTCTTGTCCTTAAAAAACAACAATCATTACCATATCCAATATATCTCCCCTTTATGACCTTATAAGTATTTACTTCTGCAGCACAATATCCTTTCGTCAACAACATCAAATGTTGCACAGCTAAACACTTATAAGGTCCCAAAGGCGAGACCTATTGGCTATGCCAATGCTTGTTTATTTTGCAGCAAGTGACATACTTTTAGGCAGTCAGAGGCTGGAACTGTTTCCAACAAACCACTGTTAAGTCCCATGTCAGATGTGTGCTTTCATCTCCTCCTGAAATGCCCACGTTCGTTCACAGTGCGTATCCGGTTATGCTTTATTCATTTCGGGCATTTGATACTGCACACACCTAATTTGAAGGAGAAGCCGGGCACTTTACATTGAACACTTTTATTGCAGCAAGGGCATTGCAGACATGAGACGCTGTACTTAAAAAAAGTGTGGTTTGCACAAATGACGAGGCACAACTGTACTACACACTCAAGTGTAGTTTTACCAATATCTTTAGGAAAATATGCTCCAAAATGCACCACGGGCACCCATGTTTCGATCCATCAGCCTTTTGGAAATAGTCTTCAACAGGGGAGTAGTGTGACTCCTCTGCCTACTCACTCGTTACGGAGTAGATATTTCTCAAACCCCTGCTTTTAGTGAGCTGTTACCAGTGGTCACAGCAGGACCCACTCTCAGAAGTGCTCCAGCACCACTGAGGCCAGGGGCATCCTGTCTTATCCAAAACCACAGCACGAAAACAGTTCATTTTCTTCCTGGGAGAAAAGCGCCGTAGTTTTCACGTCGTAGCACTGCAGAGAAACCGGACACAGGGAAAGGGGCACGTTTCAGCCATAGCGGAGCCAGTTCTTCATGCGAGGGTGGTGGGCACGGAACTCGTTTTGGGCGACCAGTGCTTGTTTTTCATAATCAGATTTCGACCCAATGCAGGCGAGAGAGAGAGAAAGTTAGACAAGAAGGGCTGAGCGAGAAGGGAGGGGGGAATGCCAGCAGCAGAGGAGCTTGATCAAAGCTCACGAAAAGGGAGGAGAAGGGAGGAGGGAGTGCGAGCAGCAGCTGTGCACGTGCAAGCAGGCTGGCGAGTGGTGTGCAATGTGCGTGCACCGTGACGAGAGAGGAAAGCCATATGGCGCCTCTGCTCGTCATTGTGCGCGTACCCGCACGCTCTAGGCAAGCCCAAAAAAATGTGGTCGCATTTCTGAAAGCCCACTTACAAAATGTCTCGCCCAGACCAGCGCAAGCGCTGGCTTCAGGGCGAGACCTAAAAGCAACCAACAGTAACTGTCACTTCCAAAATGTTCAAAGAAATGCGCCTTTACTATCCAAAATATGAGCCCCTCCAGGATCCATAGTGCCGTACTAAATAAATATTACAAATGCAAAATGTCACTGTCGTAATTATTAATCCAATCCCCAGCTTTCTTCCCAGTCTTCTCTTAACGCTCATATGGCCTGAAAGGCTTTCAGTAAAGTGATTATCATGCAGCAAGAAAAGTGCAAACTGATCGCTAATGTGTTCCAGTGATTTCCTTCTTGCACCTGCTCTTGTCTTAGCGTGGTGTCATTCCTTAGAAAATAACAATCACTTTTTAGTTAAGACAAGAAGCTTCCAGTCTAACCAAGCCTCCTGCTGCTATAGTTTATTCATTTTGTTGTTCTTTCGTTTAGTTGTTTGTCGGTTTACCAGGGGTTTTGTGGGGTCAGACTGTATTTAATACTTGAAATTGTGTCTGCTTCCACGCTTTCTTTTTTGGAACCTAGGTCATCTGTGTTTTTGCTGGATATGCATTTCATTGCTGAAGTTCGAAGCCCTTGTCTGCTATTTACTTGTATTCCCTTAATTGCCTCTCGTTATTGACTCCTGTTTCTCGGAAAAGAGCATTGGGTGTGGTCGTTTCCCATGTTTCATTGTATTCTTCTTTCGGAAATGCACCCTTCTCAAGAGCCTTTCCCCATAACATCTAAGGTTCCCCACCTGACATGCATATATACAAGTACACTTGACTTTTCAGTACCGTGTTAATAATGATAAATAAAAGACTGCTTCTTTGACATTGCAGCTTCAAGAATTCCCACATAGTACAGATTTTGATAGATGTCATTAATAAAAATGACTGTTTTGTGAAGGTTAGTAAGGAAAGAAATGTGAAATGTTGAATCTGTACAATGAGGAACCCATTATTCATCTATTTATTGAGTGAATGAATTCCTACTAAGGGCCTTTTTCTTGGTTGTGCACAAAAAGTGCGTGCCTGATACTACAAACCAGTGCTTTACGGAGGTGCTTTGCTTACTGTTCCCACCCATTGCTTACTTCATATTTTTAGCCCATGCACTGGCAAGCAAGCAGAAATTAGGCTTTCACACAAATCCAACGCAAATAAAACTTTGTAACTTGTCCTATGGACTGGACAGTTTGTTTCCTTGCATAGTCTGTAAACCCATTTATTCAAATAGGTAATGCCAAATAATTGGGCCCGATTCACGAAGATAATTGCGGATCTGAGTTTATCTTTGGAGCACGAATACCTTTATTTTAGGAGTGTAAACTCAGGTTTGTGGTTTTGAAACGGGAATTTACACGTCTTAGAATCTGTTTTTCATGTAATATTACACAAGTTTGGCGTGATGTTTATGTATGAGCCAATCCGTTTACAGTTTTGGGTGTTGCTGGGTGGGAATTTCTGCCTAAATAGGTGATTCTTATCACCATAAAGGAGTTTGTGCTTATTGAAAAGCTTTTGGCAAGCATGTTCTCACATTCGATGCGGTTGGAAATTTACTTTGGTCAAGGTCATAGACGTTATAAAAATCGCGTTATTAAATAAGGGGGTTACTACTCACCTTAAATAACGTACACAGTCCTTGTCAGGGTGAACTACTAAAGTCACGAAATTAACCTGCGCTCACCCCCCTGGTAGCTATGGCACAGAACAGACAAACTTCACATCGAAGCAATGTGTAGATCATTTCTGCAGTGCCAAAAAAGTAAAGTCACAACACAATAAAAATTCCAAACCGAATTAGAAAAAAAGGGTATATTTTATTAAATAAAATGAAACCAAAACGACGGCAATCCAGTAAGGGGAAACACAGATAGGACTTTTTAAAGTTTTAGATAAAAATAGTGCCAAAAAGCATTATGCACCAACCACAGTCAAATGGTCACTATAAACTGGGACCTAGATGTGAATTGAGGCCGATCGCAAGAAAGTACAGTTTGGATACAAGGACCAGGTTCGATAGGGCAGAGCCTTTGTACTTTGTCTCAAAAATGGAAGTCAAAAACTTCAGTGGGGCAAGGCAGCTGTCTGTAGCTTAGGAGGGCTCGGCGAGGTTCGATTGCCATTGGACGTGGTCCGGGTGAAGCAGTTGGTGGGAAAGCTCAGAGTCTTAAGAAATTCGAATTTCGCACCCAATGCCAGCCAAATACTTTTGGCACCTTCTCCCAGTCAAGATTTCTTTGCTTGCACTCAGTCAAATTTTTGGAGCTTGGATTCCAGCAACATGGCAAGACTGTAGCCAAAGAGGGCTCCACGTCTCAGTGAGGTCTCGCTGCAGAGGATTTGCTATTGCGAAACATCTCAGAGCAAGGGAAAAATAAATCTTCAGCTCAGCAGCAATGCACCTTGGATCGGATTGGCAGGTTTGCCCCGGTACTTCGGAAGTCTTTGGAGCCAATAAGTTTCTAAGTCCCAGAGGTAGGAGAAGTTCAGCCAGGCACAGCCAAGGGTTCAAGCACCTCAGGAACATCACATGGGGGTCTGGACCTACTCCAGCAGAAGATACCAGTAGGGTACAGGTAGAAGTGGGCAGGTGGCAGTCTTCAGAAAATGCCTCTTGTAGCTTGTTGTGTCCCTGTAGTTGAACATCATGTCAGCCTTATGACCCTTGGAGTCCATTTCCTTGGCATGGGTAAAAGAGGGAGAAGGTCCAGTCCATCAGAGCTTCTCTCAGGTCTCAGACAGCAGGTTCAGTCCTCTTCTGAGCTTCCTCAGGTCCAGTAGTTTCCCAAGGAGGGTACCGGGGATGCCACATTTATACCTGTCACCAGCTTGTGGGTGGGAGTGACTCCTTGCATCCCATAACCAATGGGGTGAAAGTTCCCAGCGGTTACCCTATTCACCTTTGCAGCATATTCTGTGTGCCCCACTTCAGATAATACCTCAATGCCCCTCTGCCTAAATCCAAAATGGTGAAACCTTTCTCCCCTTGTGCAGGACCTATGTGCCCACCCCAGAGGGGTGGTCAGGGAAATGCACCATGTGGTCACTACAAACCCGTTGTGGGAGCAGCTACCTCCTCACTCAGATTGTTGAATAGACAGTTCCCTCCCCAGTGAGATTGGTGCCTGCTTGACTGGGGGAGTGAAGGAAGCGGCTTGTCTTGGTGTCATCGGACATCAACCTGTGACAGTGGAGGCCCCTTTGAAATTGATTAAGTTCCTGGGAACTGCCCAAATGGTCATCCTCCCAGAGGAATGGGACACCTTCCCACTTCCAGGCTTTGTCTCTGTTCTGGGGGCAGTTTTCACACCTCATTCATGGATTGAGCAGTCAGGGCTGTAGCTGGAGGCTAATGCACATCAGCCTCCAGGGTCTTCAGGCAGGCAAAAGGTAACTTTCTAAAAGTGCCTTTTTCCTTATTCTACCCCACTCCACTCTGCCCCACCCCACTTTTCTACAATCTACTCCACTCCAAACTACTCTACTTCAATCTACCACAATCTTCCCCACTCCACTCTACCCCAATCCATTCCACTACAATCCAATCTACCTCACTCCACTCAAATCTACCCCACTTTGCTCCAGTCTACCCACTCTACCCCACCCTATCCAAATCCACCCTACTCCAATGTGCACCCCTCCAATCTACCTAACTCCAGTCTATCCCACTCCAATCTACCCCAGTCCAGTTTATGCCACTTCATTCCAATTTACCCCACTCCACTCCAAACTCCTCTGCAATCTATCCAACTCCTCTCCACTCTAATCTACCCCACCCCACTCCAATCTATCCAACTTCAATCTGCTCCACTCTACCCCAATCTTCCCCACTTCACTCTCCCCCAGTCTACCCCACTCCGATCCAGTCTACCCCACTCCAATTTACCCTACTCCAATGTACCCCAGTCCAAACCACTCCAATCTACACAACTCCACTTCAATCTACCAGACTCCACTCCAGACTGCCCCACTCCAATATACCCGAGTACACTTTACCCCACTCCAAGCTCCACTGTAATCTATCCAACTCCTCTCCAATCCAATCTACCACACTCCAATCCACTCAGTCTACCCTACTCTTCCATACTCCACTCCACCAAAATCAATGTCCCTCCAATCGACCCCACCCAACTCCAATCGACCCTACTCCAATCTACCCCTCCCCAATCTACCTCACTCCAATCTACCCCTATCTACTCCACTCAACTCCAATGTACCCCACACCAACCCACCCCACTTCAATCTATCCCATTCCAATTTACCCCTCTCCAGTCATCCCTACTCTAGTCCACCTAGTCTAACCCACTCTAATCCACCCAATCTACCCCACCCCACCCTAATCTACCTCACTCCAATCCACCCAGTCTACACCACTCCATCTCAAACTACCCCACTCTACTCCAATCTACCACACGTAACTCAAATCTACCCCAGTCCAGTCTAACCCATTACACCCCAATCTACCCCACTCCAATCTCTCCCGCTCCAATCTACCCCACTTCACTCCAGTCTTACCCTACTGTAATCCACCCAGTCTACCCACCTCCTCTACCCCACTCCACCCTAATTTTACCCCACTCCTATCCACCACCTCCACTCCACTCCAGTCTACCCACCTCCACTCCACCCCAATCCACTCCGCTGTACCCCTCTCCACCAGGGCACGAGTCGGGGGTACACGCGGGTAGACGGCGTCCACCCACTTTTCTGCCAAATAGTTGGGCCCCACTGATAAAGATGCTGAATTCGTCCCGGTGTAATTTCCGAACACCGGGACACTTTCAGCAGCGCCTGCACGTTGTTGTCTGCTTTCGATCGGGAACAACATGCAGGCGGGGGACGGGATGGGGCTCTCTTATTTGACTCCTGCTGGCCCTTAACAAAGGCCGAGTCTGAGGGGTCATCAGGCCTCCTTTTGTTCGAGTCTCCTGGCTGGCAGCAGTCAGGAGCCTCGCACCTAGAAGCAAATGCAGCAGAAGGGAAACAAAGGCTCACACCTTGTTAGCACAGGCAGCTTTTCACTTTGTTCAGGCTCTTAGGAGATATGCATGCACTGTAAGAACATCAGATGTGTTGATCTTTCCCAGTATTTGCACAAATAAATAGCATTTATATAGTGCTTACTACCCCTGAGGAGGCGTTGTAATAATTTAAATATCACTATTTTTCTTTTAAAGCACTATGGCTAGAGGAAGCTTTACGCTGACAAAAGGCAACATTGTTTTATGTGTAGCGTACAAAAGTGTGAATCTTCTGCCTAAATCAGGAGAGTTTGCAAGTATACTCGAAATGTGCTCAAATGTACTCATGATACACCTGCTAAACATGTATGTGAGGGCTTAAGATCTGATGTCACTTCTTGTGATGCCACTTCCTGCGATGTAATGCACGTCACGCGCCGCGATGTCACGCGCAGCGATGTCACGCGGTGTGATGCCACTTGCTTACTGATTAACTAGGTTAGTCCCCCCACTTCTTTTTTTAGGGCTTGTGCCCTGCTCTCCACCCAATATACTCCACCCCAATTCAATCTACCCCACTCCAGTTTACCCTTTTCCAATCTACCCCAATCTAATCTACTTCCCTGTACCCTACCCCACTCCCATCTACCCTACTCTACCCCTACCCCATGCCAATCTGCCCTACTATAATCCACTCCAATCTACCCTACTCCAATCCACCCCAATCCACCCCACTCTTCCCCAATATATTCCACTCCACTTTACCCGATCTACCTCACTCCAATGTAGGCTGCTCCACCTTAATGTACGTCACTCCATCCCAATCTACCTCAATTTAATCTACTCCTCCAATCTACCTCAATTCAATCTACCCTTTCCAGTGTACCCCACTCCACCCCAGTCTACCCCACCCTACTCAGATATAGTCCAATCTACCCCACTCTACCTCCCATTCCACTTTACCCCAATCCACCACATTTCACTCTACCCCAATCTACCCTACTCCAATCTACCCCATGCCACTAACTTTTAGCTGTGCTGAACAGCAGCCACACTGGTGTACAACATGCCTAAAACACATTGCCAAAGTCAATAGCTCTCGCATAGTTGAGACCTAGTGGCTTTGCCAGTGCTTGTTTAAACTGTAGCCATATTCAACTTCTGGAGGTTTTCTAATATTTTCGCCTATTAAGCTAGTTTTCACCATGTCCCGGTTAGTATAAACCTTTCCACAACTATAGGTCTCTCTGGGGGTCCCCAAGCTCAATTAATTTGTCACTTGACATCTCTTCCCAGGGAACTGTTCTCCTCATTTTGTTCTCGCTCCCTCCTGCAGCAGTATTTCTGTGCTAAATTAGATCATTTGATTTTCTTTTAGAGTGTCAATTGAGAGATGATGCATCTCACTATTTGGTGGCAACCTTCCTCAGACCGATTTGGCCTCTCTTACCCTTTTTGGTACTAGGGTATGCTGGATTTCTATGGTGACACTTAGTTTTCATTCATTCATCTATCCTATCTGCAACCTGTTATCACTACGTAGCAGCATGCCTCTTTGAGCAGTACTGCGTATATTGATCCTGGATGCCCACTTTGAAGCCCAGGCCACTGGAGCCCTCTGCTCACCAACAGTGACTTACCACCCAACAGGTGACTCACCCAGGTCAGGCATGTCTCCAAGACGCCAGGGATTTCTCCCTTACTAAGTGTAATGCGGCCCTGGGGAGTGCTTAAGACGAGTGCTAGTATTGACTTCGTTTTCTGATAGAATGTCCTCTATCAGGAAACTTGTGGCAGCACAGCTGTCTAACATCATCCTCTCCCCAGCTACTCCCTCAAACTACCCAGGTTCACCTGTCTTAAGTGTGACGGGTATGCCCAGATGTGGATCCATGCTCACTGTGCCACTGGAACCAAGCATGCCTAGCTAATGAGTCCTAATAAAGACAAAACCGGTCCTGGATTGCTTGTGTTCCATTTCAGGGAGGACTTGGCTTAGCAGATCGGGCTGGATTGTTTCCATTGGAGCAGAGTCAAGACTGGGTTGCATATGGCTGGGTCCAAACTGAGTTGGCATGATGTTTGAAAAACAATGAATTGGGATGCGGACTGAGTGATTGCCAGTGGCTGAGATTAATTCAAGTATTCCATCCATCACTTTGTTTTTGGAACCCATCCAAACCAGCCTGAACATTTTACTGTGATTACCTGTGTCGCCCAGCCACATGATTAGTTCATCAAAGCTCTGAGTCTCCAGCACATACATTCCATACAAAAGCACTGTGTAGTTACTGAAAGAGAAAGTTGAGTGCAGTGCAGCTATGGCCTACGCTCACTGGAACCCACCTGGTCGTAACCCCCGGTTACATAACCTATATTAACATGAGACGACTACTGGAATGCACAGCCGTAGCTTCCGAGTTGTGCTTATGGAATTATTTAGGAATACCAAAAATATGAAAAACCTACTCCAGGTTTAAGCCACATGTAGGCCTACAAGGATAAGATTTTTGGGGGCAATCGGGCCCTAGAACTTTAAACATACTTAATTTCATATATATCTAGAATGTGGCATTTAGAAACAACCCACTGCCTTTAGAGAAAATGATCAAATGAAAAAGGTATGTTTCATGACAAAGAATCCAGCATAACACTAATTAAATTTATTATTTGCTTGTTGCTAAAAAAATATATAGTTTTTTTTCCTGTTTTCCTCAAGCAGTTTAAAAAATAGAAGGTAATGGTACATCGGGGATCTTTATTGGGAAAGTAAAAGCATAACATTTGTGTTCGCCAACTTGTGATGTGTTTTTGAGGTTGCGTTATTGCAAAACATCCAACCATCGTGTTCTTTCTATCAAAGAATAGTCTTCTGTTGCAGATCGCAGTGATTCTGTGTAATTCGGCATGGTGCAATTTGAGAAAAAATCCAATTTATCACATACATGTAGGAACTCTGCAAATTGAAATGTTAACACACGCTTAATTACTTTTTTCAGTTGCTCGAAGAAAATGATCAGCTGATACGGTGCATTGTTGAATATCAGAATAAGGGAAGAGCGGTCCAGTGTGCTCAGTAAGTTATTGCTTTAGAATTCAATGCTTTTCTTTTGCTACTTATCTAAAGTCTTATCTATCATCTACTGAGCATTTTTTGCGTGGTTCTTTACATTCTGAAATAGGTAACTTGCATTCAAAAGTCAAGAAGTGTAGGGAGGAAATTTAAAGTATCCCATGGAGCCGAATATATGCTCAACTTGTTTTTGAGGAAGCATTTATGGCTTTGGTGTAGTTCACATGTTAATGTTACAACTGGCTGAGAGTATCCTAATTAAACTGTTATCTGGTGCTACCAGACAAAATGAAAAGTTAACATCGGCAAAACCAATGTTTATCATCTTTATTCAGGGCCATCTTAAGGATTTTGGGGGCCCTGGGCCAAACTGTATTTTGGAGGCCCCTGTTCGGAACAGCTTTGAATTTAGGATCCCATTTCAGCTGTTTAATGCCCTCTTTCACTGACACAGGCACACTCGTCTAAATTATAAATGTGTTTAGATCTAGTATTCAGGGGTAGTGACCTGCGTTTTCAATATTGTAACACAGCAGCAGCTCATTAATTACTGCAAATACTCTCTGTGACACCCTTACATTTCTCATGTGTGGTCCTGTTTTGATCTAAAAGAAACTTTTTATGCATGTTGCATGAAACATAAACAGACTTTCTCTGCAAAATGTCTGTAATAGACTCTCACACATCAAACACATAAAGTAAATGAAAGGACAACGGTATTTAAAACAATCTATTTAAGAGTAATTAAACGTCATCAGGGCAAGACTCTGCAGAACCGAGCTGGCTCTATCAGGGGGCCCTCTGAAAGGCTGGGGCCCTGGGCCAGAGCCCACTTTGCCCATGCATTAAAACGTATCTGTCTTTATTCAGTGAAGATGTTCAGGTGTTACTTCTGTGAGGCTTTAGTTCGTGCCCACAAAGGTATACAGTCGCACCACTGTGTTGTTGGGGTATTCACATTCAATCTGCCAAAGTTTTAAAAGCTTCATTGTAATGAAATTCTGGTCCTAGTCGATCTTTTTGTTAAAATGCAACGGGTTCGTCTGGATGAATATTTAGTAAGAAACTGATTTTTTTTTGTGCTTATTCTTGAGTACTTTGAACTAACTTGTGCTTATTACTGCTTCACAAAGACAGAACAAGCATTGGCATAGCCAAAAGGTCTCGCCTTTGGGGCCTTATAAGTGTTTAGCCAGAGCTATTGACTTTGCCAATGTCTTCAAGCTGTGCTGTAGAGAAGTGTGGCTGCTGTGCGGCATGCTGAAAAGTTATAATAAAGTGTCAGAAGCATTTTTGTTACTTTATATATGACCAAGAAGGCATTATGTAAAACTGAACGACCATATTAAAAAAAGTATTTACAATAAAAAATTCTCAGTTTTCTTTTGTTCTTGCAATGCTGGCAATGGTGGTTTGTTAAAGCTTTTTTTTTGAGGGGGCATAAACAATCGGAGGGTGAAGGTTGGGAACTAGTACCTGTATTATAACACTAGCAGCGGCCAGACTCTAGGGTAGAATCAACAGATGCCAGATTCCGAGAGCAGGCTGAGGTGGTGCCGAGTGATGCTGAGGTGGTAGTGGTGGTGATGGTGACGACTGTTGCGGAGACGATGCTGAGGTGATGCTGAATGATACTCGGGTGTTGCTGAGTGATACTGCTGTGGTGCTGAGTGATGCTGTGGTGGTGCTGAGTGATATTGTCTTGGCGCTGAGTGATGCTGTGGTCGTGCTGAGTGATATTGTCTTGGCGCTGAGCGATGCAGTGGTGGCGGTGCTGAGCGATGCAGTGGTGACGGTGCTGAGCGATGCAGTGGTGGCGGTGCTGAGCGATGCAGTGGTGGCGGTGCTGAGCGATGCAGTGGCGGCGCTGAGCGATGCAGTGGCGGCGCTGAGCGATGCAGTGGCGGCGCTGAGCGATGAAGTGGCGACGCTGAGCGATGCAGTGGCGGCGCTGAGCGATGCAGTGGCGGCGCTGAGCGATGCAGTGGCGGCGCTGAGCGATGCAGTGGCGGCGCTGAGCGATGCTGTGGCGGCGCTGAGCGATGCAGTGGCGGCGCTGAGCGATGCAGTGGCGGCGCTGAGCGATGCTGTGGCGGCGCTGAGCGATGCTGTGGCGGCGCTGAGCGATGCTGTGGCGGCGCTGAGCGATGCTGTGGCGGCGCGAGGAGCGATGCTGTGGCGGCGCGAGGAGCGATGCTGTGGCGGCGCGAGGAGCGATGCTGTGGCGGCGCGAGGAGCGATGCTGTGGCGGCGCGAGAGCGATGCTGTGGCGGCGCGAGGAGCGATGCTGTGGCGGCGCGAGGAGCGATGCTGTGGCGGCGCGAGGAGCGATGCTGTGGCGGCGCGAGGAGCGATGCTGTGGCGGCGCGAGGAGCGATGCTGTGGCGGCGCGAGGAGCGATGCTGTGGCGGCGCGAGGAGCGATGCTGTGGCGGCGCGAGGAGCGATGCTGTGGCGGCGCGAGGAGCGATGCTGTGGCGGCGCGAGAGCGATACTGTGGCGGCGCGAGGAGCGATGCTGTGGCGGCGCGAGGAGCGATGCTGTGGCGGCGCGAGGAGCGATGCTGTGGCGGCGCGAGGAGCGATGCTGTGGCGGCGCGAGGAGCGATGCTGTGGCGGCGCGAGGAGCGATGCTGTGGTGGCGCGAGGAGCGATGCTGTGGTGGCGCGAGGAGCGATGCTGTGGTGGCGCGAGGAGCGATGCTGTGGTGGCGCGAGGAGCGATGCTGTGGCGGCGCGAGGAGCGATGCTGTGGCGGCGCGAGGAGCGATGCTGTGGCGGCGCGAGGAGCGATGCTGTGGTGGCGCGAGGAGCGATGCTGTGGTCGCGCGCTGAGCGATGCTGTGGTCGCGCGCTGAGTGATGCTGTGCTGGCTCGGCTCTGATTGATGCTGTGCTGGCTCGGCTCTGATTGATGCTGTGCTGGCTCGGCTCTGATTGATGCTGTGCTGGCTCGGCTCTGATTGATGCTGTGCTGGCTCGGCTCTGATTGATGCTGTGGTGTTGCCGAGTGAGAGAGAGAGAGTGAAGATATAATGCCCAATTAGAGAGGGTGGTGAGAGAGAAAGAGAGAGAAAGGGTGTACATAGAATAAAGAGTGGAGCGGGATAGAGAGAGAGAAAGAAGGGGAGAGAGAGTGAATGAAGGAGTTTGAAAGAGAAACAGATAAAGGGGTGAGAGGGAATGAAAGGCTAAAAAAGATAGAGAGGGGAGAGTTAATTAAGTAGAGAGAGAATTAGAGAGGGGAGAGAGAGAGAAGGAGAGAGACGATAAGAGTGGGGGGGGTGTGGAGTTTAAATAGAGTGAAGAAGTGACGCGGAAAAAGTAACCTTAAATATAGCTTTGTGCGAATAAATATTTAAAAAAAAAAAAAGAGAGAGACAAAAATACTGGTAATTAGGCTGTGACTCCCAATATAAAACAAATAGCGATATAAGGTGAAATCAACCCACCGAAGCAATATTTCTAACTAGACAAAAAAAGCTTGCATTTCAATGCTAATCGCTGTTGTTTTTCATGTGACTGTAGTCCAGGGCCCTCAGTTGGTAATGTGAGCTGCTGCTGCTGCGATTGAAACATCAGAGTCCAGAGAGTTAATGAGCCATGACGAGGAAATGAGGAAGAGATAGGAAACCCAGATGCCAGCTGCGCGTGCACGCCATCGTGAACTCAAGCTGGTCGCCAGCCGAAAGCCAGTGTTTGCACTTCCAAAACCCGCTTACTAAAACTCTCGGCCAGACCAGCGCAAACGCTGGTGCAGGCCGAGACCTAAAAAATGGTTACCTCCTAGACTGATGGCTGCACAGGAGTCATTCTGCGGAGCTCTTCTGCATCCCTTCCTTAGTCTCACAACCGGCCGGATTCGATCAGGGTAAAAAAAAAACAATGTCTTAAGAGTGAAAGCTATTAATTGGTTGACATTTCTCTAAGGTGCAGAACCTAAATATGTTACTTCTTCGAGTCCTTTTTAGGTCTCGGCCTGCACCAGCGCTTGCGCTGGTCTGGCCGAGAGTTTTAGTAAGCGGGTTTTGGAAGTGCAAACACTGGCTTTCGGCTGGCGACCAGCTTGAGTTCACGATGGCGTGCACGCGCAGCTGCATCTGGGTTTCCTATCTCTTCCTCATTTCCTCGTCATGGCTCATTAACTCTCTGGACTCTGATGTTTCAATCGCAGCAGCAGCTCACATTACCAACTGAGGGCCCTGGACTACAGTCACATGAAAAACAACAGCGATTAGCATTGAAATGCAAGCTTTTTTTGTCTAGTTAGAAATATTGCTTCGGTGGGTTGATTTCACCTTATATCGCTATTTGTTTTATATTGGGAGTCACAGCCTAATTAGCAGTATTTTGGCTCACTGTTTTTTTTAAAAATATTTATTCGCGCAAAGCACAAAGCTATATTTAAGGTTACTTTTTCCGCGTCACTTCACTCTATTTAAACTCCACACCCCCACTCTTATTGTCTCTCTCCTCTCTCTCTCTCTCTCCCCTCTCTAATTCTCTCTCTACTTAATTAACTCTCCCTCTCTATCTTTTTTAGCCTTTCATTCTCTCTCACCCCTTTATCTGTTTCTCTTTCAAACTCCTTCATTCACTCTCTCTCCCCTTCTTTCTCTCTCTATATCCCGCTCCACTCTTTATTCTATGTACACCCTTTCTCTCTCTTTCTCTCTCACCACCCTCTCTAATTGGGCATTATATCTTCACTCTATCTCTCACTCGGCAATACCACAGCATCACTCAGCGCAACCACAGCATCACTCAGCGCAACCACAGCATCACTCAGCGCAACCACAGCATCACTCAGCGCAACCACAGCATCACTCAGCGCAACCACAGCATCACTCAGCGCAACCACAGCATCACTCAGCGCCAGCACAGCATCAATCAGAGCCAGCACAGCATCACTCAGCACCAACACAACATCTCTCAACGCCATCACAGCATCACTCAGCGCCAGCACAGCATCAATCAGAGCCAGCACAGCATCACTCAGCACCAACACAACATCTCTCAACGCCATCACAGCATCACTCAACGCCATCACAGCATCACTCAGTGCAACCACAGCATTACTCAGCACAACCACAGCATTACTCAGCACAACCCCAGCATTACTCAGCACAACCACAGCATCACTTAGCGCCACAACAGCATCACTCAGCGCCACCACAACATCACTCCGCGCCACCACAGCATCACTCAGCACCACCATATCTTTACTCAGCGACACCACATCATCACTCCGGGCCAACACTGCATCACTCAGCACCACCACAGGATGACTCGGCACCACCACAGCATCGCTCAGCACCACCACAGCATCGCTCAGCGCCACCACAGCATCGCTCAGCGCCACCACAGCATCGCTCAGCGCCACCACAGCATCACTCAGCGCCACCACAGCATCACTCGGCGCCACCACAGCATCACTCGGCGCCACCACAGCATCACTCGGCGCTACCACAGCATCACTCGGCGCCACCACAGCATCACTCGGCGCCACCACAGCATCACTCGGCGCCACCACAGCATCACTCGGCGCCACCACAGCATCGCTCAGCGCCACCACAGCATCGCTCAGCGCCACCACAGCATCGCTCAGCGCCACCACAGCATCGCTCAGCGCCACCACAGCATCGCTCAGCGCCACCACAGCATCGCTCAGCGCCGCCACCGCATCGCTCACCGCCGCCACCGCATCGCTCACCGCCGCCACCGCATCGCTCACCGCCGCCACCGCATCGCTCACCGCCGCCACCGCATCGCTCACCGCCGCCACCGCATCGCTCACCGCCGCCACCGCATCGCTCACCGCCGCCACTGCATCGCTCACCGCCGCCACAGCATCACTCAGCGCCAAGACAATATCACTCAGCACCACCACAGCATCGCTCAGCACCACCACAGCATCGCTCAGCACCACCACAGCATCGCTCAGCGCCACCACAGCATCGCTCAGCGCCACCACCGCATCGCTCACCGCCGCCACCGCATCGCTCACCGCCGCCACCGCATCGCTCACCGCCGCCACCGCATCGCTCACCGCCGCCACAGCATCACTCAGCGCCAAGACAATATCACTCAGCACCACCACAGCATCACTCAGCGCCAAGACAATATCACTCAGCACCACCACAGCATCACTCAGCACCACAGCAGTATCACTCAGCAACACCTGAGTATCATTCAGCATCACCTCAGCATCGTCTCCGCAACAGTCACCACCACCACCACCTCAGCATCACTCAGCACCACCTCAGCTTGCTCTCGGAATCTGGCATCTGTTGATTCTCCCCTAGCGTCTGGCCGCTGCTAGTGTTATAATACAGGTACTTGTTCCCAACCTTCACCCTCCGATTGTTTATGCCCCCTCAAAAAAAAAAAGCTTTAACAAACAACCATTGCAATAGGCAGAAACAAGTTGCCAGCACTGCAAGAACAAAAGAAAACTGAGGAAATTTTTTATTGTAAATACTTTTTTAATATGGTCGTTCAGTTTTACATAATGCCTTCTTGGTCATATATAAAGTAACAAAAATGCTTCTGACACTTTTTTATTATAACTTTTCAGCATGCCGCACAGCAGCCACACTTCTCTACAGCACAGCTTGAAGACATTGGCAAAGTCAATAGCTCTGGCTAAACACTTATAAGGCCCCAAAGGCGAGACCTATTGGCTATGCCAATGCTTGTTTTTTTTTACAGTTGATTAGTGGCCATGTTTGCTGTGTGCGCCTCCCCCTCCCACTCCAATTGTCTATAGATAACTGATTTTGTAGAAAAGCTGTAGAGTGACAAAGTTGAGGTAGTCACTGAAAAATATTAAAGCACTACAAGAAGACAACATGTTCTAGCAAACAAAGCTTACGAATAATTTCCAGCAGTAGTTTTCGCAGTCTAAATAAGCATGCATTGTAGCAATCCCTGGCACTGAATGGAACTGCTTTGTGTGCAGAGGTGCTTTTTGTGAAAGAACAGAATGCTGTCACTCAGAGTAAAGTTAGCCAATGGCTAAAGTAGGCTGACCATTGCCCCATGCTGTGTGCTCCATTGGTCGGACTAAAAATGTGAATGACACAACAGACCAGTGGATGAAGAGGGCAGGCTGGAAGCTACTGTAAATTAGCATATGACATAAAAAAGTTAGTGAGATCAGAAGGTCCTGGCTAACACTACAGCTAAAAACTGTCTGCTATAGCCATTTGTTTTGTGTTCTGCTGTAGAGATTCAACGGAAAAAAAATCGAGCACTGCCTTGAAACAGCCTGCCTTCCTCACCTGTGCTTTAAAATGAAAAATAAAATGCAGTACTTCAGTATACAGTAGAGCTGCATCACTAAATGTTGGAGGACTCCATGTTTTCCAGTGATCCTCTTTCCACCTACATTATCTTTGCGAAAATTAGCTTTTTCACTTATTAGACTTAAGACAAATGGTGACCTCCTAGACTGTGATGGCTGCACAGGAGTCATTCTGCGGAGCACTATTGCATCCCTTCCTTAGTCTCACAACCGGCCGGATTCGATCAGGATAAAAAAAACAATGTCTTAAGAGTGAAAGCTATTAATTGGTTGACATTTCTCTAAGGCAGTGGTCTTCAAACTTTTTGATGCAGAGACCCCCGGTCAAAATCTTTTAGGCATAAGGACCCCCTTGTGACAAAAATTTCTAGAACATGGCACTCCTTATCATTGACAACCATAAATGTTCTCCAGTGAACCAGTCAATCTGTGGTTGCACCTCATTAGTACCAGTTTAACACCCAAAGATGGCAATAAGCAACAAAAAGGTGACCAGTGCAGCTTTACAAAGGGCCTTCTACTGAGCGGCAATGCCTGTTGCTGCTTTTTAGTAACATTTGAAGCTTTTGAGTAAAAACAGTTTTTGGGTTAAAATCAGCAGATTATGCGGCAGATGATGGATTATGTGGCAAATGCAGCAAATCTATAATTATGCTAAAATTGCTGCAGCCGCGCAATCACATAATCCCAGTGGCCCTTGGAATAATAGCTGTAATGCATGGGCTGCAACTTAATTGCACGGCATCTGAGGAAAACCATTCTATATTTCATGGGATGCTGATGGCTTGGCATTTACAGCTGCATGTAACTGGAGGTAGCTCAACATCATTCATCATAATTAAAACATACCATTTACAATCATTAATGATGAACTGTAAGGTCCAAGTAGTATGCTTTAATTTCAGGGTAGGAAGTGGTCCCTTAATCTTCCTTCATACTGCTTTTCTAAAAGGTTTTTATTTTTAACAGTTAACTCCTGGTTATATTAGTTAGCTGCTGTTGTTGACTTCAGTCATGTTTTGGGGGCTGGAGGGCCTTGAGAGTCTGAACATGGCGACTGGGTCAAAGGTGTGGCTAAAAACAAAATATTCTGTACGTTTTTGGTCTTTCACCTTCAGGTAGCTACATATAAAACAACGGGCAGTTTCAATGAATAATAAATAAATAAAAGTTGTTACTCAGTGGGAAATGCACAATAGTATATTATGAAACCTCTATTAGTTAATGCACTGCAAAGATTTGTGTGAAACCAGAGAGCCACAGAATTAAATCGTGATTGGTGCAGTGGAGAATAGTGACTTGTGTACTTTTAGTGCTATGAGGTCACAGCCTGTGACAGAAAGCACTGTGAAAATGTAAGTCTTCATTTTATACTTGCATTACAACAGGGTATTAGATCGACCACTACAAAATGCGCCAAATGTTTTACGATAAAATGGTGCTTCCAAAATATAGTGGCTTATTGACAAACCCCTTGCGCTGCCAGTGCGTCACTTTTTATGATACTCTGGTTGAACAGACTGCGGATCCATATCTACGAGGCCTCAAAGTCACTTTGCGTGGCTTTTCATGGCCTCCTAGATATGTTGTAAGGCAACGCAGCGTAAGCCGCTGCGTTGCCTTACACTGCGTCAGGGAGGCTTTTCCATGGGCGTTGTGGTGGGTTTTCCACGCAACACCCATGGGTTTTGACACATTCCCAGTTTCACAAGTATCTGTAAACCTAAGGATACGTCAAAAACTGTACGCTGACCCAGGTGGTGTGTAACAAGGAGAAATATCTTTATTTCTCCTCAATTGTTTCCTCTTTCTGTGTGCAGCGCACACAGAAAGAGGAAAAAGCCTCCATAGATTGTCTTTATGCAGGAAGGTGTGCCTTCCTGCACAAAACAAACCTGCTAACAATGCAGACACCCTTGCACCATGGTGCAAGGGTGCCTGCGTTGGTGCTAGGGACCAAATTATGGGCCGGCAGAAAGGACAGGAATGCACTGTATCTTATAAATATGGTCCATTCCTTCCCTTTCGAATTGGCGTAGGGCAGCGCAGCAAAAATACTTGCAGCGCTTCCCTACACCATTTCATTGTAAGTGAAGCCCATAGTTTTAGTAATATCCAGACCCTATGCAATGCAATTTTATTTACATAACCGTCCCTTCAACACCTTCTCAGGGATAGTAAGCGCTATGTATATACAATGACAATTAAAAGCAAGCACTTCACAGCTCAGCTAACTCTATGCACTACCACTCAAAAAGCTGCAAGTGATTCGATCAATTAAGTGCAACAGCCCCCTTCTGTGCTGTGAAGCCAGGCAGACAGCTAAACACGCCTTTCTGCCAGGGTGCTGTTGGCCTGAAAGAAATGCAAATGTGCATAACTAGTTAATCTGCACATGTAAAGGATTTGCAGATTAACTCGCATTTCTTTCAGGCCCTCAGCACACAGGTAGAAAGGTGTGTTTAGCTGTCTTCACAACACAGAAGTGTCCCTGAATAACACTCCAGCCGATGCATTTTAACTACCGGGCTGTCTTTGTGCAAGATGAAGAGCGCGACCCCCTTCCCATGACTCCACGGCCCCCCTGGGGGTCGCGCCCCACAGATTGAAGACCTCTGCTCTAAGGTGTAGAACCTAAATATGTTACTTCTTCGAGTCTTTTTAGGTCTCGGTCTGCACCAGTGCTTGCGCTGGTCTGGCCGAGAGTTTTAGTAAGCGGGTTTTGGAAGTGCAAACCCACTGGCTTTCGGCTGGCAACCAGCTTGCGTTCACGATGGCGTGCACGCGCACCATCCATTCCTCGCATCGCTGGCGCCATCTGCCTTTCCTCCCCCTCCCTCACCCCTCCTCCCCCTCCCTCACCAGAGAGCGCGTTTCTTGGCCGCGCGTCTTGTTTAGGTCTCGCCATAGATTCATACTTGCAGCAGTCTGTGGTTGCCAAAGATGAATATTTGCCCCAGTCGTTCGTGTGCTGGCCCTGTGGCTGTCGGTGCAGCCTCTGCCCGTTTGCCACCGCACAGAGAACAGCTATAGGCTTCTAAATCTTACAGGCATTTTACTTTGCTTGCAGCCCACGCGCAGCTGATGAAATGAAGGCGTCCCCCTGAAGCATGTCACGGATCCCGCTGCTGCTTGAAATGGAGACGCGTGTTTGCAGGCAGGCACAGAATACAGAAAGGCCCTGGCTGCATATGTGCAGCAATTATCGTTATCATCATTACATTTGTATGGGAGAAGGCAAATGTCATCACGGTGCTCACACTTCACTGATATTGCCGTGAATCTGCTTCCATTTTAAAAAGCCATTACCGTCAGCTCCGGTTCAGATTGTGCATGAATCCAGCCCAGGTTTTCCTGATGACGTGCAGCGATCTTTAATTCAGCATATCAATAGAGCTACACATTACAGCAGTATCACACGCAGGGGAGCAGCAAGCAAGAGCATCGCCAATCCTGCCCTAAAGAATGTCGATCGAAGAGGGACACTCTGTCATGAATTTTCGCGGAGTAAGATTTTTATGTTTGGTTTCCTGTAAAGGTTTTGTGAAATCTTGTTTTGTTCCTGCGTCGCATTCCACTTCCTGGTTTGCCCGTCTCTCCCACGAGCCCCTCCCCCCTCCCCCTCCCCCCTCCCCCCTCATCCCTTCTGCATTCTCCTTCCCTACTCTTTGGGTTTTTAAGCTGCTGCTTGGGAAAACTTATAGAAGTGTTCACCTCCATAAAACCGGCCCGCTACAAAGAGCTATTTCCACTCGCACTGCCCGCCCTTGTAGTGTCACTGACATTGACCTGGCTGCCGTGGGCAGCCTTGCAAATCACTGGTTTGTCTTCGGTGCCTGACGCCTCTCAGGGCAGTCACGATGGACACTGGGCAGACTGCCACTATCATGATGCCAGTCTGCACTCAGCACAGGTTGTGGTAGCGGGATGTTTTTAATTTTCCTGCCAGTCCAGGCCCCCATGTACTACTGCTGTAAATTATCCAACAGTGTCCGCCCTGACCTCGCTCGTGTTGCTGCCCTGTTCTGTGTAGGAAGAGGGGCCGGGGGTAAGTGTGTCACGTCATGGTGAGAGCAGAGCCACACAGCACAGCTCTCAAGACAGCGGAGCCACCACTCCAAGAGCTCTGTTTTGTTAACACTACAAGGCAGGGGCAAGTACTTATTTGTTCACGCACTGTTCAAGAAGGAAAGATAATTAATTAGTTTCTAAATGTATCTCCATAGTCCTATTGGAGTTCCTCACAGATTGTATATTTATTCAGCATTCACACAATCTCAGATGGAACTATGGGCACTCTCAGTTCATTAAACTCCTTATGGGGGCAGACAATAATTCTAGACCAGTTCCCACATAACAGTGGTGTGTCTACTGCATGGCTCGCATGTGTGCTTAAATTTGACATAGCCGAATCGTTAGGGGGGCACCCACACTGAAACTGCCAGGCTGGTGTATGGCTGTGGGATATGCGCTGGTACTTCGCGCTGTGATGGGGGCTGTCAGCTGTACTTTTTAGGTCTCGCCTGAGCCAGCGCTTGCGCTGCTCTGGCAAGAGCGGGTTTTGGAAGTGCAAACAGCAGTGGCTTTTGCTGGCGACCAGCTTGCGTTCACGCGAGCGTGCACGCGCGATCAGGCGGCATATGGCTTCCCTCGCGATTACTTTCACTTTCGCGGCAGTGTCAGTTTCACGGCCGCGTGGCCATTTCTTGTTTTGCCGGTTGTTAAAAATGTTTTAAGCGACCAACCCCACTGTTTTTCAGCATAAAGTTAAGACTTTTGAAGGGAAACGCAGAGTAATCAGTTACCTTAGGGGCTGACTCACCACCCAATTTATAGCGAGGTCTGTCTCAATATGTCTCATACGTCAGCATTGATAGGATGAAGTTTTCATGTCATGTGCACAGTGTCAATCCTGAAGAATGGGAAAATAACTCCAACAACATCCGTGTATGCAAAGCCATTGTGTCTGGGGAAATGCTATGTAAATCCGTCTGATTACGTTTCCACAGCACAGCACGTGGCCCTGGACGTCTGCTTCGGATGGTTGTTGCTCCGTTTCTTGCAGGGTTTTTACAGCGTTCATTGCTCTCGATGTAGACTTGTAAATCGCTTTTCTGATGAATGCTTCTACCGCAGATTCCTCACATTTTGAATCCCCCCGGCACCATACTAGATCCAGCACGTTCCCTAGCATTTACTCGCACGCTGACCGGGGCGCCATCGACTCTGTGGCGGCTTCACACTACCTCTGAAAGTGATGGCATGGTTCCTCATATGGACACCATCCCTATGCGCTGACATTGGTTCTTTTTTCCACACCCTTTGATGCTCCGAACTTATGTTGGTGTCTGACTTCAAAAGCATTTTTTTCGCAGACCGAGCGCCATGGGAAATGTCTGCCCTGAAGATCGCAGGCTGTAAACCGTGCAGCGATTGCAGGAAGCAAATGCAGTCAATGATCACACGTCTCCCTGCAGTGTCTAGGGTGTGAGAGCAACTCGGTCCTGTGACAGATGCACCCAAAGACCATCAGGAAGTGGGAACAAACTTTTCTATGTCTAGCACAAACAAGCATTGGCATAGCCAATAGGTCTCGCCTTTGGGACCTTATAAGTATTTAGTTATGCAGCACAATATCCTTGGTGCAACAACATCAACTGTTGCATGGGTAAACACTTATAAGGTCCCAAAAGCGAGACCTATTGGCTATGCCAATGCTTGTTTTAAGGGTCTCGGGGATGGGTCATGGGCGGGGTTCCCACCATATGTTAGCAGTAGGCACTCAGGGCAGACGCGTGATCCCAACATCCTTCATCATCCGGAACACTCGCACACCAAGCCCAAGCATGCTAGAGACTCCACCCCTTTAGTGCAAGAAATATGTGGCTTCAAAGCTCTGCCAGGCTTCGTGAGCTCTGTGTGACCCCATCGATGCGCGGAGTCTGTGTATGCCAGAGGGATCACTGCTAGTATCACATCAAAGGCCTGCACTTTGTAGCCATCCTCGCTGCGAGTGTGAAATGGGCACTATGCATTTCTGGCAGTGCTTTGTGTACCCACCGTAAGCACCCATCAAGCTCCCACCATTCTCACTATCCCTAGCACAAAAGAGACTTCAAAGCACTCTGAACTTCACTACTTCCTTTAATTGACCCTCTCAGGGGATTCCTCTTAAGGGTAGCGTGCACTTCAAAGACCTGCGCACTTCTTTCTGTAGCTTATCTGTTCCCTTTGAGCACCTCGAAGGCCATCTTTGTAGTGCGAGAAGATTAGTGTTTTCAAACACTTGGGCAGTGCTTTCTGTACATTATCTGGCCCTGTACCCTAACCCTTTCAGCAGACATGCCCACTTCTTATTCGGTGCCATGATATGATAATGTGACTTCTAAGCTCTGCGCCTTCCCCCGTATTCCAAGGCCGTCAGTTGAAGGTCACACGCCAACCAACTGCTTTGTTTTTAGTATTACCCTTCAACATTAAGCAGTTAAGTATTGCCTGCGTCTCTTGCTTTCACTATATTGACTGATTTTTTTATTTTTATAAAACGCACTTTGTGGGCCAGAGTGTAGGTTAGTATCCTTCTTCCCCAGTGAAGGAGCAGCATGTAGTCGTCTATGTGCCCCATTACATGAATGTCGGTGCTAGTGTCTGAAATACAGAAAGTGAAAGACTTAATGGAATTTCGGTGTTTGCTATATTTTCCCACTCAATGTAAATGAAATAATGTAACTTCTTGTTCTGTTTTCTTTTGGCCTAGTGATATTTATATTTGAATTTTAGACTTGCACCTGTCATTCAAGAGTCATAATGCTTCTATTGTAAAATATGAACTCTTCCACAAAGTACAGATACTATAGATTTTAAAAGCCCTCTTTCACTATGTGATTTGCACAACATGGTAGATTCCTGAAGGAAAAGTTATCATTGCGTCATCTTTTCAGCACAATGTTGTCATGTTTATGGAAACATATTTTTCTGCAGTAAGTAAGTGATCTTATTGCTGCTCAAAATTAACTTGTTTCTAGCAGCCACATTGCTCTACAACATAGCTTAAAGACATTGGCAAAGCCAATAGCTTTGGCTAAAAACTTATAAGGTCTTAAAGGCGAGACCTATTGGCTATCCCAATGCTTGTTTTTTTTTTACAGTTGATTAGTGGCCATGTTTGCTGTGTGCGCCTCCCCCTCCCAATCCCACTCCAATTGTCTATAGATAACTAATTTTGTAGAAAAGCTGTAGAGTGACAAAGTTGAGGTTGTCACTAAAAAATATAAAGCACTACAAGAAGACAACCTGTTCTAGCAAACAAAGCTTACGAATAATTTCTAGCAGCCGTTTTCGCAGTCTGGAGACTGAAGGTATGAATCTACTTGCCAAAAGTTATCAAATCTTTGAAGGAACCAGCTTTGTCCAAAAGGAAGAGCATTCCTAGGTAGTCAATTGCTGGGTAGATTCAGTAGTTCTGCGAAGAAAGCCTCTGGTCCTATGATGCCCAGCTTCAATGCCTAATTTGCATTGCCCATCCCTCCTCGACAGTATTGCTGTTGTGGCATCCCTGGCATCCTTCTGCCTCTTGCCCTTTTTTTTCACCACGTATTCAGTTCATGGAAGGATTTTCCGTTTTCAGAAATGGCATCGTGGACAGAGAAGAGGGGTTCTGTTAGGATTGCAGTGCACACATTATTGGCTCTAAAAGTCAGAATTTATGTTCATAGCATATGCTGAGAATTGATGACAAACCTAAAATGAGCATTTATATGTATGTGTGACGAATTATATGAAAACTTTGTGTTCCAATCATGTTTTATTGAATAGCAGTGTATAGGCAATAACTCGTTTCACAGATTGCAGTATTATCCCTTGCAGTCAGATGCTGGGCCGAAACAATCCTCCATTGTGCTTTTCTCAGAAAGCATATTTTGAGCTTATAAAACAATAAAGCGTCCTTTTCGGGGGAAAAAACTCTGCAAAACCATCATAATTAAATTATTTTCCAGAATACACAGATTTTTCATTTTTTTTTTAAATACTCTGTGCCCACTGTGGCTGGCTGCTCTGTCTGCTACAAATACAGGAAATGGGATGCATAGTCCTTAGTGTATATTTTAGTGTAGTCTGATTCAATGTCTATAGAGTTCGTACAAAGAAGTCCCTTCTACGTTTCAAAGGAAGAGGAAGGCTCTCTGAGGCAGCATGGCCTGCTCCAGTGTAATTCAGCATTTTCATGATTAGCTTGGCATGTGTACAGGGGCTGTCCTCCATGATAACACAGAAGAACCAGCATCGGCAAAGCCATTAGGTCTGGCATTGGGTGCCAGCCTTCTGCCTTTGTCAATTATTTTTTGCCATGTTTTTTTATATATATAATACTTTATTGTTGGGCGAACTGCTGGGCCGTTGTCATTTAAAAAATAAAATAAAAACATTGGCCAAAAAAGCAAAAAAACATTGTTGGTCTAAAAAAGCATGCATTGTAGCAATCCCTGGCACTGAATGGAACTGCTTTGTGTGCAGAGGTGCTTTTTGTGAAAGAGCAGAATGCTGTCACTCAGAGTAAAGTTAGCCAATGGCTAAAGTAGGCTGACCATTGCCCCATGCTATGTGTTCCATTGGTCGGACTAAAAAATGTGAATGACACAACAGACCAGTGGATGAAGAGGGCAGACTGAAAGCTACTGTAAATTAGCATATGACATAAAAAAGTTGGTGAAATCAGAAGGTCCTGGCTAACACTACACCTAAAAACTGTCTGCTATAGCCAATTGTTTTGTGTGCTGCTGTAGAGATCTAATGAGAAAAAAAAAATCGAGCACTGCCATGAAACAGCCTGCCTTCCTCACCTGTGCTTTAAAATGAAAAATAAAATGCAGTACTTCAGTATACAGTAGAGCTGCATCACTAAATGTTGGAGGACTCCATGTTTTCCAGTGATCCTCTTTCCACCTACATTATCTTTGTGAAAATTAGCTTTTTCCCTTATTAGACTTAAGAAGGTACCAAATGGTAATTTACAAGTAAGGTCCATATTAAAAAAGATTAAAAAGAATATTTAATTTGGTAGACTGCCCTACACGTCTGCAGCAGAGGCCTTCTCTACAGATAGAATGCTGTGGGAAACTTTCAATAATGTACAATATAAAATACTTTAGGGGTAAGAGATGAACTCGGGTGTTGGGGCACCAGCTCTTAACACAATGGTGAGGGTAGAACATTCTCAAATGATTATTAAGGGGCATTTCTCTAGTACTGATTCTTTTATAGATTCACATGGTTGAATCTTCCCCGTCGTCATGGTGGGAGTCCCACGGTAACATAAGAAATAGCAGTAATATAACATTACCATAGACTTCAATAGAACAGAAAAACTCACTTAAGTAACTTTTCAGTCTCATTTTAGAACATCCAAACTTCAGCCAATCACAGCTGAGACCTCCGAGTTCCCTTTCCCTACAGAGCCATCATACCTCAGATTTCTTACCGCACGTTGTGTGATAGGGAGTCTCCCTGAGCTCTGCTCAGTTACAGTATTTTCTTCTCAACTTTTGACCTCCAGTCTCCGCTTTAGCTGCTCTCAAGGTATATCTTGGACTTTATACTTTTGGCCTTCCTGCCTTTGAGATGCCAGAGCCTAAAAAAGGGCTGTTTAGGCCCTGTAAGACCTGTGGGAAGTGTAGGCTATTTTCTGAAGACCCCCATAAACAGTGTCTGTATTGACTCTACCCTGACCACAAACCCAGGGAATGCAAATATTGCCGCACTTTTTCAGATAAAACCCTCAAAAGATCTCTGGCTGTTACTCTGGCTACAGAAGAAAAAGGCTGCTTCAGATTCGGAGTCTGAACCAGAGGAGAAGGCGCATTCTTCCTCAAAGAAAAGAAAGGATGGCAGTCCCTCTTCACATCATGGGGACTCTAAGAGATCTAAATCCCAGGACAAATCTGAGCCTAAACACAGGAAATCTCAGTCAGAGGCTTCAAAACCCTCTTCAGCTCCTGCGTCTGCCTCTCTGACTCCTCTCAGAGACCAATCTTCTCGACCGTCGACTGCATCGTCGTCGAAGATTTCACTCTCCTCAAGAAAGCCAGAGGTTCCTGCACCATCGACCGCTTCGTCGGCGACGGTTAAGACGTCGCGGCAGCAATGACGACGGGAGCTTCGACGACAGTAAAAACGTCGTCGTCGACGAGGCCGTCACCATCAACGAGAATTTCGCCGTCAACGACCGGTTCTGACGACGACGTCCCCGCAGACAAAAGCCGGCCACGCACTGTCGACGGTACCACCACCACCGTCGATGAGCCCGTCGATGTGACCGTCGACGGAGGGAAGAACCAGTCTCCTTCATCACAGGCATATCCAGGATTACTCAAAGATGTCTCCTTTACCTCCTGCTCGCCTTCTGGACTTCCAAGAGTCAGAGGATGAAGGTATGTTTGGCCCTGCATACAGTCCATCGCAGTTAAGGGTCCAGTGCCAAGATTCTGATGATGAGGACATTGAGGGCAATGATCCATCTTCTTATCTGGCAGGAGAATTTTCATTTGAGAAAAGAGGCACATCCGTCATGCAGAGGCAAGAATCCTTCCAGGAACGCTATCCTTACGATGACCGAGAGGAGGAGCGTCATCAGTTCAGGGAACCATCAATGAACGTTCTAATGTCTCTGGTGTCTGATCTCTGTCACATGCGTAATGATTATTACAAGTGTTTTCCAGACGCAAATGCTCCTCAGAGGCCTTTACCTCCCCAAGAGGTACCCACTATTCTTCCGGGCCAAAGTACTCCCAAATCCACAAGGGAGAAGACCCTTCCTCCTCCTACGGTCATCATGGAGGATGCTCAGGCTGCTCAGACGTGAGAAGGTGAGATACAAACAGACACAGATGCCCATGATGAATGGGATGACTACATAGCCCCTATGCCACCATCTCCTAACCCTCCTGCTGCGGATTCCCCTCCGTCAGATATCGGGGAATTCCATGACCTTCTGGAGCAGACTTCCCAACGTTTTGATTTACCAATGCCAGCCAAACAGACAGTGTTTTCTATATGATTTTAAACCAGGCACTCCACGTTCAGTGAGAGCAATTCCTATAATTGACTTTATATGGCAAGAAGGGCTAAAATTGATGAAGACACCTGCCTCCGTTCCAGCGGTTATTCCAAAACTGGATAAAAAATATAAAGCTCCAGATGACTCGCCTGCGTGCCTCATTGGTCACCCGAGGCCGGACTCTGTGATCATGCAGGCAGCACAGAGAAGAGCCAAGAATCCAACATCTCCCTGCACTGCCCCACCGGACAAGGAGGGTCATCGCCTCGACAATATTGGGAAGAGGTTCTCGGCTTTGGCGGCTACCTCCATTAGAGCCTCTAATGCCATGGCCATTTTGGGGAGATATGACCGGCAGATGTGGTCGGACATCTCTACTCTGTTGGAATATCTACCAGAGGATAAAAAGAAAGAGGCGCAAGAGATATACTTTTGGAGGGAGAAAGAGCATCTTAGGAGCTCATTGAGATAGCTATGGACGTTTCATCCACTGCATTTCGACAGATGGCAGGAGCGGCGGTCCTGCGTCACCAGGCATGGTTAAAAGCAACCACCTTTCGTCCTGAGGTACAGGCCAAGGTTTTAGATATGCCCTTTGATGGGGAGTGCTTGTTTGGTAAGCACATAGACGAGGAGTTACAATCTATCAAGAAGGACACGGATACAGTCAAAGCCTTAGGCATTCTCCAACAGTGCCACTTTCAGTCCTTTCGGGCTAGAGGTTGGGGGCAATTCTTATCCCGTCCGCAATTTCAGCAGCAGTACCAACCATATCCGCAGACTACCTACCAGCCATACAACTGGCCTTTTCAGTCCAACACCGCTCAGACTGATTCGAGACCGGCAGGACGCAAGAGGCAGCAATCTGCTGGAAAGTCCCAAGACTCCAATAGGAGGCAATGAAGATCATCAGGCCCCTGCTACCATAGTCCCACACCACGATCACTTCTTCTCATCCTTTCAGAAATGGAACTCCATTTCTTCAGACAGATGGGTTCTAGACAATATTCCAACATGGCCACATGCTAGAATTCATTCAGCATCCTCCAAATGTTCCACCACGCAAAGTTCTGCTCCGTCACCTTCCAGATCTCAAGAAGGAAATACATTTGCTTCTCCTCAAGCAGGCCATAGAGGAAGTACCCCTCAACCAGCAAAACCGGGGGTTTTATTCCCACTTCTTTCTCATCAAAAAGAAAAATGGGAAATGGAGGCAGTTCATTGCCCTCAGAATGCTGAACAAGTTTATAAAGAGTCAATCTTTCAGGATGCTCTCTCTTCAGGAGATTCTTCTTCTAATGGAGAAAGGGGATTTTCCTGACATCTCTCTATCTCCTCGACGCCTATTTTCATATTCCTATTCACCCTCAACATCGAAAATTTCTCAGATTCAAGGTGGCAGGGCGCCATTATCAATTCAAAGTGCTCCCTTTTGGTTTAAAGTCGGCTCCCAGGGTGTTCACAAACTGCATGGCACCGATAGCAGCCTTCTTAAGACGTTCAGGTCACCAGCTGTTCCCATACCTGGACGATTGTCTCATAAAGGCTCCGTCTTTCCAAGCGGCAGAAATTTAAACGAGAGCCTGTCGGATTGTCTTCTAGTCTGTAGGTCTTACCATCAATCTGGAAAAATCGTCCATTATCCCGGCCAAATCGTTGGTCTTTCTGGGTGCACGTCTTGACACAGATCTGGGCAAAGCCTTTCCCACTCAGGAAAGAATAATGCGCATTATGGATACGACAAAGCTGCTTTCATCAAGAAGGTTCGCTTCTGTGAGGCAGTACAAGTCCATGCTGGGGATGATGTCCTCTTGCATCCCGCTCATTCCCAATTGCCGACTTCGCATGCGACCGCTGCAGGAACAGCTCGATGCGCAGTGGGTTCAGTCTCAAGGGCTCATTCAACGACAAGGTTCGGATTTCTGCATAAATGATAGCCGCCATGGCCTGGTGGATGGTCAAGGACAACCCGTTGCAAGGTCTTTCTTTCATTCACTCTGTACCACAGCTGGTGATGACCTCGGATGCGTCGATGGACGGATGGGGGGGCTCACCTTCACGAATTACAGGTTCACCGCAAGTGGACCAAACAGGAAGCAGAGTCTCATATAAAACATTCTGGAACTCAAGGCATTGTTTTTAGGTCTGAAGGCCTTCCTACCTTGGATCAAAGGTGCGTCCGTGTTCGTCAGGACGGACAACACTACGACAATGTTTTATCTCCGAAAGCAAGGCGGAACAAGATCTCGGGCTCTTTCCCTTCTTGCTCCGCAGATAAGGGAACGGCTCCTTGCCAACTACATCTCCTTGCGAGTGGAGCATGGGCCAGGGATTCACCACGAGAAGGCAGACCCTCTCAGCAGGGCCTCCAAACAGTGCCACGAATGGGAGCTCAATGACCAACATTTGAAGGAAGTGTTTCAATCCTGGGGTTACCCAACATTCGATCTGTTCGCTACGTTCCTCAACAAAGTGTCCTCTTTTCGCAACCAGACATCCTCATCAAAATTCATGGGGAGACGCCTTCCAGTTTCCTTGGACGGGGATGTTCGCCTATGCATTTCCCCCATTTCCACTCATTCCTCGAATACTTCAAAAAATGAGGCAAGAGCCTTGTCGGATTATTCTCATCGCTCCGGGGTGGACAAGACAGTTCTGGTACACAGAGCTGCATCGCCTACCTGAGTGTGCCCCGATTCTCTTCCCTCCAAAGCAGGATCTTCTCTACATGAACCAGGGCCAAGTGGTTTATCCACAAATTTCCTCTCCATTTGTCAGCTTGGCTCCTCACCACACTGAATTTGGGGATTTGAGGCTTTCCGAGGAGTGTACTAAGGTACTTCAGAAATCTCGAGCTTCGTCTACGTTGAAATGTTACACAGCTAAATGGAAGAGGTTCTGTACCTGGTGTATCTTGCAAGCATTGCATCCATTCTCATCATCACCGGAGCAGGTGCTGCCGTATCTCTTGCACTTAGCGAAATCGGGACTTTCTCACTCTTCCATAAGAGTTCATCTTGCTGCAATTTCTAGATATAGAAGACGTTCAAATCAAACTTCTCTGTGGTCTTACCGACTCGTCAAAGAATTTATAAAGGGGCTTTTTAGAGTTTTCCCGCATGTTAAGCCTCCTACAGTTTTATTAGCAGAAACAATGGTTCCTGTGGGTTAGTACATACATCTATAGTGTTAAGAAATGTGCACAATCGCAATGAAAAAGGGTTAAGGTAATGTCAAAAGGAGAAATGACCAGATACCCCTCAGTCACACTTCAATAAAGTTACTTTTATGTATTTCAAATATATACAGAAATAAATATACGCAAAAGTGCTGGGTGTCCCCAGTGAAACTGGAACCTAAAACATGGGTGACATATTAGTGACACTTGTGATTGTTTTCCAATGTATTTTAAAGTCGACCATTTTGAAATATATACAGAGTAGACCGCAACTATATACAATGATATGTGCTGGTTTAATGGTTTGCTTTAGTTTGTCGACGACATTTCGACACTTTGTGCAATGTTATGTTTATTAATTTTTTAAAGCGCACGGTTACCCTAAGGTGTCCTGGCGCTGAGCACTGCCTGCTGAATAGCGGATAAATTATGTTATTGGGTGAACATCCATGTTTTCAGCCCCCTTCTAAAAGAAAGGAGATCTGCTGCATTCCTCAAATGGAACGGCAGAGCATTCCAGGCCTTAGATGCGCGGGTGATGAAGCTCCTTCCTCCCCAATTAACTTTTTTAAATGTGGGAACTTGAACCTGTTTTGCTCCTGTGGACCGAAGAGTCCTACCAGGAACATACCATTTAAATCTTTGCCTCAGATGGTCGGGGCCTATTCCATTGAGGGCTTTAAAGGTAGTACAGAGGGCCTTGAAGCGTACCCTTTGTTTCACGGGGAGCCAGTGTAGTTGGATAAGTTCTTTTTTGACAGAGACAAATTTAGGTGTCCCTGACAGCAACCTAGCCGCCGCGTTTTGTGCGATCTGAAGCCTATTAATATGCTGTTTTTGGGCATTCAGATAGAGGCTGTTGCAGTAATCCAGACGTGCCATAACAAGTACAGTGACCACAGTCCTGAGACTTCCTTCTGGAAGATAGGGCTTTATTTTCCTTATAATTCTAAGTATCATAAAGCAGGCTGATACCACCATGCTTATGTGGGCACTGAACGTAAGTTTGTTGTCCACTGATACCCCCAGATTTTTAGCTTTTTGGGTGGGAGCAGGGCAAATCCCCAATTCTTCTGGCCACCAATCTGGTGGTCAATATAGGGTCTCTTCAGGACCTAGGGGTGTAGGGACATCTGGTTTGACGAATGCGCAGCCGCGTGAAAAGGTGTGTGCCACAAGTGAGTGATAAGGAAAGGAATACTCACAAGGGACCCAGCCGGGTACCCAAGTGAGAGTGGGGGAGGGGGCTGGCAGTCTGGATATAGCACAGCGCTATCAGTCAAGTGATGTGGAGTATATTGTAGGCGCACCGCAATGTGTACGAACGATTGGGAACTAAGAAGCTGGAGTAACTGGTGTACCACACAAATCGTTGGGGCGCGCCGGTCTGTATATGCAAATTAGAGCCAACAGCTTAAGTCATGCAGGCAATCAAATGGTGATTTCCTATAGGTGAATTAGTTGTTTGGCGCGATTGATACCAGCGCGCAAACACGAGGCAGCTTGAGTCAGGCGGATACAGCCCCAAGTAGGTGATATCCTATAGATGAGGGGAGTTCCTTGGCGCGTGCCGGTCCTACGTGTGAGAGCAGAACAGCGTGTGTCTGTCTGCTATCGGCCAAATGACCTTTCCCTCGTCCTACAGATTTGTGGCAATTAAACACCGTTTTGTCTCAACTGATGCGTCCTCCCTTTGAGCCAATACACAAATGCAAATTAAAGTTCCTCTCCTGGAAAGTGGCTTTTCTCTTGGCCATTACGTCAGCCAGACGTATCAGTGAAATCCAAGCTCTCACCATAAAAGAACCGTATATGCAGTTTTTACCAGACAGTTATCCTACGCACTAACCCTTCTTTTATACCCAAGGTGCCTTCAACTTACCACCTCAATGAGCCGATTGTTTTACCAACGTTCTTTCCTAATCCATCCTCAGCAGCGGAAAGGGCGTTGCACTCTCTGGACATCAAACGATGCTTAAAGTTTTATCTGAAAAGTACGGAGTCATTCCGTAAATCCTCTCAGCTAATGATCTCTTTCTCAGCACCCAGTAAAGGACATGCCTTGACAAGGGCCAGCATTGCACGTTGGGTCACCTCCACGATTTCCTTCTGTCATGAAAAAGCTGGTTGTCCACTCGTTGCGAAAGCACAGCTCATTCTACCAGGAAAGTGGCGACTACCTCAGCCCTGTTTGCGGGAGCATCTCTCCCAGACATTTGCAGGGCGGCAACGTAGGCGAACGCTCACACATTCACGAAGCATTACTGCCTTCATGGTTGGAAAAAGGCAGATATCGCTGTTGGACAAGCTACTCTCCGACGCCTCTTTGCTTAAGGTAGGCGGCTTCTGTCCGGCTATGTTCTCTATAAACGGAGTAAATTTGTATGCTGATTATTCTCTTCTTGAGTTTCTGAGGCTACAAGTTTGAGTCATGGTGGGATGGTTTGCCTCCCGCCACCATTTCTTTTCTCTTATTATGTTTTTACTGCTTACTAGTCGGATTCAAGCATGTGAATCTATAAAAGATTCAATACTGGAGTTAAAACAAGTTGCTTACCTGAACACTGTGGTTATCCAGTATTGATATCTTTTATAGATTCACATGCGACCCTTCCTCCTCCCGAGGACTCAGCTGTGATTGGCTGAAGTTTGGATGTTCTAAAATGAGGCTGAAATGTTACTTACGTGAGTTTTTCTGTTCTATGGAGGTCTATGGTAATGTTATATTACTGTTATTTCTTATGTTACCGTGGGACTCCCACCATGACGACGGGGAAGATTCAAGCATGTGAATCTATAAAAGATATCAATACTGGAGAACCACAGTGTACAGGTAAGTAACTTGTTTTTTACTTTAAAACTATTTAGGGTATATACCTTCCCATTATTTTCTACCCTGTTAGTGCCATCATAGACCAGTAGTGTCGTTAATAACCCTGGTAACGTTGCATGAAAAGTAAAACATTTTTGCATATCCTTCTCACATATTCTTTGCTCTTTGTGTAATGGAAACAACACAAAATTCTTTAGTTTGGATTGTAACATAATTTTGCTTCTATTTTTGTAGGTACCAGCAGATTCTGCACAGAAACCTTGTTTATTTGGCTACGATAGCAGATACTAGTCCAGGTACGCTACCAAAAAGTGTCTCCGGGGATTAATACAGAACATACTTGGCACAGTAAGTTTTTATTTTCTGTCCATTCCGTTAGGCATTTTTGACTCTATACGTGTGGTTAGGGAAAGTATGTATTACACTGGGAAATGGTTTAACCCCATAGTAAATGAAATGGGAGTCAGGCAACTGCCTATCTAACTTACAAGCTATAATTACGGCTCCCAGTTTTCCGTTTTTACTTATTTTTGCAGATATATACACACAGAAAACAATGTGTTTCCTGTCTGTATTTATTTTTAAAAGAGGAAAAAATACTTAATATTGTGCTTCTTGTGAGTGACTCTCCATGCTTTTTGTCGTGAATTCCAGGACAACAGCTGAGCAGATAATCCTCATAGGGATTTAAAAAACTGGTTGAGTTTCTTAAATACAGAAATTTGTTAAAAATAAATTTGTAGTACATTGCTAATATTTACCTGTGGGTATATGGTTTTGCCATATTTGGCTCCTGAATTGGCTAAAAATGCGACTGGCATCAAAGTATGAGTCCATGTTTATCAGTTAAATCAATGTAGATATATACAACTTTTGACTCCATTTATTATGAAACCACAAAACAAATATGGATAAATACCAATAGGATGGCCAAAAATAGATTTGGATGAATACAGGTGGAAATGTTAAAATAAATACCATAAAACTGGGAGCCCTAGCTTTAATTTAATTATGTGTCCTAGTGCCTGGCAGTTCTTAAGGCCTTTCTTTACAGGGATCGCACACCTGACTGGAGACCATGTTCACCCTAAATTGTTTCAAGGACAACCCTGTGTTGTGGAAGAGGTGTGGCGCAGCGGCCAGGGTTCCCGACTCCGGACCACGGGGTTCACAGTTCGATCCCAGGTGCCGGCAGCAGGTAAGCCCAGCACCATGTGACTCTGGGCAATAGCTTGCTTAATCTTCCCGAGGGCCCCCAGCGCCGGGACACCTCTCAGGAGGTAGCTGTGCACTTTACAAATGCTGGTATTTCATTTCTGTGTGTCTGTCAGATTTCTTGAAACTAGGGGACGGGCCCCACTGGGGGGACCTAAGTGATCCCAAGGGGGGCGTCAGGCTCTGGCCAAGAGAACCATCATGCTTTGTTTTAAGTGATAACAAATGACCGGCAGTAATCCACTTTGTAATTGGTCATCCCTAACCTCTTTTGTCATTTATAACCAGACTGGGAGCATGTGTAAAAGGGGTAACATAATTTAACTGCAATGTTTAAATATGTTTAAACATATTTAAACATTGCCAATTTAACAAAATAATTGTGAAAAAGTGAGTGGGGGGTGACTTTTTTTTTTTAACACGGGGGAGGGGCGCAGCATTAAGAGGTTTGAAGACCACTGGTCTATGTTATGTCAAGACAACACTTGTACAGATGCATCATTGGCAAATGATCACCTCCCCACAGGGGCTCGGCAGGATTATTTGGAGATCAGCATACATCTTATCAAATGCAACACTATAAGCAAACATGCATTGTCTAATATAGAATATGTTTACGATAACATAGTGTATCTTATCTTCGGATAAAACTTGAGGCAGTGCGTATGTGTCAGAGGGGCACTTAATCACAGAACAATACTCTGAGCACTTCTGCCACCTTTATTGGTGGAGAGAGGGCAAAATCCATGACCACTTCATGGCATGCCATTCTTTTTCACAGTAGTACTCTATTGTCTTGTTCTTCCCTTCTCACCAACTGGTTCTAAACTTGAAAAAAGTTTCATTATAAAGAACATGATCACTTTAATTCAATGTTGGGGTTCCCTGTGCACAAGTCTCCCCCACCCCATTTTCATGTACTCCACACTCTTTAATATGTGCCTGATCAACTGCCACACCCAGATTCAGTTTTTCCATTGATCGGGCAGCGTGCAGGGGGTAGCTTTTTAAGTACTTCTTTTTTTTGGCATTGTTGTCGTCTTCTTTGAAGGAGTTTGCTTTGGACTGTTTTTTAATTTGATTGGGTACTGAAGAAATTGCCCCCACCTGCCATGCATACTTTCTGTGAGAGGTTTTAAACAGGACATTGCATGTAGCAGGCACTTAATTTGGGAGTTGGTGCTACAGAGCTGATCCTCAAAGGACCATCACCTTCTGTCTGATAAACTTGCATGTATGGGTTGATGCATTTTTGTGGGGGGGAATTGGATTTATCCTAAGTCACTAAGAAGCTGTTTCTGGTCAATGTCAAAGAAGCAGTCGGAACAACTCTGGCTTAAACTATGCTCATTATTTCTTGAGGTAATAATGGAGGTACCTGATCACTCAGCTGAGTTGGCAAAAAATATCACAGATGCAAAATGCTTTCATCAACAGTTGTTTGAAAATTTGCCTGTGCAATTAAAGGAGATTCCTCTGCCAGTTCTGGACCGTCACACATACCTCCATCCAAGCCACAGCCAGATGTTCCATACATACTTTATTGTAATGTTCCTTCTAAGCGATTTATGGCTCAAAGACAAAAAAATGATTGTAATTGTCCCTATGCTGATTCTGAACAAGTGCCATTCCACAATACAAACGTGTTTTCAAGGTTATATCAAATGCCAACGAGTCTTTAGATTTACTACCATATTCTACAACTAGATAGCTTATTCTTTAGTTAACCTTCCCCACACTTTTTTGCTGGATGCCATTCGATTTTATTTCACCTCTTTCTGAAGGGGCACGTTTATTAATTTTTTCATCTTTCAGTTAGCTTTTAAAATACTTTGCCTCATTCTTGTGGGCATGCTCTTTAGATGGATACTTCTGATCACAAATTCCTCACCTTGTGAATACTACCCGATGACACACTAGATCTGGAGATCTTTCTCAGCACTGCTCCCGCTGATCCAGCAGGTGGGGGCCTGTGGTTCCGTGTCTGCTTGGACCTGCCCCAAATGTGACATTGGAGCACATGTAAGGGCTACCACTGCACGATAACATCTGTTCCTTTCTTTCCACGCTTTCGGGCACAGATCCAGAGCTCGTCAACAAACTTTTACCTCTTCTCTGATGAGGTTTTTGTTCCAAAATGAATTTTCCAGTGTGCAAGGGACATTTCCCCACCAATAACTACAGAGGGATATGGACGGTCACAAATCAATCAATCAGTGTCTTATAAAGTGCGACTAATCACCTGTGTGGTTTTCAAGGCACTGGTGCCACACAGATGTATGCTTCTTACCCCATGAGGTATTCCTCTAGTGTCCAAGGTTGTCACATGACTGAAAGGCCTCTGATGGCTATGCCCGATAAACTCCAAGGCGAACCTGGAAACTCCTACATTGGTGAACACCGAAGAAAGGTGCGTAAGACCCGCTTCCAATCTAAGTTGATATTGCAGGCCTGCACCCTCTCTTGAGGAGGTTCCTGCGAAAGATCCTCCTCGCATTCAAAATCCTCAGGTAAGTCAAAGTCCAAGAAGATGAAACTGAATTTTTCTCCGTCCTGCCGCTCTTACTATGCGAAGTTGTGGGGGACGTCAAAGTGCATCTCTGTCCTGATGTCCTACTGAGGACCTGATTCCACAACTGATCCCTGTAGGAAGCTGGCTCTGTATATACTATACCAAAATGAGGTATAGTGTGCACAGAGTCCAGTGGAACCTCAAAGGTAGGCAGAGGTAAAAGTAGATGGCACCTTACTCTCTATTTGTGGTAGTATGGGCGAGCAGTAAGGCTTTATCAGAGGGTAGTGTTAAGCATTTGTATCTGAAAGAGACACGTTAGTGACAGATTCCTTACCTTAGAATATCCCCAGGCGTCAGGCTGGATCCGGAAAGTTTTTTGCGTAGCAGTACCCTTGCGCGTCGGTAGGCGGCGTCGTGCGGCTCCGCGTCCGTTGTCGGCGTCGTGATCGCCGGGATGACGTCGCGGGCAGTACTTAGGCGCCGCCCCTGCGCGCTGACGTCAGTTCTTCTTTTCCGCGCCAGCAAGCGCAGATCCGGGAAGAGCAGTGCCCTGGTCATTTTTGACCATACTTTTGGTGAATTTTTTCACTGTTTTTCTCTATCAAGGTGTCGTAGGGATGCCCGGTTTCAAACGTTGCGGCGCCTGTGCTCGGATGATGTCCGTCACCGACCCGCATTGGGAGTGTCTCTTCTGCCTCGGCCGAGGCCACGACACGGAGTCTTGTACCGACTGCCAGGCCCTCAACCCGAAAGCTTTGCGAGAGCGGTCTCGAAAGCTCCTCGAGGCCCGGCATTCGGTTCCGCGGAAGCCCCGGTCGCGTGAGAGGTCCAGGGGTCGATCGCGGAGTCCACACCGGTCGTCGGCATCGAAGTCTTCTTCGTCCGGTAAGTCGAAACACAAGAAGTCCAAAAGCATCATCGCTCTAGGACTTCGCCTCGCCGGTCTCGCGACTCGGCTGAGGCCCCTCCCGGCACCGTCCCCGCAGCCCCGGACATGCCTGTGGAGTCGCCCCGCAATACCCGCCCTTCCCGGGTTCGGGGGCGGATCCGGCCAAAGTGCAGGAATTCCTGTCGGCCATGGCCCGCCTCTTCGGGCCTCTAGGTCCCTCCGGTGCGCCTCGGGCCCCGCGGGCCCTGATGGGGTTGCTCCGGCGTCGCCGACGGCTCCGGCCCCGGCGTCGCCCGTGCCTCCAGCCTCGATCCCGGCTCCGGCTTCGGCCCCGGCCTCGATCCCGGCTCCACAACCCCCATCGACGCCGGTCGACCTAACGACACCTCCGCCGGCGCCGATGTCTCCGGTGCCGCTCTCGACGCCGCCTGGGGCTCCGGGCGGCGTCGTTCCCCAGTTCCTTCCGGCTCCGGACATGGACCCGGACCGACGTCGCTCGACGCCGGTTCCGGTTCCGGCGCCGATGAGACCTTGGGTCCCAAATGTCCCTCCTCCCCCTTATTTTGAACCTGAGGAGGACCAGGAGGACTGGGAGGGGTCTGATGACCCTCTGACACAACAGTGTCAGTACGATGAGGACTGGACAGAGGGTCTAGGGGATGCCAGTGGTCTAGATACTTCCCCTGACACTGGCATGCTGTCTCCTCCCGTGGCTACGGAGGAGGGAGCCAATTCTGAAACGGTGTTGCGTAGGGCGGCTGGAGCCTTACATCTCCAACTCCCTGCTGTGGCGGTCAAGGTTAATCTCTTGACAGAGGTGCTTCAGCCGGCAGCCTCCTCTACGGAGACTGTGCTGCCGTTTAACGACGCCCTCACTGACGTTCTTTTGGGCGCCTGGTCCAAGCCCAACACAGGGGCTCCTGTGGATAGGAACGTGTCCCGACGCCATCGCCCAGCTCCGGGCGACCCCCTGTTCTCTCTCTGTCCACCCCACCCCTGAGAGCTTGGTTGTCCAAGCCTCCGCTTCCCAAACCGCCTTCCCTACCGCCCCTCCGGATAGGGAATCCAAACGCCTGGATCAATTTGGGAAGAAGGGTTTTTCTTCCTCCAGTGCTGGCTTGCGGTCCATCAACACCGCTTACCTTTTGGGCCGATATACCCACTCCTTGTGGGATTCGGTGGCGAATGTTTTGCCCCAGTGTTCTGAGGAGGTCCAGACACTGCTTTCCCGCGCCATTGCGGAAGGAAGGGATGCGGCCAAATACACAATCCGATGTGGCCTTGATACCGCCGACTCGCTGGGCAGGTCGATTGCAACGACGGTGGCGCTACGACGCCACGCCTGGCTGAGAACCACTGGTTTTTCAGGGATGTCCAGAATACTCTCATGGACATGCCCTTTGATGGAGTCGGTCTCTTTGGGTCCAAAGCAGACCATGCGTTGGAGCGCTTTGAGGACTCACGGGCTACTGCAAAGTCCCTGGGCCTTTCTGCTACACGCCCTCCGCTAACTTCTGCTTTTCGCCCCTATCGTGGCCACGGTAGGGGCGCCCTTCACGTCAGCAGCCCAGCCACCGGCCCGCGCAGCAGGCGTCTTCGCGTGGCCGAGGACGTGGATTCCGCCGTGGCGGATCGGGCAACCAGCGTGCGGGTCAGGCCACCTCCAACCCGTCCGCGGCCTCCAAACCCTCCTAGTCCCTCCTTTCAGGTGCACAGCACGCCAGTAGGGGCAGGGTCCGCCATCACCTTCCCCACTGGCGTACCATCACCTCGGACAGGTGGGTCTTGGACATTGTCCGAAGGGGCTACTCCCTCCCCTTCGAGTCCACCCCCAGCCATGCCACCTCAATTCCACCGCATGTCAGGGGATCACTTGGTACTTCTGCAGAAGGAAGGCACGGCCCTCTTGGCCAAGAGGGACATCGAGCATGTTCCGACCCCAGAAGTAGGGCGTGGTTGCTACTCCCACTACTTCCTGGTGCCCAAAAAGGACAAGGAGGACATGCGTCCTATCTTGGACCTCCGGAACGTCAATCGCTTCCTCCGGAAGGAGAAGTTCAAGATGCTCACCCTAGCTCAGGTCTTGACTGCCCTCGACCCTGGAGACTGGTTGGTAGCGTTGGACTTGCAGGACGCATATTTCCACATCCCCGTCCTGCCGGCCCACCGGCGTTACCTTCGGTTCACGGTAGGCCTCGAGCATTTTCAGTTCACTGTGCTCCCCTTTGGCCTTACCAGTGCCCCTCGGGTGTTCACGAAAGTGATGGCGGTGGTCGCAGCTCATCTGCGCCGGGCAGGGGTTTCAGTCTTCCCCTACCTCGACGACTGGCTGCTGAAGGCGGGCTCGTCCCAGGCAGTCGTCTCCCACCTCCAGACTACGGCCGAACTCCTGCACTCGCTGGGGTTCTCCATCAATGTGCCGAAGTCGCATCTGATTCCTTCTCCACAGCTCCTTTTCATCGGAGCAGTTCTGGACACGACGCAGTTTCGGGCCTATCCTCCCGAACGGCGAGTCCGGGATATTCAGGCTATGATTCCGATCTTTCAGCCTTTATCCTGGGTTTCGGTACGGATGACCCTGAGGCTGCTGGGCCTCATGGCCTCCTGCATCCTGCTGGTCAATCATGCCAGATGGCATATGCGGGCTCTGCAGTGGGACCTGAAGTTCCAGTGGGCGCAGCACCAGGGCAACCTGTCCGATCACGTCCAGATCTCGGAGGGGACTGCAAAACAGTTGCAGTGGTGGCTCTCGAACTGGCAATGGGTCATGGGCAGATCCCTCTCCCTTCCCCAGCCAGAGCACACAGTTGTGACGGACGCGTCCCTTCTGGGATGGGGCGGTCACATGGGAGAGGCGGAGATCAGAGGCCTCTGGTCTCCGGCGGAGTCCCGGCTCCATATCAACATTCTGGAGCTCCGGGCGATCCGACTTGCACTCAAGGCATTCCTTCCCTCTGTCAAAGGGAAGGTAGTGCAGGTGTTCACAGACAACACCACCGCCATGTGGTACTGCAACAAACAAGGCGGGGTGGGGTCGTGGACCCTTTGTCAGGAGGCTCTGCGCCTCTGGACATGGCTGGAACATCAGGGCATGTTCCTGATGGTTCAACACCTGGCAGGTTCGCTGAACGCCAGGGCGGACGAACTCAGCCGCAGGTGCATGATGGATCACGAATGGCGTCTTCACTCGGAAGTGGCGCAAGGACTCTTTCTACAGTGGGGAGAGCCTTGGTTAGATCTATTCGCCACCGAAGAGAACGCGCAATGTCATCAGTTCTGCGCGTTGGAATTTCCAAGGCGGCACTCGCTCGGCGACGCTTCGTCACGAGTGGAGTTGCGGTCTGTTGTACGCCTTTCCGCCTATACCACTTCTACCCAGAGTGTTGAAGAAGATTCGGCACGACCGGGCCCAAGTCATTCTTGTGGCTCCGGACTGGGCTCGAAGAGTTTGGTATCCCGAGCTACTCAATATGAGCGTAGATCCCCCGATCAGTCTGCCTCTTCGGGAGGATCTTCTGTCGCAGCAGCAGGGGACGGTCCTCCACCCGAACCTGTCCAGTCTACACCTGCTTGCGTGGAGATTGAGCGGCGGCAGTTGATTCCTTTCGACTTGCCTCCCGAAGTTTGTGATGTGATTCTGGCAGCCAGGCGTCCCTCCACTAAGGTGGTATACGCCTGCAGGTGGAACAAATTTGTGGCATGGTGCACAGCAAAGGCTGTGAATCCCTTTCTGCCCCTCTTTCTGAGGTCCTTCTGTTCCTTCTCTCTCTGGCCCAACAGGGTTCTGCCCTGGGTACCATCAAGGGTTATCTTTGTGCTATCTCGGCCTTCCTCAGGCTCCCTGATCAGCCCTCCCTTTTCAAGTCCCCTGTTGTTAACAGGTTCTTAAAAGGCATTACTCACCTCTTCCCTCCTGTTCCGTTTGTGATGCCTCAGTGGGACTTGAACTTGGTTCTTACCTTTTTAATGTGCGCTCCCTTTGAGCCTCTACATAACTGTCCTCTTCGTCTTCTGACTCTGAAGACAGCCTTTCTGGTGGCCATCACCTCCGCTCGGCGGGTGAGTGAGCTCCAGGCTCTGTCTTGCAAACCTCCCTTTCTGTCTGTTCATCCAGACAAGGTTGTTCTTCGGACGCGTCCGTCCTTCTTGCCAAAGGTGGTTACTGCTTTCCACATTGGGCAGACCATCACTTTGCCCACCTTCTTTCCGCCTCCGCATCCTTCCAGAGAGGAAGAGAGGCTCCACCGTCTGGACCCAAAACGTGCGCTCTCCTTCTATATTGACCGCACAAAACACTTCCGGGTGGATGACCAGCTCTTTGTTGGCTACGTGGGCGCCAAAGGTCGGGCGGTGCACAAGAGGACCATTTCCCGCTGGGTTACCTTGTGCATCAAGACCTGCTATTCTTTGGCTAAGAAGGAGCCTCCTGTTCGGCTGCGTGCCCATTCCACCAGGGCAACGGCTGCTACCACGGCCTTGGGCCGCGGTGTTCCGCTGCCGGTTATCTGTCAGGCAGCTACGTGGGCCTCGCTGCACACGTTTACAAAGCATTACTGCCTTGACAGTCAGGTCCGGAGGGACGGCTTCTTTGGCCGTTCTGTCCTCCAGGACTTCCTTGTCTGATCTTTGTTCGCAGACCCACCACCGGGGTTGGTATTGCTGGGGTATCTATTCTAAGGTAAGGAATCTGTCACTAACGTGTCTCTTTCAGATGCACAAGTTACTAACTTGTGTAACGATATATCTGTAAGAGACAGTAGTTAGTGACAGATTCCTTACCGCCCACCCATCCTCCCCGTTCTGCGAACTGATTACTAGGGTTAAGGACATCCCTTTCAGGGCCCTAGTATTTTTCAGACACCTATGTCAGCTTCTTGCATGGCTCTGCGTTCCTGGCGCGGAAAGTCGTGTACAGAACCGACGTCCACGCGCAGGGCGGCGCCTAAGTACTGCCCGCGACGTCATCCCGGCGATCACGACGCCGACGACGGACGCGGAGCCGCACGACGCCGCCTACCGACGCGCAAGGGTACTGCTACGCAAAAAACTTTCCGGATCCAGCCTGACGCCTGGGGATATTCTAAGGTAAGGAATCTGTCACTAACTACTGTCTCTTACAGATATATCGTTACACAAGTTAGTAACTTGTGCTGTACACACTCAATCAGCAAATGATGTCACACACTCAAAGACTGAACTCGGACCAATTTTGTTTGTATAAAAATATTGTTAAGTTATTTTATTTCTAGAACCAAGCCAAGCCTGGCACAGGTAAGTGAAATAAATGCTTTGCAAAGTATTATGCAGTGTTTACAAGTGAATGCAAGTTCAAATGCAGTTGTTTGAAAAACAGGTAAGTCAAGGTAGTGAAATTACTGTACAGATTACTTTATAGTTACTTTTTAGATTACTTTTTAAGTTACTTTTTCTACTCAGTGTGATATGCCTAGATATCACACTTGGACATTTCTTAGAGAAAAGGTAAGTAAAATCAGTTTTACATAATTGTAATTTTTCAGGTTTCCATACAAATCAACTCCACACAAAACATTTTTCAGAGAAAAACAGTCAATAGGTTCCTGTGGAGAGAAATGAAGTTAACGGTTACCGGGTAAGTACTCGGTCTTTGGGGTTGAGTTTCTGCGGTAAGAACAAGGGTTCCCCAGGGTCAAGGATGCACTCTTGTTACACCCTCAGTGGCACTAGGGCGTCCGGGTGCAGAGTGCTGAGGCCTAATGTTATCCAATGGGGAATAGGGGGCCTCCGGTTGGTGGCTGCTTACAACCAGGCCACTGGGTTGTGGGAGCAAAGCTCCTGGTGTTAGGCTCAGGTCAAAGGGGGGTCCGGTTTAGCACCCAAAGTGCACCCGCAGCGGCGGCTGGGTGCAGGGTGCTGTTTTGGCGTCGGGTGTCCTGTTGTTTTCAATAGGGATTTTCGGTTTTGGTTTTTAGCTGCATTCTCGGTCCAGGAAGACTTCCGGGAGGAACCAACAGCTGGGCAGGTAAGTTGGAGGGCTCTGGGACGTAGGTGCACCTCGGGTTCTTTTCTGCAGGGCGGCTGGATGCAGAGGTGTCTTTTGAGGTCTGATTTCACCTTACCGGGCCACTCGCGTTTGGTAGGGTCTCCGTGCAGAGGCTGCTGGCGACGTCGGGTTGTCCTGAAGGGGTCAACCCATGGTGGACTCGGACTCTGGAGCGCTGGGGGACCTCGCTGGGACCGGTGGCCCACTCGAACTCTGGACGTAGGCGACGGGTGCAGTGGTGGTTCCAGGCGTCTGGTTTCTTTGTCCTCAGCAGGCTCAGAGTCTGTCTTGGGAGTTTCTTTTGAGCAGAGCTGCTGTTCACAGGAGATCCAGTCTTTGTTGAAGGCAGTCAGTCTTCCCAGGGTTCTGGAGGTCGCTGGCTGCAAGACAAGGCGACTTTTGGCGCAGGATCTGTGGATACTGCAGATGGGCCGGTAGGGCTGGGGCCAAGTCAGTTGTTCTCTGCAGTCTCCTCTGCTGGGCATCTTCTTTCGTCCTTCTTCGTAGGTTGTGGGAATCTGTCTTCTTGGTTTAGGACTGCCCCCTAAATACTGTATTTAGGGGGCGTTTTAGGGGTCTCGAGGTCAGTAGCCAATGGGCTACTGACCTTAGGGTGACTACACCCTTGGTGTGCTCACCCCACATGAGGGAGTGAGCACAATCCCTAATCCTGATTGGGGAGTGCCTGCCATCTGCAAGATGGTGGGCACTGAAGAGTGGGCTTCACCTCGCCTCCCCCACCTGAGGGGTGGGGTTGGCAGAGGTGTGCATGCCTTCTGGGCTGGCTAATGTTTCCCACCTGTCTTCCCGCCGAAAAGGAGGGGAGTCAGGAAGGGGGCCTACTCCTGATAGTAGGAGAGGCTGGGGGTCGCATTACAAAGGCTGCAAGGCATTTGAAGCTCCCCTGCTACAGATGGCTCTTCCTGGCCTGGGGAGGTGTGAACACTTCCGCCCAGGAAAGGCTTCGTTTCTGGGCCCAGGGAGCGAAGGCTCCCACTCCAGGGGTCCAGAAACATGTCTCGTGGTGGCAGGCTGGTGTGTACCAGTCAGGGATCCCACCAGAGGCTGGTCGTTTTTCAGGGGGCATCTCTAAGATGCCCTCTGAGTGCATTTTTCATTAAATCCCACACTGGCATCAGTGTGGGTTTAATGTGCTGACAAGTTTGATACCAAACTTCCCAGTTTTCAGTAAAGCCATTATGGTGCTGTTGAGTTCGTAATGACAAACTCCCAGCACCATATACTCTTAATGGCATTACTGCACTTAGTGTCTAAGAATAGGTCTAGGCACTGTAGGGTTACAGGGCTCATGCACCTGTACCCTCACCACTGGTATAGTGCGCTCAGCTAGAGGGGTAGCTGACCTATGCCAGGGCAGTGGGTTGTAGGCATGGCACACAGGGATGTGTGCTATGTCGACTTTGTTCTGCACCAAAACACGCAGCCTGCAATGGCAGTGTATGTGTGTAAAGGTACAGGGCCTCTAAGGGTGGCACAGTACGTTTTGCAGCCCTTAGAGGCCTTCCCAGGCCACAGTGCCCTTGGTACCCATGGTACCTTTTACAAGGGTCTGACATGTGGCCATAGATGTGCCAATTGGGGGTACAAGGTACAGTTTTTGGGAAAGAACACACTCTGGGAACCTGATTGGCAGGGACCCAGGGCACATCAAGTCAAAGTGCATCAGTAGTCTGGCAAAAAGTGTGGGGTTACTGCAACAGAAACCCAGCTTCCTACAATCCCAATCCAATCCCAGTTCCTGGGTCAGCCATTAAAAGCTAGAGGCTTTTAAAGTTGCCATGCTGCGGATCTATGGCACTCTCCTGGCTCCCTCTGGGCTGTAAACTACTGACTGCTTAGGATGGGCAGTCAGCACCAGTGTAGTGCTTTGGGACCATGCATTGATGGGACATCTAAGAGTCATTAATGGGTATGCCATTTGATGGCACCTGGCTTTTCAAATCAGACTCTGTCCTGAAACGCTTCAAAGCAAGCAGGGCCACAGGGAATTCCTGCAGCCTTTCTGCAACCGTGCAGCACTGTCCCCAGCAATTGTGTATCTTTAAGTGCTTTGAAAGGCGTTTGACACACAGACAACACTGAAGCCCTGCACCGCAGCAAAAGAGCCCTAGTCCTTTTGAGGCCTTGGAGCCAGCCAACAACGTCCAGTCCCTCTTGGGCAGCGTACTGCTCAGTCCTCTAACCCTACCCCCACCGCTTCTGATTCCAAGATGCTTAGCAACTTGCCCTCAGCTACACATGACCACCAGGTTGGCGCCAGGATAAGTTATTACCTCCATGGGTGGCTCAGCATTGCATCAGAGTTATGGGTCCCCCAAATAGTTTCTCAAGGATACCATTCCTGTCTGACCCACTCCATATTCCACCCACATCAGAGCAGCTTTCGAAGAACCATTTGCCCATTCTGCAACAAGAAATCCAGGCTCATAGACAAAGTTGCCATAGAGAGGGATTTGGAATCTGAGAAGGGACAGGATATTACTTTTGTTATTTCTTGGTGCCAAAGAAGGGCGGAGTCCTTCATCCTATTTGAGAACTCTTAACTACTTCCTAAAAAAAAAAGGGGTAATTTCAGGATGCTCACATTGGCTTAGGTTCTATCAGCCCTGGATCCAGGAGACTGGATTGCAAGCTGGACCTTCAAGACGGACAAGTTACTTACTTTCAATAACGCCTTATCTGGTAGAGACTTGATCTAGCCGCAGATTCCTTACCGTAGAATTATCCTCTGGCGTCAGACTGGATCTGGAGAAATTCTTGTGAGCATTACCCCTTCGCGCCAGCAGGTGGCGTCAATCGGCTCAGTATGTAGTCGTCCACGCCGTAAATAAAGTGCGTGGTGCCTATATAGGTACCACCCGAGCGCACTGACATCGGTTACTTTCCGCAATTTTCCACGTCAGGAGAGCGGAGCCATGATGAACACTGACCACTGGTGTGAAAAACTAGGCCCTTGAAAGGGAAAGCCCTGTCCCTAGAAATTCGTCTGCAGATTGGGGAGGATGGGTGGGTTGGTAAGGAATCTGCTTTTATATAGAATCTCTACCAGATAAGGCGTTACCGAAGGTAAGTTACTTGTCCATATGATGGAGACTTCTAGCCGCAGATTCCTTAGCTTAGAAAAGACACACAAGCAATACCTCCCCGGAGGTGGGTCTGCGAAACAATCTCATATCAAAAGGTTCTGCAGGACCGAACGGACAAAGTGCCCATCTCAATGGACCTGACTTGTCCAGGCAGTAGTGTTTTGTGAACGTGTGCAAGGAAGCCAGTGTTGCTGCCTGGCAGATGTCCAGGTCCAAGACTCTGCGTGCTAACGCAGTGGTCGCAACCTTGGCTCTGGTGAAATGAGCACGCAAACCCTCAGAGGGTTGCTTCTGGCCAGTGCCTAGCAGATTTTAATGCAGAGCACGTTCCATCAGGAGATGCTCTGCTTCTGCACAGCCTTTCCATTCTGTGCTCTGACATACTCCACGAAGAGTTGGTCGCCCACCCAGAACTATTTTGTGTGGTCAAGGTAGAACGACAATGCTCTTTTTGGATCCAGTCGGTGAAGTCGCTCCTCTTCCTTAGAGGGATGTGGCGGAGCATTAAAAGTAGGCAAAGTGATGGACTGGCTTACATGAAAGGGAGTGGCGACTTTCGGCAGAAAAGAAGTTCTAGTTCATAGAACCAGCTTGTCTGGATAGATTTTCAAGAAGGGAGGCTTGGATGACACAGCCTGAAGCTTACTGACTCTCTGGGCAGATATTATTGACACCAAAAACGCAGTCTTGATGGTAAGGAGCCTGAGAGGACCCATTTGCAAGGGTTCAAAGGGAGCTCACATCAGGAATGTCAGGATGAGATTAAGGTCCCACTGAGGCATGATAAAGGGAGAAGGAGGAAACATATGTTGCAAACCTTTCAAGAACCTTTGTACAGTAGGAGATTTGAAGAAGGATGGCTAGTCAGGCAACCGTAGAAAGGCTGAGACAGCAGAAACATAACCCTTTAAGGTGCCCAGAGCAGAGCCCTGCTGGGCAAGAGAAAGCATACTGAGACAAACCTGAGAAAGGGGAGCAGAAAAGGGGTCAACCTGCTTTCCTGCACACCATGCCACAAACTTGCCCCAATGGCAGGGGTATACTGTTTTTGGTGGAGGGATGCCTGGCTACCAGAATAACATCATAGACTTTGGGCGGAAGGTCGAAGACTGTCAACTGTCAGGTGGAGATTCCTTCCCTGCTGCTGCAACAGAAGGTCCTCCCGGAGGGGCAGCCTGATCGGCAGACCGATGGCCATGTTTAACAGCTAAGAATACCAAAGTCTCAGAGCCCAGTCCTGAGCCACAAGGATAACTTGGGCCCAGTTGTTCCTGACCTTCTTGAGTACTCTGGGCAGGAGTAGTATGAGCTTAAAGCCTGAGCTCCACTCAAGACGAAAAGCGTCTCAGAGCGAGAGTCGCCATGGAAACTCCAGCATGCAGAACTGCTGTCATTGCACATTCTTGGCGGTGGTGAACAGATCTAACCAAGGCTAACCCCACTGCTGAAAGAGACCTTGCACCACCTCCGGATGGAGACCCCATTCGTGATCCGCTAGGCATCTGCAGCTGAGTTTGTCCACCCTGGCGTTCAAAGATCCTGCCAGGTGTTGAACCACCAGGAAAATGCCCTGATATTCCATTGATATCCAGAACCACAGAGCCTCTTGACAAAGGATTCAGAACCCCACCCACCCTGTTTGTTGCAGTACCACATGGCGGTGGTGTTGTCCATGAACACCTGCACTAGCCTTTCCTCGATAGCGGGCAGAAAGGCTTTAAATGCCAGTTGGATGGTGTTAGAACTGGGGGTCTCTAGTTGGCAGAGGTAGGTACCTTTGTCCAAATAGGGACCCTTGCTTCTAGTCAGGGTAAGGGGGTACACTCCTGAAATAACCCCTGCTCACCCTCTTGGTAGCTTGGCACGAGCAGACAGGCTTAAGTCCGAGGCAGTGTGTAAAGCATTTGTGAACACATACAGTAATCCAGTGACAACACTACAAATGGACACCACACAGGTTGTATTATAAAAATAAGTATCTTTTATATAGATTTACCACAAGACCATAAATGACAAAAATAATCCACAATACTGTACTTTAAAGATGGTAGAATTAGCTTGAGTCTCTTTAAATGAAAATGCGACACTTTGAGTTCAATGTACCTTAAGATGCGTAACGCAGGGCAACGAAAAGTGTTGCAGGGAAGGTGATGCGGTAGTCCCTTACACGCAAGGACGGTGATGCGTTGAAGATCTGGTGCAAAAGAAACAAAGTGGCGACTTCTTGAGGTTGCGACAACGAAGAGGTGATGCGTGCACGCCCGACGGCCGTGCGGCGATTTCGATGAGTCTTTGGAGCCGCGACAGGCCCTGAGACACGCTTCCCTGGCGATGCGACGGCGTCTGATGCGAGGTCGACGATCTTCTCCTGGGATGCGGGGCGGGCCTCGTGTTGCGATGCGTCGGCGACTGATGCGAGGTCGATGCTCTGCCCCGGGGATGCGACGGCGTCTGATGCGACGGCGACACTTCTCCGGTGCTGCGAGGCGCTTCGAAGGATGCGGTGCGCTTCTTCGGGGATGCGCCGGCATCTGATGCGACGGCGACACTCTTCTCCGGCGATGCGAGACTCAGCGGCTGGGGCGACACTATTCTTCGTGTTGAGTCGCGCTTCCAGCTCCCAGAGACACGTAAGTGTGTCAGAAGGTCCAAATTCTCAGCAAGGGAATACAGGGGGAGCTGGTGGGTGAAGTCTGTTGTCCCTGAGACTTCAGCAGGAGGCAAGCTCTAAAATCAAGCCCTTGGAGATCCTTCACAAGTTGATGAAAGTACACACAAAGTTCCCTTCTCCTTTCTTTGGCAGTCAGGCAACCACTGCAGGCAGATCCCTCTCAGCTTAGGGATAGTCTTCTCCTCAGTTTCTTCTTGGTTCCGCTCCTCAGCAAAGGTTTCTTCTTGTTTCCCAAAAGTGATCTAATTTCCTAGGGGTCTGGGTCCCCTTTTTATACACCTTTTCTCTTTGTTCTCTGAAGGCAGAGAGGCCTTTGCCTAGTCCAAAACCAGTTCTGGTCAGTCCTGGAGCACTTTGTTTACAGGACTCCTTCTTTCCTTTCAGAATGTGGGGCAGAGTGCTCAGCCGCCCGGCAGGAGGTGGAGCCAGCATTGTGGAAGGCAGGCACAGCCCTATTCAGACCCAGGTGCAACTCCTCCCTCCACTCTGGATGCAGATCTCTCTATTCAGCCCTGTGCTGACTCACCCTGTCTCCTGTAGCCACCCCCAGCCCCTGTCACTCAAACTCCAGACAAGGAATACACAACCTAGCAGAGGCAGGCTTGGATAGTTAGGCAAGAAAATACCTACTTTCTAAAAGTGGTATTTTCAAACACAGAATGTTAAAACCAACTTCACTAAAAGATGTATTTTATCATCCTGAGTTCAGGCATACTAAATTCTTTTTTCTACCATGTTCCCTGGGTCAGTTAGGATTATAAGGTGTAATAATCAAACTGCCCATTCTGGCCTATGGGGAGCAGGTAGCCTTGCAATAGTGAAAAACGAAAATGGCTGTAATTCACTATTAGGACATGCCACACACACCAGGGCATGTCCTACCTTATACTTACAATGCACCCTGCCCTAGGGCCTACTTTAGGGGTGACCAACATGCAGTAAAGGGAAGGTTTAGGGCCTGGTAAGTGGGTGCACTCACCAAGTCGACATGACAGCCCTAGGCTGCACACAGGCTCTGCAATGGCAGGCCTGAGACACATTTTACAAGCTGCTTCTGTGGGTGGCACAACCAGTGCTGCAAGCCCACCAGCAGCATTGGATTTACAAGCCCTGGGCACACTCAGTGCACTGTACTAGGGACTGACAAGTAAACCAATCATCCAATCATGGAGTCACTAATACATACATCAATTTACAATAGGGAGCACTTGCACTGTGGCACTGAATAGCAGTGGCACAGTGCCCAAAGCATCTAAACCAGCAAAAATAGATCAATAACATTGGAGGCATCATCAAAAAATGGAAGGGAGACCCACGCCAAGGATGCCAGGTCCAACACGTGTCCCCTCCAGCTGAAATGTGGGGAGAACTACCCTACCTCTAGGGAGTCCTCTTCACTAAGGCGGAAAAATCTGGACAGACCATCAGCATTGGCGTGTTCTGTACCAGGGCGGTGTTCCACCGTGAAGTCCATCCCCTGTAGGGAAATGGACCACCTCAACAGCTTTGGATTCTCACCCCTCATCTGCATTAACCATCTGAGGGGCCTGTGGTCGGTCTGAACCCGGAAGTGAGTCCCAAACAGGTATGGTCTCAGCTTCTTCAGTGCCCAGACCACAGCAAATGCCTCACGCTCAATAGCACTCCACTTCTGTTCCCGTGGAAGTAACCTCCTGCTAAGGAAGGCTACAGGTTGGTCTAGGCCCTCCTCATTCATCTGTGACAAAACAGCCCCCACACCATGCTCTGAAGCGTCTGTCTGAACTATAAACTCTTTGGAGAAGTTGGGGGCCAGGAGCACGGGCGCCGTGCACATGGCTGTCTTCAAGGTGTCAAAAGCATGTTGACAGGTGTCAGTCCAAATCACTCTCTTGGGCTGCTTCCTGGAAGTCAGCTCTGTCAAGGGTGCAACCATGCTGCCATACCCCTTGACAAATCTCCTGTAATACCCGGTGAGTCCTAGGAAGGCTCTCACCGCTGTCTGGGTCTTGGGGGGGCTCCCAAGCCGGAATGGTATCTATCTTGGGCTGTAGGGCGCCACCTGGCCGCTCCCAACCTGGTGTCCCAAGTACACCACGGAACCCTGCCCGATCTGGCACTTACTCGCCTTGATCGTGAGGCCTGCCCTCCGCAGAGCCATCAACACTTCCCAGAGGTGGCGCAGATGTTCTTCCCAACTGGCGCTGAACACTGCGATGTCATCCAGGTAGGCGGCACTGAAGTCCTCCAGTCCAACCAACACCTGGTTGACCAACCTCTGAAAGGTGGCAGGGGCATTCTTCATCCCAAAGGGCATCACCCGGAATTGGTAGTGCCCATCTGGTGTGGAGAATGCTGACCTCTCCTTTGCCCCATCAGTCAAGGCGATCTGCCAGTACCCAGACGTTAGGTCAAACGTACTGAGGTACCGGGCAGCCCCTAACCGATCTATGAGCTCATCAGCTCTGGGGTTGGGGTGTGCGTCAGTCCTGGTGACTGAATTGAGTCCTCGGTAGTCCACACAGAACCGGAGTTTGGGTGTGGCAACAGGCGCGGCAGCCTTTGGGACCAAGACTACTGGGCTGGCCCAAGGGCTGTGAGAGGACTCACTTACCCCCAATGCAAACATCTTGGAGACCTCCTCCTTGATGCAAGCTCTCACCCTGTCAGTCACCCTGTAAGCCTTGTGCTTGACAGGAAGACTGTCCCCAGTGTCCACATCATGGACGCACCAGTCAGTGACACTAGGAACCAGGGAGAACAGGTCAGGAAACTGCCCCAACAGTTGGCGACAGTCACCTTGCTGCTCAGGTGTCAGGGAGGTAGAGAGGTTCACACCCTCCACTGATCCATCTTGCTCTTGGGCTGACAGGAGGTCAGGAAGAGGCTCAGTCTCCTCCTCCATCCCAGCATCCGTAGCTAAGAGCATGCCCACTTGGGACCTCTCCAAGTGGGGCTTCAGGCGGTTGACGTACAGGACCCGCAAGGGGTTCCTGGGAGACCGCATGTCCACCAAGTAGGTAACCGGACTCTTGCGCTCCACCACCTCAAAGGGTCCGGTCCACTTATCCTGGAGCGCACAGGGCTCCACTGGGGCCATGACCCACACTTTCTGACCAGGTTGAAGCTCAACCAGAGTGGCATTCTGGTCGTACCACCGCTTCATTTCCTCCTGGCTGGCTTCCAGATTTGCCTCAGCAAGTTGCCTGAAACGCCTAGTTTGGTTCCTGAAGGCCAGCATGTAGCTATATACATCCTGGGGAGGTTTCCTGGGAGATTGCTCCCAGCCTTCCTTGACCAAACTCAGAGGTCCTCTCACTGGGTGACCATACAGGAGCTCAAAGGGGCTGAACCCTAGAGACTTCTGTGGCACCTCACGGTATGCAAAAAGAAGGCATGGCAAGAGGACGTCCAATTTACGCCTCATGGGTTCTTCCAGACCCATAATCATGCCCTTCAGGGTCCGGTTGAATCTCTCAACCAACCCATTTCCTTGGGGGTGGTAAGGAGTGGTGAACTTGTAGGTTACACCGCACTCCTGCCACAGGGACTTCATATACTTGGATATAAAGTTAGTATCTCTGTCAGACACCACCTCTTGAGGGAACCCCACACGGGAGAAAATTCCCATCAGTGCCCGTCCCACCACGGGGGCAGTCACTGTCCTCAGAGGGATGGCTTCAGGGTACTGGGTGGCATGGTCCACCAAGACCAGGATAAACCTGTTGCCCATGGCTGTCTTGGGGTCCAGTGGCCCCACAATGTCAATACCCACCCGTTCAAAGGGGGTGCTGACTACAGGGAATGGCTGGAGAGGAGCCTTCTGCTTCCTCCCACTCTTTCCACTTGCCTGGCAAGTCTGACGGGTCCTGCAGTGAGTGGCGGCACTCCTGCGCATCTGGGGCCAAAAGAAATGGGTGACAAGCCTTTCAAAGGTCTTGTCCTGCCCCAGATTTCCTGCTAAAGGCACATCATGAGCCAAACCCAGTAGGAAGGCTCTGAAGCGCTGGGGTACCACCAGCACACGGGCTGACCCAGGCTCAGCAACCTTAGGCTCTGAATACAGGAGACCATTCTCCCAGTAGATCCAATGTGATCCAGACTGATCACCTGCTGCCTGGTCTGTGGCCTGTTGCCTCAGACCCACGAGAGAAGGGCACTTGTTCTGCTCCTCGCAGAACTCCTCCCTGGAGGGTCCTCCATCTTGCTGCCAATGGGTCAGCTCAGGCAGGTCCCCCAGTTCAGCTACCTGTTCCCCTGTAGGCTCCAGGGCATCCCCCTCAGGGTCCGCCTCCTCCTGGACCGTGGGAACTTCGGGGGCCGGTTTCCCGCGCCCCCTGCCTCTTCTCTCTCCGGCAGGCACCTGGGCCTCCCTCTCAGGCTCCAGGTCCTCTTGAACACCTCTGGCTGCCATGGACCGGGTGGTCACACACGCCCAATCAGGCAAGCCCAACATCTCCAAATGAGCACTCCGCTCCACCTTAGCCCAAGGGGAGCTCTCCAAATCGTTCCCTAACAGTCAACAGGCATGGCTGGCCTCACAGCTACTTGAAGAGTACCAGAGACCCCCCCCCCCACTCAAAGGGAACCTGAGCCACCTTGCAGTGGCTCTCTGTGTTGTCAGCGGCAACAACTGGGTAGAATGCATCAGGGACCACCTGCTCTTTCGACACCAGGTGACACTTGACAGCTGTCACACTGGCTCCTGTGTCTCTCAGAGCCTCCACCCTATGGCCATTGATGGTCACCCACTGCCTGTACTTCTTAGTGTTCTCAGGCAGTTGGGTCCTAGGGACCATCTCAGTCTCCTAATGAGACCAGGGACAATACTACGGGATCCCACCCACCTTGGGCATCCATCTCCTCCCCCAGGGCTACACTAGCCAACTGCCGGGGGACTGCACCAGGTGGTGCTGGCTTTCCAAACAAAGGGCAACGGGATCATTGGCCTTGTGGCCTAGGGCGCCACACTTGTAGCACACCAGGGGTCCCCTATGAACAGGTGGACCTGTCGGGGCCCCGTGCTTATTCTCAGGGGGAGGCTGGGAACCTTTCCCTTGGGGTTTACTTTGGGGCCCTCTCTGGAACTCCCTCTGTTTACCCTTGTCCCCCCCACTCTTCTGCTGGGGACCCTGCCCACCCTTGGCGGAGTCTCCCACGTGACCCTTGTGGACCCGGGTGCTCACCCAGCGGTCCGCCTCCTCAGCAAGCTGCCTAGGGTTAGTCAGTCTACTGTCAATCAGGTGCTGGTGTAGCTCAGGAAAACAATTACTGGACAAGTGCTCCCATGCAATCAAATCAAAGAGCGCCTGAAAATCATTTGCTTTGCTACCCTTTACCCAACCATCCAAGGCTCTGCAAAAAAAGGTCACATATTCAACCCAGGTACTGCCTTCAATCTTCTTACAGTTCCTGAACCTCTGCCTATAGAGTTCAGGAGTTAACCCATACCTGGTCATCAATGCATTCTTCATGTGGCTGTTGGACTTGCCCTCTGAAGTATATAATTCCTACAAAGTATCCCGCCCCTCACTAAGGAACCGACCCCACAACCCCGCTCCCCAATCCTTCTCAGGGACCCGGTGGGAAGTCATGGCTACCTCATAGGCCTTGAACCATTGCCCAATATCATTATTTTTAAAAAAAACTCCTTAACCACATCCTTAGGAATATACACCCTAGCCTCAACAGGCACTGACGGTGTGCTGCCACCAGAGGGAGTAATCTCTAACTTCTTGGCTCTAAACTCCATCTCCCTCAAACTTTTTTCATGCTCATGATCCATTCTTTTCTCTTCTAAGGCCAACTTTCTAGATTTCAATTCAAATTCCAACTGCCCCTTGAACTTGAGCTTGGTCAGCTCCATCTCATGCATCCTACTCTTTTCTCTGTCTTCCAGCTCTTCTGGGGACAGACCTCGGGCAGAAACACTGCTACCTATGGGGGAAGATGCTCTCCTCTCCCCTGGACCCACTGGCCCATCCAGCTGCTCATCTGCATTGTCAGCCCCCTCCTCATTCTCAGGGGTCTTCCTTGCTTCAACCCAGGCCCTCAGCGCCTTTTGGAAATCATCCTTCTTGGAGATTCCGGTCATAGAAACTTTGAACTTCCTGCAGAAGTGCTTGAGCTGGTTAACGGTGTGGCATTCCAGTTTCTGCTCCTCCCAATCATTATCAACAGATACTATGGATGCTGCTGTATCCATGGTGATTAAACTTGGCAGTTTTTAGCAAAAATAGAGAGTCCCAAAAAAAGAATATCTACCAAAAGTATGTGGTTGCGTTATGGTCTGCACTCACTAGGTAGTGTTCACCAATCACTGTACATGAGTCACAAATGCAAGTCCAGAATCCTCACCGCTGACCACCAATGTTAGAACTGGGGGTCTCTAGTTGGCAGAGGTAGGTACCTTTGTCCAAATAGGGACCCTTGCTTCTAGTCAGGGTAAGGGGGTACACTCCTGAAATAACCCCTGCTCACCCTCTTGGTAGCTTGGCATGAGCAGACAGGCTTAAGTCGGAGGCAGTGTGTAAAGCATTTGTGAACACATACAGTAATCCAGTGACAACACTACAAATGGACACCACACAGGTTGTATTATAAAAATAAGTATCTCTTATATAGATTTACCACAAGACCACAAACGACAAAAATAATCCACAATACTGTACTTTAAAGATGGTAGAATTAGCTTGAGTCTCTTTAAATGAAAATGCGACACTTTGAGTTCAATGTACCTTAAGATGCGTAATGCAGGGCAACGCAAAGTGTTGCAGGGAAGGTGATGCGGTAGTCCCTTACACGCAAGGACGGTGATGCGTTGAAGATCTGGTGCAAAAGAAACAAAGTGGCGTCTTCTTGAGGTTGCGGCAACGAAGAGGTGATGCGTGCACGCCGACGGCCGTGCGGCGATTTCGATGAGTCTTTGTAGCCGCGACAGGCCCTGCGACACGCTTCCCTGGCGATGCGACGGCGTCTGATGTGAGGTCGACGATCTTCTCCTGGGATGCGGGGCGCGCCTCGTGTTGCGATGCGTCGGCGTCTGATGCGAGGTCGATGCTCTGCCCCGGGGATGCGACGGCGTCTGATGCGACGGCGACACTCTTCTCCGGTGCTGCGAGGCGCTTCGAAGGATGCGGCGCGCTTCGGGGATGCGCCGGCGTCTGATGCGACGGCGACACTCTTCTCCGGCGATGCGAGACTCCGCGGCTGCGGCGACACGCTTCTTCGTGTTGAGTCGCGCTTCCAGCTCCCAGAGACACGCAAGTGTGTCAGAAGGTCCAAATTCCCAGCAAGGGAATACAGGGGGAGCTGGTGGGTGAAGTCTGTTGTCCCTGAGACTTCAGCAGGAGGCAAGCTCTAAAATCAAGCCCTTGGAGATCCTTCACAAGTTGATGAAAGTACACACAAAGTTCCCTTCTCCTTTCTTTGGCAGTCAGGCAACCACTGCAGGCAGATCCCTCTCAGCTTAGGGATAGTCTTCTCCTCAGTTTCTTCTTGGTTCCGCTCCTCAGCAAAGGTTTCTTCTTGTTTCCCAAAAGTGATCTAATTTCCTAGGGGTCTGGGTCCCCTTTTTATACACCTTTTCTCTTTGTTCTCTGAAGGCAGAGAGGCCTTTGCCTAGTCCAAAACCAGTTCTGTTCAGTCCTGGAGCACTTTGTTTACAGGACTCCTTCTTTCCTTTCAGAATGTGGGGCAGAGTGCTCAGCCGCTCTTCAGGAGGTGGAGCCAGCATTGTGGAAGGCAGGCACAGCCCTATTCAGACCCAGGTGCAACTCCTCCCTCCACTCTGGATGCAGATCTCTCTATTCAGCCCTGTGCTGACTCACCCTGTCTCCTGTAGCCACCCCCAGCCCCTGTCACTCAAACTCCAGACAAGGAATACACAACCTAGCAGAGGCAGGCTTGGATAGTTAGGCAAGAAAATACCTACTTTCTAAAAGTGGTATTTTCAAACACAGAATGTTAAAACCAACTTCACTAAAAGATGTATTTTATCATCCTGAGTTCAGGCATACTAAATTCTTTTTTCTACCATGTTCCCTGGGTCAGTTAGGATTATAAGGTGTAATAATCAAACTGCCCATTCTGGCCTATGAGGAGCAGGTAGCCTTGCAATAGTGAAAAACGAAAATGGCTGTAATTCACTATTAGGACATGCCACACACACCAGGGCATGTCCTACCTTATACTTACAATGCACCCTGCCCTAGGGCCTACTTTAGGGGTGACCAACATGCAGTAAAGGGAAGGTTTAGGGCCTGGTAAGTGGGTGCACTCACCAAGTCGACATGGCAGCCCTAGGCTGCACACAGGCTCTGCAATGGCAGGCCTGAGACACATTTTACAAGCTGCTTCTGTGGGTGGCACAACCAGTGCTGCAAGCCCACCAGCAGCATTGGATTTACAAGCCCTGGGCACACTCAGTGCACTGTACTAGGGACTGACAAGTAAACCAATCATCCAATCATGGCGTCACTAATACATACATCAATTTACAATAGGGAGCACTTGCACTGTGGCACTGAATAGCAGTGGCACAGTGCCCAAAGCATCTAAACCAGCAAAAACAGATCAATAACATTGGAGGCATCATCAAAAAATGGAAGGGAGACCCACGCAAAGGATGCCAGGTCCAACAGATGGCGCGGAGCTCCATAAGGTTGATGTGGAGTCCAAATTCCGCCGGAGACTAGATGCCTCTGATCTCCACCTCAATCAGATGGCCTCCCCATCCCAGGAGTGACACACTTGTCACTACTGTCAGATCTGGCTGGTGAAGGGAGAGGGGTCTGCCGCTGACCCAATCGTGGTTTGTTAACCACCACTGTAGATCTTGTGTAGTTCCTCTTGTGTAGTTCCTCCGATATCTGGACCATGTCGGAGAGATTCCCCTGATGCTGCATCCACTGGTGGACAGCCTGGGGCAAGCTGGCTTTTAACAGCCAGTCATCAAGATAGGGAAGACTGGCACCCCGATACCTGCAGATGAGCTGCAACCACCGCCATCACCTCAGTGTAGACCCGAGGGGCGCTGGTGAGGCCAAAAGGGGCCACGGTGAACTGAAAGTGCTTGTGGTCCACCGTGAACTGCAGCCAACGTTTGTGGGCAGGCAGGACAGGAATGTGGAAGTATGCGTCCTGCAAGTCCAACGCTACGATCCAGCCTTCCGGGTCCAGGGCAGACGAGACCTGAGCAAGTGTGAGCATCTTGAACTTCTCCTTTCTTAGGAAGAAATTGAGGATGCAGGTCTAGGATGGGATGAAGGCCTACATCCTTCTTGAGCACCAGAAAGTAGCAGGAATAGCAACCACGGCCTACTTCTAGCATCAGCACCCTCTCTATGGCTCCCTTTGCCAAGAGAGCAGCCACTTCCTGGTGTAGCAAAGGAAGATGGTCCTCCATCAGCAAGCAGGTAGCATGGGTGGAGGGGTGATAGGGTAGCCTCAAAAGAGAGGGAATAGCCCCTCTGCACAATCTGCAGAACCCATTGGTTTGATGTTGTAGACCCCTAGTGGTGCAGGTGACGGTGGATCCTGCCACCCTCTGGATGCCCATGATAAAGGGGCAGACTATAAGAGCTTGGAGGCTGCAGCTGCTGGGAGGGTGGTGGACTGCCCTGACCACCTGCTGCTCGACCCATGAGGTCTGAGGGAACCGTGTCCTCAGCCACGCAGAGGCTGTGAAGGTTGCGCACCTCAGTGGCTGGGCGGTTATAGACATGGCTGAAATCCCTTCTGTGGCCCCAAAAGGAGCAAAATGTGGATTGTGGGTGATGAGTGACAGTGGAAAGGCCAAAGGACCTGGCCATAGCCCTGCTGTCCTTAAAACGCTCCAGTGCCGAATTTGCCTGGTCTCCGAAGAGACGGGAGGCATCAAAGGGCATGCCAATAAGCGACGCTTGTACATCTGCAGAAAGGTCAGGTGTTCTCAACCAGGCACGGAGCCGTAAGACCACTGTTGGCACAACCGCTCTGCCCCATGAGCCGGTGGAGTCCAGTCCACAATGGATCGTGAACTTAACTGCGTCTCTTCTATCAGCAACTGCCTGGGAGAGTACTGCCCAATCCTCCTCTGTTCACGGACCACAGTGCCAGGCTGGTGGAAGAAAACATCTTCTTGCCTCTTGGATTCCCAAGCCAGTGGTGCGGTTGAGAATGCAAGATTTACATGGGAAATGGAGGCTTGGACCACCAAGTTCTTTAGGGTAATGTGTTGCGTGAGGAAGTTGGGTCCCCTGGACTGGGTGGTGGCAGCGAACAACAATCCTCTTCATGCGAGCCCCTGCCATGGTAGGGGGAGAGAGCATACCTGTATCTGGAGAGGTATCTAATCCGCTGGCGTCCTCCAAATCCTCACACCATTTCATGTTAGCGTCACAAGGCTGGTATTCTTCAGGGTCCAGCGACCTCTCCCACTCCTCACCAAGTCCATGCCCATAAGAATAGGTCCCAGGTGCCGGCCTGGAAGGCATGACTCCAGTCGGTGCTGGAGTCCGCATCAATCATTGCCCATCTGGCTCCGTGTTGGAGTCTGGGATCATAATGGGGATGGTGCCGCTGTTGGGTGCTGGTGGCACCGGGAGCATCTGCATTGGGGACAGTATTGGGGAAGGTCGGGGTGGCATGATTGGCACTGGTCAAGATCCATCTGTGGATCCAAGGGGCCCGACTGGGCCGGAGCTGCCAGTGTGCATCTAGTAGGGGTCCATTCCAAACCTGTGGGGCCCAAAAGCATGCCAGAGGGAATGGGCCATCCAAATATGAGGTGCATAGCCTCATAAAACTCCCTCAATTGGGCGGGGGTCGCTCTGGCTCCAGTAAACTCGGAGAGGCGCGGAGATAGCCCATGCGCTGCCTCAACCGTGGAGCCAGGCCTTTAATGTCGATGCTCCCTCGTCTCATTGGCCGATAGACGAGGAGAAGCCGAAGACCTCTTTGATGACTTCTTCTTGTGGCGGAAATTACCCAAATGACCAGAAAACTTTGAGTACGACGAGGATCTCTGACTCTGCCACCGCTCCCAGGACCTTTGTCTCGTCTGGGATCTGGATTTGCTGCGTCGCGTGTTGAGCTGCCAGGAGCTTGAGATTTGTTCCCTCAAGGCCTTCTGGTTCATGGCGCGGCAATATGAGCAGGCCTTCGGATCAGGGTCGCCCACAAGGCACCAAAGGAAAACAATATGCAGGTCCGTCACCGACATTGAGCGGTGACAAGTTCCGCAGGGCTTGGAACTGGCCTTCAGAGAGGACATCCCTTCCACACCAGGAGCAAAACCTCAAAAAACTTGACAAAAAGTCGAAAAAAAGTCAAAAATTGACTAAAGGGTAGCTCTTCTCCGGATCTGCGCTGACTGGCACAAAAAGAACTGACGTCCGCATGCTGGGGTGACACCTATGTAGGCACCGGGCATGTCACTTCCAGCGCGGATGCCGCCGACGGTGCCACGCAGAGCTAATCGATGGCACCTACCGGTGCGCAGGGGTACTAAAAAACTTTTTCCAGGTCTATCCTAACGCCTGGGGATAATTCTAAGGTAAGGAATTTGCAGCTAGAAGTCTCCATCAGATGTCTATTTTCATATACAGTCCTGTAGTCCCACAAACGTTATCTGCGGTTCAAGGTGGGCCAAGAGCATTTTCACTTTTCCATGCTCCCCTTTGGTCTCATCAGTGCCCCTGGGGTGTTCACGAAAGTGATTACTGGTCGCTGCATACCTTCGGAGGTTGGGTGCACCAGTTTTCCCCCTACCTTGATGACTAGCTGTTGAAGGCAGGCTCGCTGCAGTTAGTCATGAACCACCTGTGGACAACGGCGTCATCAGAGTTCCTAAAAACATGTGTGACTTCATGAAAGCTCTGCTACAGGCAGCTGGGAGTTTGATTGCTGGCTCCAGAAAGCTTGACTAAACTAGTGCTTTCACTGTCTACCTATTGAGGCAAGAATCAATGCGTTTCGCTTCTCTGTAAGGAGTTGTCGTAGGGATTAAGTTCTGGTTCATCCTACTGGTATAGGCCTGGACTAGGCTCTCGGGCATGAGATGCTATGTGAGGAAAGCAGGGTCACTTGGGCAGATCCATGGCATCCAGTCACTTGTCTATTTACAGACTGTCAAGAATTTTTTCAAGCTTGTCTGCCTCACTATTAAGGCTCAAGACATCAACCTATTCTTTCTTCGTTAAACATTTCTGGATGGGCCAAACACCTCAGAAGCATAGAGGCTCTTCTGCTCAAACAGAAGATTCAAATCCAACTCAGTGACGTTAAATGTCTTTTTCTGGGGCTCTACTGTCTCAGTGATCTCTCGCTGATGACCCAAGATACTAGGAGAACAGTGGACCTTTATGAAAAGAAAAGCTTTACATTTTGGCATTTACCAGAATGTTAAACTTCCTGTAGGCCATGAGGAAGAAAGTTCATGTTTGGCCGCCCAAAAAGTCAAATGGTCAGCCTCCTACTGTAGATTTGTTGAACCTGTAAATACAAATGGATTGGCAGAAGTGGAACACAGTGATCAAGGTAGAAAGTATCACATCCAGAAAAGATGCCAATTCAAGTTACTGACACGCCTACAACGCCCTCCACGACCAGGGACCACGATACATCAACCACTATCTGAACTTCCACCAACCCTCCAAACACCTTCGCTCCGCCTTCCTCACCCTCACACACAATCCATGCATCCACAGAAGCTACAGTGGAAGATGGTCCTTCTCCCACCTCGCCGCCAAGTCCTGGAACGACCTTCCCCTGCACCTGCGAACATCAGCTTCTCTCCCGGAATTCAGAAAGGGACACAAGACCTGGCTTTTCGAGATCATAGAGCCTGGATACCCTCGTGGGTGATTAGCCGTGCTCTATAAATCTGGACTGATTGACAGCAGTAACTCTTGAGTTAAAGAAGGCCTTAAGGATTGAATGTTTTGCTATGGGTAGTCCATGTAAGGAGATCAAATTATTTGATATTACTGTGCAAGTGAGCAGAACCGGAACAAGTCTGGCTATTGCATTTTGGGCAGTTTGAAGCCATTGCAGTAAATAGGCTGGAAGACCCAAATATTGAGCATTTACAGCTTTCAAACCTAAAAGGAATTGAGGACTAAACTACAATTTTGCAGCAGTCCGTAACCTTTCGCAAAATCCAAAGGTAGAAGAAACATGAAGCCACTGCCTTAGTAATTTGTCGAATCAGGGAATCCTCAACCACCATTCCTACTAAGGATATGAAGGACCACCAAGATTAAGACCACAATGAAGGCGGTCGGCCTAAAAGTAGGACCTATCATCATTTTTTTTCCTTTCATGTTTTTGATATTTGAAAAGATTACATACTGGCTTGCTGCTTTTCTCTTGTTAAGTGTATTTCTTGAGATTAGAGTCTTGCAAATATTTTTGATTTATAAAGCACATTGTCACCCCTCTGGGAAGAGTAGTGATTTATAAAATATCTTTAATAAATTGTGAAACCCAGTCATGTACTATACGGTCTCTTTTTTGACTCTGTAAAAGCAATCAATCAATCAACGTTAGCTTCATTCGATTTTAAGTGAAGAAAAAAACCTAAAAGCACATAAAATATACAATACAGCAGATAAAATACAATGTCAATAAATACGGATAAAAGCACAACTAATAGTGTGTATTGACAGGGGGTAGTCGCCTCATATAATTCCTAGTCACTGCTGTTCCTCAGTCGTGGAGCAACTTTAAAACAATAAAGTACATTAAAAATGATATCCCTCGAAAGCATTTGTAAAAACATAAGGGCCTGTCTGACTTGGGAGAAGTTTGCTTTTTTCAGGATGGGGATGATACACACTTTCCTTGGCAATTCATAAAAACTGCGAAACATAGTGCAATGCGGAGTATCCTGCTGGGACCTATTGTCGCAACCGCAGGGTGAAAGTTTATGGCCCCTATTTTTGCCCTGGGGATAAGCTAACAAGAAGTGCAGCAAGTCAAACCAGAATCTAGTTAGCAAAAAACGGTCATGCCTACTTTTGAGAGCAAGAAGATATGGCTCTGCAGTTAACACCATCTTTAACATAAAGTGACGTTGTTCTCAGGGCTTAGCTAAAGCAAGTCCTTCTCTATCCATGAGCCTCTGCCTTAAAACTTGCTCTTTCACCCTTTTAAAATCTGCTTTGCGTATCCCATCTGGCATGTTAAATAGGTCTCCCCTCCCTAAATTCTGAAAGGAGGCCCTAATCTACTTTAGCCATGGAATATGTAGTGCGTGATCAAGAGTTAAACAGTCTTTTAAGATCTCCCTGCTAAGCTTGATGTCAGTCCTTAACCAAATGTTTTTCCAAAGCACAAGAGGACAGGAGGCCACTGTGTCCATTAAGTATCCTGCTCCTAGTTCCCCGTGCACTGAGAAGGTGGGGGTACTTTGAGGGGCACACAGGAGCCACCTCAATAACTTATTTTCCACTATCTGCAGCTCATCCCGGTTAAGGTAACCCCAGATTTCGCTCCCATAGATAACTTTCAAGATCCATTTGGCACTATATACTTGAAGGAGGGCACCTGTTGGTCTACTGTCCAGTCTTGATGCAAAACTAAAGACTGTAGCGTTTGCACATATAAAGTCTTCCTTTTTTTGTTAATTAGAGGGTGCCAGAATAATGCAGAATCAAACATGCCCAAGTAAGTGAATACCTTGGTCTTGGGAAGGGTGCAGGATCCTATGTTAAACTTTGTTGATTTATTAGAGGGTGAACCAACAACCATCACAAAGGATTTCTTCTCATTGACCAATAGGTCCAATTTCCTCATGAAATTAGCAAAGGAGTTGAACAGGGACTGCAGGCCCTTAGCGGTTTTAGCCATAAGAACCACGTCATCCGCTTATAGTAACATCGTTATGCTGCGTGACCCCATTTGCTGACAATCAAATTTTGCATCAACCAGGGCTTTCTCTAAAACTGTTAACGTACAAGTTAAACAGAAAAGGGGCCAAAATGAAACCTTGCCAAACCCCTCTTTTAATACTAAAGTGATGTGTGCGATGTAGATCTTTAGAAAATCGAACTGAGGCCTCAGTATCTCTGTGAAGGTCTCTAAGAAACAAAGCAATGTTGCCATATTCAACATGGCCTGCCACAATTTTGACCGATTGACCCGGTCAAATGCGGCTGCGCGTTCATAAATCCTAAATGTATGGAACAGGGGCGTGCAACTGTATATTTACCTAGGACCAGGTACAAATTCAAACACTGGTCAACAGTTGACCTGCCTGTCCGAAAGCCATACTGAACTTCAGATAATACTTCACTTTCCTCGGGCCATGCAGAAAGTCTATCCAGAAGAATTCGCCCCACGATCTTTAGTGCCGAGTCAAGTTGGGAGAGGCCTGTAGCAATGGGGGCTAGCTCTATCCCCCTTTTTATAGATGGGCACAATTATGGACAAAGCCCATGACTGGGGGACCTGCCCTCACCGCCGCGTTAAAAAGAGCAGTCCAAATAGGGGCCCAAACTCTCACGTCATTTACATAGAGGTCAAGTGGTATTCCATCCGGGCCAGGCACTTTGTTTTATGAAAGGCCCATAATGCCCTTGTTCGAGGCAGGTGTGGCTATAGATACACATGCTTTGCAAAAGTCTGCCATCTAGTGTTGGGCTCAGATGATTACAAGTTGTTTTTGTTCAAAGAAGTTTTTTGAGTCAAGACGCTGTGTGACTCCTCCTTTTGGTGATACTGCGCAGGGGCATCGACTCCAGTGTTGGATTGTTTCTTTCCACTGACTGGTTCGGATGTACTCTCTCACGCTCCGGTTCGAGATCCTTTTGGTTCATCGGTAGATCCCTTTCTCGACGGTGTTGTCTAGTTAATCTTACAAACAATTTTCTGTGTCTGGTTCTTTAACTCACATCGACCTACGGGCCACGCCCAGCTGGGCCCTTTCCACATTAACAACTATAACTGGAAAATAAGCTGTTGATGGAACACATTCCGTTCTGTTTATGTCTGAATTGTTATTCCAAATACCCGCACACTGACCAGCATTTGGTCTGTAATTTATGTCTCTTGCCTGAACATCGAGTAGATACCTGTGAGGCCTGTAGATCATTCCGATCTAAGAAAACACTTCGGGACCGGCGCGCAAGGTGGCTAGAGATGCAGCGCAGACAAGCGGACAACACACCTAACATTTGGTGAAGAGGAACCCTCAGCAGCTCAATAAGACTCCTTCTCCATCCACAAAACAGATGCTTAGTCAGATGGCTGAGCAAGATCCAGTCATTCTGGAGCATTCAGAGAAGTGTCGGACCCTAAGCACACCTGCCCCCGATCCAGAGCCCCAAAAATCAGCACTGATTGATAAAACTGCTCATGGGCCGCCACTGCACAGAATAACAGACTCTGATGCTCGACCCTCGGGCTCCGTGCCGAAAAATCGTCCTACAGCAGGGGCCTCCACCAAATCAGATTGGCACCGATGCATAAGGCATACATACAGTTCAGTACCGAGGGACAAAGGGCACAGCGCTTCGGCTCCGACCATTCCAGCACCAAAACCTCTTCCGGCACCAAAATGCTACACCTTCAGTCCAAAAATTCCACCGGAGCCGATTGTCGAAACCATGCACCAACGGCTCGACCTGAAACAAAAGACTTTGCAAATACAACCTGGAACACAGAAGATTGTTTTTCGAAGAGGCTATTGACGCTCCACAACCACCTCCCAAAAAGAAGAAAACGGACATTGCCACAAGCCCTTTACACATTCCTATTCCTTCCTCTCCAATTCCACGAACACCACCCCCAGTCCTCACTCCACCACCTTCACCACATCAATCTGAAGAAGGCGATTTCTCACCACATTCACCCATAATAGATGATAATACAGGAAAGGACACACAGCCTGGGGACCCCTGGGACGCTTATGACATAGAACCACCAGGGGATACAGACCTCTATCCTGCATGCCCATCCCCTGCAGATGAAGCTTCTGCTTATCAGGATTTAATAGCCAGGGCTGCAGCATACCACCAGGTGCCCCTACATACGGACCCTATAGAGGATGACTTCCTCTTTGAGACCCTCACTACTGCTCAACAAAGATCTCAATACTTGCCAATGCTCAAAGGGGTATTACGTCATGCTGACGACATTTTTAAAGACGCTGTTACATCACGAATAATAACTCAGAGATTTATATATCTATCCAGACTCCTTGGTAGTTTCTAATGCCAGGAAAAGGGCTAGCTCACAAACAACTGGGCACGCACCTCCCCCAGACAAAGTCAAAACTTATTGATGCCTCGGGAAAACTGGTTGCAGCCCAATCTGCTAATCATTGGCAAATGCCAACAGCCAAGCCCTTTTGGCACAGTATGGCAGGGCCCGCTCGGATGAAATGGAGGAACTCCTCCAACACCTTCCAGAGGAGTACAATAAAAGGGGCTATGAAATGGTCAATGAGGGGAAGTTAATCACTAGATTCTGCAGACACTGCAGCAAGAGGGATTACTACCAGCCTTCTCCTCCGTAGACACGCTTGGCTGCATGTCTCAGGTTTTAAACCTGAGGTTCAGCACACAGCAAGCAATACTGAACCTTCCCTTTGACAAGGAAGACCTGTTTGGCCCACAAATAGACACGGCCCTTGAAAAAATGAAAAAAAGACACAGAGGTAACAAAATCTATGGGGGCCCTGCAAACTCCCGCATTTCTTGGGTCCTTTCGTCAACAAACTTTTAAACAGGGTGCCAGATCTGCATCTACAGACACCATATGGTCCTCCTACAAAAACCAAGGGCAGTCATCCACCTCTAAAACCTTCTACAGGGGTTCATATAGAGGCTACAATAACAGAGGCCGCAATCGTGGAAATGCTACCGGTATCGCAAATACAACACTAAACAGTGACGTACTCATCCTTTCCCTCGACCATCAAATACATGTTGCGTGACGTCTTCAAAGCTTTTACACAGCATGGACAAACATTTCAACAGATCAATTGGTGTTGGATATTATCCAACGTGGTTATTGTCTGGAGCTCATTACCACACCTCCAAATATACCACCTCACAAGCACAAAATGTCCATACAACACCAAGCTCTCCTAAAACTAGATTTCAGCCCTCTTACGAGGAGCCATAAGGCCAGTCCAACTTCAGCATCAGGGAATAGGAGTATATTCACTATACTTTCTCATTCCCAAAAAGGACGGCTCACTAAGACCCATTCTCGACATCGGGCCTCTAAATCACTACATCCTATCAGAACATTTCCACTTGGTGACCCTTCAGGAAGTGATACCATTGCTGCAGAATGGAGACTTCATGTCTGCATTAGACCTAAAAGATGCCTACTTTCATATACCCATCCATCCCTCACACTGCAAATACCTGCGGTTTGTCTTCCAAGGCAGGCACTATCAATTCAAAGTTCTTCCCTTCGGAATCACCACCGCTCCAAGGGTTTTCACAAAATGGTTAGCAGTAGTGGCAGCACATCTGCGCAGACAAAACATTCATGTATTTCCTTACCTCAACAATTGCCTTATACAGGCAAACAGCTCTCACCTTTGCAGCCAATATCTCCAGAAAACACTATTATTCAACTAGGGCTCGCCATCAACTTGCAAAAATCCCACCTACAACCATCCCAAATACAACCTATTTCGGGACATTACTCCATGCACTGTTGTGGTTAGCTTACCCAAATACAGCCAGAATACAAAACATTCTAACTGTAGTTCAACAGTTTTAAACTGACCTTCAGGTTACAGTCAGAACACTAATGCACCTTTTAGGCATGATGGCATCTTGCATCACAATAGTCCCTCATGCATGTTTACATATGAGACCGCTGCAAGAATGTCTCTCACGACAATGGACACAGTCACAGGGTCACCTACACGATCTAGTGTTGGTAGACAGACGTACACATCACTCTTTGCAATGGTGGAACTCACAAAACCTATCCAAGGGGCAACCGTTTCTAAATCCAGTTCCCCAAGCCATTCTTACCTCGGGTGCTTTTCTGAAAGGATGGGGAGTTTACCTTCAACATCTAGCAATTCAAGTTGTATGAGATTTCAAATACCAGGTTTTGCCATTTAAGTTAGCTAGAGCTTCATGCTGTCCATCTGTCATTGAAAGAGTTCCTACTTCACTTAAAAAACAAGGTTGTCCTAATCTGGACAGACAATATGGCAACCATGTACTATCTACAGAAACAAGGGGGGGAACTCACTCCCTACAATTATTGCGCCTAGCTCAAACCATATGGCGCTTAGCAATACATCACAACATTCATCTCCTAGCAGAATATGTTCCAGGGACAAGCAATCAAGTTGCAGACCTTCTCAGCGGGACGCAGCAACAAGTCCCAGAGTCCTCCTACCATACATTCACAAGTGGGGGTTTCCACAAATATACCTGTTCGCAACTCCAGAAAATGCAAAATGCCCAAACTTCACATCTAGGTTCCCACACCCACTATCCAAGGGCAATGCTCTATGGATGAACTGGTAAGGGATATTTGCCTACGCTTTTCTACCTCTCCCACTACTTCCATCTGTGGTCAGAAAGCTGAGGCAGACCTCCCTCACCCTAATTCTCATAGATCCAACTTGGGCTCAACAGCCATGGTTCACCACACTACTGGAACTCTCAAGTTCCCCAGGAGAAACTTCCCCTCAAACTGGACCTTATCGCACAGAACCATGGCGAAATCTGACATCCCAATCCCGAGGAAATGAACCTTGCCATATGGTTCCTGAAGTCATAGAATATGGATACCTAAACCTACCACAACAATGTATGGATATTCTTAAAGAAGCACGTAGGCCTACAACTCGTAAATGTTACGCTGCCAAATGGAAACGATTTGTGCTGTACTGCCAGCATCAAAAACGAAACCCTTTAGATGCAGAAGTACAATCATTTGTTACCTGCTGCATCTTCAAACCTCAGGTTTAGCATACGCTTCAATACGCCTACACCTGGCTACCATTGCAGTCTGTCCAAAATAGGCAACATATATCTTAAGATACCAGTCATTAAAGCATTCATGGAGGGACTTAGAATGGTAATTCCCCCTACACTTCCACCAGTGCCAGCTTGGAATCTCAGCATTGTACTAACCAGTCACATGGAGCCTCCATTTGAGCCACTGCATTCCTGGCAACTTCAATACTTATCTTGGAAGGTAGCATTTTTAATAGCCATCACTTCACTCAGATTTGTCAGTGAGCTCCAGGCTCTAACCGTAGAAGAGCAATTCTTCCATCTCCACCGAGACAAGGTAGTGCTCAGAACAAACCCCAAGTTTCTTCCCAAAGTAATCTCTCCTTTCCATATTAATCAATCAAATTAACTGTCTTCTTTCTGCAACCTGATTCAGTTGCAGAAACAGCTCTCCATACTTCTGAATTTAAAAGAGCTTTAATTTATTATACTGCCAGAACGAAAACATTTAGGAAGACTAAGCAATTATTTTTGCTTTCTCACCTCCTTATGCTGGAAACCCAATTTAAAAAAAAATGTAATTTCCAGGTGGATATTCAAATGTATTCAAACTTGTTACGCTAAAGCTTTAAGACTTTTACCAGTTCCCCTAGGACTCACTCAACTGGTAAAATAGGAGCCTCTGGCATTTTTAGGGAACATTCCAATTGCTGACATTTGAAAAGCAGCAACATGGTCCACACCTTCACAAAACATTACTGTGTGGATGTCTCGGCACACCAACAATCTAATGTTGGACAAGCAGTACTTCTTACTCTTTTAAACAACTGCAACCCCCACAGGCTAGCACTGCTTTGGGAGAGGGACTGCTTTAAAGTCTATGCAAAGCATGTGTATCTACAGCCACATATGCCTCGAACGGATTGGTCCCCTGTAAGCATCTGCTCTTGGAATGTAGTGCTGTAGATTCACATGTTCCCACCCTCCTTCCTGGATGCCTGTGTAGGTCGCAGTTTACTGTTTTATTTGACCTTACATCACATTATTAGCATGGACATCACATTACTAATACTCACTCCATTCTCACCTGCCTGCAGCAAAACAATCGAACAGTGGAGTCAATGTCCATGCGCAGTATCACACAGCCTTGTGACTCAAAAAACATCTAACAAAAACAACTTGTAATCATCTGAGCCCAACACTAGATGGCAGACTTATGCAAAGCATGTGAATCTACAGCACTACATTCCAAGAACAGATGCTTACAGGGTAAGTAACATAATTCTTCCACTTCCTCGCAATTAAGCGTTAGAGAGGCGATTCCTTCCAGCTCTCCCTCTCCTTCTCTAGATTCGTCAGGGACTGAATTATAGATCTCCTCAAAGTAGGCCACCCATGAATCTTCAGTAATGTGGGCCTCTAGGGATGCAGCCACCTCTGAGCCAAAAAGTGGACCATTAATAATACCCCAGAATTTTGAGCTACATTTCAGGGTATTCACCTGAGACAACTCTGTCCAGGCCTCCCCCTTAAATAAATTTTACATCTGGCCTGCTCTCATTTATATGAATTGTGACAGAACTTAACTTGGGTCAGGTCCCTGGGCTTATTTTTTATGGCTACCTTAAGATCCCTAGCTGCGTTAGAGCAGCCAGAATCAATCATCCAGGTAACATTTTGTGCATCCGGGACACAGATGTTTCTAATAAGCTTGATACAGCATTGAAAATTTCTTTGAAGGCACCCAAAATATCACAAGTTACGTATGCTCGATTCGCAGATAGCCGGCTCCTTTTTACAGATATAGTACAGAGACTTATAGAAGTCATCTGGTATTATCTGGGACCACCTAAGTCTCCTACCTCCACTTGTCACCTTTATTGCCCCACTAGCACATACCCTTAAATTTTGAATTAGAGGGGAACAACATATTGAGATGCATACTGGATTATGGTCACTGACGATGCTCATTAGTATCCCAAAGTCAGATATAAGAAAGAAAAGGTGCAGAGACAAAGTCAGAAGCTATAAACGACTCACATCCTCTCCCTATAAAGGTCAGGTTAAGATCCTTTCTTGTCAGGAACATCTTGTCCAGTTTATGAACTAAGTTAAATTCGTTTAAAAATGTATTTAGGTTTGAGCCTTGTTGGCTGTGTTCTAGGTGTATATCAGACATTAAATGGCAGCCGGCATTTTGTGCCCCCAATATGTGCAGCTGACACCTCAAAACCTTTGTGGTTCCTAACAAATGCGCGCAACTTTGAATATTACTTGCCTCCTGCGGGATAGATTTAGCATTGTAAAAATGTATCAATAACAACTTGTTTGTGCCTGATAAAAAGGTAATGGCCTGCAAAGTAGCGGCACTAGTGGGTATCACTTTGAGCCTTCCTTTAATTGCCAGTGAGACAAAAATGATCAGCCCCCCCTTAAATCTGCCCGCCGTGGATTCTGACGCTGGAAGAAAAAAGGTTGAATAACCCTCTAAGAATCACGGTTGCCCACTTCTCCCGTAGGCAAATTACTGTAAAACCGCTAATAAAGGTCAGCAACTTTGAATCATTAAATTTCCCCAAATACCGGCAGTGTTCCAGCTGATAAATTTAAGTCTTTCCCATTACTGCTAACCATCACGCCTTTGTTTAGCTAGGGAAAGGGGACCATCCCCGCTTCCGACCGTTGAGTGTTCAGCTGTGGCTCCCAAGTCAGTCAATCACATGCATCCAATGAAGATAAATGTGCAAATCTGTTCGAAAAAGCCAGTTCCGGAGGGTCCAAGATCTGACCGGCCCCAGTCGGAGCATCTCGGAATTTGCCATTGATCGTGCTGGGAAACATCAACCGGTAATTTGTAGAAAAAGCCCATGGTAGAGCCAGAATAAAAGAAACGAGGCCATTCAAATGGGGGCGCCTGATGGAGACTAATATCCTTCCTCCCACGTACGGCCTGTTAATTTATAATTACAGTCACCATCCAGGGTCTTCTCACTTTTACCCAGCCAGTTAACTCGACGTACCAAGTTAATGTAGCCTCCAACTTGTGTCCCAAAAACAGTGTTCATACCCAACCAATGGACAGCTTTGTTTCTCAATTGATAGCTGTTTGAAGTGTTAGCTGCAAGGGGAGGCACGCTGTCTAGTATTACAACGTAGGGTGTGGCTTCAGGGGGCAAGTCAAATATTAAATACTTTGACAAGGGAGGGTCTCTCTTCCTGTGCCCGGTGCGTAACTATGTTGCCCCATGAGTATCAACTAGCTTTAATCCGTGGGACTGAACACGCACCCCGCCCTCTGCACCAGACCCTGCAGTAACTAATGAAGTTTGATTAACCCCCAACTGACGAATACAAGGCCCTGCAGTAACAGCCGTGCCATGGCCCCCCACTCCCCACCGTATCAGCACCTTTTAAGACATCCTTGGCCCCAATTGCATCCTGTGTAGAATCGCTCCCAGCGGGATTTATGGATAGGAGGGGACACAAGTTGACGTGGGAGCTCCCATAGGCTGTTAAATGGCTTTGTTTTGACAATTCCGCCTCAGTTGCAGCTAAGCTTTGGCAAATAGGCTCCAGCTTTGCGTCCAAGACTATGACTATGCAGGCATTGAAAGATTCCATTAGTGCTTCAGTGTTATCATTCTGCATGACTACAGAGTCAGTGTCCCTTGATGTTTGACTTCAGTTAGCTCTAGGCCACTTAGATTTGCCACCAGGCTCCACTCTCTTCCTTTTCCCTGCCGCTCTGGTGCCCCTTTCCATGTCTTTAGTAGAAACAGGCCCCGTCTGATTACCAAGTTCGGCTAGCCCATCCATGGAGGGAACTTCCAGGGCTGGGGATACAAAAGAGGAATGCTCCATCCTTCTACTCATACGAGGTGATGTAAATATCGACCCAGAGCCCAGATCGATAGAAACGGGCAGGGATACATTATGTGGCTCAGAAGGCAGGATAAGAACAGGAGAACGGAACGGTCTCCGTGTGGCCAGCTCGATTTCTTTATCTATAATGCCCACCTCCCTTGTCAAAAAGGCGTCCATAGTAGTGACCGTGCTGGTGGGGGCATTGTTAATTCTGGCCGGCGGCTTGTGTTTCCCTATATCAACCCCCAGTTATCTCAGGCTTTTCTTACAGGGATTAGAATAAAGCTGAATCTCCAAATATGGCCTGATTACAAGTTTGGCGGTGCGGGAGTGTACCACCATGCCGGCAGCCCGCTCCTGCACCACCCAACCTGTGGTGTGGCCACCCACCAGATTACCAGTGTATCTTGTGTCTGGCTGGCTTGTTTTTTTCGGCGGTCCCACAGCGGTGTCTCAGAAAATGGGCACCGCAATGGGAACGTCAAAAAAAGTTCCTGCTTGGCATGGACTGTAAAGTCCATGCTGTGCAGGTACTGTGGTGCATGAACACAGGGGGGCCCCCTGCATGCACACCCGGGCCCAGAGGCACAAGTAGGGCCCCATTTGTTTCCTCTCCACCACGGTTTTCATGGAGGAGGAACCACCATGAAAACTGTGGTGGAGAGGAAACTTGTAATATGTTTGACAGGACCGCAGCGTTCCACCAAGCATATTGCTGCCTCTACACCGTCGCACCACCGCCAGGGAACGTCGGTTCCCTGACGGTGGTTCCATGGTGTTCCGACCGCCTTAGTTGTAATATTACAACTAAGGCGGTCGGATCGCCGGTGCAGCGGTGGCTGGACTGCCATGTCTCCGCAAGTCTGGGGTCCTCGAACCACCAGACTCGTAATCGGGCCCTATATGGCCTCTGGTCAAGTAAAGATACTTATGCTGGGCCTCAATCGCTCCTTTCTTGCGCTGGATGATTACCTGGGCCAGTGAAATTCCGGTAACCCTTAAAAAATCAACTTGCCACTATTACTCCAAGTCGCTGAGTCACTAAGAAATGGGCAAGCGGAGCAAATAAAACAAGTGCGGCCAAGCTAAAATGAGCAAAATATGAGTATTAGGGGTAAAACTCCTACCGGTCCTCCTAATGCCGGCTGAAGCTCAGGAAACAATGAATCTGGCTGCGCCCTTACAAACCCTTCCACCACCGAGCAGTTAGTAGTGGGAATGGATTAGCTGGTCAGCTCAAAGCAAAAAGTCTTCGCTCTCTGTACTCCACGACTGGGGGGAAGGGGGGTGGGGGGGCCAGCCCAGCCTCCTCCAGGCTCTGACGGGTGTGCATGGGCCCGCCATTGGCCTGGGCTTTGCCCTGGCACATCCCGCTCGGCAGTAGGTGGTGGACGCTTTTCAGCGCATGGCTTGGGGGAACTGGTCACAGGCCCTTCCTCCTACTCGCAGGCAAACAGCTGGCTTGTGGGACCGAGAGTCCCTAAAGGGGCACACTGAGTCCGCCAGGCATCCCGCGCAGCGGTAGGTGCTTTTCAGCACAGGGGCACTGGTCGCAGACCCCTTCTCCTCCTCGCAGGCAAACAGCAGGCTTGTGGGAGCAAGAGTCCTTAGAGGTGCACATTGAGTTCGCCAGATGTCCCGAAACGTTGTGAAAAGGAGTCAATTAGTAGGTTCCCTTCCAGAGCTTCGAACCCTCAAATGGAAGTTTCTACAGATTAATTGCAGTACTCCTGGGTACTGTATTGTGAATTAAGTCATAATGATAAATCTAGGCAGCTCTGGACAGAGACCATCGCATCAACCACTTGAAGCTGGTTGCAATCTTTTTTGAGCCTCTAACCGTTCCTTCCTCTACTCTGAGGGACTGTTGATCATGTCTTAAAGTGCAACAGTGCTGGCCTGTTTTATTTAAATAAGTATGAAGGCATCCTGTCTCCTTCTCTTTGCCATCTTACAACTCAACTATCGTACTTTCTCCTATAAGAAAAATTGTCCTACTAATGGCATCCAATTTGGAGGCAATACATTAAACAGACCGTCATTCCCCACTCAAGTAGGAGATCAGTCAAAAAGCTATACTGTCTTTAAGAACTGATATTTCAACTAGTAGAACTTTTCAAAACACAGAACATAGCCCTGTCCAGACTTTGTTCTCCGCCTGGACTGTTTTGGGCAAGTGACTTTATGCTTCCCCCTTTCCTCTCTTGTATCAGACTCTTCAAATTTAGCAGAGACTTGATTTCCAAGAGGATACTGACTGACCAACTAGGCTTTTCCAATTTTGGTTCTTAGTCTCCTACTTCTTGTGCAAGAACAACCTCGTGCACCTGAAAAGCTAGCATGCACACATTTGAATATCTCTGAATGTAACATTGCCGGCATGCACAGCTAGAAACGTGTTGGCTAGAAAGCACTACAAAAGGTAGAGCCTTAGGTTCTATCAGTGAGCTTATGTAAGAGATTTAATTCACTGAAAGTATCCCTGAATTGTTGTATTGTTGGTCAACTCCATTGTACAAACCAGTATATAAAGATTCTATTCCTGTTCATGAAGTGGAGACCTACATCTTACAGATCACATATCCTCACCTGTCATCCACTGCAAACCACCAAAGCTCATCTCAAATCAGCCAAGCAAATAACCCCTTTGAGACTCTGTAGCATTCTGTCAGACCATCAATCTTTAGGTTTCTCATTCACGTATTAGTCCTTCACTGAAAGTAGAAATGAACCTAAATAGCTTCTTTAAATAAAATGCATCAGTACTGGTAGCACTGTACATGAGAGTAACGTCATTTGTTTCTATGAATTTTCACAAATCATTTAAGGCAACCAGCTACTCAAGTAATGTTGTCCTCTCAACCGTGGTAAAATTGTTATTTAACTAACATTGTATACTATGGCTCTTTATCATCTGATAAATTCTAGCCCAGTGATCTTTACCCTGAAACTCACAAACTAGTAGTACCCACACTGACACGTTTTAACAGAAAAAATAATATACTTAACAAACGCGTCACAGAACTCTTTGTTGCATCCAGATCCAGAATGTCCTGCAAAACCTGATGATTACTTGGTCATTATTGGGTCTCTCTCACGGAAACAGCAACCATCTATATAAAATGCCTCCACTGCCCACTACCTGCTTGCTGTGTGAAATTTTCCGTTATTCTTCCAAACAACTACAAAGGTCTAGTGGGTGTACTGCACATGTACCTGGGCTGGGACAGAGAATGATTCCTCTATGTCCTTTTAACTTAACATAATAACTGGTGTTTCTGTGCCGCTGGTGTAAGATGTGCTTTTTTGTTGAACTAAGAACTACAATATTCCTGCCCACATCTGTCCCTCTTACCACCTGTCCTTATACAACAATCCTCACGTCCTCCATTGATCATCTCTTGACTTCACTCTCTGCTTGTAACAATCTGTCTCCACTAAAATATAAATACCATAAAATCGAATATTAACAGACTTACATAACCAATTCATTCATATTTATCTCTAATGGCACTGTAGTACATTTGTACTGCAGACATTGTTTCTGGGAATGCCCTGTTATATGGACTGATGAAAATTCCCTCGGGCACCAGATGCTCCAGCCACATGACCCTCATCCTGCGATTCAATTTTTTTATTTTTCAATTACACTGGTAGTTCTGCTATGAAGCAATTCATCCTTAACTACCCACATACATTCCAGAAAAAATCTACAAAAAAGGTGTATCAAAATTCTTTCAATTTAAGGAAATCTCTCCCCTAGAAGTACTTCTCCCGCACCAGAGAGATCTTGGGTTTCTGTTGAAATTGTTTAACCCCTAAGGAGCATATCAAGTCATGCTATTTTATTTTTCATTGCAAACCTATGACTTGTTTCTGCAAAGCATATTTTGTCAATATTGAATAGTTGCAAATGTTCACACTGCTTAACTCTACTATGTGGTCTTGAACTAAACTGTTGCAACCGCAATATAGCTTTCCTCTCAGAAATTAGTGGAGCCTTAGTCCAGATAACAAAATGCAAAGCAAGAGCTTAACATCACTTTATGGGAAAGGTATACGAGACAGAACAGGACTTACACAGTGAAGAAACAAATTGAGCCACTCTGAGGTGAAGTGGACATGAATCTTTGTATTTCATGAAATGGGTGATTTACGCAACCTGCTTTATGCCGGAAATCAAAAGTCTAAAAGAAACTAAAATATCACAGGAAGGACTGCATTAAATGGTAACCATTGATCATTTTTTTCTAGGTATAGGAAACAAATAGATTTAGCATTTCACTGTCTTATAAGTTATACTTTTTATCTTTGATCATATTTTATTTTCATCTCTTGCAGGGTCCTGAAAAACAATTGGGAACTAATATGGCAGAACGCAAAATTCATATGCTCAAAGTACTCTGAAACCTCTCTCCGAACCAATGTTGATGAATATTTGTAAATGACAATAAAAATATTTTTTTCAGTTTTCACTTCGCATTTACAAGTTATTCAGTTTATTTCGGTTACCCTTTTTTGTTTGTTATAATACCTATAACTATCACCTAATCTTTCATTTTTTAACCATTCTTCAAACCCATTTGGTTGAATTCCCTCAGTCAGAACAGATCTGTTGCCTGGGGCAGCTTCTAGAAAAGGCATTAAGATGGTAGTGTGAGGAGCTCCCTCTTTGCTAGACTTATTTACTCACAAATATAGGTACAGTCAGTGTATACCAACTTGGGCCTGGGACAGAAAAAACAACAGTGTAACATTTTCAGACTTGGAGTCCTCACTGCTTGTCTTTCAGCTTTTTATTCACCTGGAAGGAGACTGCGACCTTATGACAACCATGACTGATGGCAAATCACATTGCTGAATTTTTTCAGTGGCCATATCTTGATGTCAACAGTTGATTTTCCGTTCTGTGTCTTATTTATCTAAGACACTCAGGTTACAGTCTTTTCTTTATTTTATATAAAGTGTGAATCAATAATTTAACATCTTCCTTTTAATATCAGTTAAGCAGATAATGTATGAAATGTATTATGTATAACATTTACAGAACTAAAATGGACATGAGTTTGTCTTAACTGTAGTAGGTCTGTAACACTTCAGGTTCTGAGTTACAATCAGTGCTTAATTTAAGCCGATGGTTTCCGGTGCTTAGCACGTCACTCATTTGTCAACACCAGCACTCACGACAATCTGCCACGTGGGGCTTTTTGTCCAATTTATTGAGGAGCACTACAGTTGTTTATTAATTCAATATACATAAAAAATTTCTACTACCTGCTGCCAAAGCCATTCTTATAGATTTGGGGGCCTGGAATAGTCAGAATTGTCACATTTGTAGGAGTGTGATAGTTAGTAGTTGTGTTGATAGTGTATTTGGCAGTGCTGGCAGCGACATGGGCAGTGCAAGAGGCAGTGGCCTCCTGGCAAGGGCCTTGGCTCTTCTTCTTTTTTTTTTTTTTTAAATACATACTAAGCACTGGTTACTATGTTAGTCTACCTATTGTATTTGAGGGGCCGTATGGAGAGGCATATTTTTTTGACCTTCTGATGTATAGTTGTTATAAATCAAACGTACTAGCTTTTCCTGAATTTCCTGTCCTACTCTCACACTATTTGTGCATTTAGAATTGTGGACTAATAGGGTCCTAAACAAACTAGAAAACTACAAGTGTACATTAGGTAGAATAGCACATGTATAGTATTAGTTAAAATCAGTCAACATTGCTTTATTCTGGCATGTGCAATCGAAAGCTTTAAAGCCATGGCTCTCCTTTCCAAGTCTGAAAGGTCTAGCCAACAGTTGCCACAGCCCCCACACTCTATCCACCACTGTCCTGCATTCACATTAAAACTCCAACTTCTCTCTGCATACTTGCTGCTTTCCGACTCGCTTCTGTCTCTAATAATCTGGGCCAGTGGGTAAAATTTGCAGTCCATGGCCATTAGCTTTTCTTGGGCATTTAGGTAAGAGTGGCAGACAGACTCATCTGTTAGGGATGAAGGGAGGTCAGTTCTGGTCACCTTTGCGGCGCTCTGCATTCTCCTCATTTCACAGACTTTGAAATCTGTTCCCTTTGATGGCCAGAGCAGGCCCTGAGATCTGATCAGCACTCTTATGGAATTCTGTTGCTAGAGGAAGAAGTGGTTTTGGGATGTACAGAACTCTAAAGGATTGTTGCCAAATAATTGCTACTAGGCCATTCTCTTTTTTAAAAGTCAATCATTCTGGATGGAGTGTGGAATTTAATGGAGAAAGACTAAGCCTATGAGATCCTGATAAAGGTAACTTTTTATCTTAGATTACAGATTTGCTTGCAGAGAGATTTTTGAAATTTGTGGTCTGCTGTATCCTCAGATTCAAACAATTCAGTTTGAGATTGACTTTTTTAGATGCCCACTTTCTCGTATAGCTTAAGATGGGTCATCAAAGTGGGAAGCAAAGTTAACAACAAGGAAAAGTTCAAAAGTTAATTGTGGATCTAGGCCAAAAGGGATCCCTCTGATTCCTGCCTCCTTTCATACAAATAGCTAATGGCTTGATACAAATGGAAGTGGCAAGAAAGGGCATCCCTTTCTCTTTTCTCTGTGAATAAAAAAACGGATACATGGTCATTCAGTCTTATCCTGGAAGGGGGATTAGAATAGCCATCAATATTAACTTCAGCTCCAGGCTAATTTAATCTATAATTGAGTTGAAGTGCTGGTCAACTCAGTTGAAGGCCTTTTATGTGTCACGGGATATCAAAATGCAGAGGATAGATTTCCTTTGCACTTTTTAACTTGATCCTCTCATTGTTCTTCATCCGTCTCCCCACAAAAAAGCCTGATTGTCAGGGTGGACCAGTTGAGGCATGAGTACTTGTAATCTAGTTACTAATATTTTAGTGGAGAGTTTTTTGCATCTGCTTTCATCAGAGCAATAGGTTTGTATAATCAATAAAGTTTTGGATTCTTCCTCAGTTTGAGTATAAGGAAAATGTGCTTCTGTCCCTCTACCCCTCTCTGCCAGATAATTTTATAAGTTATCCTAGCCAAGAGGGCAAGTTAGGCACAAAGGTTTTATTGAAATGGCCCTTGAGACCAAGAGGCCCAGTGGCTGTATATGCCTGTATTATATTTGTAGGAAGCTGGCTCTTTATGTGATATATCAAGAACCTAATATGCGGTGTAAAGAGTCCAGGGATTCCCTTATGAGTGGACAGGGGCTTGCTATACAATCCCAAAGTGCTCTATTGGGGGCAGTGTGGTCGAGAAGCCTTAGGCTTAACACAGAGGAGTGCAAGACATTTACAAATACACACAATGATCAATAAAATGACACACGACTCAAGAAGGAGATCCACACCAATTTAAAAAATAAAGTATCTTTATATGTTTAGGCATCAAAGAAAAATCATTCAGGTAAGTGAGTTTTTAAATATAAACTCTTTTCACTTTAAAAAGTGGACAGTGCAATTTCTGAGTTCTGCAATGTTATCCTATGGAAGGAAGAACAAGTTCTGCAAACAGGTATAGTACAGAGACTTACAGGACCAATTTCCAACAGTTAAGGTGAGTGGTGGGCAAGGTCCAAGGTAGCACCAACAGAACACCATCAGCGGCACGAGGGCTGCAGGGTGCAAAACAGCGTTGGGAGCTCAATAGGTTTCTATGGACATTGGTCACTGCGGAAAGAGGCTGCAGGCTCTGGCTGTAAAGCCAGTCGAGGTGAACCAACATGGGGGTTCAAGGCTTGCGATGCTCGGGGACGTAGGGACACCTGGGGTCCTCTTCGCCACGGCCTGGGGGCGGTGGATGCAGAGGTGTCTTTAGGCGTTGGGGTTTCTTAGCAGGAGCAGTTGCGGTCGAGGGGGCTTGCATGCAGTAGCTGCAGGTGACGTTTGGGAGTCCACGAGGGGTGAAACCATGATAGACTAGTTCTGGAGGGCTGGCAGACCTCTTTGACACTGGCGGCCCACTTCAACTCAGGCGGGAGGCGACAGGTGCAGTTGTGGCTTCAGGTGTCGGGTTTGGGCAGTTCCAGAGGCCTCAGCCTTTGCTTTTGGAGTTCCTGCAGGACGCAGGAAACAGTTCCTCAAGACCTGGCTCTTCGATCAGTAGCAGCACCACCCCCCTCTTCCCCCAGCGCCTTGAGACCCTCGCGGGTATGTAGTGCGCTTTATAAGTGACATGATTGATTGATTGATTGATTCTTTGGGAGGTCTTGGTCTCTTTATCGAAGTCGGGCAGTCCTCCCAAGGTTCGGGAGTCAACAGCTGTTTGAAGCTTGCCGGCCCAGGGAGGCTAATCAGCAGGTCTCACCCTAGGAGTTCAGAACAGTGTCTCGGGTGGCAGGCTGGCAGAAACCAGTCAGCAAGGACACCAGAGGCTGGTAGGTTTTCAGGGGGCACCTCTAAGGTGCCCTCTATGTACATGTATTGGTAAATTCAACACTGGCATCAGTGTGGGTTTACCAATACGAGATGTTTGAAACAAGACATCCATATTCTCAGTGAAGCCATCATGTAGCTAGGGAACTCGTTTTCACCAGTGTCCAGCACATGTTTTAAAATGGCTGCCCTGGTCACTTGTACTGGCAGTAATAGGACTGAACAACACGGGCATATCTGCTCATGCAGGTATGCCCTCACATGTAATATTCAACACCCTGCCTTAGGGCTATCAGGCCTGCTGTAGGAGTGACCTACAAATATCACATGCAGTGTTAAGGGACATGGCACACGCATGTTTGACATGTCGTGTTTTCAATTTTGTCTGCACCAAGACACACAGCCTGCGATAGCAGCCTTGGATGTGCTTGGTGAGAGGTCTCTTTGGGTGGCACAATTTGTGCTACAGCCCTTAGGGGCTCTCTTTAGTACCTCAGGCCCTAGGTACTAGGGTACCATTTACTAGGGACTTACAGAGAGTGCTATAGGTTTTTCCAATTGGGGGAACTATTGAACAGTTTTGGGAAAGAGCTCTGGCACTCGGGACCTGGTCAGCAGGAACCCAGTGCACTTTCTGTCGAAATCACATCATTTACTAGGCAAAAGGTGGGGGTGATTATGTCATAAAGGGGCATTTTTTTCCTAAGAAAGTATTCATCTAAGTGCGAAAACCTGGAAAGGCCATCTGCATTGGTATGGTCAATCTCAGGTCTCTGTTCTACGATAAAGTCCATTCCCTGTAGGGATATGGACCACCTCAATAGTTTGGGGTTTTCACTTTTCATTTGCATTAGCCATCTGAGAGGCCTGTGGTCAGTTTGAACAAGGAAGTGAGAGCCAAACAAGTATGGCCGCAGCTTCATCAGGGACCAAACCGCAACAAAGGCTTCCCTCAGTGGCACTCCAAAGCTGCTCTTTGGGAAGTAAACTGCTAATGAAAGCACATGTTGGTCATGGCTATCATCTTTGCTTTGGGATAGGAGCGCTCCTATCCCATGTTCAGAGGCATATGTCTTCACTATGAACTGCTTTGTATAATCTGGAGCTTTTAGAATGGGTGCTGAACACATTGCTTCCTTCAGAATGTCAAAAGCCTTTTGACAGCTCACTACCCAGTTCACCTTTTTTTCTTTCTTTTTTTTTTAAACCATTTTATTGGGTTTTCCACAATCCAGGATCAATACACATTGTTATTAACCATAATTACAGGCATAATATTAAAGACATATCGCGGGTACTGAATCATGGTTAAAGGCAGGGGATATAGAATCTGACAATGTGAATGATTCGAATGATGCCTTTAAGGAGCTAGTCCTTCCCCAAGAAGGGGGGGTTGTCTTCCTACGTGTGTACCCGGTAAGGGAAAATCGGGGAAGATGGCTAACTACAAACTTGGGGACCAACCAGGGATAGGTGACAGGGGGTGGAGGTGGATGCGGGTGGGTTCTTGTTATTTGTGGCTATACGGTTGGGATTGCGGCCCTAAGCGGGGAGTGGCTAGAGATGGCCCGGGGGGAAGCTGTCATTGGTAAGTGTTCATGTATGCCATGTAGGAGACTTTGGAGGGGAGGGCCTGCTTGAGACCATGGGGGAGGGCATGCAGCGGGGCGCCTCGGGTGAGACCTGCGGCGGTGGGGATGTCCACAGATTCTCAGTCGTTTGTTGGAAGCTCTGAAAGAGCATGACCCATTCAGAGGAGATTCCCCGTACCTCCTTGTGTCGGATTGCTTCCTCAGCTGCACCCCACTTACAGACTGCACCTATCCAGGCTGCCAATGGAGGCCCTGTAGGCGCACGCCAATGCATTGTGATTCCTCGCTTAGCTAACAGGAGGGCCAGGGTTGCGAACCGCGTCTGGACTTTGCAATGTTTCCGGAGTCGGAATATGCCTAGCGAGCAGGCCTCCCAGGTGGTAATGTCGGAGAGCCCCGTGACCGCCCGTAATGTGTTGTGGATAGCGTCCCAGTAGTGCTGTAAGGTGGGACAGTCCTAGAACACGTGCAGAAATGTTGCGCTGGGGGCCCAACATCGGGGATAGGAAAACTGACTCTGGGTAATAGCGTTCAACTCGCGCTGGTATCAGGTATGCGCGATGTAGGATAAAGAATTGTATGTTTTTGAACTGAGAGTTTCGGGACGCTTTCTTCGGGAACTCTTGGGCACAATCCCACTCCTTATCATGTAGTGGCCTCTCAAACTCCTCCCATTTATGCCTCAGTTGGGTGAGTGGTACAGCTGTGAGCTCGCGGATGTCCTTGTATATCCAAGTGATTAAGTGACGGCCAGGGCCCATGTACAGTACTGTGTGGAGTACCGGGTGCATTATGGGTTCACCCCTAGATAGATCCCAAAGCTGGCGGCAGTCCAAGATAATTAGCCGGTGGAGAAGGAAGTGCCCTCCGGGGAGTCAGTTCTTCTCCGCCAATCGGTCGAATGGGAAAAGCTGTCCATCAGCGAAAAGGGAATCGAATGGTCCGTCCAGGCCTGCAGTGCCTGAGCAGTATAGTGACTTCCGCCCCGGGGCAAGCCAGCCAGTGTTAGCAATGTGGTGTATAGCGGGGCTCCTCGAGACAGGCGATGGACTTGGAGTATACAGGACCTTACCACCGCCACCTGGGCTGATACCAGTCAGGCTTCCGGCAGGAGCAGACGTTCTATTGCTGGTAAAAATAAGGGCCCAGTGTCAGAGCTGGCCTCCCCCAAATAACGGCCCGTTCATCGTGACCGCCACTGAAGCTGTGCCACAAGGAAATATGCTTCAAATGACGGGGCCCCCAACCCTCCCCGGTCGACCAGTAGCTGCATCTTGGCCATGGCGACTCGTCTATGACCATTGCCCCCAGATAAGGGAACAGAGTGGGGCATCCAGTTCCTGAAAAAAGGGGCGGGGAAAGACTAGATGATTCGTGAAGTGATAAAGAAGGTGAGGTAAGAGGATAATTTTTGCCAAGGTGATTTTGCCTATAGGGGCCAGAGAAAGGGTCTTCCAGAAACCAACTAGTGCTGTTATACCTGCCAGTACCAGACGGTGGTTTCCCTCGTAGAAATCATGGGGAGTGTGGTAAAGTTGAACCTCCATAGAACGAGGAGCCCGCGCACTCCAGGCGAGACTGTCTCCCATATGTACCTCCCGTGGGGTAGGTCGGGGTCAAGAGGATAAATAGAGGATTTTGTCCAGTTGACCTTCAACCCGGCCGTGGCAGCAAAGTCTGCGAGCGTGGCCCAGAGGGGCTCAAGGTCCATCGTTATGTTCTGCACGTAGAGTAGCAGGTCATTCGCGTACATAGACACATTGTGGGAAATGCCCACCAGAGGAATACTCTAGTCTCTGCCCTACCCCTGGAGACGAACATCCAGGGACTCCATCGCTAAAGCAAAGAGCAAGGTAGAGAGCGGACATCCCTGGCATGTGCCTCGCGACACCAGGAAGGGAGATGAGATATAGCGGCCAAGACGAACCAAAGCCGTAGGGTTTGAATATAGCAGCCTTGTGTAGGCCAGGAGAGTGGGGACCACTCCCAGGCGCTGAAGGACCGCAAATAGATAGGGCCACGACAGGGTATTGAATGATTATTCTCCACGACTAGACAAGCGGCACGGGGAAAGAGACCCTTTACCTGATCCTGGACATGGAGCAATCAGCAGATGTTTTGTGAGGTGCTCCTGCCCGGGACAAACCCGCACTGATCCAGATGTACAAGTGCTGGGAGGACTTGGGCATATCGGTTTGCCAGGATCTTACCGAGGATCTTGTAATCTGCCGATAGAAGGGCAATCGGCCTATAGGAGGCCAGCAGAGTTGGATCTCGACCCGGCTTTAAAAACGATTCCAGGAGGGATTCACAAAGTGAACCAGGGAGTTCCCCACCTTTTAGCGCCTCCCTATCCGTGTCTGCCAATTGAGGTGCCAGGAGAGTGGAAAAGGTGCTATAGAATTCTAGTGGTAGGCCATTTAGGCCCGGGGCTTTGTTCCGGGCCAAGGCCAAGATCGGCTGTTTCACATCATTTGATGTGATCTCTACTTCTAGAGAGGTCCTCTCAGGCGGAGCAATTCGGGGCAAGGCAAGGATGGCGAGAAATAGATCTATTGATTCCGAACAATCCTGTTCTGGAGCCCTGTATACCCCGGCATAGTAGTCAGAGAAGGTCCGTAGGATTTCTGCTTGGGTGTGGTCCGAAACGCCAGAAGGAGTGACTATTACTGAAATGGGCCGTATATCAGTGTCATGGCGGATAAGCCAGGCCAGCGGTGCCCTCAGTCTGTCCCCCTATCGATGCCCTCTGGTAGCATGCGCCCTAAAGTTGTACCACTGAAGGTCCGCTACCACTTCTGCATATGCAGTCTTTGCCTCGGCGATCTGAGTCGGTGATGCCCTTTTGGCATCCGCTGCCTTGGTAAGAGCCGCCAGTTTATGCTCCGCCGCTTGTAGGTTTTGGTCTAGTGTTGCGCGGACCCCCGGTATCTGTTGAATGCATGCCCCCTTGGTAACAATTTTAAAGGCGCCCCATTCCAGCATCCAGGAGGATGCTGTATTAGCGTTCTCAGAGAAGTAGCACCGAATATTATTTTCTTGCTCATGGTGAAACACTGGGTCCGCTAGACAGTCGCTCGGCAGCCGCCACGTGGGTACCGGGGGCGGGAGAGGCCGTAATCTAAGAGTTAGGAGGTGTGCGTCGTGATCAGATGGAATCTGGCCCAGATAGTCTGCGTGCTGGACCAGGGGGACAACTGCGGCGAGCACAGGAAGCAATCGAGGCGCACTCCGAGTTTATGTGGGGTTGAATGAAATCAATATAGATTTGCCGCTGCATACCGGCATCTCCAGACATCTACAAGTGACCAGTGGTTCACCCAGGTGCGATAGCTTTCTGCCTGCGCGCTAGCAGGGGAGCGGGGATGGGGAGGGTGGGATCTGTCCAGGGAAAGGTCGAGCACACAATTGTTATCCCCTCCCAGTATCCTTGGCGATGTTGTAAACTGGGCTAAGATGCCAGACAGAGTCCCAGAATTTGCCCTGTTAAGTGTTAGGTGCATAGATGCTGCCTAGCAGTACCAGTTGGCCGTCTAAGAGCCCCTCTAGAAGGGCATATCGTCCCTCTGTATCGACCACCCTGCGGGTTTCCTGGAAGGGGACCCCAGGCCAGAGCCATAACAGTGCCCCCTCACATATGGTGAGTACAGGGGGCGCAGAGGGTACCCCGCCAACGCTTGCCAGACGGTCTAGTTGTCCAGCAGTAAGGTGCTTTCTTGTCATAGGGTTATCTGTGTCTGCTGCCGTTTAATATAAGAGTAGGCAGCGTAGTGTTTGCAGGCTGTGTGTATACCTCCTACATACAGAGTGAGGAAACAGGTGTCCGCTGTGGGGGTCATGATGAGACTATGGTGGTGTCAGGAGGGAAAGGACATCTGGAGAGACGCCTCACGGACCTCGCTTGCACCCTGGAGATAGCCCTTTTCAAGGTTTGGTAGCAACCTCCCACCATATGGATAGGATTAGTCTAGAGCGTAGGAGAGGGCCAGATAGTAGGGTAAGAACTGGGGTGGGACATGTTCCAAATACTGGGGACCTACCACAATGGGCAGTACGTCCAAACCAAACATGGTGCAAGCACACTAATGTATCGTGGGGGCAAACCGTGTATGCACCCAAAGCAAGTGGCGTGAGCAGCCCATATGAAGCCAGGAAATTGGATGGGACTGGGGGCCTGAGGAAACTGCACTGCCAGCGTCTTGATAGTGTCTGGATTATGATATAGTCAAAAATGCAAAGGGGATACAGGAGTTACTGCAGTTGTCATTTAAATGATCGTGTCTGCTGTTTGGAGGGGGGGTCACTAAGGGCGTTGTCACTGATACTGCTTGGGAGGTGCGCTTGTCACTGGGGTCTTCGGAGTTGAAGATGTGGGGGCCCCTCTCGTCATCCGAGGTTACAGAGGTGGGTCCCAAGTCCGCCACCTGCAGGACCCTTCTGCGTTCTGCAATAATTTGTTCTAAATTGGGGGAGCCTGATGTGGAGCCGTGGGGTAGAGATTTCGAGCGCGGCTGGGTTTCCCTCCCATTAAGATGTCTGCTCCTGCGCCCTCGTGCTCGTAAGATTCGCCCTGCCTCCGTGCGTTGAGGGTCCTGCGGGTGGTGATCAATCCAGTCTGACGCCTCAGCCAGGTCTGTGAAGGAGGTGACCCCGTCATGTATTATCTTGAGGCACGCTGGAAACAGCAGTGAGTACTGAATCCCCATCTGGCGAAAGTGGCGCTTTACCTCCAGAAAGGGTGACAGTTGGCGTTGTACTGCTCAAGTGTAATCTGGAAATAGCATGACGTGTTTGTCCTCCACTTGGATGGATCCATTTTGCCTGGAAGCACACAGCACAGCGTCTCTATCACAGAAGTGGAAAAGTTTCATCAGCAGTGGCTGAGGAGCGGACCCCGTAGGCCGGAGACGTGCTGGGACCCGGTGCGCCCTCTCCACGGAGAAGAAGGTCGTTAACTCTGAGGCTGGGGTGAAGGATCTGAATCAGGTCTCCACGTAGATGATTGGGTCCGGTCCCTCGACACCCCCCACCCCCGGCAAACCCAAGACCCGGACATTGCTCCTCCGTGACCCAGCCTTGAAGTTCACGTAGGGTCTCTTGTTCCTTTGCCAGGTGTTGCAGGGCAGAGAGGGTTCTCTCCCCATCTGTAACCCTGTCTGCCAACTTGCGGTGGTCATCTCACAGCAGGTTAAGGTCTGTGGCTAGGGCCCTAAATCTATCCTCCATGGTGACCCTGGAGTGCTCTATGGCAGCTAGCACCTTGTCCAATTTGTCTGACTTACAGAGGGTGGCCGGGGCCTCCATGTCCACTTGCTGGTTGTTGGTGTCAGGGAGAGATTTCGTGTTGGGGCCGATGCCTGTGGCCCGATGTTCGAGCGGAACCTCCCCATGGCTTTACGGTGAGGGTGTCTCCCCTGCGCTCCTCAGTGTTAACTTGTAGGCCCCCCCCCTACTGCAGTGGGCTATACCCTGTCCTCCATGCTCGGCGCCTTTGGAGACCAGGCTGTCCGGAAGGCCCTCCGCCAATGGGGTGGGCAGCCTCCCTTTGTGTGCCACAGAGCAGAAGTCGTGAGTGGCCACCCCTTGCAGGTTTGCTGGGCCTCCATGTATAGGCAGGGTCAGGCGTGCCCCGGGTGCGGTATCGATCTCAGAGCTCAAATACCTTTAATGTCCATTCCATGTGTGGAGTTTCTTAATTCCCGTCCCGTGGGGAGCTGTACCCCGAGGGAGTAGACAAGTGAAGGGGTCTGCAGGGCCCAGATCACTCTGTGGGGGGTCCTCCGCTCCGTGCCACAATGATGGCCCCGATCCGGAGCCGGAGTGGGGGTGACACAGGTGGCCAGGCTCCCACCTATAGGCAGGGTCTGAGGGAAAGAAGCGGGTAAGTGGGTGCTCTCAGCGGGTGTGCTCCTGTAGTGGCGCTGATCTGAGGGTGTGAATACCTTCATTGTTCCTGTCCTATGGAAGGCTACAGAATGCTTTGGTTGTCCTGCGGGAAGTCGGGCCCTGAGGAAACAAGCGGGTGTCTGGGAACTGCAAGGCCCGTATTGCTCTGTGGTCCCTCCCCTCGCCTTGATGGTGGTGCCAAATTGGAGCTCGGGGGAAGAGTGGGAGCGTGTTCTGCTGCCTAGCGGGAGTGCTGATACGGGGCACCGGGTAGGGGGATCACACATCTGGAGCCCCCACAGAGGCCCCGCATCCCGGCCTACGTCACCCAGGAGTCTGTCCATCTCCCCGCACCTTGATTATGGTGCCGAGCTGTGGGGCGTGATTTTAGGGTTCACCTCGTAGGTCGCTGCGGGGCCCGGCCTGTGTCGAGGGCCCCATCCCGGTCACCACTAGGCTCCCCTCTGATAAATCGTTCAGGGGTTGTTTCCTCCTAAGGCTGTGTGCAAGGTCGTAGATTCAGTGGCCGAAGGGGAGGCCCAGCTCTCCACCCCGCCGGTGTTCAGCCCAGGCCGCACCGTTCTCGGGCCTCGCAGGTGAATGAGGCGCTAGGAGGGCCAAGGGCAGCCACCCTCTTCCTCCGTCTGTGATGCTGATTGTGTTTTCAACACTGCACCCCGATCCGGGTGCCCAGCCGGCCAGGGCCCTCTTCGCTAAGCCGTGCTGCTGCCCTTTGTCTGTTCCAAGTGCCACAGGACGTGTCGGCCTAGCCCCATACATTGGCCCGCTCTCACCAGGCGGGATCCCACCGCCGAGCCCAGCGCCTCTCACTGGCTACTAACGGGACCCCGCTTCAACTCATGGGCCGTGCTCCACAGGCTGGGATGCAGTGCACCCTTGCCCCTCCGCTGGGAAGCTCACCGGGCGCCACCATGTTGTTGCGCCGCCGGGTCCACTCTCTTTTCTGCCTCACTGCTCTCGGTTCTCAGCAAGGGTGGGGCTTAGTCCGGTGAATGTCCCACTGGTCAGCAGCGCCTCTGTACTGCCCAACCAGTGCAGATGCTGGTCAATTGTCGGGCTTTCACACGAATCTTCAGGCAAGCACGTCTGCCATTTTGGCTAGCTCGGCCACGCTCCCGTCCACTTTCTTTGGTATCTTCTTGGAGTTTAATTCTGTGAGGGGGGCACAATGGACCCATATCCCTTCACAAACCTCCTGTAATACCCAGTCAAGGAATGCCCTGACTTGAGTCTGGGTGGTTGGAGCTACCCAGTCCAGAATTGTCTGGATCTAAGGTTGTAGTGGTTGAATTTGACCTCCACATACAAGGTTGCCAAAGTTTACAACTGAGCCCTGCAGTATCTGTCACTTGCCTTGATATTGAGGCCTGTACTTCTCAGAACCTCAAGGACCTTGCCAAGGTGGATTGGGTGATCCTGCCAGGTGGAGCTAAAGACAGCAATATCATCAAGATAAGCTGCACTAAAGGATTCCAACCCAGCAAGGACTTTATTCCCCAACCTTTGGAAGGTATCAGGGGCATTCTTTAGTCCAAAGGGCATGACAATGAACTGATAATGCCCTTCTGGGGTGAAGAATGCTGATTTCTCTTTTGCTCCAGCGGTCAGACCTATCAGCCAGTACCCTGATGTCAGATCAAAAGTACTGAGATTTTGGTTGCCCCTAACCTGTCAATTAGTTCATCAGCCCTAGGAATTGGGTGTGCATCAGTCTTGGTTACCACATTGAGGCCCCTATAGTCAACACAAAGCCTCAACACTTTCTTTCCACCCTGGGTGTGAGGTTTGGGGACTACGACAAATGGGCTGGCCCAGGGGCTCTCAGAGGGTTCAATGACACCCAATTCAAGCATCTTGCTTACTTCGGCTTTGATGCTCTTTACCATGATCAGACTGCCTGTAAATTTTGTTTTTGACAGGTAGGCTGTCCACATCATGTGTACACCAGTTGGTCTAACCAGGGGTCAAAGGGAAGAGCTCAGCTTACTGATGTAGGAGTTCCCTGCAATCAGTCTGCTATTGGGCAGTGAGAGTTTCTGAGAAGACTACTCCTTCAACTGACCCATGTTTAAGGTTGTTTGGGAGGAGGTCAGGGAGAGGTTCACCTTTGCTTCCTGATCCTCATCTGTGACCATGAGCATGGTCATTTCAGCCCTGTCACGATAGGGTTTAAGGCGGTTGACATGGATGACCCTCTCGTGGTGCTGCAACTGCCAAGGTCCACCAGATAGGTGACCTACCCTTTTCTCTCTAGGATAGGGTAGGGTCCACTCCATTTGTCCTGGAGGGCCCTAGGAGCCAGAGGCTCAAAACCCACACCTTCTGCCCTGGTTGGAACTCCACCAGTGCAACCTTTTGGTCATGCCAGAGCTTCTGGAGCTCTTGGCTGGCATCAAGGTTTTTAGGTGCATTTTTCATGTATTCGGCCATTCTGGAACGAAGGCCAAGCACCGAATCCACAATGTCCTGTTTAGTCTCTTTGAGAGGCCTCTCCCAGCCTCCCTTCACAAAACACAATGGTCCCTTGCAGGATTACCAAACAGAAGTTCAAAAGGAGAAAACCCTACTCCCTTCAGTACCATTTTCCTGTAGCCAAAAAGCAGGCATGGCAGTAAGACATCCCATCTCCTAAGTTTTTCAGGGAGTCCACTAATCATACCTTTCATGGTTTCGTTGAATCTCTCAACAAGGCCATTTGTGGGTGGTATGAGGTAGTGAACTTGGAAGTCACTCCACATTCTGCCCACATGTGTTTCAGGTAACCAGAAATGAAGTTTGTACCTCTGTCTGACACCAGCCTTTGGAAAACCCACTCTGGTAAAGATACCAGTGAGGGCCCTAGCTACTGCAGGAGCAGTAGTAGTCCTTAGGGCAATTGCTTCAGGATACCTGGTACCATGATTCACAACTACCAGTAAAAATCTGTTTCCTGATGCATTGGAGGATCAAGGAGACCGACAATATCAATCCCTACCCTTCAAAGGGTACCCCAATCACTGTAAGTGGAATTAAGGTGGCCTATGTGTGGCTACCTGTCTTGCCACTGGCTTGACAGGTGGTACAAGAGTCACAAAACTCTCACCTTTTGGGACATACCTGGCCAGTAGAAGTGTTTCACCAACCTATTCCAAGTTTTAGCCTGGCCAAGATGCCCAGCTAGGGGGATTTCATGGGCCAATGTAAGGAGAAACTCTAAACTGCTGAGGCACAACCCCTCCCTTAGTGGCCCCAGGTTTGGGGTCTCTGGCATCAGTGTAAGGGAGTACCTCCTCCTAATAGGTCCTGTGGGAGCCACTGACATCTCCCTTTTCCTGATCAGCATCTTGCTGTCTCAGGCTTTCAAGAGTGGGACAGGTCCTCTGCTCCTGGCACAGATGTTTCCTAGAGGGTCCCCTTGGGTTCAAGAGCTCTATTGTGTAAGGCCCAAGCTCCTGGGGCTCAGTTCCCTCTGGGGCTGACAGGTCTTCTCACTGAGTAGAGGGAACCTGATCTGGTATCTGTACAGAAGCTGGTTTCCCAGTCTTCTTGCCTTTCTTCTTGAAAGGTTAGGCCATTATCCAAGGCTCCAACTCTTTTTAAAAAAAAATAAAAAAAATTTTAACCTTGGGCTCTACAATGTGCTCTGGTTTTCACTCACACCCATTAAGGTATACCCAGCATAGCTGCCTGTAACTTTCTTTCGACATCAGCCCATGCTGAGGATTCCAGATCATTGCCCAGCAGACCTTGTACAGGATAGCTGAGGATCCCACCACCTTCTTATGGCCAGTAACCCCTCCCTCTTCCAAGGATACCACCACCATGTGGTGTACCTTAGCCTGATTATCAGCATTGAGAACTGTATATGTTTCAATAGTCCAATATTTGTTTGAGGATACCAGTTGCTCAGCCACTATGGTGACACTGGCATCAGTGTGTCTCTGTGCTTCAGCTCTAAACCTGTTAATATGTGGCTGTTGTCTGTACTTCTCCAGGTTACTGAGCCAGACAGTCCAGGCAGCTACATCCACCCCACCCTCTGAGACTAGAGTTGCCTCTCTGACATGCTCAGGGCTCACCTGTGATCCCATCTGGAGACTTACTGCATTTACTTCAGGTGCACTAGAGGCATTCTTTTTGTTGGGACATCTGAGGTTTCCAGTTTGGTGTCTCCAAGAGCTTTACAATCATGACACCAAGCCTTTATGGGATCCCAGTTCTTACCCTAGTACCCACCCTTAGGCTGTGTAGAGTTTCGGGGACCACCCTCCTGGACAGGTTTTTAGGGGCCTTTAGAAGACTTACTTTTTATTTTTTGCTTGATCACAATCTTTACCTGGGAGTGGGGGGGTTCGAGTTTCCCTGAACCTGATCTGTATTCCTCAGTGGGCAGTCCAAAGCCCTCAATCAGGGCCTCCTTCATTAGGTCATAAGACTCCGCATCAGCCTCATTCAGTGTCAGGAGCCTATCCCTACACTTTCCTAAGAACAGTTCCAAAAGAACAAAGCCCAATACTTCTTGTTAAGCTGTCTCATTTTACAGGCCCTCTCAAAGGCTGTAAACCATTTGGTGATATCATCACTCTCTGAATATTTTGAGACAATCCCTTTGGTGATTTCAGGGTCAAAACCTTATTCCCTGCTTTTCTATAGCCAGGAGTTTAGCCTCTAATGCTATTTTCTTGGCTGGTTTACGAAGATCTGCATCTTCAGTGTCTATTTTTTCTGGGACACTACTAGGAGTACTACCAGTAGTTATTGTCTAAAGGGGTAGTGATGGAGTCAATGTCAACCTCCTCCCCATCTTGCTCCTCTTCACCTTCCCCAGTGGGGAATCCTTTTCTGCCAGCAACTGCTGCAGATGTGTTTTTGTGGGTTTAGGTCCCATGGCAGGTTTCCATGCCTTACAGAGCTCCTTGAGTTAGGATACCCTAAGGTGCCCATAGGGAGCCAGGTTCAGTTACTGGGAGGTCCCTTCAACAGACCTGATTTTTAAAGTAGTTGGGAACTTGTTAAGAACTTAAAAATGCTAAGTGCTACTAAAGGCCTAACTTATTTTACTAAATTCTAAACAGTTTTGCAAAGGGACTTAACCAAGGCCCTACAGCTATTTTAAAACAATTTACAAAAAATCTCAAAAATGTTTTAGCTGGAGACAATTTTGGATTCCTCTGTGGAATCACTTATCAACCAAGTGGTACAGCAAATGTCAAGTCTTGTATCCCACCACTGCACCACCAATGTAGGAAGCTGGCTCCTTATGTAATATATCAAGAACCTGATATACAGTGTAAAGAGTCTAGGGGTTCCCTTATGAGTGGACAGGGGCTTGCTATGCAATACCAAAGTGTTCTATTAGGGGATAGTGTGGTCGAGCAGCCTTAGGCTTAACATTGAGGAGTGCAAGACGTCTGCAAATACGATGGCACCAACAGAGGGCCGCTGGGTGAAAAACAGCATCGGGGGCCCAATAGGTTTCCATGGACATCGGTCACTGAGCTGCAAGTTCTGGCTGTAAGGCCAGTCTGGATGAACCAACAGGGGAGTTCAAGGCTTGCGATGCTCTGGGACTTAGGGACACCTGGTGTCGTCTTCTTCATGGCCGTGGGGCGACGAATGCAGAGGTGTCTTTAGGGATCAGGCTTTCTGACCGGGAGCAGTTGTGGTCGAGGGGGCCTGTGTGCAGAGGATGCAGGCGACATCTGGGAGTCCACGAGGGCTGAAACCACGATGGACTCTAGCTCTAGAGGGCTGGGGGACTTCTTTGACACCAGTGGCCCACTTCAGCTCGGGTGGGAGGCGACGGGTGCAGTGGTGGCTTCAGGTGTCGGGTTTTGGCGGTTCCAGAGACCTCCGAGTCTTTGCTTTTGGAGTTCCTGCAGGATGCAGGGAACAGTTCCGCTCTTCTTTGGGAGGTCTTGGTCTTTATCGAAGGCAGGCAGTCCTCCCAAGGTTCTGGAGTCAACAGCTGCAGGACAAGTCAACTTTGGTTCAATTTTCAACGAGAAATGCAGACAGGCCAGCAGGGTTGGTACCAGGTCAGCTGCTTCTTCTCTCCTCTCTGCTTTTGCGGCTCTTCGATGTTCTCTCTCTCTTCTTAGGTCATCAGGATCGCCTTCTCTGGTGCCAAGGACTCCCCTAAATACTGAATTTAGGGGTGTTAGGGGAGTATAGGGTAGTAGCCAAAATGCTACTGCCCCTTGGGGTCACTATGCCCCCTATATGACCACTTCCTGTGGGAAGTGGGCATAACTCTGTCCCAGAATTTCTAAGTATGCCATCGGAATGAGATGGTTGCTTCTGAAAAATCGTGCCCACCTCCCAGTAGCTCACCTTAGGGGCTGTACTTGGTTGGAGGTGACGCGCCTACCTGACTAGCTAATTTTCCCACCTGTCCAGGTGCCAGCGCGGTCCTGGACAAAGGGGGTTGGCTTCCTCCTGTGAGGGGAGCCAGATTTTCATTCCAAAAGTGGCAGCTCTTTGAAGCTTGCCAGCCCAAGGAGGCTATTCAGCAGTCATCCTTTGGAAGGGGGTGTTACACCCTCTTCCCAGAGAGGCTTTTGTTCTGGGTCTCCTGAGAGCAAAAGGCTCTCACCCTAGGAGGTCAGAACAGCGTCTCTGGTGGCAAGCTGGCAGAAACCAGTCAGCAAGGACACCAGAGGCTGGTGTTATGTTTTGTATATAGGCCCTAATGTAGACCCGTTCATATATGCCATAATCTAGAAATACTTGTATATGCCCTATTATGGTCATACTCGTATATGCCCTATTATGGTCATACTCGTATATGCCCTATTATGGTCATACTCGTACATGCCCTATTATAGTCATGGCTCCTAATATAGGCATGATCTTTCACCTACATTAGTTCCCTACAGTACACAACGAGCTCTGAGGGATGAACGTTATCTAGTCTGTGGTTAGAACACTGCAAGGTCTTTCCAGAACACAGGCCTACAATGTACTCATAAATTATGCATGAGCATTCACCAGCTACATCTCCCGCATAATATGTATGTACAAAGTTCACCCCTGACGTCTTCCTCATGTCTAACAAAGACCAATACAAACCATACTGAGGGACGAGACACTTTAGGGTATAAATACACCACATCTTGCCACGGTAAGATAGAGGGAACCGAGACTTCCATGCTGACACACTGACCAGAGACGCTGAGGCTCCTGCATGCAGTCGCTCCAGCTGACAGCGGTCTAACCCAGCCCTTGCGGGGTGTCCAACTCGAGACCAGGACGGTGTCCCACACTCTCTCTATTCAGGTATGGGGGTTCGACTAAATCCTAGAGGGATTCTTGGCTCTTAGGCTTTTAGACCTACACATATGCTAGGTACACTCAGGTACATCTAGTTAGGCATCGTAAGAGTACGAGCACTTGCATAATGCTTTTTATATTCATGTATGTATTCATGATTATTGCAATATGGTAGAACTGTTCTATCCTTTCACTTTGATCGTACTGCTGATAATATATCTCTGCTATTGTCTGCTGGTTGCTGCAGCACATATATTTTACACTAGAATAACAACTGTTCAATAAATACTTATTGAAACACCCGACTGTTTATTCTGTGTAACTCTCTGAGACAAACCGAATAAGTAAGCACGAGTGACTGAGCGAAACGTAGTAAATTGTTTCCACGATTCTGAGGAATTTGGGTTGTCGTGATCTAAGATTGCCAGAAACTAATCTCTCCCCGATAAGAGGAGATTCTAGTGGCACTGTGAGCTAGCTAATGCAAACCAGGCTAACATATGCGGTGGGGGTGCACAGTCAGTCTGACACCAAGCCCACGGTTTGTTATCCAAACGCGCAGGTCCTGCAGGGGTACTATAGGAACTACACGACACTAGTAGGTTTTCAGGGGGCACCTCTAAGGTGCCCTCTGGGTGCATGAATTGGTAAATCCAACACTGGCATCAGTGTGGGTCTATCAATATGATATGTTTGATACCAAACATCCCTATTTTCAGTGAAGCCATCAAGTAGCTGGGGAACTTGATTTCACCAGTTTCCAGCACATATTTTAAAATGGCTTCCTGGTCACTTGCACTGGCATTAATATAATAGGACTGACCAGCACAGGGGCATATCTGCTCATGTAGGTATGCCCTCATGTGTAATATTCAGCACCCTGCCTTAGGGCTGTCAGGCCTGCTGTAGGGGTGACTTACAAATATCACATGCAGTTTTAGGGGATATGGCACACAGGGATGTGTGACATGTCGTGTTTTCACTTTTGCTGCACCAAGACACGCAGCCTTCGATAGCCCTGCATGTGCTTGGTGAGGGGTCCCTTATGGTGCCACAATTCGTGCTGCAGCCCTTAGGGGCCGTCTTTAGTACCTCAGGCCCTAGGTACCAGGGTACCATTTACTAGGGACTTACAGAGGGTGCTAAAGGTTTTGCCAATTGAGGGAACAATTGAACAGTTTTGGGAAAGAGCTCTGACACTGGGGACCTGGTTAGCAGGAACCCAGTGCACTTTCAGTCGAAATCACATCATTTACCAGGCAAAAAGTCGGGGTGACCATGTCTAAAAGGGGCACTTTTCTACACTAATCCACAGCTATAGGGGCATCAAGTGCCTCTCTTTGAGAGACAGTAGTGAGAGGGATAGTTATATTGTCGCTGGGTGACAGCAGCTCTCTACAGGGAGGAATAGTTTTTAGTTTTTCTGTTACTAAAGGATAGCTATCGGAAAGTTATCTTTGGCACATACCATTTTCAATTGTCTGTCAGTTGGCCCTCAAATTGACACCACTGCTCTGTTTTCATGGTCTGAGGTTTTCTTCCTTAGCTGCAGAAGTAATCTCAGTCTTGTTTGGTAGTAAAGACATTTAGCTTGCCTGGCAGGGCCATGACCCGCGAAGTAGGGCAAGTAAGGGTTTCCACCTGTGCCTCCCCTCAGCCTCCTCCAAAGCAGTTTCTTAGGATTCCTTTTCTTTGGCTTTAAACTTAAGGTATGCCATAACACCATACATTTCCCCTGGGAACTGTCTTAAAGCCTTCTCCATCATTCCCATGTTTTGAAGGAAATAATTCACCATCTGTATGAGCAAGTCAGACCTAATGGGTCAGGTCCATCAATATTACTGGGTGAATGTGCCATTTTCTGTAAGCAGGTTCATTCTGCCCATCATTTAAAGATGGTGTCACCGGAGCATGGTCTGATTGTGTAATTCAGTATTTGAAACATCTCTTCTGGGCCTCAATACTCTATTACTGATTAGAATATAATCGATCCTAGAGTAAGATCTATAAGCATGGAAGAAAAAGGTACAGTCTCTGACCTCATCCTGAATTTCCCTCCATATTTTTTAAAGGCCAGGGTCCCTTATGTCAGATTTCAACACCGCTCACAATGTCCAGGGATAATAGCCTGTAGTACCTAACCTGTCCAATTCCCCACCAAGCTTAAGTCTCCTGTGACAATTACAACACCCTCTAGATTCTGAAAATCTCGCACGCATCGCCAGACAGCACGACCTCAACATAATCTCCTACGCCGACGACACCCAACTGATCCTCTCCCTCACCAAGGACCCCCTCGCCGCCAAATCCAACCTCCATGAAGGGATGAAGGCCGTCGCCGATTGGATGAAGATCAGCCGACTAAAACTGAACACGGAGAAGACAGAGGTCCTCATCCTCGGCTCCAACCCCTCAGCCTGGGACGACTCCTGGTGGCCAACGACGCTGGGAGCAGCCCCGACACCCATCGACCACGCACGCAACCTGGGAGTCATCCTCGACTCAACGCTCTCCATGGCCAAGCAAGTCAACGCAGTCTCATCCTCCTGCTTCAACACCTCCGCATGCTTCGCAAGATCTACAGGTGGATCCCGACAGACACGAGAAGAACAGTCACCCAGGCCCTCGTCAGCAGCAGACTCGACTATGGGAACGCCCTCTACGCGGGAGCCCCGGCCAAGCTCATCAAGCGACTGCAACGCATACAAAACGCCTCCGCACGCCTGATCCTCGATGTACCACGCCACAGCCACATCACCCCCCACCTGAGGAACCTGCACTGGCTCCCCGTCGACAGGAGAATCTCCTTCAAACTCCTCATCCACGCACACAAGGCACTCCACAAGACTGGCCCAGCCTACCTCAACAGACGACTCCTCTTCTACGTCCCCAACCGCCAACTCCGCTCCGCCGACCTCTCCTCGCCACCGTCCCTCGCATTCGAAGAACCACCACCGGCGGCAGATCCTTCTCCCACCTCGCCGCCAAGACCTGGAACACCCTTCCACTAAGCCTACGACAGACCCAAGACCTGCTGACCTTCAGGAGGCTACTCAAGACCTGGTTGTTCGACCAGTAGCAGCACCCCCCCCCCCCCTTTTTTCTCCCCCAGCGCCTTGAGACCCTCGCGGGTAAGTAGTGCGCTTTACAAATTCTGTGATTGATTGAAAAAAAGTTTCATAAAAATCTCTACTGGCCCTTATTTGGTGCATGATTGTTGAAATAGTGGTTTTATTACCCATTCCTTAAGAACCTTCCTTACTGCTAGGCTTGTGGTGTCGTACAGTGAATTGTAGTGGTTTGTGCATAATATTGGCAACCATATTGTTTTAGAGTGGACTGATGAATACAGGGCTGTTGTGTATAGTCTGTGTTTGAGCAGGTCCATTTCCCCTCTCTCACCACGTGCATCCTCTGATGCAAAGTTTCGTTCTTTTGGTTGGGGCATTTAGGCTTTTTGTGTTCAAGGAAATTATGGAAATAATTTCTCAAGTTGAGAGCAGTAAGGCTCATGGTACCTCTACAGGGCGCTGAGCAAATGTATGCCAAGTCGTGTGAACCATAATTTACAGTAATTTGAACACAATTTGGAGACATAACCCCCCTCCCCACAAGCGTCTGTAAGTTGAATGCTCTATCACCATATTCCCAGACTAACATCGCAAGTGAAAGGGTTTAGCCCCCACCATTCCCCTTCTCAAACCTCACGTCCCTGAAATGTAGTCCTAAAGGCACACTGCAACCCCTTCCCCCATAGACTGTGGCCAGAGACTGCCCAGAGGAGCCAACAATGCCCTTCATCAGGACTCTTCATAGTATATTAGTAAGCAAAGTGATATTCATTGTTTCTATAGGCCATGCCTTCCAGCCCAGTGTAATCATAATATAGTCTGCTGTGCACCTGAGTTTCTCTCCTTCTCTGTGATCTTTATCTTTACCAGTTCTAATGTGCCACAATGCCATTATCCATGGTAACACTTCAACTGGTCTGTCCTGACTCCTCAGTTTCTGGTCCCAGCTGTATCTCTAAATTCTCTGCTGCATCGTCTCTGTTGTAAAGTGCTAAGCTTTGTTTACATACTCAAATGCGATACCAAAGGGCTGTCCATATGTACTTCATCTTATCAGCCGTCTCTTTGTGTGAGGAGCCTGAATCATGTTGTTGATGTAGAGTGTTTCTGCGTTCTGGGGGATGTGTATTTGTACCCCTGTAATGCTACTGTCATGTGATTATACAGACGTAAGGACCTTTTATTTACCTGTAAGCTTTGGGACATTGCCACCGCATCCCATACTTTTTGCTGTGGGCCTCCCAAAAGTGGCTGTACCCAGAGGGGTCTCTCCAGTCAGACCTCAAGGGAGTCTTCTCCTAGAAACACCAAGAAGAACCCCACCAAAAAGGCTTCCAAGCCTGGATCTTCTGCTCCCTCCTATAGACCCCCAACCCTGAGATTGCCTCTCCTGGTGTGAATTTTCAAGCCTTTGCACTTTAAAGTGACCGCTTCTGCTATTGTCTTCTTATGCCCCAAGAGCTGCTTTATAGGTTGTGCTAGTCTCATACAGGCAGTCTAGCCATCCCTCTACTTGACACCTACTTACCTTGGTGATGTCTTGGAATTGTCTGTTCACATTTTTTTATGTTAAGTTCAAATCAAATCAAATTTTTTAAATTTGTTTTCATGTGAAAAAACCATAAAAGCACACATTGAATATAGTAAAGCATTCCTCGCAAAAACATGCCAAATAAGATAATGACCTAGGCTAGATGTAAAAACAAGGTACAAATGATACCAAAATCACACAGACAATACCAGGTAAAAAAGGATCGCTCTGGTTGACGACAATTAATCTCATCTGATAAAAACATTTGATAGACAGAAGGGTGAGCGAAACATTGCATAGTGCCATAAGTAATATGTAGGAAACAGAGTAATTAGTCACAACTAGACCTAAGCCTGACAGCAGATTCCAACAGGGAAAAAAGGCCTATAGCAGTGCGTGCTATCTCTGTTCCCTTTTTTAAAAACTGGGACGATGGTGGAAGTGGCCCATGAGGCCAGAGGACCAGACGACAAGACCTAACAGCCGCATTGATGACAGAGGTGAGCACAGGGGCCCACAACTCCAAGTTGGAGATATAAAGGTCGGGAGGGATTCCATCCGGTCCCGGGGCCTTGTTACACGTCAACCCAACTATTCCCAACCTGACTTCTCCCTCGGAGACTTCCAGGGCTGATTTATCAGCACCTGCACCACAAGGAGCACACTGGGCCGGAGAACCCCCAAACATTTCTTCAAAGTGTCTAACCCATTCAGTCTCTGTAATATGGGCATCAAGGGCATTTGCTGTGTCCACTGGCAGGAAAGGACTATTAACAATGCTCCCGAACTTGGTGCTACTTTTAATTATACTAGCTTCCATGAACGTACTCCAGGCATCCTCCTTCAATGCCTCCTTTCACCTTGCCAGGGCTTCTTTGTGCTGCTTTCTACAGGTTCTTACTTGGGCGCTATCTCTAGGGGTGGCGTGTAGTGCTACCTTGAGCTTCCTAGCCGCACGCGAACGGGTGGTATCGAACTATCTTGGAGCCCTATCAGGGTGCCTTTTGGTAGCGGGAGCCATCAATAAAGCGGGAAATGGTTACAAAAGCGTTGACAGTGATCTTTTCATACTCCGACTGTATCTCATTATGACATTTAGCTGAAAGGGTCTCATGAAAAGAATCGGGAATTACCTGAGCCCATTTGAGCCTTCTGCCCCCGTCTATAGCCTGCAATGAGCCCCCCCTTCCTCCGACCTAGTAAGGCCCAGCTGGCTATAAGACACAGCGGAATATGATCGCTATGGATGCTTGCTTTGAAGGAAAATTCAGATGTTAGAAAAAAAAAAAAGGGGGGTTGAGACAAAGATAAAATCAATAAAGGAATCGCTGCCATACCCTTTACAGGTGGATGTAATATCAGTCTGGCTTGGATCCAGTTTGCCCATTGCTGGTAAAATATCAAATTCTCACATTAGGTCATTTAAGTTATCACTCTGGCCACTATGTTCTAGGTGCATCCCTGAAAGTCGGGGAAAGGATGAACACCCTGTACCCCGCGTTCTTGGATCCCCACATAAATGGATATTGAAGTCTCCCACCAATACCAATTGAGTCATATGGCAAGTGGAAATATTGAAGTTAGTCAGAAAAGTGCCCAACCGAGATATGTTGCAGCCCTCAGGAAGAGATGAAGTGGCATTATAAAAATTCAAAAGCAATAATTGACAAGACCCACTGGAAAATAACAAGGCCTGCAAGCATGAATTGTCTGTGGTCAATTCAACAATACTACATTTTAACCTAAGGGAAACATAAACAGCCAAACCCCCCTTACATCGACCAGCCCTCGAAGGGGTAGCAGGCACGAAAAAGGACGTATACCCCTCCAAAAAAAGGGAATTTTCGATGGCCCACGTCTCCTGCAGACATATGACATCAAACGTTTTGACAAAACAGCAGCACCCTGGGTCCATGAACTTGCTTGCCAAACCGGCTATGTTCCATGAGATGAAGTTACAATGATTGACATCCAGGGAATTACTTCCGGGATTGCCTTGGTCTGGCTGATGAGTGGAATCGGGATGCAAAGTGGGAACTGTCAGGATCAGGGCTCTGACGCTGTAAGTCAATCACAGTTATCTAAAAACCCCAGGGGGGCGAAAGCGTTTGAAACGATGGGTGAAGACACCTGTTGCCACTCCTGGTAGACCAGACCAGGAATCCTCCTGGGGTGCCATGAGCTTGGGATTATGGTGTGTGACGGGATCTGTAAAAAAAAGCCCAAAGAGAGGGCCACAATGGATGTAGCAGGGCCCATAGTGGTGCCGGTAGCAGGTCTTAAAGTTAGACATGCCCAGAATTCTGAGGACTCAACTTCTGAACGGGGAATGGGCTCTGACGATGCTAGACGGCACAGCAGAAGTAACAATAGCTCGCCAGAACCTGATGGAAGTTCTGGTGACAGCGGAGTTGAATGAACATATCACGGTGGAGACACATGATAGACGCATAGGTTACATGAAATAACACTCCAAATGGAGGGGGACAAACGTAGAAAAATTAAAGGTCTCTTTTGGGAAAACCTGACGTATGGATGTGACATCCTTTTGACTGAAAGAACATAAGTCTTCATTGACTCAACCCATGCTCCCATTACTTAAGATTTACAATTCCAAGGTAATTGCCTCAGTAACCTATGGTGCGGAACTCTGGGGATTCGATAATTTAACGTCACTAACCCTAGCTCAAAATAAATTCTTGAGAAACATCATTGGTGTTCCACAGAGTACCCCATTGAAGCCAATCTATTATGACTACGGGTGTAATAGACTGGAAGATGTTGCCAGGTTTCGCCCCATAGCGTATTGGCGTAGACTGTGGACCACTCCTGAACTGCAGCATTATGCAACTGCCCTGAAAGATGTATGGGTATCCGATACATCTTGCAAAATAAAATAGTTACAAAACATCAAAGTAACTTTGACAAATATGGGTGTGCGCCATTTATGGGAGGACCCAGAGGGCCAGCAGTTTCCATCTAAAAAAGAAATGAGGGAGCTTTATTGGTCCATGGTGGGGAGGAGGAACTCACTGTCCCCGGAATCATCATCATTGAAAGGGAAATTTTTAGAGCACAAGCCATGCCCCCACTATGAGAGTTATTGGGACGTTATCTCCAAACCCAGGGATAGACGCCTTTATTTTCAATTTCGGGTGGGTACGCTACCCACAAACGTATTTACACGCAAATGGCGTAACTCTAACGACAATAAATGTAAGTCGTGTATGGAGCATGAGGAGACCTATTCCCATATCTTATTTGTCAGGCTTATCAGATGCCGCGACGAAAATGGTTGAAGCCCCTATGTAGGAACATGGGTGTTAGAAGTAGTGCCGTCGCACTGAGAATATTGTTGACCGACACAATCACACCGACTGTCATAGCTGTTGCCCAATTCTTGAGTTGGGCGTGGCTTATTCGGGGAAAAAATTATAATACCGCTGATCACAGCGAATCCCGGGCAAGTAAAGGACGAATCAAAGTGTAGAATTTTATTATACAGTAGTATGAAATATATAGCAGATTGTATATTTTAAAAATCTTTTAGTCTCATAATGCGATTCTAGTTTAAACTTATTTTTTATGACACAGTAAACTGTTATGAAATTTGTTCTGTCTAAATCTGTGAATAGTAATAATTTTTTTCTTTTCTTGGGCAAATTTCATAATTGTATAACTTTTCATCTTTTAATGTCTCATTTTTAACTGATTGCTGTGTGTGTATATTGTTACTGTCTTTTATGATCTCAATTGATCGAAATAAAGACTATAAATTGAGAAAAAGATTGGCCACTTGAAATTGTTATGGAGTGCCCAAAGGGAGAAGCGGTAATATTTGACTGGCTTTTTCTGACCTCGTTCCAATATACTTAAAACATTCATACGCGCAGGAGTGGGCAGTAGCACTTGCTCCAGCATTATATCGCAACCATGTTGGGTGGGATGCTGAGTCACCCCACCATGTAATCCCAGTAAAAACTACTCCAACTCCACAGAGACAATACCCTATTAAACAAGAAGCGAAAAAGCAAGTCAGGGAGATCTTCGATCAACTCGAATACAAGGGTGTAATTGAAACTTGCACCTCTTCAATGAATAATCCTTTCTTTCCTGTAATGAAACTCGATAGTTCATAACGTCTAGTTTTAGACTACAGACATCTGAACACATGCACTAAAACATTTGCAGTACAGAATGCACACAATGCCGCATTAATGAATAACATTGTGCGAAAAAATTACAAAACAACATCAGATATCTCAAATGGATTTTTCTGCCAAAATATAGCGCCTGAAAGCAGATATTTGACAGCATTCTCAGCGCTCGGTTCTCAGCGTCAATTCTGTTGACTCTCCCAAGGGTATAAGAATAGCCCTGGGTTGTTCTCAGCTAGGGTAACAGAGTTACTTCAGAATTTGGATGAAGAGGCATTGTCCTATGTAGATGATATTTATCTGACGGATGATGACTTAATGGATCATTTGACCAGGGTGAGCAACATAATTTTGGGGTTCGCCTATGAGGGCTACAAATTCAATTAAAAAAAATCGAAGATAGCCCACCTCAATGTCCTATTTTTGGGATATGAGCTTTCAAGAAAGGGAAAAGCCTGGGAGCTAATTTTTTAGAAAAATGTGCACTGCTCCAGCCTCCTAAATCGTTGAAAACTTACACTCCATATTGGGATTCTTACATTTTGGCAGAACTTACATTTTAGATTACGCAGAAAAAGTGAAACCTTTCTACGACCTAATAAGACCTGATTTTTCAGTGAGACATTGGACACAGAAACACACAGAGATCCTTTGTTCCTTATAAGCTGACATGATAGCTTCAAAACACCTACACACACGTGTAAACACCACAAATTTGGTGATCCGTGTTATAGCGGGACAATCCGGGTATACTTACCTAACCTTCAATGAAGGCGAAACAGTACCTATAGCATATAAATCACCCTCGTACACAAACGCGGAAATGCGTTTTGCTTCCACAGAAAAAATTCTGACAGCAGTACAGACTGCTGTAGTGAGAGAAAGAGCATTGGCTCAGGGGAAACGAATAATTGTCGTAACTCCGGTACCGGCATTAGAGGCTGTCACAAAAGCAAGCGTTCCAAATGCTAAAGCTTTACATCCAAGATGGATACAATGGGCTAATTCTCTCACTGCAACTGATGTAGATTACAAATTTGACTCTACACTTAAAACGCAAGCATTCCCGCAATACGAACAAGAATATCCTCTCCCAAATGAAATAATGCCTCTAGATCAGTATGAATATATTATTTACACTGACGGATCTGCTCAGCCGGCCATAGGAAGTAAACAACAATACAGCGCTGCATGTTCGATTGTGAAGGGTCGTATGCAGGACGGCAAGTTCCATCCTAGCAGTACGAAGACAAAGTCTCTAGGAGACTGCACAGCACAGCTGGCAGAATTAAAAGCCCAGTTACTGGCACTAATAAATACGGATCGAGAATTCCCAACACTAATTGTGTGCAATTCATTTTACTGTGTCCAGTCATACAATGAATATCTTCACTACTGGGGTCAGAATGTGTTTAAAGACTCAAAAGGTTGCACAATTAAGCATAAATTAATTTGGGAACAGGTAGCCGAGTTGTAAAACGAGCTACCACGAGCTCACGTGATACAAACGCTGAGTCATCAACGTGATGGCGTTCACGTTGAAGGGAATTCATTGGCTGATGAAGACAAAAAAGGGGCAGTACGAACTGCTGCCGTAGCTGCAATCACTCGTTCTAGCACGAAAATAGATGGAGACATAATGGTAGCTGTCATTGCTTTAAAAAAAACAAAAAAAAAACAGCTCAGCTGTACCGAAGGCATTTTCACTCAAGTACTCCTACAAGTTAGATGCAAAAAATATTCTGTATGCTCAAATTCCAGGAGTGGGGGATAGAGTAATACCAAACGTGGATTGCAGATTAGGTTTAATTCTAGCTGCATACGAGGGTCTAAATTTTGCACACGCAGGGATTACCGCGACAGTTTCCTTACTGAAACAACGCTATTGGTGGCCAGGTTTAACTAAACAGATGAAGAATTTCGTCTTAAAGTGCGACATCTGTCAGCAGATAAAGGGTTCCACCGTGGCACGTCCACCGCAGACACCATTACTTATATCAGACAGACCACTCGCTTGTGTCTTTTTGGACCACTGTGGCCCTCTACAATCAGATGGGGCTTACAAGTATATCTTGGTGGCAGTGGATTCAGGCTCTAGATTCCTGTGGATTTGGCCTCAGCGCTCGGCTGACGCTCGAACTGTTATGAAAGATTTGTGGGTCTTCATAGGGACATACGCAGGAGGCACATTACATTCTTACTGTGGCCCCGCGTTTAGCTCTAGGGCTTACAAGGAAGCCATGGGAAGTCTGGGTGTTGCACTGCGGTACTCATCTCCGTACCATCCAGAGAATAATTTGGTCGTGGAGAGGAAAAACCGGGAGTTAAAGCAATCTTTAACAGCGAGGGTATTAGGTTTGGGTGGTAGTTGGATCAATCACCTATATGGGGTCCAGAGGGCACTCAACAATATGCCAAGAAGTTCCCTAGGAGGTGTCACTCCTTATGAAGTCCTATTCAGGACAAGAATGTGGGTACCTGATCTCGACTATGAAAGCACAGTGGCAGATGAAAAACCTTTTGACATCAATAAACTTTTGACTGTTTTACAGGATCTCAATGAATTCCGGGCACTACAAAGCAATGTGCAAGTAAAACGCACCGCCACTGGGGAAGTCAAATCAGTCACGGCAAGACCTGCCTGGATCCCAAAAGTCTGGGATCTGGTCAGAGAAAAGATTGTGGATAAGAAAGAATTTGGGCGATCATACACAAAGCCTGTACCTGTCCTGGCTGTCGGAGGAACAAGAACAGTACTTCTTCCGCCTCTTACCGGCAACAAAGAAAAGAGATTTGTCTCCATCAATCTGATCAAATCACACTATGTGGCCGATACTGAATAGTAGGCCTTGTGGGCTCCTAGGTAGCCGACGCTCTCCCCTTGCTACCATACAGGAAGTTCAGACAGAAAAACTCCTAACATTTGAAGAGTCACCAATACAAAATAATGGACATTCCAACAATGAAATGGAACTCGTTCCTACTGAAATAGAACATCAAAACACAAATGAAAGACAAATATCAATTTGGCCTACAACCGATATCTACATAAATATCCCTCTACAAGAGACGTCTGCCAGTTCAACAAAACCTGCTGAGCTACCAAAAATAAATCGAACTGCATCTGGCTACTTCACCGATTTTGATACCTTCCCTCTCGATCCCAGTGAACCTGAAAAAAACGCCAGCTACACTTTCCCGTAAACAACAACTTCATGATTTCTACATTTTTCTGAAAAAGACTTACCTAGTCTCACCATGGCTACAGCTCTGGATAATAACTAGAATACTATTTTTCCTATTCTGCATCGGCCTTAGTAACTGTCTTTTGCTTACTCATGAATGGAAACTATCTCCCAGAACGCTCTGCAGAATCAAATGTGAACTTGGTGCTGAAACCTCATACATCATCACATCGTGAAAAAAGAGACCTGCCCTTCGTAAACATTACAGAACTTTTGAAAATACCTCATGTATTTAAAATCTCTTTAAATGATATCATTACCTCCAGTACATTTTCTGACGATTGGGATTTTGAAACTGTAAATATGTTGTCTGATTTAGAACATTCCGCTGCATTTTCAAGCATTGAAATGTTAGAGGACACAACTAATTATGACACAATGTACTGTTACCAACATTATGGTCATCACTTTTTACATAAATCCAGTATCCCACGTAATGTTTTTACATACCACCAATGGGAACATTGCCCAACTCCACCGAAAGGTAGTTCACGAACGTTCGCACAGAAATTTTCTTATTTTTCAGGGTTTAACACTTCTGACCCGACATCATATTACTATAAGGTTGCACCTACAACTGCACAGAAAATTATGCTAAGAAACATCAAACAGATTTACTCTGCATCCTTTATTTCCCAACTGTCTGAGCAAGGTTTCGACTTATGGAAGGACACTATAGACATAAAATCAGCCTGGGATTCAAAGAAAGGGCAAGATCAGGGAACAGAAGCACAATTTCGAGCGTGCCTCATTCCACAGCAGATATTTCTGAACGACACTGTGCAACAGACTTCCTGTCTTGGACCAGCCAAGAACAAAGATTTGAACACACCTTGGATTCCCTCACCTTTGCACTTTGATGGGTGGCAAAACTTTACAACACATGGTGGGGATACAGTAGAGGAGATCATACATACAGTCTCGTACAATTCATCAGACCCCAATTGGAAGGGATGGTTAGTTTGGCCCACAGACATAAATAGCTGTCAAACAAGATTCAGGGGTACCACCGAAGGGTTTAGTATCCATTGGCCGGACCAACGCTATGTACAACGAGAACATCCGGGGGTGGTAACCTCATACAGTGTTGGGAAATTATGCCTCGATTGGCTAAAAACCTCAACACTGTCCCACGTGAAACAACACTTATCCTTACTATCAGAAGATGTGGATTTAAGGGACTTTTTATTGGGTCCCCGGAAGCCATGTCAGAAACGCTTCCTAAACGCTGTCTATAATGATTTTGGAAAGTCTCTCAACAGGAAGCTGCGGAGAGACTTCGTGAAATTGACAGAATTAACTTAGAAAAGGCTTTGGCTGTGGTTGACAATGGTATGACCACTTTAACATCCAGAATTTGTTCTCTGGGCAACATTGTATCTTCTGCTATAGATATAATGGAACAGGATCTGTCCATACTACAGCAGGGACATTCTCAGTTACGTTCTATGGTGTTGTTAAGCTGGACACTGCAATCATTGCGCTCTGGTTATGTGCCTTGGCGTTTTATCAACAGTACGTCCCTGTTCTCTGCATACTATCTATCTAAGAAACAGATAACAATGGCACAAAGAGGAGCAAAATATACAATGCTGCATATTGAAAAACTGAACCAATTACCTTTCACTGTGGCAGAGTCACCATCCACAGAATGGTTAATTCATGGGCATATAACGTTACCGGTCACAACTTTCCAGTTTCAATATTGCCTAGAACAACAGGCAGGCAGATATGAAGCAATGGGTGAGGATTTCATCAAGGAATCTTGGGAATTGCCATATAGATTTTGATGCAGGAATAGGGACATGGAAGTGTTTCTCAGCAGTACAGACTGCAAGAACTCTTTAAGTGGATCCCTCATCTGCCAGGATATCATGCTTCATGGGGCCTGTAACGGTTCAGTTGCAACCTTATCCTGTCATTTGAAAGGATCCCTGGCTGCGTGATTAATCCAGTGTTCAGATTGCTCTCGAATGGGAGTTACTTAAAGCTGAATAATCAAGGTTGTTGTGGGATGCTTCAGGGATTCGCATATCTTGTCACTGTAAGCTCCAGGGTTACTTGTTGTATGCAAGTATTGTTTCCACTGACCCACACAGTCAGGGAGGCGCCGATATGGCCTTCTTTGAATATTTCCTTTATACGGTTTGATACTCTGAGCCGAATGAAAGCCATGCTTTTACAGAAAACCGTGCCCTTAACCTCCGCCCGAGAGACTTTTGATCTTCAGGTCGCAAGGTCCTCAGCTGAGATACAGGCACTTATAAGGACTAACTGTCCTTTCCATTTCGGAGAAATGGTACAACGTATCTTTAACATGTCTGATACGAAGGGTATAGTACACCTATTTAAGACCATAGGTTCTGGACTGTTAAGCACCTTTCAGCCAGTCTTCGGGGTGATTCCAGCTCTTATACACTCCGTATTCAGAAGCATTTTCAGAGGACTTCCACTAATCCTGCTACTAATAGCAGGAATCCTGATTGTAATTTTGCTGCTAAGCAAAGGACGTCCCAGTCACTAAGGGGATGGAAAAAAACGCTCTTGGAACGCTGATACCGTGAATGCATGATACTCAATCTGGGCACACCTCGCCTTCAGCAACTAAGCGAGTCTTGGTTCCTATTGTTTCGACCAGTCTGGATTGACGGTGTTTTGCCTGTCCTCCGATGCCTGTTCTGCGGACAAGAATGCGCGTTGGATCTCTGTCTAACACTTCCATCGATTGCGCCACTGGACGTGGATGCTTTACTGGACCCGATAAAGGCCCATGTACTGCTGTGTCCTCAGCGTATTCCCATGTTGATGTCTGCATTCTTAGAGCCACCACGGGACGTTTCAGCTCCTGTTGGAACGGAGACCGGCTCCTCTACAGGCATCCAGGCCTTGGATGTCATACAGGCTTCCCCAGCATCGGCTGTGGGCAATACAGAAGATCATCTGTGCTCGATTGACCTAATCTGTGAGGTGTTGCAGGGACCGTCATCTGCGATGGCAAGCAACAGTGATGTTGCGTCTCCCACACAGGACACATAAAAATTTGGCACATCGTGTGCTGGGAAAAATTTGGCCTTTTTCAAAACAACCAAATTTGGAATTTTAAAACAAAAAACACTTTTTGCTTTTCTTGCTGAACAGCAGGGCTTTCAGGCACTCATAGTTGTTCAGACCATATATACGAACATATTTTAATAGACTTCTACAGCTTATGCTAGAATGTTTGCATTTTTTACGCATTGTTTTTTACTAATGGACTTATTAGTTCTTTGCGTATTTTAGAAGTACATTTAGACTTTTTAGTATGTCGTCCAGTTGGATGAGGGGTGGGTGTTATGTTTTATACAGGTACCCCGATATAGGCTCCGATAGTAACCGAACCCCTCTCCTATATTTCCCCTGCCATTACACTACATAACGGTTCTTGGTACTGACCTTTTACCTAGTTATGGTACTGATTAAATGACGTGGGGTTTTCTCTGAAAACGACCCTCATTCATTATGCATGAGGATCCTTGGAATCTCAGCAGGACTACCATCTCCTGCATAATAACTATGTATAAGCGTCATTCCTTCCGTCATCCTAGTCCGACATGACACAGCAAGGTAGATCCCCTGAGGGTACTACTTTGGGCATATAAACACCATATCTTCGCTGAGGTGGGAGAGGAGAAAAAGGACTTCCATGCTGACACACTGACGCAAGACGCTGAGGTTCCTGGACGCAGACACTCCAGCTCGCAGTGGTCTGACATCCCTCGCGGGGTGTCCATCTCGAGACCAAGACAGGGTCCCACAGTCTCTCACTTCAGGTAATGGGGTTGGCTTCAGCCTAGGGGGATTCTTGGCTCTACACCTACATACATGCTAGGTACACTTAGGTACATCTAGTTAGGGTTGCATCGTAGGAGTACGCATTGTTACTGACATGTATTTATATACCTGCCTGTATTCATTGTTTTAGCTCTATGGTAGGAATCTACCATCCTTTTACTCTGTTGGTGCTTGTAATCATTTACATCTGTTACTGTCTTACGGTTGTCTCAGCACACCTATTTTACACTAGAATGATGCTGGTTCAATAAATGATTATTGAAAACGTCCCCACCGTTTTATTCTGTGTACACCTCTGAGACTAAGTGAGCACAAATGACTGAGTGAAAAGTACTGTACTGCTTGCGTGATCTACCTCTTTTTGATGCTTCTATATTTCAAATATCCATCGTGATTCTCTATCGCCTGAAGCAGAATTAATTGCCCGAAGTTGATGAGGTAGCTCACTCAAACCGATTTGCCTCTTACCGGAGGCTTTTTATCTCAAACGATTCTTTACCTGCTGCTAAATAATCTGTATTGCTTTTCAGGAATGCTCCATGATGCTTTTAACTTAATGTGCTATGTGCTCCCTAAATTATCTACCTCTTTCAGACACTTCAATATTTTAAATGTTTCCTTACCTGCTGCTTGGTAATCTGCCTCCTGAATTGCCTCTTGATGTTTTTAACCTATTGCGACCTGTGCCTCCAAATTGACCTACCACATTTTGAAGCTTTTATAACTCAATTGTTTCTTCACCTGCTGCTACACTATCGGTATTTTAATCTTATGCGCTACGTACACGCAATTTGACCTACATCACTTTGTTGCTTCTATATTGCAAATGTTGCTTTCCCTGCTGCTAGCCTTTCTGTATTTTATTTGGATTTGCGACTTGATGTTTTTTTTGTCAAATGTGTTTCATGCTCTCAATCTGATCTACCTCATCTTGATTCTTAATTGCTTGAAATGTTGTTTTGCCGGCTCCTAAATTAGCCACACAATAACACGTAGCACTTTGCCTCTTAGTATTAATCTGATCTGTTTTCTCATCATCGTTTCCCTCCCTCCTACTCCTCCCATTTCGCTCTATTGTTTGGTCTCCCCTACCGGTTGACCACTATTTCATCTCCCCAACGCCCCCCGTCTTTAGCCATCTCTAGGCAAGGCCCTTGCCCTGGCTTTGAGGCTTATTTCCCTCCCACGGACTTTTCTCCCGCCCCCTCCTTCCACTCTCCCCCCGCGCCTCTCCCCAACCTCCCGCACGCACAACCTGCTCCTTCCCCTTGTTCATCCTTGCTGAATTACCATGCCTCCCCTCAATCATACCCTTACAGCACCGGATTCACTCATCACTAGGCATGGCCCCAACTCTTGGACCATCCTTTACCCTCCCAACCTCTCTAAAAATGTGAAGAAGAACTTTAAACGCAAACTATTAATTCATCACCAAGAAACCTTATTCGTTGATAACTATCTTAGCCTCACCTCCATTATTAAAACCAACTACATCTTTTACTCCAAACGCCCCTCTAAATGGAAAAGTATCTTCCTCCACCACCTCCCCATAACGAAATCTTTCAAAATTCCATATGGTTTGAAATTGTCCACCACCCCTTCCTCCACTTTTCAAGGCAAAATAGACATCTCCATTTTCAAATCCGGAAATATCCTCATACAAGCCACTGAAAACCACCTCACCATCTTTGAGCACCACTTCAGCACCTTATCCTATCTACTATCTTCTCCTTCCCATACCCCTTCAGCCTCTCAATCACAGGAAGTCCTCCCGGCGTCGCTCCTCTTGACGCCAACCCCTCCGCTCCCGGATCCTGCTACTACCTATGAAGCCTCCCAATACCAGACTTTGGATCCTTCCGCCCCCTTAGCATCCTCTCCTTCACTTGACATTTCCACTTCATACTTAGCCACCCAAACCCTCTCTCCCCTCGCCTCGTCTGTTCCCCCTCCTTCTCCTGATATTCCTTCATCCCACTTGGCCACCCATACCCTCTCCCCTCCTCTTGGCTCTTTCCTACTCAATCCTAATCACCCCCTTCCTCCCTCCCATTCCTCCCAGCCCCCTCACACTGATCCCCCTATAACGACCCCCTACACACTGCGCCCCCTCACACTGATCCCCCTACTGCTCCATTAAGGACACCAATCTCTTTCAATCTAAATGACCCCCACCCCCATAGACTAGATGGCACTCCATCTCACTCGCCCCATGCCCCCTCATCTTCTCATAGCACCCATCTGGCCACTGGGTATGCTGGCTCTCACACTACTATTCTCCTCAGTCTAGCATCCGGAACACCCTCACTACCCACCGCCTGGGTTTCCTCCTCGTCCATTTCCTAGTCCTCTCTCCCCATCTAATTTGGAACATGCCCTTCTCCCCCCGACCTCCTTTCCTCCTTGCCTTCCTCGCTTTTCACTCAATCACTTCTCAACATAGAACTCCACCTCTCAATCCTGACGTTGGAACTTTCATCTATCAGGAAAGACTTCAACACCCTCTTCGCCTCTAATCTTGCCAATCATACCTATACCATGAGCTCCGTACAAACTAACACTACATTCCCTCAACAAGGGAGTACTACCCTTTGCGGTATTTCTTCAGGTGGACCACCTCCTGGTAACTGTTCTCTTAGACCATCTCAAGCCTCGAGCGATCTCCCCTCCCTGGACCTCCTGGACTTAAATAATACCTACCCCCCTATTGACATGACTACTGACTCTCCTACTCTTCACTCCACTATTCCGGTGATCCTGGGGAGAAGCCGTATCCCTGCCTCCCCAGGGTCGCCTAGACCTCCTCCGCAACTCACCACTATCCACTCTTGCTCCCCCCCCTAAAAACAACCCTAAACCCCTCAACTGCATGCTGGTCAACTGTCGATCGGCTATACAACATGCAACAGAAATCTCGGAAACCATCCTTAGTGAAGCCATTGACATCGCTTTTCTTACGGAAACCTGGCTCAAAGCTCACTCTTCACCTATTCTTGACCTGCTCTCTCCCCCGGGTTACTCCATCCTCAGAAAAGATAGACCTGTCAAAATTGGAGGAGGTCTAGCCATTATCTATAAAGATGAACTCCAACTCTCCCTTGTTCAGAACCCTGATCATGCTACGTTTGAATACATCGGAGCGGAACTTAAAGTTCATGGTTCCCCCCCTATTCGGTTGCATAACATCTATCATCCACCTGGCGACCCTTTGCCCTTTGTGGAGGAATTGTCTGACCTTCTTTCCCTATCCTCGATCTCCAACTCCAAAAACCTCTTCCTCGGAGACTTTAATATTCACTGGAATAAAAAGGATGATCCCTCGGTTAACATCCTCAATGATCTACTCGACATTAACGGCCTGAATCAACTCTGCCATTCGCCAACACATTCCAAAGGGGCTACTCTCGACGCTATCCTCACTAGCAAAGAACTGGCTTCCCTTTCCCACATTGTCCCCATTGACTGGTCTGACCACCACCTAATCCTCTTCACCATTAATTGCGCCGTGCCTCCCCCTTCCCCTAAAAACATCAAACATAGGAAATTAACCAGAAATCTTCACCTTATTCCTCCAGGCGAGCTGGAGACTAAGATTAAAGTAAAACTTCAACTTACACCTCCCTCACAAAATGCAAATGACCTTGCCGAACACTACAACAAATCCATCATCGAGGTCCTTGACCAAATCGCCCCAGCCAAACAAAAACTGCAAAAAAACAACCCCGCCAGATCCTGGTTTAATGCTGAACTCAACAATGAGAGACGCTCGCTTAGGCTGACCGAACGCATGTGGAGGCAACACCCTTCCCCCTCAAATCTTGCTCTCCTCAGAGCTGCAAGGGCTAATTACAAAAAACACATCCTTAATGAGAAGGCCTCCTTCTTCCGCGTACAACTCGACCGGGCTAAAAATAGACCCAGGGAACTATTTAGCATCATCAAAGATCAAACAGCTTCGGCCCCCCCCAAATTGATGGCCTCTATCGAAAGATGTGAAGAAATTGCGAACTTCTTTTCCGAAAAATCTCCAAGATCGATCTATCCTTTAGCTTAACCCCCTCCACATTGCTCATCACCCCTCTATGACCTCCCCTCCAAGTCTCCTTTCACACCCTCGCCCCCCCCTGACTCTGTTCACCTCCCACTCGCTGTCGCCCCTCCTGAACACTTCTTCACCAACCCCCAGCTAAAAAATAATGGTTCTTGGCTTAACTTCCGCCCAGTTACAGAGCTTGAAGTCTTCAACATCATCACCAAGCTTAACCCCTCCTCTCATACCATGGACCCTCTTCCCACTAAACTTGTTCAAGACTTAAAACACATCATTGCACCATATTGGACCACCATCATCAACTCCTCCTTGGCCACGAGTTGTGTCCCGGTTTCCCTCCAGCTTGGCCAAATCACTCCCACCCTCAAAAACACTACAGCCGACCCCAACGACCTCAACAATTTGCGACCTATCTCTAATCTTCCGCTTCTATCTAAGGCCCTCGAAAAATGCGCCTTGCTCCAATTGGACAAGCACATTGATTCTTTTAACCTTTTGGACACATTCCAGTCAGGCTTTAGAAAGGGCTGCAGTACTGAAACTGCTATGCTCAACATTATTGATGACATCCACCAATCCCTTGACAAGGGGGAGGCCTCCCTTCTCATTCTCCTTGACCTCTCTGCTGCTTTTGATACTGTTAACCACTCCGCCTTGCTCAATATCCTCAAAGATCGTTTCGGCTTCAATGGTCCTGTCCTCAAATGGTTCACCTCATTCCTTCAGCACAGAACCAAACAAATTAAAATCAGCAATTGCCTCTCTAAACCTATTCCTGTCTCCTTGGGTGTTCCTCAGGGTTCTATTCTCTCACCTTCTCTATTCAACCTCTTCATGGAACCCCTCACCCTCATTCTTAAGCAAGCAGGAATCAACTTCCACCTCTATGCTGATGATACCCAACTTTACTATAAGATCAAAACTCAAGCTGACATTCTACACCTCAATGATGCCCTGACTAAGATTCTACACTGGTTCCATCACAATCACCTTAAACTCAACCCTAAAAAAACGGAAATCATACTCTTCGCTCCTAAAAACAACCGGCTCCCCATTCATCACTGGATCTCTGACCTTAAAGCGCTTAACTGCTCTCTTTCCACTTCTAACTCAGTTAAATCCCTCGGAATTAACATTGACCAGAACCTCAGCCTTACTCCCCACATAAAAAATTCGGCCAAAGGAGCTCTCTTCACTCTTCATCACCTCAAGAAAATTAAACCCTTCATTCCCGCTGATGACTTTAAATTAGCTGTTCAATCACTGGTACTGTCTAAATTGGACTATGGCAATGCCGTTCTCTCTGGAACACCGAAAGTCCACTTAGCCCCAATCAAATCAGTCCTCAACCTCGCGGCCAGGCTTATTTCTGATTGTAGACGGTTTGACCACATCTCCCCCATCCTCAAAGGTCTCAAATGGCTTTCCATCGAAGGCAGATCCACCTACAAACCGCTTGCATTACGCATAAAGCCTTGCATCATCACACCCCATTGTATCTCTCAGATAAATTCCACAAAGCGGGCTGCTCTAGAGAAATGAGGAGCACCAATGCACTCATACTAGTTCCTCCTTTGTTAAACAAGAAATCTACTCAATCACGCTCCTTCTCCGGAAATGCGCCTACTATCTGGAACTCACTCCCTAAAGATCTACGTTGCAACCCCTCCTACCTCAGCTTCAAAAAAGACCTCAAGCAGCACCTTCTCAACAAATACTGGGGTCCTTAATCCTTACCACCTAGCAGGGTGTCTCAACCTGCTCCTGACTGTACTATGTTCCTGCCACATTATGCCTGACTCACTACCCCCCTCTTCTTATTTTTTTCATATACTTCTAACCTCCCCCCTCCAGTTCTCTTATAATTACTGTCTACTCCCGCATGCTATCACCTCTCCCATCTCCTTCCTCAGTTCCCTCCTTCTTTCATATTCCCCCCCCCCTCATCCCTGACCTCCCACGCTAGCTTAACCATCCAATACTTGTTACGGCCTAATTTTATTTCTTATTTTCTTGCCCATGTTATAATTGTCCTATGTATACTGTTCTTACTGTCCTGCATTTTACCTCTTTGTACAAATGTTATATTGCAATTGTTTTTCTCACCTAACCATTGTAAAGCGCTCTGATACCCTGGGGTCTAGCCAACGCTATATAAAACCTTTTAAATAAAAACATTAAAAAAATAAAAATCCCTATGGGACAGAGTTGTCATGTTCGATAGTTGCCAAGAACTATTCTCTCCTTGGTAAAAGGAGTTTACAGTGGCACTGTGAGCTAGCTAGGTATACAGGCAAACATACTCAGTGGGGGTGTCTGGAATCAGTCTGGACACCAATCCCACAGTCTATGTTGTCTACACGTGCAGATCCTATATAAGTTTATAGGAACTACACGACAGACCAGTCAGACTAGCCCTTCGGGCACTGCCTGAGTGCTATATAGGCCAATCCGACCCTGCTTCTACCAAGGCCAAAGTAGATACAGATATTGATTGTTCTGATACCAATAACAAAACATCTTTGCATCCAAAGTACATGGTTCCATTTTGTGATGCAGGTGGCCAAGAATACTTGGGATTATGCCTACATTTACGTTGGCTGATAACTGGTTGTTGTCAGGACTCACACTCTGGGCTCTTATGAAGACATTCTTGCAGTAGCGGCCGGCAACATTTAAATATGGTGAGGCGTGATGCCCAAAAAACTCACCATATACATGTTTAGTTTGCTGGAGGGCCCGGTTGCCGTCTCTCTCTTCTCTCCTCGGCGCTCACTCAGGTGGAAAGGAAAGGACTATCTCCCTTGTACAACCCAAAACCAACCAATCCTGGAGCTGCTGCGCAGCTCCTGGATTGGTTGGAGCAGGCTAACCCAGTGCTCATTTTGAGGCTGGGGGCCTGCGGCTGCAATCCCTCGGCTGTTTCTCAGCCCTGGGATTGCAGGCTCTGAAGTGCTCAGGTCAGATTGGCTGGCTGTAGGCAGCCGGCCAATCTGACATGCACCCTGGCAGGGGGCTGATGTAAGAGTGCAATTGCACTAATCGGCCCCGCCCAAAGATACATTGCGCAGCTGAAGCGATGCATCGGTTATGAGATGTGGCGAGGCTGCGAATTCCGGCGACAAGGTTCCGCCGTGCAGTCAGGGCGATGTGTCGGTTCCAAGGATCTGTGATGCGGAGTCCGGCATCGTCGTCGAGACTGCTGTCGATGAAGGAAGCAAGGGCCTGCGCCAAGGATACGTCGCTCAGCTGCAGTTCCAAAGAGACTGCGGAGGTGATGCGTGTCTTTGCAACGGGTCCAATCCACGCAGCAGCAATAATCCGTTGGTTCTGCTCAGGTTTGTGCCGTGCAGCAGAGGAGATGCATCGGCTATGCTGGATCTACAGAGGCTGGCAAGCACCTTAGGCCCACTTATAAAGGTCCAGAACTAGGGTGGCACCACTTGGCAGGGTAGACACACAGGTGCAGGGTTGTTGGAAGCCTGTTATGTCCTTTAGGGTTCAGATCAGGAGGCCAGCCAACTAGCTCTTGGAGTCCCTCTGGGGTTCTAGGTTCAAGAGATGCAGGTGCAGTCCAAAGCCCAACTGTCATCTAGCCCCAGTCATGTGACCCGAAGACAGGCCACAAATGACATTTTCAAAATTGTAATTTAAGATTCAACTTAACCATAAGTTAGGATTTTTCATTACAAATCCAATGACACCAAACATGAACTGGTTACCTGCTCCCATTTGGAAATTACAGCTTATTAGATGTAATACAGTAACTCCAATGTTATCGTATGGGACAGGTAGGCCTTCCAGTAGTGAAAAATGAATTGGAGAGTTTTTCACTTCTAGGACATTTAAAACTTAAAAGTACAGGTCCTACTTTTTAAATACATTGTATCCATGCACTCTGGGCAGTCTAGGGCCTACCCTGGGGGTGACATACATGTCTTAAAAAAGAAGGTTTGGGCCTGGCAAATGGTTTATTTTGAGCTTAAAATAGCAGTTTAAAACTGCACACACACAGGCTGCAGTGGCAGGCCTGAGACATTTTTAAAGTGCTTCTTAAGTGGGTGGCACAATCAGTGCTGCTGGCCCACTAGTAGCATTTCATTTACAGGCACAGGTAGTGCCACTTTACTAGGGACTTACAAGTAAATTAAATATGCCAATTAGGTATAAGCCAATTCTACCATGTGTTAAGGAGAGAGCACAAGCACTTTATCACTGGTCAGCAGTGGTAAAGTTGGCAGAGTCCTAAGGCCAGCAAAAATGAAGTCAGCAAAACAGGAAGTCTGAAGGCAAAATGTTTGGGAGAAAACCATGCCAAGGATGTCAGGCCTAACACGTGTCCTGCCACCTGAAAGTGGGGAGAACTACCCAACCCCTTGATAGTTCTCTTCACTAAGGGGAAAGAACCGGGTGAGACCATCAGCATTGGCGTGGTCTGTTCCAGGACCTTGTTCCACCGTAAAGACGATTCCCTTTAAGGGAATGGACCACCTCAACAGTTTGAGATTCTTACCCCTCTCATCTGCATTAGCCATCTGAGGAGTCTGTGGTTTGTCTGAACCTGGAAGTAAGCACCAAACAGGTATGGTCGCAGCTTCTTCCGTTCCCAGATCACTGTAAAGGCTTCCCTCTCTATTGCACTCCACCTCTGTTCCCAAGGAAGTAAACTCCTACTGATGAAGGCTAACGCTGATCCAGGCCCTCTTTGTCCAGCTGTGAGAGCACAGCCCCTATGCAATGCTCTGCGGCGTCTGTCTGGACAATGAATTGACAGACGCCCATTTTGGAACAGTAAATTAAAAAATATATATATATTTTTTTTTTTAAGTGTTCAGAAGTGTATTATTTAGAAAGGGATGACCTACAAACAAAAAAACAGGGCAGAGGAGCAATGGGGGCCTTGGGTGTCAAAAAGTAAACACCGATGAGTGGGAGCAGAGGGAGCAACCAAGAAGTTGGGAGGGGGTTAAATAAATAAATAAAAAAGGTCAAAAAAAGGAAACAAAATGTGGATAGGGGAAGCAACTGGTGAGCTTGCCGGTTGCAACACAGAAAAAAAGATCCTTGATGTTGAGCCGTGGTAAAATACAAGTGGTCCAAACAAAAGGATGGTAAAGAAGCTACTCTGTAAGGGAGGGACAAACAAGAAAAGGAAAGTAGTTGAATAAGAAGCAGGCAAATGAGAGTGCGAATAAGGCTGACTCAAAGCCCACTCCACGTATTGTTACTGCACACAGGAGGTCTTCACCAACAGACAGCAAAAGTCAGTCTCTAGACGAGATTTAAAAACAAACAATATACCAGGGCGGAAAATGGTCTCTAAACGGAGAAATTGGAAAATGACCTACTCTACACTCCCGACATTATCCATGCAGACAATATTATGAAGCTTAGAAAAGCCAATAAAATGGTATGGATGCAAAAACAACACTCACTGAAAAGCTGGGGTTTTAAAAAAAATCTATCATTCAAAAGGTTCTCAAAAATGTTGGGCCTAAATTGACAACTTAAAACCATTAAAAGCTAATAACATTAGCAAGCATAGTGATATTCCTCAATGGAGAAAATAAATTGGATCACTTTATAGCCTGAACTGCCTCTAGGTCCAACATAGTAGCTAACTACTGCCTCAATTCCATACTTTTGTTGGGGCTGCGTTTTGTCTCCCCTGTAAAAGAAGCGTCCTCCCGCTGCACCCTCTTATTGCCCCCGGATTGCTTTGTGAGATACAGAAACCAAATGCTACGCAAGAAATTTGCTGAACAAACTGGACTCCAGGTTCCAAGCAGGAAAAGATTTTGCCCTTCTATCAAAGTGGAAAACCAGTGAATGGCCTTACTTTCAATAACACACTACACTCGGGAAGAGGTGTGGCGGAGCGGCCAGGGCGACTGACTCCAGATCCTGGGGCTCACGGTTCGATCGCCGGCGGCAGATCAGCCCAGCACCATGTGACTCTGGGCAATAGCTCGCTTAATCTTCCCGACGGCCCCCAGCGCCGGGACACCTCTCCGGAGGTAGCTGTGCGCTTTACAAATACTGGACATTTACATTTACTCTAGCAATGCTCACTCAGCCCATGCGGGCAACAAGCTCTTGTTTAATAGATTTCTGTGCAGCATTTGAAAGTGGGGAGAGAGCCCTAGTGTGGATTTTAAACAAATGGGGTTCTTTAGAACTGGGGAGTTCCCCAAATCTTTTGCATACTATTCAAGGACTATACAATGACACCTGTGTTCAATCAAACAGGGAGTTAACTGTACTGGCACTACTCTTGTTCAAGATTTAGGGAACACACTGGTGACTGCAAGAATTTTCCCCTGAAATTAAGGGTAGGGTGACCAACTGGCATGGGTGCAAATTCAGGACTGTCAGTGTAAAAATTCAGGACAAAGGGTCAAAATTCAGGACAAAAATTCAGGACAGAAGGTCAAAATTCAGGACAAAAATTTGGGACAAAACATACGTTTTACAGACATGTCAGAGGAGGTCGCACAATAGTATATAAGTAAATAAATAGACAACCAAAATAAGTACAAGTCAAAATAAGTTTATATAAGGTTGAGACAATCGTGCACTTCACAGTTTTTCAGTATGCGCGCAGCTTTGCAAAGCGACATCAGGCCCTTTCTGCAATCAAGATTTGTGCTAATGTAACAATAAACATTAAATAGTATTTTTTTATTTGTATGTTTAAATCTTACTTTTAAATGTACAGTGAAAATGCTGTTCCAGTCCCATGACATTAAGAAGCACTTCGCTGAATAGCCTATTGTATTAATTTTTACTCAGAATTCTTGCACCTTATATTTATTAAGGGATAATATTTTCAGGGACATGAGAAACTGAACCGAATACTCTTTTAAAAGTGGTTATCACGTCTACCCTTCACAAATATACACCTTGACAATGTGGTAAATGACCTATAGATGGAGGTTTTGCACAAATGAATGCTCTGCCTCCGACAGTTATTTTATTTTTATTTTCTCCAGCATGGCGCCAAGACAAAAGCAGAATGCCTTGCCCTAGTCTGATGCAGGAGAAGGCACACCACATGCTGTCACTACAATAGGGCCCATTGTCATTCTATATGTGATAATCAGCTGCAGTCTCAGAAAGACGATGGGCCAGTCCACAGTCTGTGCGAGGTTCGGGAGGGGCTGCTGCAGGCGGCCTCAGTCTACAGTTTAAAAGATAAGTGCGAGAGGCTCCGAGTGAAAACTTTTAAACTCATGGGGCCTCTCGCATGGGAACAGCATACCTTCCTGAAATGCCCTAATTTGATTTTAGTATGATGTCTGTAAAGCGTCCGTAATTTGGGGTCCCCAAATTATGAACGCCTTATGGACATCATACTAAAATAACGGACGGTCCGTGAAATTTACGGACGGTTGGTCACCCTAATTAAGGGGTCACTAAGTTCTACAGTGCGGCTACTATACAGTCTTATTGAATAGGACAAATGTGGGGTTGAAACTTGCATTCATCCATCCTCGCTCTTTTTGTCTTTTCTCTTACCTTTCTTCTATTTTTTGTGCCTTTCACTCGCTTCTTGTGCCTTTTCTCTCGTTTTTTTTGCCTTTTCTCTCACACTTTGACTTTTCTGTGCTGTTTCTCTTGTACTTCTTGCTTTTTGTCTTACTCCTGTAACTTTTTTGTGTTTTTTCACTCGCTCTGTGCCTTTTCTCTTGCTCTTTTTCTGACCTTTGCCATCTCTCCATCTTTTCTGCGTGCCCCTTTCCTGTGCCCCTTTTCCGCCCTCTCTGTGCCCCCCACCTCTTCTTACCTGTTCCTTGCACCTCTTCCCCTTCCACACCATTGTACTTGTCCTCAGCCCAGTCCTCTGACCCCTGCCCCTCCCAGGACCTACTTAATGACGGCTGCAGCACAGACCAGCCATTAAGCAGGTGCATAGGCCCAGACCCCCCTGCATTTACCTGCCACCAGTTCTCAGACCGGTCAAGGCGCTTGCGGATCTGGCTCCAGCATCTCGAGGCACCCGCCTTGACTGACTGAGTCTGACACTCACACACTCTCTCTCTCTCTCTCTCTCTCTCTCTCTCTTTTGTGCCCCTTCTCTCATTCTCTGTGCTTTTTCTTTTGCTTTTTTGTGCGTTTTCTCTCACTCTTTCTGGGACTTTTTGTGCCTTTTCTCTTTGTACATTTTGTCTCTCTTTTTTCAGACCTTTGCCATCTCTCTATCTTCTCTGCGTTCCCACTTCCCGTGCCCTTTAACGCCCTCTCTGCGTCCCCCTTCGTCTTCTCCTGCTCCTTACTTGTTCCTCGTGCCTCTCTTCCCTGCAAGTGCGCTTCTCCTCAGCCCCACCCACTGCCTCCTGCGCTCCTCCCCCTCCTGGACTTACCTGCGACCAGTCATCTGACCGATCAAGGCCTTTGCAGACCTGGCTCCAGCTTCTCGGGGCACCCGCCTCGCCTCTCTCCTTCTTGCTCTCTCTCACCTTATTCTCTCTCTGTCTGTCTCTCATTCTTTGTGCCTTTTCTCTCACTTTCTGTGACTTTTTGTGCATTTTATCTTGGTGCCTTTTCTTTTGCTCTTTTTTCCTTTTCTCTAACTCTTTCTGCGACTTTCTGTGACTTTTTGTCCGCTCTTTGCGCCTTTCCTCTCGCACTTTTTGTCTTTTCTCTTACTCTTTCTTCAACTTTTTTCTGCCTTTTCACTTGCTGTTTGTGACTTATCTATTGCTCTTTTTCTGACCTTTGACTTCTCTCCATCATCATTGCGTGCCCCCTTTCTGCGCCCCACTCCCCATGCTGCTTACCTGTTCCTCACGCCTCTCTCCTTTCCTGCAGTCACACGCCTCCTCAGCCCCAACCCACTGCCCCCTGAAAGTATGGCCAGGCCCCTGCCTTAAAGAGAAGGGGTAGGGGGCGCGGGAAACCGGCCTCCATAGTTCCCACGGCCCAGGAGGGAGCAGACCTTGACGGGGATGCCCTGGAGCCTATCGGGGAACAAGTAGCCGAACTGGGGGACCTGCCTGGGCTGACCCATTGCCAGCAGGAAGGAGGGCCCACCAGGGAGGAATTTTGTGAACAGCAGAGAACGTGCCCTTCTCTTGAGGGGCTGCGGCGACAGGCTGCAGCCCAGGCAGCAGGTGATCAGTCAGGGTCACATCTGATCTATTGGGAGAATGACCTCCTTTACAGCGAGCCTAAGGTTGCTGAGCCTGGGTCAGCCCGTGTGCTGGTGGTACCCCAGTGCTTCAGAGCCTTCCTACTGGGGTTGGCTCATGATGTGCCATTGGCAGGACATCTGGGGCAGACCAAGACCTTCGAGAGGCTGGTCACCCACTTTTTGGCCCCAGATGCGCAGGAGCTCAGATGCTCACTGCAGGACATGTGAAACTTGCCAGGCAAGTGGGAAGAGTGGGGGGGAAGATCAAAGCCCCTCTCCAGCCCTTTCCAGTTGTCAGTACCCCATTCGAGCGAGTGGGCATTGACATTGTGGGGCCTCTGGACCCCAAGACAGCCATGGGCAACAGGTTCATCCTGGTCTTGGTGGACCATGCTACCCGGTACCCTGAAGCCATCCCACTCCGGACGGTGACGGCCCCCGTGGTGGGACGTGCACTGATGGGTATTTTCTCCCGTGTGGGGTTCCCCAGAGAGGTGGTGTCTGATAGGGGTACTAACTTAATTTCCAAATATATGAAGTCTCTGTGGGAGGAGTGTGGGGTAACTTATAAGTTTACCACACCTTACCACCCCCAAGGTAATGGGCTGGTTGAGAGATTCAACCGGACCCTCAAAGGCATGATTAGGGGCCTAGAAGAGTCCATGAGGCGTAAGTGGGACGTTCTCTTGCCATGCCTGTTGTTTGCTTACCGTGAGGTGCCACAGAAGTCCCTAGGGTTCAGCCCCTTTGAACTACTCTATGGTCACCCGGTAAGAGGGCCTCTAAGTCTGGTCAAGGAAGGCTGGGAGCAATCTCCCAGGAAACCTCCCCAGGATGTGTTTAGCTACATGCTGGCCTTCAGGAACCAGACTCGGCATTTCAGAAAGCTTGCTGAGGCAAATCTGGAAGCCAGCCAGGAAGAGATGAAACGTTGGCACAATCAGAATGCCACTCTGATTGAGTTTCAGCCTGGTCAAAAGGTTTGGGTCATGGCCCCAGTGGAGCCCTGTGCGCTCCAAGATAAGTGGACCGGATCATTTGAGGTGGTGGAGCGCAAGAGTCCTGTTACCTACTTGGTGGACTTGCGGTCTCCCCGGAACCCCTTGCGGGTCCTGCATGTCAACCGCCTGAAGCCCCACTTTGAGAGGTCCGAACTGGGCATGCTCCTGGCCACCGATGCTGGGATGGAGGAGGAGAGTGAGCCTCTTCCTGACCTCCTGTGTGCAAAGGAGCAAGATGGGTCAGTGGAGGGTGTGGTCCTCTCCACCACTCTGACCCCTGAGCAGCAGAGTGATTGTCGCCAACTGTTGGGACAATTCAGTGATCTGTTCTCCCTGGTGCCTAGTGTCACTGATTGGTGTGTCCATGAAGTGGACACGGGGGACAGTCCTCCTGTTAAGCACAAGGCTTACCGAGTGACTGACCGGGTTAGGGCATGCATTAAGGAGGTTTCCAAAATGTTTGCTTTAGGGGTGATTGAGTCCTCTAGCAGCCCTTGGTCCAGCCCAGTGGTCTTGGTACCAAAAGCTGCAGCGCCTGGTGCCACCCCCGAACTTCGGTTCTGCGTGGACTACCGAGGTCTCAATTCAGTCACAAAGACTGACGCGCACCCCATCCCCAGAGCTGATGAGCTCATAGATCGGCTAGGGGCTGCACGGTACCTCAGCACGTTTGATTTGACGTCTGGGTATTGGCAGATCGCCTTGACTGATGGGGCAAAGGAGAGGTCCGTATTCTCCATACCGGATGGGCACTACCAGATCCGGGTGATGCCCTTTGGGATGGAGAATGCCCCTGCCACCTTTCAGAGGTTGGTCAACAGGGTGTTGGTTGGGCTGGAGGATTTCAGTGCCGCCTACCTGGATGACATTGCAGTGTTTAGTTCCTCATGGGAGGACCACCTGCGCCACCTCTGGGAAGCGTTGATGGCACTGCGAAGGGCAGGCCTCACAATCAAGGCAAGTAAGTGCCAGATTGGGCAGGGTTCTGTGGTGTACTTGGGACACCAGGTTGGGAGCGGCCAGGTGGCGCCCCTACAGCCCAAGATTGAAACCATCCTTGCTTGGGAACCCCAAAGACCCAGACACAGGTGAGGGCCTTTTTAGGACTCACTGGTTATTACAGGTGGTTTGTCAAGGGGTATGGCAACATTGTTGCACCCTTGACTGAGCTGACTTCTAAGAAGCAGCCAAAGATTGTGAACTGGACTGACACCTGTCAGGAGGCTTTTGACGCCCTGAAGACTGCCATGTGCACAGCACCTGTACTTCAGGCGCCCAACTTTTCAAAATAATTTGTTGTCCAGACAGACGCTTCAGAGCATGGTGTGGGGGCTGTTCTGTCACAGATCAATGAGGAGGGCCTAGACCAACCGGTAGCCTTCATTAGTAGGAGGTTACTTCCACGGGAACAGAGATGGAGTGCAATTGAGCGTGAGGCATTTGCTGTGGTCTGGGCACTGAAGAAGCTGAGGCCATACCTGTTTGGGACTCACTTCCTGGTTCAGACGGACCACAGGCCCCTCAGATGTTTGATGCAGATGAGGGGTGAGAATCCAAAGTTGTTGAGGTGGTCTATTTCCCTACAGGGGATGGATTTTACGGTGGAACACCGCCCGGGTACAGAACACGCCAATGCTGATGGTCTGTCCAGATTTTTCCGCCTTAGTGATGAGATCCCCCAAGTGGGTGGGTAGTTCTCCCCACATTTCAGCTGGAGGGGACATGTGTTAGACCTGGCACCATTGGCGTGGGTCTCCTCTCCATCGTTCGCTTTTTGTCTCCTCTGTGTTTGCTGGTGTTAGATGCTCTGGGCGCTGTGCCACTGCCATTCAGTGCTACAGCGCGAATGCTCCCTATTGTAAATTGACTGGATGAATTGGTATTCCCATAATTGGCTCATTTGATTTACCTGTTAGTCCCTAGTATAGTGCACCGTGCGTGCCCAGGGCTGGTAGACCGAATGCTGCTGGTGGGCCTGCAGCGCTGATTGCGTCACCCACATAAGCAGCGCGTAAAGTGTGTCTCAGACCTGCCATCGCAGAGTCTGTGCGCAGTCCAGAACTGCCATTTGTTGACTGTGAAGTGAACCCCCTTCCCAGTCCCTCAACCTTCCCTTGGCATCATGTAAGTCATCCCTATGGCAGGGTGCGTTGTATGTGAAAGGTAGGACCTGCCTTGGTCTGTGTGGCATGTCCTGATAGTGAATTACACTCCATTTCGTTTTTCACTATTGCAAGGCTATCTGTTCCCTTAGGCCAGAACGGGCAGCTTTGATTATTACATCCTATAATCCTAGCTGACCCAAGGAACATGTTTGGAAAGTCGAATTTAGTATGCCTGAGCTCAGAATATTAAAATACATCTTTTAGTGAGGATTATTTTCATATTCTGTGTTTGAAAATACCCCTTCTAGAAAGTAGGTATTTTCTTGCCTAAGTCGTCCAGTGTGCTCTGCTGTTATGTGTATTGGATGTCTGGTCTTGGAGGGTCAGGGCAGGCTGAGCCCGACCTGGGTCGAATAGCGAGATCTGCAGCGGGAGTTTGGGGAGGGGTGACCCTTTGATCCGAGCAGGGCTGGGGCTGGCAAGGTGAATGATGGCTCCAGCCCCCACTGTGCGTCTGATGGCAGGCCCCCTCTCCCTCAAAGGCAGGATGCAGCCTCGTAAATAAAGTACTCCATGACCACACCGAACTGGTTCTGGCTGGGTTCAGTGACTTGTGACTTTTGAGAACAAAGACCTGGGGGGTATAAAGATCTGCGCCGAAACCCCTACACGTGTGTTATTTCTGGATGTCAAGACGAACCTCTGTCCGTGTAACTAGAGGGAAAGGACTTTGAAACTTTCATCCATCTTGCTGAAGAAACTACCCAAGGGCCTGATTTGAGCTTGCCTCCTGCCGAAGTCTCAGGGACATTAGACTTCACCCATCAGCCTTCTGAATTCCTATTGAGGGGGGTTCTACTTGCAGGTGAGGCTTCTGTCGAATTCCAGAGCCTCTGGGTCTACTGCGGGGAACGCGGGCTGAGAATCATCGCTATCGCTATTGTGGGCCGCTGCAGCTGAGGAGCTGTTGCCGCTGAGAGCCCGCATTTGTCCGTGCTACGAGAATCATCGCTATCGCTATTGTGGGCCACTGCAGCTGAGGAGCTGTTGCCGCTGAGAGCCCGCATTTGTCCGTGCTACGAGAATCATCGCTATCGCTATTGTGGGCCGCTGCAGCTGAGGAGCTGTTGCCGCTGAGAGCCCGCATCTGTCCGTGCTACGAGAATCATCGCTATCGCTATTGTGGGCCGCTGCAGCTGAGGAGCTGTTGCCGCTGAGAGCCCGCATTTGTCCGTGCTACGAGAATCAACGCTATCGCTATTGTGGGCCGCTGCAGCTGAGGAGCTGTTGCCGCTGAGAGCCCGCATTTGTCTGTGCTACGAGAATCATCGCTATCGCTATTGTGGGCCGCTGCAGCTGAGGAGCTGTTGCCGCTGAGAGCCCGCATCTGTCCGTGCTACGAGGATCATCGCTATTGCTATTGTGGGCCGCTGCAGCTGAGGAGCTGTTGCCGCTGAGAGCCCGCCTTTGCCTGTGTTACGAGAATCAGCGCTATCGCTATTGTGGGCCGCTGCAGCTGAGGAGCTGTTGCCGCTGCGAGCCCGCCTTTAATCACCATCTCAGGATCATCGTGAGTGCACGCCGCGGACCGCTGCAGCTGGGAGCTGTGGCCGCTGCGAGTCCGCCCTGTCATCATCGCGGCTTCCTCCCGAAGCTGCGTGCCGTGCCCCTTAAACCTCAGGTACATTGTGCATCACCGGGTCGCGTAGACCCCGGTCTCGAACTAAGTTCGTTTCACCCGCTTTGAGTGCTTTTATTGCCTTTAGTGAAATTACATTTACGTGCATTGTGGCTTTTTGATCGTATTCGAGCCTTGTGTTAAGCTTATATAAAGATACTTATTTTTCTATAGCTACTTGTGTGGTGTCCCTTTGTGGTGTCTTCACTGCGTTATTGTGTATGGTCATAAATGCTTCACACACTGCCTCTGAGATAGGCCTGTCTGCTCGTGCTACGTTACCACAGGGTTGAGCATGGGTTATCAAAGGGTGTAGCCCCCTTACTCTGACTTAGGAAGAAGGGTCCCTACTTGGACATTGGCACCAGCCACTGCCAACTAGAGATCCCCATTTCTAACAGTCAGTAATGTATACCAAAAGGTAATGCGCACATAAGGAAAACCCATCTTCCCTTGCAGAGGGCTGCTAAGTTGCACGTCTCGTCAGATGCACTCCACCAACGGCTTGATTGTCAGAGAGAACCGGAGCTGGGAAAGATACCCTGATTGGTACTCCGTCTGATTGGAAAGGGTGCGGACATTGCCTAGTTCACTTTAATACGGGCCCAGGCCTCTGTGTATAGTGGTGTTATGCAGCAGTAAAAGCCCGGGCCGAAATTCATCCTCTCCAGGAGGCGAAACACGAATGGCGAGAGAACTGAATCGAAGGCTTTTCCAAAATCCATGGAAACTAGTGTTCACGCCTCTTGGCAGTCAGTGGACCTGACTGAAATGATTTTCAATCGTCTGAGGCAGTGTCAGCCACTCCAATGCGGTAAAAACCATTTTGATCATACCCGACAAAATCTCAGATCACCATACAGTCCTATTTTGCTTAAATATCTCTGGGGAACAGTCTGCTTTCTCACCAAAAGAATGCTGGTCATCAAAGGGCATGGTCAGCAGCTAAGCCTGCAAGTCCTATGAGAAGCCTGTGAACGTCATACATGCATGCCTGTTTATGCCCACTCGAGACCGCATTGAATGGATGGCATCATCTACTCTTCGCAGACATGTTTGTGTGGTCTGCAATGACCAGGTCATACCTGAAAATGTTGAACTGATCTATGAATGTACAAAAGGTTTACATACCTGCCAACTTGAAAAACAATCTCATAGTGTGAGGAGGGAGTGGGGCCTTGAAGGGGGTTTGGCCTCGTGCCGAGAAGTACCTAGGAGGCACTTTTGAACCCCACCCCGCCCCGAAGCCCCCTCCTCCCCCCAAAACAAAGTTTGCGGAGGCTGGTGCCGATGTCCTGGGGTGTTTTCACACCCCTTAATGGATGTCGGCAGTTCAAAGCCTCTCGAAAACGAGCTGGAAAACCACTATTTACAGTGGTTTTCAGCTTGTTTTCCCTGCCATACGGTGATATCGGCTCCTCACTGGGTGACCGTGTGACCGGAGCCGATATTGTGTGTCACACTGTGGCACCGTGTGAGCTGGCAGGTATGGGTTTAATTGCACTCAGACCTCCAGACTGAGATCGTTTCTATCCCAGCTGCAGTATGGTAAGGACCTCATAGTATTAGCAAAAGCATACACATTATCCTTGTCCTTTGTCAGTCTTGGATGAATCTATGAAGTATACAAAAAGTGATGGATGGAATGCTTGAATGCATCCCTTAACACCCACTTGGGCCTTAAAAGATTCCGCTACAGTGTTTGGACGCTCTCTCAACCAGTCGGTCTTTCTTTCATAGTGTATCTGTACCTGCGCCTGACCCCTATGCATCAGTTTATGTGTCTCCCACAATACTCTCTCCAATTTCACAGACCTTGTGTTTTTCAAAAGATAAAGGCTTGTGGCTCCTTTGAGCTGATCAACTGTTTCCCTGTCCCAGGGCTCTTCTGCATTCAGCCTCCATACCTCCTTTGAATACATTTTCTTGACCCCTATTGTTAGCAGTGAAGTAAAGTAGTCAATAGTATCCATGGCTGCTTATTCTTCTTCATCAATCTGGTTAACCTCTGGTCCTGGGATGAAAAGATAGTTAATTGTCGAAAGTGAGACATGCACCATATAAAAGAAGGATGTTATTTTTGCCCTGTGTGTCTAAAGCATCAGATATTGGCATAGTGAGTTCAAGTTGTGAAAACTGTCTTTTTTTCACTTATGGACCTTGAGATCCACATTTATCCTTATGTCACGCAATGCAGCAAGAATACTTGCTGAGTGGCGTTGAATGACAGGGAGAGAGCAGGAATGCACCATATTTACCAAGATATGGCACATTCCTGCCCTCTCCTTGCGCTGGTGCACTCAGTGCACCCTTACGCCATGGTGCAAGGGTGCCTGAGTTACAGGCAGGATGGTTTTGTGCAGAAAGGGGCACCTTCCTGCACAAAAACAATCCTTAGGGGCAAAGTTTTCCTCTTAAGAAAGAGGAAATAAAGATATTTCTCCTCGTTGCACCTCTATCGGGAAGGCGTACAATTCTGATACATTCCCAGGTCTACCAGCATTGGTAAATCTAGGAAAGCATCAGAATGCCTGGGTGAATACATAGAAACACGCCACTCCACCCATGTAATTGCCTTCCTGGAGCAGTATAACAGTGGTCCTGATGCAAGGGATGAAGGATGCTGTGGATGTGATGTGGTCAACGGGGATCTTCCTGCAGCTACTACTCATTTCACGAAAGGGGTGAGGCAGTCCTGGTCACAGGGCAGACGTCCCTCAAAGTCGTCTCAGTGCTGGTAGAAGTCCAGTCGCCCGGTATCACGGTCACAGCCAAATCCTTCCCTTGGTGATAACTCAGCTTGTGCTCAACCAAGCTGCACCCCAAAGACTCTCCCGGGCTCAGTGAACTTGGGTGCAACTTTGAGCATCGGGTCCTGGCCTCTGGTGCGGTTGGCGGCGGTCTGAAGATTCTGGGTTACCAACATGCCCCAGCAGGCTTCTCAGCTGTTGTGGCCCGGTGCTGTGAACAGGAGGTCAGCCAACTGACCCTTGGAGTCTCTTTGCTTCAGCTGGGCGCCAGAGACTACTTCTCCATGAGCAGGACACAGCTGGCACAGTTCCTCTTCTTTGCTTGCCACCAAGGTCAGCAGGTGCAGTCCACACCGCTGCAGCCTCTCTTTGCCTGTTCTAAGTGCAGCAGGGCAGTCCTTCTTAGGTCCTTCTTCCAGTCCAGTCGAAATCTGAGTTCTGGGTGCCATTCTTATGTTCAGAGAGTGCCCTCAGAGTAGATGCAGTCAGTAGCGAATGGGCTACCAGGTTCCCTTCCTCCTGATGAATACTTCCTGGGAAGTGTGGCATCTGTCTATCCCAATGTGCACCATTCTGCCCACTCCCAACATGGCAGAGCCCCTCTCTAGGCATCCAGCGCTCAAAGCCCAACCCAGAGTTGTGGCTACCAAGGGGCTACACAACCCTGAAAAACTGGTTTGACAACAGGTTGCCTCTCTCTATCCGGGTGCCAGCTAGTTCACCTAAACAATTTGGCTGCCTCGCTCCCAATTGTTCCCCATTTGCTCTTCAAAGGTGGAATCAGCTTTGAAGCTCGCCTTTGGGCCAACACCCATTTGGCTTACTGCAGGAGGGAGGTCACACGTCTCTCCAGTGCAGGTCCCATTGTCTAATTTCCTGGGAGTCGTTAGCATGTCTCTCTAGGAGGGGAGAAAGCTGTCTCGGGCTCAAGCTCCTTGTGTAACTGTCAATGGCACAGAAGATTGAAGGCAACAAAGTGACAACTTTGTAAAAGTTGCACACTGCCACTTGTCACATTATTTTCGACTTGAAAATCAAGTCTAGCTTAATGTAACAAGTTGTTTGATACCTTGGAGTATCAACTTTGGTCACCACCGTTCAGGAGTTACCACAGCTGAGGGTTCAGTGTGTAACCCTGTACTCGCCAATGGTGCGACCAAGTCTTTCCACAGTAAAAAAGCAGTAGTTTCTGCATTTTTACTTCCAGAACATGTAACATACATGTTCTGCCCATGAAATATGCTGCACCCTTCCTTAGGGCTAGGTATGCCTGCCATCGGGGTGACTTACACATATTGTAGAGGGTGTATTGGCTTTGTCATTGGTTTAAATGGCAAAGTTGGGCTAGCAGTTTAAAACTGCTCTGCCAGTCTGCCATGACAGATTGGGAGACTCATTTTACCTGTGTCGTGCCCAGAGTGACACAACCACTGCTGCAATCCCTGGGGTGATGCTCTAACTTACATGCTCTGGGTACCATATACTAGGGACTTGCAGGGAGGTGATCCTATACCAATTGTGTATAGCCAATGCAACATACACGTTTTGGGGTCAGGGCACTGAGGTCTGGTTAGCAGGTTCTCTGTGTTCTCTCAGAGTAAAAAAAAAAAGCATCAGTTCAAAAACTTGGGGTGACCATATAAAAAGAGCCATTTCCTTACAATACACCTAATCCTGTAGTACCACTTGTGTTATTAGATATAATTTTAAAACAATACACAATCGTTATCCAGGCAACAAGGGTACCTGAAATGGAACTGAAATTGAGATCTTTCCTTCGCCCTGCAGATACTATACACTCTTGTGCTCTTTAACGTTTCTAGTACTTTTGTTCAACATGCCTTTGTTAGCATTTCTCACTCCTTGTAGTATTTCTGTTGATCAGCAACATTTTCCAGTTTTGGTAGCTGGAAATTGCCAGTACTGCGGGCTGGGCCTTATTTGACCTGAGAATTGCTTTCCACTCTTTCGGTGAGCAAAGTGACTTTTCCCAGCCGTTGCTTTTGACAAATGAGGGCCAGTCTCCAGAATCATTGCCTTAATATCCTTCAATGCCACTCCAGGACTTGTTCAGTCAGTGCTATGGTGCTGGAAAATAGTAAATAAGCCAGCTATTTTGCCAATGACTTCTTGATACGTTCACTTGCTGATAGCCTTTATGGTTATAATTACCTATACTAAGAAGCTTTGACAGCTTCAATCTTAACATTGCAGGAAGCCATATATTGTCCTGCACAAAGAGGAGGTGGGGCTCTGAAGAGCCAATTCCATCATTCGAAAATGTTAAAAACATTCCATTTGAATCAGGTGATAAATCGTCCTGGTTTCCAGCTCACACCACATGCTTCCTCAGTTGAAGAAACGCTCCACAATTTGGATGTGTCCAGAATGAAATTCCATCTAGAAAAAACTTGTTTTAAAATGTAATGTTATGTGATTATCATTCATATTTATTTTCTGTTTTGCGAATAAATGGATTCGTAAAATGGTATATTTCCCCATTTAACTGATAAGCATGCACTCATACTTTGCTGCCTGTCACGTTTAAGCAAATTAAGCATCCAAATATAGCGAAACACTACACCCACAGGTAAATATCAGCATTATAATTAGGGCTCCCGGTTTTATGGTATTTATTTTTTTGCAATTTCCGTCTGTAATTATCCATATTTATTTTTTGTCAACTTTATCTGTATTTATCCATATTTATTATGGATTTTGTGAAAAAAATAAAGCCGAAACTGGTATATTTCCACATTTATTTAACCAATAAAAAAAGTGTCATGCTTGAATGCCTGCCAAGTTTCAGTAATATGAACACCTGCAGAAGATAAATCATTGCACTTATATTAAAATATGCACATTTCAGTATCAGCCTTGTGCGTATGTGCTGCTGTTTAAGCCTCTTTACTAAAATTCCTTTCCTTTTAACCCCCTTACCTATCAATCCACACAGTTATTGGCCTGGCAGTCATGGCAAAGTGTATTTAGAATCACTGAAAAGCACCCAATTTCCATTTTTATCCACATTTAAAAATAAATACAGACAAGAAAATAAATGTTTTTCTGTCTGTATTTATCTGTAAAAATCAGTAAAAACGGAAAACAGGGAGCCTTAATTATAATACAAATATATGTTAACATATGTCTGTATCTATGGAAATCTCAACCTTTTTTTTAACTTCCCATGCTGTCTGTCTGCTTACCTGTTGTACTGGAAATCACAAAAAAACAGCATGGAGAGTCGCCCACACGAAGCACAATTCTTCGTATTTTTCGGCTTTAAAATATAAATACAGATAGGAAACACATTGTTTTCTGTCTGTATTTAAATTAGTTAAAACGGAAAACTGGGAGCCTTAATTATCAACCATGGAGGGGTGATTTTTTTCCTTGAACGAGGTAGGTAGCAATTGCAACTATTACCAGGCGGACGGTCTCATGAATTTTGAATTGCTACGAAATGTCTTCTCAAAGACATCTATCTCACGCAGAGATAAAGCCATAATATTCCTACCTTAGGCATCAAGTAAAACATATTTTAGATAGGGCGCGGATTGGCACCAGCTGGCGATGGCCGTGTCTCATTAGTACTCCTCCGTGGCCAGGAGTGGAAAACAAGGCAGCTGCACCCAGAATTCACCGAAAATATTCTGCAAACGTACGGAACAAACAAAGGCTCAGGAATCCCTGCATTGAATTAATTGCATTTCTACTAATATAACGCTTGCTTTTCTTCATCGCTAATGTTCTTACGAAATACACTTGAATTGTTCTCAGAGCCTCCGCCTTTTTCATTTCGATCGTTTATTAATAAGTGTTGCAGGCATTTAATTTTTCCTCATTTTCTACCAAATTTGTTATAAAGAATCTGTATACAATATTCTGCGCAATTATTATCAAGTAGCTTCACTGCGCTCAACAGTATATTCATAAGTTGTTTTATACACTATTACATGTATTTATGTATGATTTTGTATGTGTATATATATATATATATACACACAAAAACATATATATATATATATATATATATATATATATATATATATATATCTCAAAGGAATTCCCGGTTCAATACTCATACAATAACGGCTGGGGCACAGACTCCAAGTTGCGTGAAGGAGATTTATTCAGAAAGCATGGTCCATATGACGCGTTTCGGCCGCTGACTTGCGGCCTTGCTCACATAACGTGCCACGTGACTCTGATGTTCATTTTATAAGGTAAAGTTTTTTTACATTGTTTTGACAAAGCTGTCGTTTTTAAACAGGTGAGTGAAGTTTGACATATCCTAGGCAGTGACTCACAAAGAACAAGCATTGGCATAGCCAATAGGTCTCGCCTTTGGGTCCTTATAAGTGTTCAGCCAGTGCTCTCGGCGTTGCCAATGTTTTTAAGCTATTTTATAGAGCATTGTGGCTGCTGTGCAGCATGTTGAAAAGTTATAATAAAAAAGTATTATAAGTATTTTTGTTACCTTGTATATAACCAAGAAGATATTATGTACAACTGAATGACCCAATTAAAAAAATTATGACAGTGTAAAGTAAGCGTGTGCCTAAGGCAAGTCCTGAATGCATGAAATAATTCGTTGAAATAGCGCGTTAATTTAAAGTTCCAAATGTGCTTGCCATAATTTGGAGCTTCTGCCTGCCAGCAGTGCCTATTATTTAAGCGCATGAATTACGGATGATTAACGACTAGGAGGGAGCGGTGAGTAGCAAACGAAACCAGCTTATTCACTGACTTGTGTCTGCAAAGCCACATCACGTATCTGCACAGAAAGTGCGGCTTTTATTACTCTAAATTATAACACGCAATGACAACACACCTCTCTTTTTATTTAACTTGTTTAGAACTAACTAAGTGTAGCGTGCCTCAGCCTCCCTCTCCTAAGGGTGCCCAATGCCAGTCTGCGGTGGCTCTGGTGACCAGAGTCAGCTGAGTGTTGTTGACTTATTCATTTATTAGGCAGCAGACGAGATGGGGCCTCTTACAAATCTGGGAGACTCGGCCCCAGTGCACGTGTGACAAAGAAGCCCTGGTAGACTGATGCTACTTGATTGGTTACCAGGGAGGAGCAGGAGGCCCAGACATTTACACTATGTGCCTTATCATTTACCTAGGATAGCCAGAAACACACACTACGACCTTCACTTCACTATTCGTGCCCTGTGCTGAGTGCAGACACGCAAACAGCCTCATACACAGCACACTTTGTAGCATTGCTGAGTGCAGGCATGAGGCAGAGACACAAACTCTAAATGCAAGGCTATTTTCATGTTGTGCACAGTACAAGATAACGCACAGGGAGAGATTATTGTATGGAAATGCGCTCCACACCGGGATTGTATACAGTTAACACTTGGTTATTTGTAGCATTTATTCTGTCTACGTAAACTGCTCTTCATTGCTTGATTTTGCTCACGAATGCCACTCATAGTCGTTGAAATGTCACTCATAATTACACCGAATTTATAAAAGGTCACACATAGCATTTTGAAACCTTGGCAGCTATGAGACTTCCAAAATGGCATGGCCTCTGAATTTGTAAACACAAAATGGAATAGTCTACTGTGAATTAACTAAACAGAAAATATATCAAAGTAAAACTGAAAGTGAGTTTGTAGTTCCTCGCTCTCGGTGTGTCTGCTGAGCAGGTGGGGTGGGGGTTCTCAGGTGAGCCTGCGTGGAGCAGGTAGTGCACTCCCGCCACATTCACAAGCACTAGTTGGGATGCAGAAGGAGTGGGGCAGGGTTGGGTGGTGTAGAGGCGGGCCACGAGGGCGCCGGGCAAAGGGTATATTGGAAATGGTGAGGGAGCAAAGAGATCGTTATATCTCTGCAGAATCATGCCGTGACATGCTCCTACCTGGGCACAAACTGTGCAGAGCTTTCCAGTCTCTCGCTGCCCGGGTTGGTGCGGGGTTGACGCAGACTTGCGGCCCGGGGTGCTGTGCTCAGACGAGGGTGAGAGGATGGAGATACCCCAAAGAGAAGGGATACTTCCTGCGTCCCAGCAGCTGACGCACATCAAGAACCTGGCACGCGTCTGCTGTCACTGCTTAGATTGACCCGGAACAGTAACTGTGGTGACCTCCATCCTGAGTGTGATTGACAGCGACAACGGACTCCAGGGCAGAAAGTGGAACTCAGCTGCAGCCAAAAGCATCTCCCCAAACTTCTTTTGTAATGTGTGTTTCCGTGTATATTCTCCACGCAACGCACATGGTTAGGGAAGGAGTCTCCAGACTTTCTGAGACAAATCTGATTTTTTTGCGCTGTGTCTCGACATTCTCCCGATTTTTTCAGCATCTCCCATTCCTCTTTGCAAACGTTGGCATGCTGGTATAGGGCATTTTTGCGGTCTTTCAGTCATCGTTGCCGTGTCTATTCAGATTCAGGAGAAACAAGGACAACAATGGAGGAGCGGGGGCGAGCGAGCGCGGCAGCCTGCTCAGCTGACCACACGCTCGTGCGTCATGGCCTTTTCCCGGCATGTGTTTCCAATTATCGCGCCCGCGTCTGGGCACGATAATGGGAAACAGATGTCGGCCGCGCGGGTAACAATGGAGGAGCTGGGGCGATCGAGCGCGGCAGCCTGCTCAGCTGACCACACGCTCGTGCGTCATGGCCTTTTCCCGGCATGTGTTTCCAATTATCGCGCCCGGGCACGATAATGGGAAACAGATGTCGCCGCCGCGGGTAACCGCCCGAAAAGGCCACGACGCACGAGCGTGTGGTCAGCTTTGAAAACCCCTACATAATGCTTCGCCAGAAGCAGCGCTTGCGCGCTACTCTAGGCTCAACCTAAAAAGTAGTGATCATGGAGAGCATGGAAAGACTCACACCTGACCAGGTAAATAGACATAGAAGCAGAAACAGCATGAAGGTAAATAGAGCTAACATGCTGCTCAAAATAGAAGAAATACTATACATAGATGATATGTACTGAGTGTCTAAATAGTTAATAACTGCACAATGCGTTAACATGAGATGTCTCAATTATTCCAATAATTTAAATAATGAAAATTATTTACAACAGGTAGAAATACACAAAATTCATGGCATAAACGAGATAGAGTCTCACTCTATATCCTGGCTACCTGACTATTGGCTCAGAATATAAAAATATATTGAACAGAATGAACCACGTAGCAGCAATAGTACTCTTCATTACATGTTGTCGTCTAAACAATAGAACTGATGTTGGATCAAGATCATACAGCATATACGTTAAATGTGCATGTAGTAATGGATGCTGGTGAGTCGATTGAAATGAGAAAACCAATATATTGTGAGTATCCTAGGGCGAGTGAGGGTGCTGATTGTGCATAGTGCTGAGTTAAAAAGAGCAAGTGCTCCAAGACGACCTGCTGAAGCATGGTGATAACTCACATAGTGTAAAAAGTTAAATGAAAGTGTTGAAAGTCTAAATATAAAAAATAAAATAAAAAAATAGCTATAAAGCGTGAACTACAGATGTAGAGACTATATAAGAAAGAAATAGATCACAAGGGCAGAATGTGAGAGAGCCAGCACCCACAATTCCCCCATATATGTGAGAGATGTGAAAGAACTCCTGGACTGACACCCAATAGTCAAGTCCAAGGGATACCATAGTATCAGCATTGGTAGTCTAAAAAGCAACAGATGAAACGCAGTCACACACAATAAGAAACCCAAAGGGTACAAAATGGAACGGCTTAAATGCTAGTTAGTGAAGGAGTGTGATTGAGTTTGAGAAACATAATGGTATATACAGATTAAGACAACAATGCCATGATCAGGTAATCATATATAGAGTGACTATCAAAACACAGAGAAAAACAGTATAGATGGAAATATCAAATAAACTACAGTGGCCCCTTTATCCGGCACAATAAGTTAAGTGGTGGGATGGACACAGAGCACCAGAAAATACAAGATGAGGATATTATAAGTAGTTATACAGATCCTCGCTCATGTTCAGACCCCAAGGTGTTTTGGTATTGAGATCAATTATAAAACGCATCTCTAACTGTCTGAGCAGTTTTTCGCGGTTACTTCCTCTCCTAGATACCGGCACACTGTCAATCACAAAGTATTTGAGATGTTCAAGGTTATTATTGTGGACCTCTTTGAAATGCCGTGCCACTGGATATGTGTGATCATTGTTGACAATGGCCCTGAGGTGTTGCAATATTCTCATATGGACTTGAAGTTTAGTGCTGCCCACATACTTCAAGCCGCATGTACACTGAAGTACATATACTGCAAACTCAGTTCTGCAAGAGTATTTCCTATTGATGACAATGGGCTCTGAACGAAAAGTGGCGTTGACTTGGGAGGTATTGATCCCAAAATGACACGCCCTGCAAGTATTGCATTTGAAAAAGCCCTTGATATTGGTGAGCCAATTAGTTGGAACTAAAACCTCAGGCCTGCTTTCCACTAGCGCATCTCTAATTGAGTATGCCCGGCGGTAAGTGATGGTAGGTCGCTTGGGAACAATGGGGCCTAGGATGGAATCAGTCAGAATGATGCGCCATTGTCTGTTAATAATGGATCTGATTGTCCTCTCTTTTGCTGTACGTGAAGACTAACCGAGTGTCAACAACACCGCTCTCACCCGTGACAGGGGTGGTAGGAGTGGCAGGGCTGGCATTGGCATTCTCCTGTTCATGGTCAGTGAAACTCTTCAGTACTTGTTCCCTAGGTATAGAATTAGCTCTTTGGATGGCCTTAGAGATCATCTGATCAGTGTATCCACGTGCTTTGAACCTCATGCTAGCGTCATATTGACATTTGCTGAGGTCACAATCAAGGCTGCAAATCCTGCGAAGTCTTAACATTTCCCCATATGGGATACTAGCTATGAGGTGCCTGGTGTGAAAACTAGACGCATGCAGCGTGGAGTTACCTGCCGTGGATTTGCGGTGAAACCTAGACTGGAGTGTGTTGTTCTCAATATATACAATGACATCAAGAAATTCAATGGTTGTTAAACTAATGATGGTATTGAATTCTAGGTTAAGTTCATTGTTGTTGATAGCAGACACAAAAGATAACGCACTCTTTCTGCTACCTTTCCACACAACAAAAACATCGTCTATATAACAAAGCCAAGTAATAATGTTAGCATCCCAAACATCCTGGTGGCACAGCCTAAGAACCTGCTCCTCCCACCAGCCCACATGAAGACATGCGTAACTGGGGGAGAAACAGGCTCCCATAGCCACACCTCTCAGTTGCTGGTAAATATCCCTGTCAAACATAAAGAAATTGTTATTTAGGCACCACTTAATCAACAATATCAAATCGTTGTGTTTGTAGCACTGGATCGGTCGGTTCTTCAAGAAATGTTCGCATGCTTTCACACCATCACAATGTTTGATGCTCGTGTAGAGGGAAGTTATGTCCATGGACATCAGGATGTACTCATTAGACCATTGAATGTTCATTATTTTTTGTAGAAAGTCACCAGTGTCTCTTAGGTATGAGGGCAGCTGAGTCATAAGGTCTTGCAGAAACAAATCCACATATTTAGAAATATTCTCACACATACTGTTACGTGCTGAAATTATTGGTCGCCCAGGAATAGGTAATGTTCCCTTGTATACTTTAGGTAGAAAGTATAACACTGGCATAACAGGTGTTTCATTGTAGAGGAATAAAAATTCATCTTTAGTCCGCAGTCCCTCATGTTTGAATTTGTTGAGTTTGGATTTGAGCTCTTTTTGACTTTTTCAATCTCATGTGAGTTCGATTTTCTGTAGCATGTGTGATCGTTGAGGTGTCTATAGGCCTCAACGAGGTATAGTGTCCTAGGCCATAAGGCGATGTTGCCACCCTTGTCTGCCTTGTTTATCACCAACTGGTTGTTGTTTTTCAATTATTTGATGAGGGTGAAGTATTGGTGGTTACGTTGGTGAAATTTACATTGTCGTTTTGCGGTGAAGGTCCTTTAGTTCATCAATGATCACATCGTTGAACGTACCAATGGAGTCTCTCGGCATCATTAGTGTGAACGTGGATTTAGGTTTGAAAGGGCTTCTGATGGTTTCCTGAGCATTGATGCCTTCCTTATGCAGAATCTGTTGTGCGGAGAGAGATTGAGAGGTAGATTGTAGCTCATGCATGGTGCAGATGGTTGGGATGCCGGCTACCACAAGATTAGTGTCCATTGGCGCTGGCACAGACACAGGCGTCAGGGTAGTGTTGCTATTATGTTTGATTTTGAAGTATTTGATCATTTTCAATTTTCTAATGAATTTGAAAATATCCACATGGGTGTGGCTGTAATTGAAGCTGCTTTCTGGGCCAAATGTTAAACCGAGTGAAAGGAGTTGCGTTTCGGCCTTACTGAGAGTGATGTCCGTGAGAATAATGATAGTATTAGCGTTTAGGTTTGTTTCCGCCGCCAGTTGTTCACTCTTTTGTTGCTCCTGTTTGTATTTCCTACATTTTCGCCTTTGTCGTCTTTTTTTGTTACGTCTGTTCCTTGTTTCTTCGACGGTCGTGGACGCAAGGTCTGTATTCGGTCTAACAGTAAAAAAATCCAGTTCTTCAGCAAGGGTGTAGTTGCATTTGGCAGCCTCATTATGGCCAGATTGACCCCTGCCATCATCCGAACTGGTCTCACTATCCAAGGCTGAGCTAATGTCAGATGTTGAGGCTGAGTTGGTTTCCTGAGTTTCGGTTCTGTCTTCCTGGTTGGATGTAGTGGGTTTAGTGAACCTGTACCTTTTGATGGAGTCATATTTCCTGGCAAATGTGAAAATTTGCCCAGTCTCGTAGTCATCCTTGTCGCGTGCAAACTTAAATGCTTTTCTGGTTTTGATTGTCTCTTCCTGTTTTTTGAGTCTCACTGCAATATCCTCTCGTCCCTTTGTGATCAGGTCTTTTTGATCGAGTTTGTCCAGTTCAGAATTGACACACTCAATTGCCTTCATTGTGGTAATGCGATCAATTTCAGCATATTTTATGAGTATAACAATCAGTCGCATAGAGGCCTCCAAATTTCTCTCCGCCCATTCTTTCAGCATTGATGGGTAAGGGTTCTCAAAACTGGGGGCCAGCATAGTTCTCAGACCACGTGGGATTCAGCCTGCTTCATGGTATTTTTGAAGGGATTTGCCCTCCCACCATTCGGTGAGTTCCGTTTTCATTAGTTTTTCCAATGTTTTTAATAGTATTTTATAGTCATTATTTACTGTGCTTTGGTTAAGACCACCAGGTCTTGTTTGGCTTTGAACAGTTGACAGATTATCAAAAAGTGCATCTGTAGCTGCTTCGCGCTCACACACAAACACATGTATATATTTACAAATATATATATATATATATATATATATATATATATATATATATATATATATATAAATATAGATAGATAGATAGATATATACACACACACACACTCTCGCACAACTAGAGCCTTTCTGTATGCCCTACTCTCAGTCATGATGTTGCCAAGATATCAGGAAATTCTTGCAATAGTCTGTATTGATTTCTTCACCCATTTTACCTCTCAAGCATAGGTTTCTGATTCATTTTCACGATTATGGGCAAATTAAGAAAGTTCAAATTGTATACTCCAATGTGTTCTATTCAAACCCACAGTAAACTTGCAACAAATATTGGCCCTAATACTGATTCCAATATGATGAGGACAACATATCTTCCGAACAAGAAGGGGCAGCTTTTGTGTCTTTTCTGAAATTATCTTCGGTCTCTTCCATTTATTTTGGTAAACTCTTTTTATTGTTTTATTAATTTCCCAACATCATTGGCATGATGTTTTATCCAACATCCAATGAATAGGTTAATGCATTCCTCTGTATTAGAATATACACTCACACCATTTTGCTCATAGTATAATACTTATATTTAGCCATTCGTGGTTCTCCTCCACTCTCTGCTGAGATCCACCTGATACTCCTTAGATCCCCGTATGATCCAGAATCTCCGTCATCCCCCTCTTGGTGGTTGAAACTCCCCCATTTCTTATTTCTACTTCTTTCCCCGCTGGAGCTGCTAGTCGTCTCTACAGTCCCGCTTCTGGCTTTGTTGTTGGTCCTCCCTCTCTCCTCCCTCCTGGAACCTCCTGAGGATGTCTGCCTAGGTATCCAAGTCTTAATCACTTTGTTTTCTTCCCTAGTTAAGTGAATGTATCTCCCCTCCGCCAGTGCCCACTTGATCGCATTTCTGTGCCAGCATTGGAACAAGAGGCCCCTAGTTCCCAACCACCTCATGTATAAATTTCCATTGCATTTTCTCCCCCTGGGTTCTCTATTATACCTAGGAGACAGTGCAACAGGATGCTCTCAAGGGCGATGCTTGCCGCTTCTCTTACTTGCATCGCCACCAATGTCCAGTACCTCATAACATGACCGTCCCAGGTGCAGGAAGGAGACACCCTTCATCCCAGTGCTGGTACGCCGCTCTCCTACCTGCGTATATTCTGCTCAGCTTAAACGGTGATGTATGTGCAATGAAGACAATTAAAATGTATCAGCTTACATCTCGCATTGCATGACACTTCCATGACCAGTGACATGACTCCCTCCACTCCCCATCTGTGAATTGTAACCCCAGTTCCTCATTCCATGCTTGTCTAGCTCTAGGGGCTCCCTATAATCCTGTCTCCATTCACAACTATACATGAGTGACGTCAGGCACCTCCTACTGTCAGCAGGATTTGTAAGGTCTCGTCTGTGGAGGGGCTTAAGGGAAGCAAGTCTATATTTCTCTAGTGGTCCCTGCCAGCTTGGCACATCTTAGTAACTTGCCGGCTCTCACTGCAAACGTCTCCCAAACCTCCTGAAATGTTATAAACCTCTGCCCAGGGTAGAGGTCCCCCCAGAGTCCTACAACCTCCCTTCTTGCATTGAGCCACTGACATATCTTCTCTAATATCTTCTGTCTCTTCTACTTTGAACACCCTTGTATCTAAAGTGCCTAGTAGTTCTTCTGGCTTGACCAATAACAAAAATTAGAAAAGGATCTTCCTTCTCCACTGACGACCTCCTCATCTATCTATGTGGAACTGCTCGTTGGAGGAAATTAGAGTGCTGTAACCTTATGGGGAAGAGAAAAAATGTGAAACTGGAAGGTTTAGACAACAAATGGTCATGAATGGACGAGTGCATGTTGAAGGTCAAGCAACAAGTCTTATACTATTCACAAAGGGAACCATCTTCAATTTGAGAACTTATCTCTTAAAAAGCAAATGGAAAATCTAAAAAATCGTAACAGGAGAAAGAACCTCAGAATTTATGGTCCCATGCTTTTTTCTTCCATTCATTCATAAGGTCTTGGATATGACAGAACCCCCATCACTCAACATTGAAATAGCACATAGATTGGTTCACGGCACAGCCCTATAATCATCCTGTAAACCCAGAGAAGGCAGTTAATTTCCTGGAGTACAGACCTCCCTAAAGTTATTCCAGCAGTGAGAAAAAAAAAAAATCCTGGTCTGGCACTATGCTATTTTTCTTGCAGGAGTTTTCGAAGAGCACAGATGACAGAAGCAAGGAATTCTTGAGGAACAGACCCCGCTCTTCATTCACTAAATGAAAGGTTTGGACTCTTCCACCCATGTCTTTTCAAGGTAACTCAAAAATAAAACAACAACCTACGAAGATCTGGCAAAATTGAGAAGCTTTCTAGAAGAATGCAGAGATGGAGACATCTAAGTTCTCTGATAAATGAACTTGTTGCCATTTTAGCTGGTATGCAGTGTGTATTTTTGTTTCATATATAAGTTTCTAGCTTTGACATGCGTTTATAAAACTGTTGTATAAGATAGTTTTCTTTCCCCTACATTTTCCACCACAGGTTTTCTTGTTGTTCCTGTTTGTATTAATCTTTATTGCCTAAATATCCTCCTGATATCCTGCAGAGTCCTGGTCTGTCACCTCCAGCGTGAGGCTTCATCACTCCCAACCTTTTGTCTTTTATGTAGGATTTTTTATTTATTTTCTTGTTATGCATTCCTGTCCATTACAGTTCCCTCTTTCTTTTGGTTCTCTACAAGAACTTTCCAGTTTTTTCAACTGTCATTCCTTTTACCTTTCTCAACGCAATTCTTATATATGTTATGGTACTTTTGAATATGTTTATTCAAAATCTTTTTGAGTCATAATTTAGGCTTGTACTCAGTCTGATCTGGGCTTTAGTGCTGCTATGACATGTATCTTAGAATAGTTTCATGGAATGTCAAGGGTTTAGGATCACCAATTAAAAGACAAAGTACTAGCTCACCTTTCTAAACTGAATGTGAGTATCACTTTGTTAGAAGAAGCACATCTTTCAAAGAGACTTTGAAGCTTGAAAGAGGATGGGTGGGCAATATTTTGTTCTCATTATGTAATGGTATAAGGAATGGTGTTGTAATTCCCAGAGGACAGACACTGAGGGAAGATGATTAACTGTGAAATTAAATATCAATGACATTCCCGTATCTATTTTCAACATTTCAATAAACATATGGATTATTCTGATGACAATGTAATTTTTGGAGTAGATTGTAACTAAAATGTTCCTCCTTTTATTTATAGGAATTCTAAATAAAGTTTTTGGTCCGAAACAAGACACAAAATCTCTTTGTTAGCACAATTAACACAAATCATGTTAATGGACGCCTGGAGGCTTTACAATCCTGCCCTTAGAGAATATGCAGACTTTTCTCTGGCACATCATACCCGATTAATAACTGCCAGACTTAGCTTTACTGCCTAAATCTGATGGTAACAAAATATGTTTTTTTTAATACTACCCTTTTATTGAATAATAACTTCTTTCTTCTTTGAAAATGTTTTTTTTTAAATTCTTTTTATTGTTAACAAAACAACAGCACAGATTTTCATTATTACAATTAACACATCAAAGTAGTCAGTAATGTGGTACATACAGTTCAGCATTTCTATATTAATTCTGTTCCGTCTAGCATCCACTAGAACATTAGATGTCTGATTCTTCCGGGGAGGATTGCGACGGTAGCTCGGGTGGCTCACAGATGTTCCCCCTATGTGTATTCCATTTCCCCCATTCCTGCATCCATTTCTTAGGGCATCCCCTTAATGTATACACTGTTTTCTCCCTAAACATGCACCAATCCATATCCTCTTCCCATTCCCTCAGTGTTGGAACCGTCTGCACTCCCCACTTTCTAGCAATGTTTCTCTTGGCAACCATCAAGCCTAGTGTCACCCATGTTTTCTCTTTGGTCCTCAAGTCCGTTGGTTCCCATATGTGTAAGAAGCACTGTTTGGCTTCCGCTGTCACTGGTTCTCCCATAGCTTCCCCCATACATGACGTGACTCTGTTCCAGTATCTGCTGATTTGCGGGCATTCCCATATTATATGGAAAAATGTGCCCTCTTGGCCACATAATCGTCTACAGCTAGACTCCTCCCTGTATCCCATTTTAACCAATGCTGGCCCCGTGACGTAGATTCTATGCAATATTTTTATCTGTACCTGCTTTAGTTTGGAGGATATTGCCCCTTCCCTTGGGGATGCTAGTGCTTCCATCCATTCCTCTTCTTCTAGTTCTGCTAGGTCGCTTTCCCATTTTGCACGAAGTTGTGGAAGTGGGTCAGGTGAGTGATTTATCAGTTTGGAATATGTTAGGGACATGGCCTTCTGGGGATGTAAACAATGATGAGAGTGAGAGTGCACACCTTCCCTTTACTCTTTGATTCATCCATGAAATTATGCATGTTTATTATGGTGCGTGCAAACAGTTTTCTGAGAAACGTCCCAAGTCTCAGTTTAACTATAAATGTAACGAAAACATTGACAAATGATTGATAAATAAATCTGGTATACAGTGATAAAAATGGTGAACTTTGGAGAAAGTGGTTTACCTAGAGGGATTATCCCTATTTAGCAGTGCAACAGTTGGGGGCGTGAAATTTGTGCCCTTTTTCGTTACTTCTGGGGATGTACCCATCCAAGAGTCTGTCCTAGAGGGGTTTCTCCCTTTGGGATCGCCGCTTGGAGGGCGTTCCGCACCTGTATGTAGCGGAACCGCTCAGTGTCAGCTAACTCGCAACTCTGCTGGAGGGCAGAGAAAGGCACCACCCCTCCATTAACCCAAAGGTCACCCACCCGTGAGATCCCTATTGTATCCCATTTATCAAATCCCTTCGTTCTCCAGAGGGAACCCAATTTTGCTGCATCCCATAGTGGGGTAGCCTGTGTTATAGTCTTCGCCCATCCTATACTCCTCTGGACCAAATGCCGCACCTGCACAGAGTGTTTTGTGGGACCCATCAGGTGAAGTCTCGTGGGCTTTGAATACAATGCTCGTGTGTGATTGCTACAGTGTAGTAGCCACCTGTCCATGTCATATCCCGGATCATTCTGGGGCCGATATATGCAGTGATTGATGGCCACCAGCTGTGCTGCCCAGTAGTACTTTTTGATATCCGGTAACCCGATTCCCCCGTCATACCAGCCTTTTGCAAGTTTTGGGAATGAGAATCGAGGCGGGCTATTCCCCCATAGCAATGTTCTCTGCGCAGTTTCCACTAATCAAAAGTAGGATGCAGGGACCAGGGCAGGTGTGTTCTGGAGAATGTACAGAAACCGCGGCAGTGACATCATTTTAAAAAGTGCAGCTGTGCCCAAAAGTGACAGCGGAAGAGCCTTCCAGTGTTCCACATCACTCCTCAGCCGTTGTAGCGGTGGCAACAAGTTAGAGGTATAGAACACTTTGGGGTCCATAGTAATAAAAATCCCAGATATTTAAATCCCCCCGTAGCTATTGTTATTCGATACTCTTTTGGCAGGGTTGGTGGTTGGCCCTTTAATACAAAGATGAGTGATTTTGACCAATTGATGGTGTATCCGGAGTATGTGCCAAAATTAGTAAAAATATTAAGAACCCTATGTAGGGACCTCTTTGGGGAGGCCAGGTATAACAAAATATCATCTACATAGAGAGATATACGGTCTTCCCAGCCCTCCGTCCAGCGTAGCCCTCGAATTACAGGGCCCCTACGGATCCAACAAGCGAGAGGCTCTAGTGTGAGTGCAAATAACAGGGGGGGACAAGGGACACCCCTGTCTTGTCCCCCTGTGGAGATGAAAGATTGCTGATTTTTTATTGTTCACTACGACCTGTGCAAGTGGGTCGGCATATAATAGTCAGACCCAGTTAATAAACTTGGGACCAAATCCCAGCCTCTCCAAGACAGCAAAGAGGTATGGCCATTCTATGGTGTCAAATGTCATAGTAGCATCTAAGGATACCACCACCGCGTCTTCCATTCGCGTGTTCGCCCTACCCATCACCCCATGCACTCTCCGTAGGTTTAGGGCTGTGTTTCGTGACGGCATAAAGCCAGACTGATCGGGATGAACCAACTCGGGTATAACCCGGACCAGTCAGGTGGCTAGTAATTTAGATAGAATTTTGGCCTCTGCATTTAGCAGTGATATGGGTCGATACGATGCGCAACTGTTTTTAGGTTTACCGTCTTTGTGTAGGACTACTAGCGTGGCTATTCTTTGGTCCTGCGGAAGAAGTCCCTTTTCAAGACTCTCCACAAACATTGCCTGAAGATGGGGAGCTATTATATCTGGTCACAGTTTGTAGAGTTCTATTCGTAATCCATTGGGACCCATCGCCTTACCCGTTTGGAGAGAACGAATGGCCTGAGCTATTTCATCTTGCGCAATGTCACCCTCTAACGAAGTTTTATCCTCTTCTGTTAATACTGGCATATGAATTTCCTCCAGTAGTTCTTTAGTCTCTATGTTTTGTCTAGTGGTCCTGGATACATAAAGTCGTTCATAATATTTGGCAAATTCGTCCGCAATAGCCTGCGGGTCCATAAGGCATTCCCCAGTCTCTGTCCACAGCTCTGTAACTAGACGGCTTGCTATCTCCCTCTTATCTAACCAGCCCAAGAGTTTGCTCGGCGTATCTCCCAGCTCGTATATAGTCCCCAGCTTATGGCTAATCATTGTTTTGGCCATCTCTCTCGCCTCAGTTCGATATTCTTCTTTGGTCAGGTTGAGAATGTGTGTTTTATTTCGCTCTGTTGAAGCGGTACGTTTTCCCTCTAATTGCAGTATGTCCTCCTCCAAGCGGAGTAGCTTAGCTTGCTTCTCCTTTTTCCCACCAGATATTAGGGAGACTGCGTGTCCCCATATCACTGTCTTAAAGGCTTCCCAAAGGATCTGTGCCGATTCAACCGACCCTTTGTTCTCGCTAAAATAGTGTTCTATTTCCTTACTAATGTTCAGTTCGATATTAGGGTTTCGGAGATGCCAGGGGTTAATTGGAGCTACTCTGGTACAGCAACCCCTCCCAAACTCCATTTGCATCCAAATTGGGGAGTGATCCAAAATGCCTCTCGCTAATTGTCTGACCTCCTTAATATTCCCAACTAGCGCCGCAGGTGTGAGGATACAATCTATGCGCGAGAGACAGTTATGGGCCCCCGAGTGAAATGTGTATTGTGTCTCTGCAGGATGATGCACTCTCCATACATCTACTAATCCCATGGCGCCAAGATTACCGGGGAGGTGCAGCTGCGAGGAATGTATGTCCGTGGGAGGATAATGATCCAAAGTCCCCGAGACAACAGAGTTAAGATCTCCCCTATCACCATTCTTCCGGTAGGCAATGTTAGCAACACTCTCCCCAGATCCCTGAATGTGGTTTCCTGTAGCCCCGGCGGCAAGTACACCGACATTATCGTCATGGACTCGCCCTCCCATTGGCCTGACACTGCCACATATCTCCCCAAGTCATCAGTGTGGACCTGATCAATTGTCATTGGGAAAGAGCGCCTTTTCAGAATAACCACTCCCCTGGAACCTGTTGTAAACCCCGCATGCGCCACTAATTGATAGCCCCATCTGGCTAGGGCCTTACACATATTTCCAATGAGGTGTGTCTCTTGAAGCAAGACCACCTCTGGGGCATGCCGTTTGAGAAACTGCAGTACAATTCCCCTTTTCAGCTTGTCCCGCAATCCATTCACATTCCAAGATAACAACTTGAGTCGTTTCTCACTTGCGGCATTCATAGCGTTACTTGGTTTGCACTTCTGGGGGAGGTTTCCCCCTTTCTCCCCATAGCCCTGGTATGTGATCTAGGGCACCAGCCAGAGTCGACTGTGCATACTGAATCAACGTCCCACCCACCACACCGCTTCTGTTTTATATCTTTGAATGTAAATCTGTGACTGATAAAACATAACACAACAAAAGACCCCCCTCCCTGGATCCCTCCCTGCTTCCCCGCACTCTGGGCTTGAAACTGCCCATTTTCAAACAGTGCAGAGTGCCTGTCACCCTAACTATAGGTAACTAGAAAATCTAGGGGGAGGATTGGCGACTCCCGCCCAATGGCTACAACTCCGCCCGTAAATAACCCCAAATACAGATATTAAGGCATTATCATATTCAAACAAAATCACTTAGCGCCTGGTATGTCTCTTTTATCTGCTCGGACCATCCACTCCATCCTCCTGCTTCAGGAAGCAGAAATGCAGTCCAAGACATTCTTGGCCAGCAGACCTCACTATGATAAGATGGTGTATGTGCAAGTTCAGGGACCTCGTTATCACCGTGCGTTATGGTCTTTCGCAGGTCTCCAGCCCTCCAACCAGTCTTGTGCCGCTTCTGGGGAATCAAAAAACCAGGATTTGCCGTCTGCCTCAACCCTCAATTTTGCGGGAAATAACATTGCGTATCGAAGACCTTTGCTTCTTAACAGTTTCTTCACCTCTAAAAAAAAGTTCGTCTTTGGCGTTGGACCGCAATGTTGAAGTCCGGAAAAAAGGAAAGTTCGCTATTTTCGAATTTGAGGGGGGGATTAGCTCGAGCTGTTTGCAAAATAATGTCCCGGTCTCTGAAGTTGAGGAGTTTTGGCAGGATAGGCCTTGGGGGGAGGGGGGGGGGGTGCGCTCTCTTAACCGTGAAAAATGTTGATAGGGTGGTAGGTCGAAGGTGTTTCACTATCAAATCTTCCACGAATAGGTCGACGGCCGACCCCTCCACTTTCTCAGGGATCCCAATAATTCTAATGTTGTTGCGTCTCGCGCGCCCTTCATAGTCATCCAGCTGAGTGTCTATTTTCTTCTGGGCGACTTGTAGCTCCTTGATCTCCTTACGCATCTGTTGCGTGTCACTGCTGAGTTCCGCGGTCACCACTTCGATGGCTTTCACTTTCTCACTCGTTTTTTGCAGGTCTGTTCTAATCAGCGCCATTTCAATAGATATGGTGTCCATTCTGTGTTCTAGAGAGGTACGCACCCCCGCTATGGCTGCCATAACATCTACTAGTGTCTGCTCGTCCTTAGATGCATTTGTGGACTTCTCTGCCTCCCCTTTATTCGCTCCCTCCATCTCACCTGCTTTTTGTGTGGTGAATTTATCAAGCTTGGTCTGGTGGGTGCCTCTCTGCCCCTTTGTCCCAGACATAGCGCCGAGCACCAGAGAGGAGTAATTTTCTATGTTGCTGCAGTCCTGGTGCCAGGGTATGCTGAACGCTTCAGTCCGAATGAGGCCCCTTGGGAAAGGTCCCACCCTGCAGATTTATTAGGGCCACCAATAGATGATTACTTGACCTCCCAAACCGTGCCCGGGACCCAGCTCCCCACCACCAGCCAGAAGACACGTAGGTTGCCAACCACTTGGTCCGAGGTGTAATCCCGGTTCTCTGTCCCAGCTAGGCGTTCGGGCGTGGACCCAGGGGACAGCCCGCGGATTAAATCTGCTCTGTAGGGCCACTACTGAGATGCCATATTTCTGGGACTTCTCCTGCTCACTCCGTTGTTTTCAATGTTCCTTACACCTGTTGCCACCCAGCAGCTCCGAAGCTCTTCACTATTGGCCCCTGTTTGCTCCCCCACACTGCAGGGGCTACTCCACGGGGCCCATTTCTTCTGTTGCAGGCCTTGTCCCTCTCACCGCCATCCCCCAGCCCCCAGGGGCCACACTCACCGAGCAATGAATGTCTTTTCAGGCACCAGACTCGGCAGGACAAATACCAGCTGCGTCACGGATATTCGTCTGGTGCCGTTATTTCCAGAGACGCAGCCCTTCACCCCTCGACACTGGAGGGTGGGGGTCAGAGGGAGTAGAAGGAAGGGCCGTCCGTCCTCCGGTAATTATTGGGGGATGGGTTCTGCCATTTCACCGCACTTCACCAGGACACCGTCGAAGTCAGTGGGCAGCAGCCGCCCCTCCTGGAGGTCTCGGTCGGGCGGATGTAACTGGAGCCCGGGGATCCACAGGCCTAGACAGCGCGCGGCTCCTCCCTGCCGCAGACTTGGTGCACCAGCGATTTCGTCGGTCTGGAGCCACAGTGGGTCCTGGTACAACACTCCGCTGCACTCCAGGTGTTAGGGACGGATTAATTTGCGGATATTTGGGCGGATTCAGGCCATTGGTGACGGGAGCTTCACCGCAACGCGGCCATTTTGCTCGGCGGCCAGGCCACACCCCCTTGAAAATATTTTTAAATTAATTATTTTTTGACAATTGTACTGAAGATATCCATGAGCATACTATTTGGGATTCCTTTATGGCAATTGTGAGCAATTAAATAATTTGTTATGTCTCCCAAAAAAAATAGCTAATGAAAAATACAAACAAATCTTCACAAATGAAGAACGCAAGGATTATGCTTCAAAATCCAAAGCATTCCTTTAAGAATTAATTATAACTAAATTTCAAATAAATACTATATAGAAAAATCAGACACTTATCTTCTTAGATCCAGTGCTAAATATTAGAGTGGTCAAAACAAGATAGGCAAACAGTTTGCAAATTATCTTGCAACAAAAAAGGAGTTTGTCATAATTGACATATCAATAATAAAAATAATGTATACAAAGATCCTAGAATTTTGGATGAGTTTGTGCTCTATTATGAAACGTTGTATACTCCTGAATCAAGGCCTTCATAAGATTACATCACAGAGTACCTATCTACTATAGATAAGACTTTTGAAACAAATGCTGATTTTCGTCTGTTTCTCCGTTAGAATTGGCTCATTAGCTGACCTCACCAAAGCACACCATTTAATAATAATAAAAAAAATAAAAAAAAAGCTGCCCCAGGTCCAGATGATTTTACAGTTGAATATTTCTTATACTTCTCCAAAAAATACCGCAATTAAAACTTTTCAATTTAATACAAATACAATACTTCTCTCAATCGGTCTCACTAAAAGTTCCTTTTTAGAAGCTTTAATATGTCTAATTCGCAAAGATGGTAGCGATCTGCAACTCTAAAAAATGTACAGACCTATTTTATTGGTAAATACGCCCTATATAAGCTTTTAAAAAATGACTGGCTCGACGTTTAAGCCCCTTTTTACCAAAACTATTAGGAAAGGAACAATGTGGTTTTATTGAAGATAGATATATTTCTGATAATAGGAGAACATCCTTACTATATCAAATAATTATAAATATCCTCTTGGAGCAATCACTCTCCATCCAGAAAAGGGTTTCAACCATTTCACACAGACCTTTATTTTTCAAACACTCATCTGGTTTAGCTTTGGATCCAAAAACATAAATTTAATTTCCCACTTGTATTCTTCTCCTCATGCCTCTATCCTAGCTAATTCCGCGTCTGAATTTAAATTAGGCAGTGGTGTGCGATAGAAATACCCTTATCCCTCTTCTTATTTAATTTAGAGTAAGAGCCCTTCCTGCACAAAAAAAGACAAGAGCTTGATATTCAAGGCTTTACGCATGGTGACAAACATATCAAAATGTCAATATACTTGGACAAGGTACTTTTTCATGTAAACCCTCAGTTATCCTTGTCTACTTTTTGAGCTAAGTCCAGACTTTTTCCTGGGTCTCTGGCTATAAATTAAACGCTGACAAATGTGAAATTTTACTTCTTATCAAATTATGCATTTAGCATGATTATTTTAATACTAACTTCATTTAGACCTAGACGTGGGTCCAGTGGTCACTGTGCCAGTGGAACAAACCTAAACCCGACTGACTAGCCCCAATCAGGGTGAAAATGGGCTTGGGTTGCTTGTCTTCCTTCCGGTTCAGGGAGGACGTGGCTTGGCAGTTTGGGCTGGATTGTTCCTAATGGAGCAGGCTCAAGACAGATTTGTATATGGCTGGGGCTAACTTGAGGTGGCATGGTGGGCAAAAGAATGATGGGTAGGATGCTACCCTGAGTAATTGCCATGGGGTTAGACTTATTGCAAACATTCCTTCCATCGCCTTCTGTGCGTTTAATTTTGACATTTCCGGGGGCGTGGTCTGGCCGCGGACAAAGATTGATCTGCAGGCTCCGCTGTGAGGGGGGCTTCAGACGGCGACGGCGGCTGCCTACATATGGATTGTGTGCAAACAAGGACTGGTCATTTGTACTGTTTATGAATGTTTTTTGTGTTCATGATTTGTTTTTGACCTGTTTATACTGTGCTTAATTACAATTGTGTTGTTTTAACGTGTTCATGTGCATTTTATGTTAATGTTTTACACTTACAATGTGCATCCAAATGATGTGTCGCCCTTCTCATGACATGAAATGATTGGGTGAATTTTGCTCTTCAAAAAGTTTGAAGTCGCAGTGAAATAAAGCACGCAGACTTTAGAATTGATTGTCTAGGGTTCCATTCAATTTGATTATAACAACCTACCTGGTCACTTTGTTTGATGGTACATATGGATTGAGGCATTACATCAACGCCTCTTATGATGCAGTGAGCCTGGGAAACTGATGGGCTAAACTCCCAAAGTGCCGAAGATGTGATTCGGGAGTAATGAGAACGGCGAGCTGTGAGGAGATGTTGGGCCTGGGGACATGCCTGCAGCCGCGGCTCTAGAGTAGCAGGCGATCCTCCCTCCGCGTTCTACCATGACTAATCGAGTCCCCGGCTTCTCTCTGACGCAAACAGGCCTGCATATCTGATTGCGTCGGCGGGCCTGGAGTTTCGCAAGTGGCGGCGGCACTATTCCTGACTGGATTCATGATGTCTAGGAAAATATGGAAACAACAACAATCTAAAAGCGGGTGAGTGTTGTGACTGCTGCGTAATTTAACGCTCTGATCCTTTGGCGGGAAAAGTGTGGGATATCCCCTGCGAAGGGGTGCCGCACCTAGAGACATACCTACAATCTCAGCCCTATAAGATTAAAATAATATATTCCAGCCCTTTGCGCTCTCTGATTAACACTCAAGATCCCAATCTCATCCACACAAACGGGCTTGAACCTTCGGTAAGGTGGATAGACCTGCGGTTATATGAGGAGTAACAACATTTTTATGGATAATGTTGATAGCTTTAGGTGATGTGAGAGAGTGCCAGCTGTCGAGCCATGAGTGAGCATTGCAGCTACTACATAGTTTGAAGCTTTACAGCTATGGTCGGAACGGCCACTCCTACCCAGGAGGCACCAGAGTTGTCTTGAGCCTTTTACATAACGTGGTAGATCGCCGTTGCAAACTCTGTGGAATCTACGGCATGAGGATGATTTAGGCCCTCAAACAAACACAGACTTAAGTCTCATATATTGTTTCTATCGCAGCTAGGAATTCTGAGGTGCCCCAAATGAGAGGAATACCTTGACGCTGTTTCATCACCCCCTACTAAACATTTTACTCCTCGTCTCTACAAAGCGCCTCCAAAGCTTGAATTACAATTCTCTCTAAACGAAAATAAGAGTATTAGTAGAGCACTTGAAGAAATTGGTCCCACAGACCCGCTCTCAGCTTCGGTCTTCTCACCAATACTAAATGGTTTGAATATATACTGAGTGGAGTGCCGCAAAAGAGGGGAAAGGGCAACCGCCACGAACACTTGTCGTCACCTATGAATATTTTCAGGATCGCAATCTGACAAAGGTGACAGGAAATATTGAAACATTAGGAGGTTAGTACATTAAGTCGACAATTTACACACGGCAAGGATAGATCAAGTCTCCCTTCCATAAACAACAGAAAGTTTCTGATAACTTCAATAGAAGACGTGAGAGGAAATACTAAAGTTGGTCGGCACTTAGCTCTCCACAAAGATATCCTGGTGAAGGAAAGTTTCATACAAGTATAAATTATTTGTGCCCGAAACCATTACTGAAAACAAATACCGCCGTTTTCTAATTAGGTCGCTTAAGCTTCTATTTCATAGTTTCCGTCGCCGCTCTGTGCCCCTGCATTGACTCAGCGCACCGCCCTGAGACTAAAACAGTCAAACGTCCACTATCAAGCACGGAAGCAAATCCTCCAAGCAACCCCTTTTTGCGGACGTACTCAAACAGTCACGCATGTCTACGAAAAGCACTACCTCCCCAGCAGAAGGCTCACCTCAGGTTAACCCAACCTCCACACAAGGGGAGACTATGGATCGCATATTACAAGAAATTTCTGCTGTCAGCTGGCGGTTAGAAGGAATGGACACAAATATATCCTCCTTAGCGGCAGAAGCTAAATCAATTTGAGTAAACATTACGGGGTTCCATACAAAAACAGAAGGGCTTGATCATAGGTTGACGACTGTGGAAGAACGTCTAGAATCAATACAAAACAGAGATCAAGAGCTACTGTTACTCCGCAGTAAATTGATCGATTTGGAAGATCGCAGCAGGAGGGATAATGTTCGTTTTTTTGGGTTCCCGGAAAAAATTGAAGGTCCAAACGCCAGGGCATTCCTTCTAAATATCCATCCGAACTTAGTTGGCATTACTTTTGATCCTCCATACAGCGTGCACATCGCATTGGTCCACAGCACAAAGAATCTGCAATGCATCCAGGACCACTCATTGCCTGCTTTTTAAGGCACGAGCAGACAAGGCAACTACTAGTATCAGCACGTACCCATGGTCTATTCACATATGATGGGCAAGAAATCCGCATGGCAGCTGACTTCTCCAGAGAGTCTAATGATCGCCGCAAGGCATTTCTTTCAATGAGGCCTCAATTACGCCAAATGGCCATTAAGTATGGTCTTTTCGAACCTGCCCACTTCCGCATCACCAAAGATGGAATCTCCAAAGATTTATACGACCCTGAGGACCTCCGTCTCTTCATAGACCGCTTGAAGCCGTAGGATATGGAAACACAGCACTCTACTCCAGAACCAATACAATGTAGTCCTTCCATATAGGCATCAGACAATACACGACTATCAGCAACCCACAACATCGCGGCAGAGATCTAAAGAGGTCTACTCAAATTTATGAGGACAAGGCTTCGGCCCTTCAAACTGTGTCTGCCTTTACTCAGGAGCAACATAGAGACAAATCTCGTTCTCCCCTAAAATCTGCTTTGGATGTAGAATGAGACTGAGATTTGCTTACTCATAGTCTTGATCATAGTTATGATTGCATGTAATACCTTCTAGGCCAGTGGCAGAGTTTGATGAGCTCAAGATACCAAGAAGAACGAAAATGCCCAGCCACCGGACAGCTGAGTAGTACCCATGCTGATTTGTTCTCACTATGTTAATTGTATTAACTTTGATAAATACGTTGATTATTTCGTTTATTTCAGCAGTAATACATGCTATAGATGTCACTCATACTAATGAAATTTAAGGCTTTATTGTTGTTGTTGCAGATTTATATGAAGTGATTAATATTATTGCTGACAATCTAATCTCACATGATTTTGATTATATTATATACAATCTTTTTAACTCCGAGGATGAATAACATGTAACAAGGTTACACTGCAATGCTCCCTTCTTGTCAATACTATAGACATTTCGATCTGTACAGTGTAACTGTCCTTTTGTTTTGTATTTATTAGTCATTGCCCCGTTCTCTTGATGGAGCCCCTTCTCATGACGGCGCTCCAGCGTGCTTGGACCTCCGGTTAAAAGTTCAGGGTCCCCTGCGCCGCACAACAGTCGTCATTCCCTATTCCCTAATCACCCTCCCTCATCTTCTTTTTCTTTTACTCCCAACACTTATCATTATCCCCCCCCTCCCCCTTTCATTTTCCCTTTAATAAACTGTATTCCACCGCATTCTCTTTTCTGTGACATCTGTCATCGTTCTCCCTGGTTACCTCACTGGACTATATCACTCTTGTTGCCAACCAGGGTTTCCCCTCCCACTATTCACTCCCCCCCCTACATTCTTTTCTTTTCTCTCTCATTCTTCCCTCACAGAACTAGTAAAACATCACGAACCCTCTTTGACATATTTTGACATACCTACAGCAATCACCTATCACTGACTGTTCCTTTCTATACCTCCGACATGGTCACCACACACGCTCTTCGTGTAATAACATGGAATGTTCATGGATTGACACATTACATCAAAAGGAAAAAAATACTCTCTTTTACAATCAAAATAGGTGGATATAGCACTTCTTCAGGAAACCCACCTTCTACAGAATCTGACAAATTGCGCAGGGAATGGGTGGGAAAGGTGATCCATAGTAGTGTACAAGGGGGAGATGCCTTGGACGCGAAACCTCCTCACAAATGTGGAGTAGCGATCCTTATTCGTAAATCTCTACCAGTGACAGTGTTAAAGACTTGGACGGATCCAGATGGACAATACGTCTTTACGAAACTACAAATTGGGAAAACTCATATCTGCATTGGTTCAGTCTATGCCCGACTGGAGCGAAAAAGTCGTTCTTTCTTCAGTTGAATCGCCTTCTGATAGGGATAGGCCCTTCACAATTCCTTATTGGTGGGGACTGGAACCTGGTAAGAGACCCAGTTTTGGACAAAACAGGCCCTTTAGATAGGAGCAATGCGGCAGACCGAGCTCTGATGGACGATATATTGGCAGACAATGGTTTGGTAGATCACTGGCACTTTTCTCATCCGGCAGATGTAGAATATACTTTTACTTCTCTTACCCATGTCACACTATCTTGCCTTGATTACTTTTTGGTCTCTCAAAATGTGGTACAATGGATTCAGGAATCCCATATCCTAGAGGCAGCACTTTCTGATCATTCCCCAGTCCTCCTATCACTGGAAATAGGACTGGCCAGACTCGGACGTAAGCCCTGGCGCATGAATATTCAGCGTTATAGAACTCCCAAGGGTAAAGCCCAATTGCAAACTCACCTTCAGGGTTACATCTCCACTAACCAAGGATCCGTAAACTCAGGCAGAACCCTCTGGGCGGCAGCAAAAGCTACCATACGAGGCCAGCTTATGAGAGATGCAACGCAAGCTAATAGACAAAATGCTGCCCGGCAGAAAGAATTGGAACAAGATATAGCGTCCTATACTTGCTTATACACAGCTAAACCCACCCTCCAGCACGGCAAATACTTGGAACAAGCTCGTATGGCCCTGAATAATCTTTTCACTTCCAAGGCAGAATATGCCCTGCAAAGGATGAAAGGGAGACATTACGAGCAGGGGGATAAGGCAGGGAGGCTACTGGCGGCACAGCTACGACAACGAGAAGCAGCCATGGCTATACCGGCTATAAAATCAGCTGGAGGAGTCACTTTAACTAGACCTCAAGACATTGTGAATGAATTTGCCTTGTTCTACAAATCTCTTTACACTACTGGGATACAGCTGATGGTGATAAGCTAGATACCTTCCATACAAGGGCAAACTTACCCTGCCTTTCGGACAAAGGCAGAGAACTTCTAGAGGGTGAGATCATCAAAGAGGAGATCTCGCACGCAATAGCCAATTTACCCTACCATAAGGCCCCAGGTGAAGATGGCTTCCCTGCGGAATTTTACCGATGGGCGGGAATGGAGGTAGTTGACTCTCTTCAGACTGCATTTCAGGAAGCAGAGCATAAGGCTTCTTTGGGTGCCGATTCTAATAAAGCTGTAATCGCTGTCCACCCCAAACCTGGGAGAGACGCCCTACTTTGTGGCAGTTACCGTCCCATATCGCTATTAAATTGTGATATCAAAATTCTGGCTAGTGTCTTAGCTTCCCGTCTACGCAAAGTCTTGCCCTCCTTGATTCACCATACACAAGTAGGATTTGTTCCAGGACGCTCCTCTAGGAACCACCTCCGCACTCTGGCCCATACGTTATGGTCTGCCAAACGCCTCCAAAATGACGCACTGGCTCTGTCACTTGATGCGGAGAAGGCGTTTGACCGTATTGAATGGGAATATCTTTTTAAAGTATTAGAAAGGTTTGGACTGGGCGACCAGTTCATAGCCAAAATACGTCTGCTATACGATAATCCTACTGCACAAGTAAATTGCAGGGGCCTTGTGTCAGAACCATTTCCGATCCGTAGAGGAACCCGTCAAGGGTGCCCCCTTTCCTCTTCCTTTTAGCTATGGAGCCTTTAGCAGCCACAATACGTCAAGCTACTAATGTTGCGGGCATACGCCTTCCGACGGGAGAATCTAAACTCTATTTATACGCGGATGACATCCTACTTACACTCACAGATTTGCCCTGTTCTCTACCATCCATACTTCAAATCATAGATGATTTCTTCTCTTTTTCGGGTTACAAAATTAATTGGGATAAAAGTAAAGCACTGCCCATTTCAGAAGGGACCACAAAAGCGGCCATACATGGATTTCCCTTTCACTGGCAACCCTCGCGCCTCAAATATTTAGGTATTCTGGTGAACAAAGGGTTGGAAGGGATGATTGTAGATAACCTAAATCATTATTCAGATGCAAATCGACTTTGAGAAATGGAAGGCACTGGGGCTCTCAATGTGGGGTAGAGTACAAGCCATAAAATGGTCACCCTCCCACGTTTCATAGTCGTTTTTGGTATGCTCCCCCTTCAGATTCCTCTAACCACACTGCGCTCAATAGATTCTAAGATAAAATCCTTCGTATGGAATTCAGCTAGACCTAGTCTAGCAGCGCTGAAACTAAAGGCTCATCGCTCTTGCGGAGGAATGAGCCTTCCCTCAGTGGAGCATTATGCCCTTGCACTACAATTATCCCAAATGGCTTACATGATATCAAAAGCCCCTGATGTGCCACAATGGGTGCATATAGAAAGACATCTTTTATCAACAGAGACAGGCCTTTCCGCTTTGTATGGGACAGGGCCTAGTCATAAGGATCCTACTAATCCGATTTTATCAGCTATGCGCAGGTCTTGGCAACGAGCACATCGACTGTTGGGTTCGAACCCTCGAATCCATGGAAAAGCCCCTTTATGGGGTAACACGAGCATACGCATTAACAGACAAACAACATCCTGGCACCTATGGAAAGCAGCAGGCATTCATACCCTGGGCCAGCTCCTCCGTGATGGTGATCTTAAGTCATTTGCACAACTGCAAGAGGAATTTGGCCTGCCTACCCAACAATCCGGGAAATACACACAAGTTCGGCAATGCTTGAGGAGGGGCTTAGGACCGCAACCTTGGTTGTTACAGACTTCACCAGTAGTAACATACCTGCATACCTGGGGAAAACATAAAGGGGTCAAGTCCAGTTTATATGATGTACTCACATCCCACCTCTTTTCGCAACCCCTACTACAAGATTTGCGCACCAGATGGCAATCCAGATTATCAGTCTCATATAAGGATGATGAATGGATGGAGATTTTAGATGATTTGAATAAGGGCACCCGTGAGGCAAGATTGAAATTTTGTCTATTCAAAATCCTTCATGACTGGCACTGGTCACCAACAAAACTACATAGAGCAGGATTACTCCCCCATGCTAACTGCTGGAGAAGCGCTAATGCTGGTTGCGACATAACCCATATTATTTGTGAATATTCATTGGTACAACCTTTTTGGGCTTATGTGGGTAAGACTTTACGTACTATGATGCCTTTGCACCTCCCACTTACTTCTGCCACCATTGTTCTACATGATCTGCGACAATCACAAACGCTCTCAAAACCTCAACGTCGACTCCTACACACAAGATATGTATATTACGACAGTGGAGATCACCGAGCCCACCGTCGCAGGAGGTATGGTTAGTAGCCATGATTCATACATCTTCTTATGAACGAGTTATATACAATCTCCAGGATCAGATTGATTTGTTTCTTCAGGTATGGTCACCCTTCCTAGATTCAGTGAATAACCCTAATTAATCAGTGATAATATCGAACACCAGTTGAAGTTTTCTCAACTAATATAATGGTAGTTACCCCTCGTTTTAGAGCTTATCTTTCATATTAACACTTGTAAAGGCTTACATATATCTTCACCTTCACCTTTTCTTCCACATGGTCATGTTAGTAATGTTCTGTACCACCTGTCCTGTATTCTTTATATACATCACTATTTATGTCTCCAATCATATCTCGACAACCCCTTATTTCCTACTATTTACCTTTTATTTAAATAGCACTATCCTCCCCCTATCAATCTCCCCTCATACCCTTCCCCCCTGGTTCCGCAACACTATAACAACGGGGACGCAATATTCCGCTCTACCGCATACCTTACATAGAATTTGAGTAGTATTCCTACAGAAAGAGACTTATCATATTTCCCTTTTCCTACGAGATTTAATCCTTCCCCCTTTTCCCTTTAGGATGATAGCTACACTTTGTAGAATGGTAAGTATTCACCCAGAACCACCAGTTGCTATAACCTATTCATAAGCCTTATTAACAAGTATACACAGATTTCAATCCATTGTATAATATTGTCACGTATAAGACACCTTAAGTCCTCATATTTATATTTGGCTAATAGTGTTTTTCATATTCCAATGTTCTAATATGGTTTATTAGAAATATTTCTTCATTAGATATGTATTATCTGATCAAAAGATACTGCTCTTAGTTTTCATATCTTAGGTCAGTACCGAATTTGATATTATTGTTATATTTACCAATTCTTGGATTTTCTTGTTTTACTCCCCTCTCCCTTCCTCTCTGGGCTCGTTAACTATTTATCTATTTATATATTTATGTGTTCTCTTTAACCAGTAAGAGATTTAAGTCATACTTGCTTTTATTAATTTACTTACCTATTTATTGTAAAATGAGACTGAAGTCATTGTTTTTATAATGAAATGTTATGCAAAATTTTAATAAAGAATTACAAAACAATTTTTTTTTACATTTCCATGAGATAGGAGAACTATATTTACTGTGTTTACACAAGAGCTCCTAGAATCGTCCTATGCAAATAGTGGTGCAATGTAAATATTACGTTGGCGGAAGATCCAATGGGGCAGGGAAAGAAGCATATACAAATGTACCAGACATTTGTACATGTTTCTCTCCCAGATTAGTCTCTATCAGATCGTGTTCTATGCCTCATATGTGTTCCAAAGAAAATGCCCCAATTAAAGACCCAATTTTATACCTCCTGCACCATCCTTAACAAGTCATGCAAGCACGTTCCTCCTCGTTTCTGTAAGTAGTATGTCACGTTTGTTTCAATCAGAAGATTCCTGCCTAAGAGGTGATTTTGGAATGCTGCTAAAATTTCCGATTTCAGATCCAACTGATATGCAAATGGTGCCTCTTTGAGATCTACTTGCTCCATAGTAGAAGATGTTTCATTGAGCGTTCAGCTCGTTTTTTGAGTGCCCTCAGTACTGGTTATATGCTGCTGAAGGTCTGAGAAGAACTGGCCTTCATTATAGTCAGTGAGTTCCAACAATTTAATTTGTTCTTTATCACAGAAAATATAAACACTATTTCCTCCCAGGACCCAACTGCCTGTGACCACTGCAATGACAGTCACTTCTTTAGGGGTGTAATATGGAGCTTGGTGTTGGGGGATCAAATGCAATTCATGAGGCCATAATGCCCAACTACCACACGACTTTCTTTGCAGTCAAAGATTTTGAGGTCTACTAAAGGGGAATCATTCTTAGAAATGCTGCCATTCTTTCCTCATAGGGAGAAGCTTTTGCTAGCTGAAATGTCAACATTGCCCATAAAGATATTTCTTTGTCATGGGTGAAGATGGAATTTGGGCATATTTATAGGGAATCTCCGTCTGTGAAGATATGTAGTTCAGCACTAGCATTGATCAGTTGTCCAGTTATGGATTTAAATAGTGTTGCAACCCAAGTATGCCGCTACCACTGTAGACATTGTGTAGAAAGTCTTGGGGGCAACTTGATTCCAAATGGAAGAACAGCAAACTGATACATTTTTCAACTCACCGCAAATCTCAGGCATTGTTGATTTGCTGGATGCATCAGGGAAACAGATTCAACCATCCTTCAAAACTAGCAACGCCATAGTCTCCCGCTTGAAACAATGAAAGAACCTTCTGAAGTGGTCATCTCTATAGTACCCTGGGGTGTACAATATGTTTTTGTTGCCTCTTTCTTGCAGAGTACAGAAGAACCTCCTTGGTTGTTTCAGCAAGTAGTAATGAGACTATCTCCCCCAGAAGACATGGTTATGGTCCCATCTATTGTTGATGTGGTGTAGTAGTTAGGGAACTTTTGGTATAATAAAGTTTGATCATATCCAGCAGCCACCTTAATGTATCTCCTCCCACAAGAGAAAAACCTCAGTTTTGCACAAAGTTGTCTTGTCATGATATCATGTAGTTTCCACCCTACAGTAGGAACTGCACGTTTGTGGACAGCATAACTGTTGGGATGGTGCTAGACTGATTCCATGCACCCCTTCAGGATATGTTGTCCTATAGGCCCGCTAGCTTACGGTGCCAACATAAGTACCCCTAAACGTAGGCAGATAGCAAATGGTTCTGGCAACCATTGAGCATGACCACCCTGATCGCCCAGGAATCGTGATAACCGATCCAGAATCCTTTTGCTCAGTCACTCGCACTTTCTTCTTCTCAGAAAATATGGAAGGAAAACACAGTGGGACATTTTCCATGTTTATTGAACAAACGTGATTCTTATGTAAAATGTATGTGCTGCACTGATCAATAGACAGAAGCAAATTAAAGTTATTAGAAGTACTAGGACAGTGAACAGAATAAGAAGTTCCACCATTGTGCTAAGACAATGTACATATGCAGGCAAACAAAACAATATAGAAATCTGGCGTACCCCTACTATGCATCAGCAAGCTTCAGTGTGTAGAGACCTCACCAATGACAGCAAAGGGCTCTTCTGCCAAACCCCGAAAATGCTTGTTTATTTATAATGAAGGCCAGCCAGCATTGTTATGGTCTATAGATAGCCGTGTCACCTCATGGATGAAAAATAGAATGACATTTACACAATGTGTGTCGAGGCCTTGTACATGGTGTCCAAGGAGTCGTGATAATGGTCTCGCGAAGTTGAATCTGTAAGTGAAGCAGTTTCAGAGAAACTAATCCAGAATTGCCATGCACGCAAATGTGTGTAAAAGGTTATTGTGTGAAAGGGAAGGCAACTTAAGAAACGTGATACATGGTGAAAGATGGCAGCGTTTCTTCATGGGCCTAACTAGACAAATGACACCAACTCCTAAGACAAAGGATGACCAATAAGATATATAAAAATAGAAAAGCTATATAAAAACAGTGGCATATAAAAAGCTATGATATAAAATCATCTAAAAGTAATTTTAAAAAGGCAATCATACAATTTGAAAGTCAAAGCACACAAAGCCATTTGCCAAAAAAAATAAAACATATGAAAGCTTATAAAATCTAATTTAAGAATAATAAAAAAACCAGGCTGAATTAAGAGTTCCCACCAAAGGGAATAGCCAATTGTTTGTGTTCTGAGTGGTAGACTAAACAAATCTATTTCCAGCAACCGCAGACGATGTTCCCAGAGGCGCACCTGGAAGCAGGTTTATGGAGCAAATGTATTCCCATCCAGCCCCCACCGCAGCTGCTGCAGGAGGGACCACAGCCTGTAGAAGGTCCACAGAGCCAAGATCCATTTCATTAGGAGCAGAAGCATCCTAGGATGACTTGAAAAGTGTGTTCAGAAGCAATGGAATACTCTGGGGACAACTATACAAATGGGCCTTTAAGGGGTCCACCAGTACATCTACGTCTGATGGCTCAACCAATTGCATTTGAGACATAAATCCAAGGCACATTCAAAAGTGCACAGTAGACAAGACAGCGGAATAAAAGTGGCATGCAGTGCAGCCAGACATGCCGAAATGACAAGAACCAATCCTCATTTAGTTCCTGAAGCAGAGGTGAACCAAAGTAATGCACCATGCGTTCACAGCACAGCAGCACATGTGGTAGTGCTCGTTCCATTTGGTTTTAAACTGGGACATGAAAAATTAAAAAGACCGTCCCGGAAACCAGAAGCAGGACAGGCAGAAGACCTCTAAAAATGCATCAGAGTACAGAGTGTATAAAGGATGGAATTGCTCTGAAAACTGTCGGAAAGGTACTAACCAACCCAGAGCCTACAGACTTAAAAAAGTGCACTATTCCCTTCGTACCAGACATGTTAAAAATATGAGGAACCAGCTCCCCAAAATGCAGTGGGAAGTTAGTATGAAGTAGCCCATGCATCTCTGAAGAAAACCTTGCAACCTGGAAATCAAACGTCTTTTTAGCAGATGTTAAGGCCACATCTCTTTGAAACAGTATGGCTTTCAGTTTGTTTAGAGCATCAAAGCGTATGTTTTAAACATTTATTGAAGGCCAAAGCGTTGCCTCCCTAACTGTGTGAGCAGGTGGAAACAGAACTTTAGTGCAACAAGTAACAATGGAATTTACAGTCCCCAGATAAGCGATGCCAGGTTTCATTCCACAACAACCTTATCTATTAAGCATCAAATAGCTCCTGTTAGAGAGCAATCTTAAAGCCGGATGAATCACAGCCGCTGGGAAACCTTTCAAGTAGCAGGACAGGTTTGCCACGGAGGCATTACAAGCCCTGTGCAACGAAATGTCCTTGCAAACCAAGGATCCACTTAAAGTACTCTCGCAATCGGAACCACTGAAAAAGACTTTAGTTTCCCCATTTCTACATCAAAATTTGAAAGGTAGCTCCCAATACTCGTGTACAAACCCTTCCCCTAGCGCTTCATATCTGCCTACTTGGTGGTGTTGTAGACTATATTGGAAATGGAATGTCGAAATTGGCAAAGTAATACACCAATGGATTATCCAATCCGCTGATGACGTTTCCGAAACGGTGAAAGGCAACTTCCGAAGCTTTTCAATGTGTAACATGGTGTATTTTGCATCTTACCGTGCCATGAGTATCTGCTGTTCAGTCTGGTGATATGGAGAAAACAGACTAGTGGCATTAGTATGTCACCAGGGCACGTGGCCAGAACATAGCATTTGAAGTGACCAACTTAGTAGCATAGTAGACCTAAGTTGTGACTGCCCATGTTGTAATGCGGACATAGCTTGTTGTATGAGGTCTATTGCAGACGACACTATGTTGCACAAAGAGTATATTCTAGAGCATAAGGTGGTCATACCATTGTCAACTACTGCCAAAGCCTTCTCTAAATTAACCCTGTAAATTTTGCAGTTTTTCAGCAGTATCCTGCTGAGAAACCTTCCATATTTCGTTGTATATGGCATACAAGAAGCACTTTTGACGTGGTTTCCGGGGACGCAATAAAAAGTCCTTGAGTTCCAGGTCGTCAGATAAAAGGGATGTGTTGTTTCACCTGAGACAGTGTCAAGACTTTTAGCCAATCAAGGCACAACTTCCCAACACTAAGTTGTCACCACACCAGAGTGTTCAGACTGCACATAACGCATGTCAGGTCCATTAATCTTGAAACCCTCAGTGTTACCCAGGAATCGCGTCGGACATCCTTTAGTGTCCAGTGGCCAAACTAACCATCCCTTCCAATTGGGGTCAGATGAATTGTATGTGCCATTATGCAGCATAGTATGTAATGTATCCTCATCGTAATGTATAAATAGTTGCCAGTTTTCAAAACGTGCAAATGTGGGAATTCGTGGTGTGTTCAAATCTTTCACCTTGGCGATTCCAAGACATGATGATTGTTGTACAGTTTTGTTCAGGAAAATCATTTGATGTGGTATCAGGCATGCTCTAAACAAAGCCTCAGTTCTCTGAACCTGGCAGTCTTTTGTCCCTCAAATAGACTTTACATCTTTGCAGGTGATGGTGCAAGCCTATGAAAATATGAGGCCGGGTCAGATGCATCATAGCCAGAAAAATAAGCAAAGTTCTGTGCAAATGTTTTTAAACAACCCCTTGGTGGTGTAGGGCAATGTTCCCATTGAGTGCAATTGTACACAGCATGTGGAATACTTGCTTTATGCAGAAAATGATGACTGTAATGATGAAATCAGAACATGTCGTCATAATTAGATGCACCATCATACAATTCATCAGAGGAAAACACAGTTGAATGCTCTAGATCTTTTAGCAGTTCATGCACTGTATCAATGTTCCAATCGTCAGAAACAGTACTAGGGGTAATGACATCATTTAAAGAAATCTTGAACCAATATGGAATTTGTAACAGCTCAGTGGGGGCATACACATCATACAATACCCTATCCCAAACAATCCTCTCTGGAACTGCTGTAATGTTCACCAGGGAAAGGTCTCTTCATTCACAGTGTGATGATGCATGCGGTGTGAGTACCAAGCTAACCAGCTCTACTGCAGAGCATTCTAGAAGATAGTGTCCATTTAAAAGCAAGAAAGAGACTGTCACCAAACCAATCCATAGAACTGTAGAACTGGGAGATGACTCGATCTGTGGTACATTGATGTAGACCTTATTCTTGTCTTGATTCCAAATTAAAATCTGAGTTTCTGTACTAGTTGACTGTACAGTAGTTGTTGTAACAGGTAGCAGACATACTTCGTTGTTGTTGATTGTTGTCTCTCGTTGGAGAGGATGCTTCTTCAGTTATCAAAGCTTCCATCTGAACTTCCTGTATGATAGCAAGAGGAGCCAGGTAGCTGCCCAAGAGCACATGTGGCTTCCCTGATCAGATCCCTGACCTTCGGGATCCAGACAGGCTTCGCCGGGACTACCTTCACTTCTCCAGTGGCAGTGCGTTTTACTTGGGCGTTGCTTTGTTCGTCCCGGAATTTGTTCAGTTCCTACAAAACAGACAAACATTCATTGATGTCAAATGGTGTTTACAGCGCCACTGTGCTAGGATCGTCGAGGTCTGGGACCCATATCTTTACCCCAAACAGGATTTCATAGAGTCCGACCACCCAGGGATTTTCTCGGCATGTTGTTGAGTGCCCTCTGGATCCCATATAGGTGATGGACCTAACTGCAACCTAAGCCTAGTACTGTTAGTGTTAAAGACTGCTTTAAGTCAAGGTATTTTCTCTCCACAACTGCATTTCCCTCTGGAAGGTTTGGAGACGAGAAACGCAGGATCACAGCCAAACTTCCCACAGCTTCGTTGGAACCCTAGAGCTAAACGCTGGACCCTGGTCGAAATGTAATGTGCCTACTGCGTATGTCACTATAAAGACTCGCAGATCCTTTATAACAGTTTGGGCATCGGCCAACTACTGTGACCATACTGACAGGAATTGAGAGCAGGAATCGACTGCTACCAAGATGTACTTGTAAGCCCCATCTGATGACAGAGGGCTGCAATGGTCCAGATAGCCAAAAGCCAGTGGCTAGTTTTAAATCAGTAGAGGTGTCTGGGGTGGACGCGCTATGGTGGAACCCATCATCTGCTGGCAGATGTTGCATTTAAGGACAAAGTCCTTGGTGTGTTTGTAAAGACCTGGCCACCAATAGCGCTGCTGCAATATTGAGATTGTATCAGACCCTCGTGTACAGATAGTATTAACCCCCGTCTGCGATAAGTGTTCAGTAGTAGTGTATTCCCCCACTCCAGGAATATGACCATATGGTATGTTTTGTGCATCTGACTTGTAGGAGTACTTAAGTGGAAAGCCTTTCAGCAGGTGGGTGTCGTTGCGTGCAGCGATGACAGCCACCATGATATCTCTGTCTATCCTTGTACTAGAATGAGTAAGTGTAGCAACCGCAGCAGTGCAAACTGTTGCTTTTGCGGCTTCATCAGCCATGGAATTCTCTGCAACGTGAACGCCAACACGTTAATGACTCAATGTGTGTATTACATGAGTCCGTGGCAAGCAATCTTTCAGCTTCCCACTTTTTCGCAAAGCAACTTGTGTTTTATTGCGCAACCCTTGGAATCTCTGAATCCATTCTGGTTCCAATAGTGTAGGTGTCCATTATAGGACTGGACACATTAGTGCAAATCACAAACTGTAAGTGTGGGGAATCCACGATCCATATTTTCTAGTGCCATAACTAGAGTCTTTAGTTCTGCCAGCTGCGCAGTCACCAAGAGATTGCCTGTAGGTTTTCTCAGGATGGAATCGTGCATGTGCCCTTTCACAGTTGCGCACACAGCTGAGTATTGGTGCTTAGTCCCCACGGCAGGCTGGGCAGACCCATCAGTATATATGATGTAATCATATCGATCTAGAGGCATTATTTCAGTAGGCAGAGGATATTCTTGTTCGTACCGCAGAAAAGCTTGTGTTTGTAGCATAAAATCAAATCTGTAGTCTACATCTGTTGCAGTGAGTAAGTTAGCCCATTGTATTGTGGATGTAAAGCTTTAGAGTTTGAAGCGCTTGCTTTGATGACGGCCTAAAAGGTCGGCACCTGGGTCACGGCAATTGTGCGTTTACCCAGAGTCAGGGCTCGCTCTCTCACAACAGCAGTCTGCACAACTGTCAGGATTTTTTTTAGAAGGTGCAAAACGCATTTCAGCATTAGTGTATAAATGTGATTTATATGCAATTGGTATGGTGTCACCTTTATTGAATGGGACGTAAGTGTACCCTGATGTTCCAGCGATGACTAGGATCACAGGTTTGTTGTGTTTAAATGTGTGTGTAAATGTTTGGAAGCTATCATGTCAGCTTGCATGGAACATAAAATATGTGTGTTCCTTTGTCCACTGTGTGCTTGAAAAGTCTGGATGTATCAAGTCGTAGAATAGTTTAACCCGTTCTGCGTAATCTGGAATGTATGTTCTGCCAAAATTTAGAAATCCCAATATGGATTGTAGTCTTTTCAATGTTATTGGTGGTTGAAGCAGCGCACATTTCTTTAAGAAGTGTGTTGCAAGACTTTTGCCTTCGCTTGACAGCTCATATACCAAACAAAAGGACATTGAGGTGGGCAATTAAAAAAAAAATTAAATTTAATTTATAGCCCATGTGAGCAAACCCTAAAATTATATGATCTACTCTTGTCAAGTGTTCAATGAGGTCATCATCCGTCAGATATATTTGATCGAAATAGGATGTCTGGTCATCAAATTTTTGTAGTAGCTCTGTTACTCCGGCTGAAAAAAGCTCAGGGCTATTCTTATAACCTGGGGGTAAGCGACAGAATTGCCTCTAAGAGCCTAGCCCCGAAAATGCGATCAGATGTCTGCTTCCAGGTGCTATTTTCTGGCAGAGAAATCAATTTGAAACATCGTGTTGTTTTGTATTTCTTTCGCACAATGCTGTTCATTAGTGAGGCACTGTGTGCAATCTGTACTGCAAATGTGCAAGTAGCTGTATTTAAGTGTCTGTAGTCTAATACTAGAGAATATGAATGGTCTGGTTTTATTACTGGAAACAAAGGATTATTCATAGATGTGGTGCAACTTCACATAACACCTTGGTATTCAAGTTGCTGTAGGATTTCCCTAACTTGTTTTTTAGCTTCATGATTAATTGGGTATTGTTGTTGAGGTTGTGGGGTCGTCCTTAATGGGATCTCATGATAAGGGGAACCGCCATCCCACCCCACATGGTTGCGGTATAACGCAGGAGCTAGTGCTAATGCCCACTCTTTGGTGTAAGAAGTTTTACTGATTCTGGAATGAGATCAGAGAAAGCAGGTAAAATTACCATTTCCCCCATTTGGGCACTCCATTACGAAATCAGGGGGCCAATTCTTTTCAATCAAAAGAATATCGGAACCGTAAGTTAAGTCCCCCCCAAAAGAGAACATTGATGTTTCTGGGTATGTCCCACTTCAATTGGAGTTTTATTTCGTATAAACAATAGGGGACACTTACCCTAGTATCAGGTGCTTCCACCGTGATATCCTCATTCAGCGCTACTCCCACCAGACAATACATCATGTTCCGGCAAACTATTGTGACTTCTGCCGCGCTGTCTACCATTGTCACTGCCCATTCCAAGCTCGGAAGCAGAGTCCTCAATATCCGGGGCATGCCTGACCTTTAGTCCGGCAACCTTCTTTTTAGGTCGAGCCTAAGGCGGCGCGCATGCGCTGCTTGCTCTGCGAGGCATGCTGTATTAGCACTGGAAGCCCGGCCCACTCTCTGCCCATATTTGTCATTGGTTTGTGTCATTTTCCTTCATAAATGCTGGCTTCTGATTCGTAAGTAGGCTTGTTAGTCCCTCCTTGGTACCGCCTTGTCTGAATTTGTTACCGCCCATAACGACTGGACCTTTTACTTGGCTTGTTACACGGTCAGCGTTATATGTGGGTGAGCACTATTTTGTTTATTGACTATGGGGACAAACAATGGTGGCTGCATTTTTGTTTGTATTTGCAGCAGGCCCACCGCTTTTCGTATAGAGCGATATGCCGCTCTAACTTTAAAAGCGGCTGACCCCTACAGCACTCACTGTACAATGGCTAAGCTTTTTTTTTATTTTTTACTATTACTACTTTTTAGAACGCGGCGTCCGCTTCATGGACACAGCGCGTTCTTGTAAAAAAAAAAATGCATGCTGAGCACGGCGCCTGCTTTAGGGACACTGCGCTCCGTTTCATTTTTTTTTTTTTAACTATAATGTTGAGTGCTGTGCCCGCTTCAGGGACACTTCGCTCTGGTTTTTTTTTTTTTAAACTTTAATGGTGAGCGCAGCGCCCACTTTAGGGATACCATGCTCTGTTTCTATTTTTTTTTTTTTTACTTTATTGGTGAGCTTCACGCACACTGCCCTCTACAATACAATAGGTCTTGCTTTTGCTAAAGTTTGACCTATTGGTATTGTAAATGACAATGCCTTTTAATATTATAAAATGCATTGCCATTTACAATGCCAATAGGTCAAAATCTCGCTAATGCGAGACTTATTGCATTGTTAATGCTTGTATTGTTTGTCTTCCTGTAGTGACCTGAATCGGCACACTCGTTACCAGGGGTGGCGGGCGCGAGCTCTTTTGACAGCAGAGAGATGTGTGGCAGTGTTAGCTTTCCTCTGCCGCTGTAGTAAAAACACACAAAACCTTAAAGCTTCTATTTCCATTTCTACACCCGAGTCCAGTGCAGAAACACAGGCATTTTATTGACCCCCCCCCCCGGGGCCAGATAGCTAAAATATTTTTGACAGGTATTATAATGTATGAACATTACTCTAAGCAGAATTTAAAAACGGATGGTAAACCATGACTAGATTGGTGGCTGCTAATGGAAGAGTCGATGTGTAACCTGCAGCGTGACGTTCATCTTTTCATGCTACTGTGGCTGTATTGGCGTGCATTCTTGAAGCTTGCTTGAAGTCATTTACAGTTTTGGAGCCTGGAAGCAAATAACTGTGTCTCGCTTGTTACTCGTGACTGAAGTCGAATGCATTTTACACGTTAAAGATACACCGCTTAGTATTTGGCAAAAAATTGATGCATTATTTCATTAGTGACTGCTCCATAGTGATGTAAAGCTGAACCTTCAGCCACACCACCGAACTCCACTGGACCGACCATCGCTGCATCCACTTTACCTTCCGGAAACCCACCATGCACCACCGCACTCAACCGACCCCCCGCCGCAGCTGGAGCAAAGTCATCGAAGACCAGCTAAACACCACCCTCGCCCGAAGCCCACCCCCCAACCCCACCGACACCGCCGCCCGCAACCTCAGGCGATGGATCGACGACTGCGCCAACACCCTCGCCCCGATCAAGAAACCCTCCAACAGGCACACTGACAAAAAAGCCAGCTGGTTCACCGCGGACCTCCAGGCCTCCAAGCAAACCTGCCGGAAACTCGAGAAGAAATGGCACCGCGAACAGACATCGGACAGCCTCTCAGCGCACAAGAACGCCATCCGCAGCCACAACCACCACCTCATCAGGTCCGCCAAGAGGGCCTCCTTCAAAGACCGCCTCGACAGCAACGCACACAACAGCAAAGAGCTCTTCAACATCGTGAAGGAACTCTCCAACCCCAGCTCCAGCACCAACGGCATCCCACCATCGCAAGACCTGTGCGACTCCCTCGCCACCTTCTTCCACCGTAAGATCGCAGACATCCACGACAGCTTCAACAACCAGACCGCCCCGGCAGCCACCGACACCTCAGACCACACGCCCACCCTCCACCTCGACCCCCTGCTCGCCTGGACCAACGTGAACGACGACGACACCATCAAAACCATGAACACTGGTCAGACCCATGCCCGCACCACATCTTCAACAAAGCCAGCGCCTCCATCGCACCCCATCTCCGCAAAGTCATCAACATCTCCTTCGAGACCTCGACCTTCCCAGAGAGTTGGAAACATGCCGAGATCAACGCCTTACTGAAGAAACCCAAGGCGGACCCGACAGACCTCAAGAATTTCCGGCCCATCTACCTGCTCCCATTCCCGGCGAAGGTCATCGAGAAGATCGCCAACGGACAACTGACCCGCTACCTCGAGGAGAACAACATCCTGGACCCGTCCCAGTCCGGGTTCCGCAGCGGCCACAGTACCGAAACCGCCCTCATCACCGCCACCGACGACATCAGGATCCTGCTGGACAACGGTGAAACCGCGGCCCTCATCCTCCTGGACCTCTCAGCCGCCTTCGACACTGTCTGTCACCGCACCCTACGCACACGCCTCCACGACGCAGGGATCCGAGACAAGGCTCTGGAATGGACCACCTCCTTCCTCTCCGGAAGAACCCAGCACGTCCGCCTCCCCCCCAGTCCGAAGCCTCAAAGATCATCTGCGGCGTGCCCCAAGGTTCATCCCTCAGCCCGACTCTGTTCAACATCTACATGGCGCCACTCGCCCACGTCACCCGACTGCACAACCTCAACATCATCTCTTACGCCGACGACACCCAGCTGATCCTCTCCCTCACCAAGGACCCCCTCACCGCCAAATCCAACCTCCACGAAGGAATGAAGGCCGTCGCCGAATGGATGAAGACCAGCCGACTGAAGCTGAACTCGGACAAGACGGAGGTCCTCATCCTCGGCTCCAACCCCTCAGCCTGGGACGACTCCTGGTGGCCGACCGCACTAGGAGCCGCCCCGACACCCACCGACCACGCACGCAACCTGGGGTTCATCCTCGACTCCACACTCTCCATGGCCAAGCAAGTCAATGCCGACTCCTCCTCCTGCTTCAATACCATCCGCATGCTCCGCAAGATCTTCAGATGGATCCCCACCGAAACAAGAAGAACAGTCACCCAGGCCCTTGTCAGCAGCAAGCTGGACTACAGAAACGCCCTCTACGCCGGAGCTCCGGCCAAACTCCTGAAACTACTGCAGCGTATACAGAACGCCTCCGCACGCCTGATCCTCAATGTACCTCGCCACAGCCACATCACTCCCCACCTAAGGGACCTGCACTGGCTCCCCGTCGACAAGAGGATCACCTTCAAGCTCCTCACCCATGCTCACAAAGCACTCCACAACACCGGACCGGCCTACCTCAACAGGCGACTCACCCTCTACACCCCGTCCCACGCATCAGTAGAACAACCACCGGCGGCAGATCCTTCTCCCACCTCGCCGCCAAGTCTTGGAACACCCTCCCCCTGCTCCTACGTCAGACCCAAGGACCTTCTAACCTTCAGGAGGCTACTCAAGACCTGGCTGTTCGAGCAGTAGCAGCACCCCCTCCTCCCCCCAGCGCCTTGAGACCCTCACGGGTGAGTAGCGCGCTTTACAAATGTCTTGATTAATTGATTGATTGAACAGTCTTTTAAAATAAATCCTGCTTAAAACTGCTCCTTCAACGATTCCCGGGATCAGCTGCTGCCTCTAGCCGAACATAAGAGCGGTTGGCCGCTTGTGCACAGCGAAGGGCAGGGCATGACTGAACATGGCTCTCTGCCTGTCAGTTGCTTGTAGTTCATTCCTTTCCTAGCTTTCCAAGGTGCATTGCTTTAAAAGAGGTTGACAATGTGCCTCAATAACGTCTCTTATTTTTCAACATTTTTAAGTTATAGCACTCTCCCTTCTTGCAGTCTGCTTTCAAGTACCATTCATCTTTTCAATATCCAGATGTTTTATCACCACCTGGTGCGTGCCTTTGAACAAATGAGATACACAGTTACTCTTGATTTCCGCCATGCTAGTTATTACATACCTATGGTTGAGAAGCTGTTGAAGCCAATCCAATCTTTACCCATGCGTGTCCGGTAAATCTCCCGGTGCAAGCGCCCACCACATCTATCTCCCATCTCAGCGCTATGCAAGGGCTCTCTTACTACATTACCGCACGGTATTTTAGAGACAGCAGGGGTAGTAGGTTGGGGAAGTAATTGGATGTCATCGACAAAATGGGCATCTGCAAAATTGTAACATTTTGAGTAAGGAAGCTAGGGAAAAGGGTATTTAAAACGATGGACGCTGTGAAAAAATCGTGCCACAAAAAGATTATTTATGGCTCAAGTTGGTAAAAAGAATACGTTCTTCAATTTTTTTTAATGAAGATAATGACTATTATTATGGAAAGAAAAAGAAAAAGCTACCTACAGCGACACGATTGATTTTAACACTTTTTGTAAAGAGATATCGGTGTTATCTGGGTTCTTATGATAAACCATGTAATTAATAGATTTCCTGAACCCCAGGAAAACCTAGTAATCCAATTGTTTGCAAGCAGCAGGTGTACACAGTCCAGTATCCAAGAACACACTGGTGGCCATGCTTAATGTACATGGACTGAGAAGGGTCGTAGTAAACAGAACAAGCATTTGCAATGCAATAGGTCTCGGATTTTTTAGAGTTAGAACTATTGGCGTTGTAAATGATAATGTCTTTTACCTATGTGTTTTGATTTGGAGTGTAGTGGATGTATGAACAGAGAGACAGCAGAACTGCTAGAGGAATTAGAATGCGGAATTACCACTGGGACCCCAGAAGCAGGTAGCAGCACTGTATAGAGGACTTAGAATGAGGAATTACCGAAGGAACATAAGAAGCAGCTAGCAGCACCATCTAGAGGACTCAGAATGAGGAATCACCACTGCGACCAGAGAAGCAGCTATTAGCACTGGCTAGAGGACTAAGAATGAGGAATTACCACTGTAACTAGACAAGTAGCTAGCAGCACTGGCTAGAGGACTAAGAATGAGGAATTACCAGTGGGAACAGAGACTCAGGTGCAGCACTGCCTACCGGAGTAAGAATTGGGAATTACCACTGGGAACAGAGACAGCTGCAGCACTCAGATACTGCTGAAACATTTGAGCAGCGTTAGGTACAGGCCTGTAAACTGGCAGCAGACGACATGCAGCTATATAACTTCTGCTGTACAAACTCGTGCAACTGGGAGAATAGGCAGAAGAGACTTGGAGGAAACCAAGAGGTAATATTGCATTTACAAGGAAAGAGAGTCTAGTGGACAAAAAGACACCTAGATTGGTGCAGGAAGGCATCACTCCAAGTCACAATGAACCAAAAAAGCATTTGCAATGCAATAGGTCTCGCATTTACGCGATTTTAAGATATTGGTATTGTAAATGACAATGCCTTTTATTTATGTTTTAAAAACCAAAACCTAATTGGATGTCATCGACAAACTGGGCATCTGCAAAATTGTAACATTTTGAGTAAGGAAGCTAGGGAAAAGGGTATTTAAACCAATGGACACTGTGAAAAAATCGTGCCACAAAAAGATTATTTATGGCTCAAGTTGGTAAAAAGAATACGTTCTTCAATTTTTTTTAATGAAGGTAATGACTATTATTATGGAAAGAAAAAGAAAAAGCTACCTACAGCGACACAATTGATTTTAACACTTTTTGTAAAGAGATATCGGTGTTATCTGGGTTCTTATGATAAACCATGTAATTAATAGATTTCCTGAACCCCAGGAAAACCTTGTAATCCAATTGTTTGCAAGCAGCATGTGTACACAGTCCAGTATCCAAGAACACACTGGTGGCCATGCTTAATGTACATTGACTGAGAAGGGTCGTAGTAAACAGAACAAGCATTTGCAATGCAATAGGTCTCGGATTTTTTAGAGTTAGAGCTATTGGCGTTGTAAATGATAATGTCTTTTACCTATGTGTTTTGATTTGGAGTGTAGTGGATGTATGAACAGAGACAGCAGAACTGCTAGAGGAATTAGAATGCGGAATTACCACTGGGACCCCAGAAGCAGGTAGCAGCACTGTATAGAGGACTTAGAATGAGGAATTACCGACGGAACATAAGAAGCAGCTAGCAGCTAGCAGCACCATCTAGAGGACTCAGAATGAGGAATCACCACTGCGACCAGAGAAGCAGCGATTAGCACTGGCTAGAGGACTAAGAATGAGGAATTACCACTGTAACTAGACAAGTAGCTAGCAGCACTGGCTAGAGGACTAAGAATGAGGAATTACCAGTGGGAACAGAGACTCAGGTGCAGCACTGCCTACCGGAGTAAGAATTGGGAATTACCACTGGGAACAGAGACACAGCTGCAGCACTCAGATACTGCTGAAACATTTGAGCAGCGTTAGGTACAGGCCTGTAAACTGGCAGCAGACGACATGCAGCTATATAACTTCT